>CM035443.1:4368272-5073272 GCA_020310875.1 Ceratopteris richardii
TAGATAGATAGACAGACAGATAGATAGATAGATAGATAGATAGATAGATAGATAGATAGATAGATAGATAGATAGATAGATAGATAGATAGATAGATAGATAGATAGATAGATAGATAGATAGATAGATAGATAGATAGATAGATAGATAGATAGATAGATAGATAGATAGATAGATAGATAGATAGATAGATAGATAGATAGATAGATAGATAAATAGATAGATAGATCGATAGATAGACAGATAGACAGATAGATAGATAGATAGATAGATAGATAGATAGATAGATAGATAGATAGATAGATAGATAGATAGATAGATAGATAGATAGATAGATAGATAGATAGATAGATAGATAGATAGATAGATAGATAGATGGATAGATAGATAGATAGATAGATAGATAGATAGATAGATAGAAGCCCCACTCGAGCTAAGGTTGCTTTGTCGGTCATCACTTTTCCTATGGAGCACAATGTCCTTTGGATTATTGACTCCGCTTGTCAGAGGAGTTTGTTGTTCGCAGCTTACTACTTAGCCGAGAGCCATGGAAGGATTTTCTTCGGTAGAAACTTGGCATGTTTACGCTTGCTACCGATGGATTGTGGCAGCCTAAGGTCTTGTGGATCTTTGCTGAAATGAGGCATATTGGGTTCAAGGAGGATTGAAGATCATATTGCTTGTATTATCCATGAGATCCTGAGAATAGCATTGTCCTACTCTTATTTAGGTTTCTCTCTCCTGCATTGAGCAAGAGTTCCAAGATCCTCTAATCTGGAATCGTGTTCTTACTACACATAGAGGATCCATGGTTGGCTCCTTACTACATGTTTCCTAGAGGCATTTGTCAGGGGTCTTGGGTTTATTGTTGATGATTTGCTCCATTCGAAAGGGCTCACAAAGGCATAGCAATAGGACAAATTTATTCGGATGTGTTGGGTGTCTTAGATGATCAGAGATATCAAGGCCATTACTCCGAGAGATTGGGTGATCCAGAGTGGCTCTTCTGCCTAGGTTGTTTGGTTGGGAGCCTTCACTTAGACTGAGGCTTTAATTGCCACCCGAGGTTAGAGTCAGGAGGGGACTCTCTTGTTTGAGATTGGTGAGGAGGGTCAGATGATTATGCATTAAGGATTCTAAGATCATCGCTAACTGCATTTTGTCAATGGATGAGGGTGGTTGGCACTCATGGTCGGGATATGCATATTGATCCTGATTCATAGGAGATCAAGAGTGATCATGATTGGCATCTCTGGGCCTAGGAGACCTGGTCATTTTCCCTCTGTGTCTGCAAAAGTCATCTAGGCCATGTAGATGATGCTGTAGACCTTCTGCAGACTCTGAAACCAGTACAATATCATCAGCATATAAAAGAATATGGACAGTGGACCCGTGTACCTCAATGCCATCACCCGCCTGCTGCTGTATGTACTCCACTATCTCATCAATGTAGAGACCAAAGAGGGTGGGTGAAAGAGGGCATCCTTAATCCTCCCTCTTAGGGTGTGGTTCAACCATCTCCTGCTTGTCATTTCTTGAGTCTAACACTCTCTCCCCCTTCTAGAGATCATTGTCCTCAATGATCAATCCTTGATCCCCCTTGAATTGATGTCCTCAACCATGCACAGTCTCTTGAACCATCTTGTTCTCAACCTTGGTCTCTTGAACCCTAGCTCTCAACCTTGGTCTCTAGAACCTTGCCTTTCCGCATCTTGGCCACTTGCCTACGGACTTGCCTTGTTCGCAACCTTAGTCTCTTGAGCCCCTTGTTCTCAACCTTAGTATCTTGAACCTGATTCTCACCCATGCTAGGTATCTTGGATCCCCAATCTAGTGCTTCCATTGGATAGTTCGTTCCGAGAGCTTTCCTGTTGGAGAAACACTCACTAATTAGACATATATTTGAAGGTCAAATCTTAGGAAGAAAACCCCATGCCTATGTGAAGGGACAAATTCACAACTGTATTATACTTGTAAAGTTAGTTCACTTTAGTTCTAGAAGTTTTTTAAAAAATCACGAGAATACGAAAATCTATATAAGTTAGTTTGTATCAACTGACGCGGGATGAGAGAGAGAGAATAGAGAGAAGGAGAAGAAGAAGGAGGAAGAGAGAGAGAAAGTGAGAAGAACTCATTTTTGTACGACTGAGAATAGTCGGGCTTCTCTGAGTGAGAAAGCATCTGTAAAACTTCTGAGTTTTTTATAGTTATGAGAAGAACTGAGTAAAGTTCTGTGTATGAGCCTCTCTCCATCATCTCCATGATTGCCTACTGTGTGATGAATTCAAAAGTTCAAGTTTTCTGAGCAATTCGATGCCTGGCATCGAATCTTGGCTGATAAGTCATTTTTTCATTCTCTGTGTGTTAACTATTGTTGAATCTTTTAAAAATATGAAGTTTGTGGAGCAACTCGATGCCTGGCATCGAGTTTGAGCATAAAGTCGATGCCTGGCATCGACTTCTAGCATACAAGTGGTCTTCTTCATGTGTGTGTAAAAGAGAGTATTTCTGGTGCAGAAAAAGGGCCTAAAAAAAGCTCAAAGTCGATGCCCGGCATCGACTTGGACTGAAATTCGATGCCAGGCATCGAATTTTTTATTTTTGGACATCAGGAATACTAAAACAGGCAAGATTTCCAGTCTTGGAAGGTCATACAGGGTCATCTTGTGAGGGCCATAACTTGAGTTCTAGAGCTCCGTTTGATGCATATGATAGCTTGTTGGAAAGCTCTACTCTTCTAGTTTCAGCCTATAAAGTTTCATGAAGAAAGCATACTTGAGCTAGGAGAAATTAGCAAAATACTGAAGGTATCAGAGCAGAAAGATTCTCGAGAGCAGAAGACGACAAAGGTACGAGAAGTTTTGTAAAGTTTTCCATTAAAGTTTGAAAGGTGAAGCATTTGAAGACACAAGGCATCAAAAGATTACTTTCGAAGTATCCTCATACACAAAGAACTTCAAAAGGTATTATCCTTTATCCTTTAAGCTCACAGGTTGCAGCAGAAGGAAAGAACTATGGCAGATCATATCTCCATTGACAAACTGGACAGAGATAATTACCCCGCATGGGTAATGAGAATGGAAGCCTTACTTATGAGTAAGGATCTCATGGTATATGTAACAGGTGAAGAAGAGAAGCCAGTATTTGAAGATGAAAGCCGACCAAAGAAAGAAGAACTTGATGCTTTAAAGCATTGGCAGAAGAAGGATGCAAGTGCAAAAGCCTACATCTACAATACAATCTCAGATCATTTGCTACCACACATCAGAGGATTGGAATCATCAGAAGATATATGGAATGCATTGGAATATCATTTCCAAAGCACTACTAAAGCACGGAAAGCAAGTCTATGGTCAGAGTTTACAACATTCAAGAAGAAGCCAAGTCAAACCATTAGTGATTATGTCACTAAGATGAAGGATCTAGCAGATAGTCTTGGATCCATAGATGAAGATGTTGAAGATCACAGATTGATTGCTCAACTACTTGCAGGCTTGAGAGGGGATGAAAGGTGGAAACCTTTTGTCTTATCAACAGAACTTTCATTAAATCATTATGTTCCAGATTTGAACCAGTTGCTTGGTTTGATGCTCACATATGAGCAAGACTTGAAGGGAGATGGAGATAAAGGTCAAAGTTCTGCAATGTACATGAAGAATAAGAAGAAAGGAGATAAAGGTAAAGCAAAGGATGAAGAGGAGTCTAATTCTCAAGCTTATTATGCAAGAGGTAAAGGCACTGGCAGAGGAAGAGCAAGAGGTTTTGGAAGAGGAAGAGGTAATCAAAATAACAACAAAAAGGCTTGCTGGATCTGTGGATTGAGTAATCATTTGGCTCATGACTGTTGGCACAACCAACAAGGATCAAACCAGAATCAAAACAACAATAGCAGAGGTCGAGGTGGAAGATATCAAAGTAATTTTCAAAGAGGTAGACAAAGTCAAAGAGGAGGCTATGGTAGAGGTGGAGGAAGAAGTTGGGGACAGAATCAATCCTACAACACCACCTACTACAACTATGCAAATGACACACAGAATGAAAGTCATACATCATTGATGATGAATTCAATCAGCACATCAGACAAAGAAGATCTAAAGGTATTTTACATTGACTCTGGATGTTCTAATCATTTGTCAGGAAACATAGAATTGATGTCAGATTTGGAAAAAGGCATTTCTAGTCACACAGTTCAAACTGGTGATAATACAAGACATAGTGTACATTCAATTGGAAAATTGAAATGCAAGAGTGGAGCAGATTTGCTAACCAATGTTTTGTATGTTCCAACAATACCTAAAAACTTGATTAGTGTGGGACAGATAGTTGAAAAAGGTTTTCAAGTCAGGTTTACAAATGAAGGAGTATTTGTGGAAGATCCAGAGAATGGATATAATCAGATTGTCTCTGGTAAGAAAGAAGGTAGACTCTTTACTTTAAGAGTGCAAGGGAACATTGGTCAAGCTTTTCTCACACATGGTGAAGCAGTGATTACAGAACTTGATCTCTGGCATAAGAGATTAGGTCATTTCAATGAAAGAGGAATTAAAGCTATGGTTGCTAATCAGTCTGTACTAGGATTACCAAATGTGCAAAGTCAACATATGGTTTATAAATGTGAAGCATGTCAAATGGGTAAAGCACACAGGTTACCATTTCAAAAGAAAGGATTCAAACATGATGGAGTACTTGAGCTCATTCATACAGATGTATGGGGACCAACAAAAGAAGGATCTATCAGTGGCTCAAGGTATTATGTTCTTTTTATTGATGATGCTACAAGATGGATAACATTATATGTTTTGAAGGAAAGATCAGAAGTGTTTGGAGCTTTCAAGCATTTTCATGCATATGCAGAGAGAGTCACAGGTCAAAAGCTTAAGAGACTGAGGTCTGATGGAGGGGGAGAATACTTCTCCCAAGAGTTCAATGATTATCTTTGGAATGCAGGTATTAAGAGAGAAATAACTTGCAGGTATACACCACAACAAAATGGTGTAGCAGAAAGAAGGAACAGGACTTTGGTTGAGTTTGCTAGAGCTATGCTAAAGGAGAAGAACTGTCCAAATTATCTTTGGGCTGAAGCTGTAAATACAGCTACATATCTTGTGAATAGATTACCATGTGCAGCTCTCAATGGTATGACTCCATATGAAGCTTGGTGGGGTAAGAAACCAACACTAGATCATTGTAGAGTGTTCGGATCAATTGCATATGCTTATGTGCCATCACAACTTAGGCATAAACTTGAACCAAAGGCAGAAAAATATGTGTTCATTGGTTATGATGAAAAGCAGATGGGTTACAGATTGTGGAATCCTCTAACCAAACAATTTATTGTTTCTAGAGATGTTACATTTGATGAACAGAAAAGTTGGTATGCAGATCAAAGTCATACAGCTGAAGAATTTGAAGAAGAGGTAAGAAGATGTGAGAAAGGAAAATCAATTGTGCAGGTGAATAGAGATGAAGACTATATGCAAGCAAGTACATCCAGAAGTGGATTAACAAGAATGAATGAAGAAGCTCCTATATTTGATGAAGAGGTGTATCCAGACACATATGAAGAATGTGAACCAAGAAGGTCAAGCAGGACTAGAAGACAACCAGAAAGGTATTCTTATGATACTTCTTACATAACTCAGAAGAACTATGCATATATGGTCAAAGATGATGAAGAACCTCAGAACTATGATGAAGCTAAAGGTAAGAAGCAATGGGAAGAAGCAATGAAGGAAGAGTTCAATGCACTGGAGGAGAACAAGACATGGGAACTTGTTCCTAAACCAAATGGTAAGAAAGTAATTGGAAATAAATGGGTTTATAAAGTGAAGAAGCTTGCAGATGGAAGTATAGCCAGATACAAAGCTAGATTGGTGGTGAAAGGCTATGCCCAGACCTATGGCATAGATTATGATGAGACATTCAGTCCCGTAGCTAAGATGTCAACTATAAGGACAATCATTGCTATTGCAGCTTCAAAAGGATGGACTCTAAGTCAATTGGATATAAAAAATGCATTCTTGAATGGATACATATCAGATGAGGTATACATGGAACAACCTCAAGGGTTTATAGATTCCAGGTATCCAAATTTTGTTTGCAGGTTGAGAAGAGCATTGTATGGATTGAAGCAAGCTCCAAGAGCTTGGAACTATAGACTGGTGAAGTATCTCAATGATCTTGGATATCAAAGTTCAAAAGCAGATTCAAGTCTACTTATCAAAAGAATAGAGGAAGGTATAATCTACATTTGTATTTATGTAGATGACATTATAATCACAGGTACTTCAGATGAAGGAATCAAGGAGGTAAAGAGATTACTTGAGAAAGAGTTTAAGATCAGTGACCTAGGAAAGTTATCATACTTTCTTGGAATGGAAGTTACTTATACAGATCATGGCATATATGTGTCACAAGAAAGGTATCTTCTGAACTTGTTGAAGAAGTTTGATATGGAAAATTGCAGAGAAGCTTCAACTCCACTTGAAGTTAATCACAAGCTTAGTAAATATGATGGTGCAGACTACAAAGATATGAGGAAGTATCAATCTCTTGTGGGTAGTTTGATTTATGCTACACTAACAAGACCTGATCTTAGTTATGCAGTGGGAGTTTTGTCACAATTCATGCATTGTCCAAAGGACCCACATTGGATTGCAGGTCAAAGAGTTCTCAGATATATCAAAGGAACTATAAAGGAAGGATTATATTATCCTTTTACATCAGATTTGAAGTTGAGAGCCTACAGTGACTCAGACTGGGCAGGTAATCAAGATGACAGGAGATCAACTCATGGTTACATGATATACATTGGTGATAAGCTTGTAAGTTGGTGTTCCAAGAAACAACATACAGTAGCATTATCATCAACTGAAGCAGAGTACAAAGGACTTGTGGAAGCAGCTAAGGAAGTCATATGGATGCAGACATTGTTCAAGAGCTTAGGCATTGATCAAGGTACACCTACAATACATGGAGATAATATGAGTTCACTTTATCTTGCAGCAAATCCAGTATTTCATGCAAGAACAAAGCACATAGAGATACAGTATCATTTTCTCAGAGAAAAGGTAATGAAGAAGGAGATTGAAGTGGAATACATTTCTACTAAAGATCAATTAGCAGACATAATGACAAAGAGCTTGGATGGTGTGAAGACCAGCAGATTCAAAAGCATGGCAGGAGTAAAAGAAAAGAAGATGATATGAAGAAACAGGGAATGTCAATTAGTGATTGAGGGGGAGCTGTTGGAGAAACACTCACTAATTAGACATATATTTGAAGGTCAAATCTTAGGAAGAAAACCCCATGCCTATGTGAAGGGACAAATTCACAACTGTATTATACTTGTAAAGTTAGTTCACTTTAGTTCTAGAAGTTTTTTAAAAAATCACGAGAATACGAAAATCTATATAAGTTAGTTTGTATCAACTGACGCGGGATGAGAGAGAGAGAATAGAGAGAAGGAGAAGAAGAAGGAGGAAGAGAGAGAGAAAGTGAGAAGAACTCATTTTTGTACGACTGAGAATAGTCGGGCTTCTCTGAGTGAGAAAGCATCTGTAAAACTTCTGAGTTTTTTATAGTTATGAGAAGAACTGAGTAAAGTTCTGTGTATGAGCCTCTCTCCATCATCTCCATGATTGCCTACTGTGTGATGAATTCAAAAGTTCAAGTTTTCTGAGCAATTCGATGCCTGACATCGAATCTTGGCTGATAAGTCATTTTTTCATTCTCTGTGTGTTAACTATTGTTGAATCTTTTAAAAATATGAAGTTTGTGGAGCAACTCGATGCCTGGCATCGAGTTTGAGCATAAAGTCGATGCCTGGCATCGACTTCTAGCATACAAGTGGTCTTCTTCATGTGTGTGTAAAAGAGAGTATTTCTGGTGCAGAAAAAGGGCCTAAAAAAAGCTCAAAGTCGATGCCCGGCATCGACTTGGACTGAAATTCGATGCCAGGCATCGAATTTTTTAGTTTTGGACATCAGGAATACTAAAACAGGCAAGATTTCCAGTCTTGGAAGGTCATACAGGGTCATCTTGTGAGGGCCATAACTTGAGTTCTAGAGCTCCGTTTGATGCATATGATAGCTTGTTGGAAAGCTCTACTCTTCTAGTTTCAGCCTATAAAGTTTCATGAAGAAAGCATACTTGAGCTAGGAGAAATTAGCAAAATACTGAAGGTATGTCATTTCGGTGACTAGGAATTTCTGTAGAAGCAAAGTTCTCACTTTAAGCTATCATTTCTCAAAGTTTGGTGTGGCAATGAGTTAATGGTGACCATAGAGGTGTTCTAGTGTCACATTAATTCATTTCTTGTGGTGTTTTATACATCAACATTTCCAACGGTATCTTAGACGTCTGAATCCGACCTACGGATTGGGAGATACACTCTAATCTATGTAGGTCTCACTTTTGAAAGCGACGCGCGCGCCTTCCTTACCCAAGCCTACTTCCTAGGCTCTGATACCAATTGTGGGAATTGAACTCATGCCCTACCAGCTAGGAGTATGATGGGCTAACCATTTGCCCCAAAAGCCATGGTTGAGGATTACTTCCTAATCCTCCCTCTTAGGGTGTGGTTCAACCATCTCCTGCTTGTCATTTCTTGAGTCTAACAGGTGGGTGCATGTGAGTCGTACTCTAGTGGTGGTAGCCTGTCTATGTCAAAGCCATGGTGGGCCAACCAGTCTCGTGTCTGTGCATACCATGAGGAGGTGTCGCCTGCTAATGCCATATCACGTGATGCCTGGAAAGCACGATAGGCAATGTGCTCTCTATCCATGCTCCGGATCTGTGTAATAGGCATACTGTTTGGAACAGTGCCTCAACTAGCATCAGTGGTGGAGTGAGCTCGACACTAATGATTTCATGTGGTACGGAAGGCTTGCTAAAGATAAGTCTGGCAATCATGAGGATCTGTGGCCTCTGTAATGCTGTCCATACTGATGTAGCTAAGCTTGGTCCCCATATGGCTGCCACATACATGAGTGTTGGCGTAACCAAAGTGTCGAAGAGCCACCCCTTTGTACGGGGCTCCTGAAAATATGCCTTGTGGCACTGTCTCTCCATCAAAGCTCGTGCTGCATACCCACGTGTCATGCGGTCACGAGGTGCCTGAGACATAGACAAGACCCTTCATGCTGCTGTAAATGTCACCCCCAAGTAAACATATGATCCGACTACCTCGATCGGTCCACCTGCTTTTGTGAACAAACTATGTCTGCGTACTTGTGCTGATGAATGAAAGATCATGACCTTGGTTTTACCGAGGTTCACAGATAATCCTCTCTGTCTACAAAAGTCATCTAGGCCATGAAGATGATGCTGTGGACCTTCTGCAGACTCAGAAACCAGTACAATATCATCAGCGTATTAAAGAATATGGACCGTGGATCTAGATACCTCAATGCCATCACCTCCCTTCTGCTGTAGGCATCCTTGCTTCACCCTGATAGTGCTAGCAAGTGGATGAGAGAAGCCCTCCGGACATCTGACTCTACCAGATACACTCTCGTATAAGGCGTATATCCCCTATATCATCTCCTCCGAAGCCTCGATATCAAGTAGTTGTATGAAGAGTCGTTCCCTGGGAACATTGTCAAATGCTTTGCGGAAGTCCACAAAGCAACAATATAATCTCCTCTTCCTCATCCTTGCCTGGTCGATCAGGCAACTACGAGTGAAGATGTGGTCAATGGTAGAATAATCACGTCTGAAACCTGCATGTCTTGGAACCCTGATACCCTTCCTCTCAGCGAGAGTACTCAACTCTGTCTCTAGTACCGCCCCATATAACTTGGCCAATATAGGGCCAATCATGATCGTCCGGTCTATAGCTGGATCCATAGTATCACCTGACTTATGAATGGGCACTATGGTGTGGTCAGTCCATGAGTCAGGGAACCCTTCAACCAATGCACAGTTGAAGAGGTGGGCAATGAGCGGTGCAAGGGTCGTGCCTCCGTAGATGAGGTGCTCTGCCAAATGGTCATTGGCCCTTCCATGTTGTAGACGGACAGTAGCACGTCCCACCAAAGTGGGTGTGAAGAAGTCAGAGGTAGTAGGACGTGAGCTCTGTGGTGTGGGAATGGGGGGCTGGTCTGGGATCTCATATAGGCTCCGTGCATAACTATGCCAAGAGCTCGGGTCTCGAATAGGTGTCTGTTGTCTACTCTCTCTCAACTGTCTCCATGCCACTACATTGTCTCGACTCATGAGCAAATGATAAATATCCCAGTACTGTCTCTCCTCCCAATCTCGTCGTTTGTGGCGAGTAAGGCTCTACATGCGACACTGTGCCTGTGTGTGTAATATCCCCTCTATGCTCTAAAATCCGTAGGTGCTTCCGTAGCTCACGGCAATATGCGTCATACCATCTGTTCTGGGGCATGGAACTTGTGTGTGGAGGGTTTATATGTGTGCGGTGTGGGAAGTTGCAGAGAGCTGAATCCTAAAGGATGGTGGTGAACTATGATGTAAGTGTGTCCAAGGGTGAGAGTGGATCAAGGGAGAGTAGGTGGGTGTGTAAATGGTGTGCATAAACGTGTGAGAGCTCGTGTGTGAAGTGTATCGTGGTGTGTGTTTGAGTGGGTGAGCGAGGGTCTAATGGAATAGGAGATGAGAGTGTGAATGTGATAAATGTATGGTCAGCACCAAGTGGGCGTCGTCCAATACTAAGTGAGGGGATGAGTGAAGCTCCAGGGGTGGTACCTAAAATATAGTCAACTGAGCTCTCTTCTCCCCCGTGAGGGAAGCAAGTGATTCCCCTCCAACTTGGCCATCGACTCATCCCGTTATATATAACGAGCTGATGTCTGCTACCTAGCTCAAGTAGATGTCTGCCATACCCGATGGTGTCCTGACCCATATCCGCCGATACTCTATCCGCCGATACTCTATCCGCCGATACTCTACTGGTGCTCATCTCATGTGGGTCTTTGGTCCTCATGAGATGTGGGTGATCCATGTCGTATGCCTCGCACTGATGTGACTGAGTGTGGCCATTGAAGTCCCCCATAAGGAAGACTTCACATAGTGTGCTGTAATGTAGTATCTCATCTAGGAGCGCTGTGTATGGTGAGTCTCTATCTCGGATCGGTCCCCGAAGATCCTGTCTTGCGTACCGAGATTCGCCTGGAGGGAAGTAGCATATAGCAATGTAAATCCAACTCACCTGTAGCTATCTCTATGCAAACCCACATTATCAATATTTCAAGGTGTACATGCACTAAGACTGTCAACCTCCCTACACTAACTTGGTATCAAGAGAAGAACAATTAACCACTGTTTGCCCACTCACTCCACTTAGAATGTCAAGCAAACTGGTCGCTAGTCTCAAATGATGGTGTAACTAATGCTCTACACAATAGTAGAACCTGAAATCTCTTGGTTTTGCTTTCGTAAGTGCTCAATAAACTAAGGGCTCAGAAATGCTTACTCTTGGGAATTCTCTCCTCTTCTCTATGTTCCTCCTTGGGAAGATCTCTCTATATAGCCTTTTCTTGGACTCGTAAGGTATAACCGATGGCAAAATTGACAAAATCAGTTTCTTGGTATGTGGAGTTTGTCTCACTTGCAGGTCTGAACCTTGATCCCCTATGCTCATTTCCTTCGCAACCACTATCTTTTAAATTTTGGTGCTTGTACGAGAGGATGTGGTGGATAAAGTAGGCTTCCATGTTCCTTAGCATGGTCCATCATTGTCATGTTCTGCTGCCCGGAGACTTTTGACGAATGCAACATCCCAAATGCATCTTGCTAGAAGATTTAATCCATTGAAGTTGTAGACAACTTTGAGATGTAGTCTACTCAATTGAAAACATTGATCATAACAAAATTTGGTCCACTTGACAAGTTATGTAGCTTTGGTCAACCAAATCTAGTCTATTTGAAAATTATGTACATTTGGTCTACTTTGGGATTTTGGTCGACTTCGCCCATTATGTTAAAGTGGTCTACTTTGAGATTTTGGCCGAGTTTGAGAAATTATGTTAATGTGGTCTACTTTGGGATTATCTTCGACTTTGCCTATTATGTAGAATTGGTCTACTTTGAGATTTTGGTCGAGTTTGGCAAATTACGTAAACTTGGCTACAATGGGATGGGATTTTGGTCTATTTTTCCCATTATGTAAAATTGGTCTACTTTGGCAAATTAGAACACTTTGTAAAAGTAGTCTACTTGGGCAAATTGGACTACTTTGTGAAGTCGGCCTACTTTGGGGGACAACTTTGTAAATTTGGTCAATTTATTTCCGGACCACTAATTTTGGACCACTTCATGGCAACTTGGTCGATTGGTTTCGAAAACTTGGATTACTTCTACGAAACTTGGTCCGATGATTTTGGACTACTTTTGGCTTAGTCCACTCCATAGTACAAAAAGAGAGATTTAAATCGCGATTAAAAATCAGGATTTAAATGATTTAAACGTTTTAATCCCTGGGATTAAAAATAAAAATCGTGATTTTTATTTTTTTGCAATTTTTGTGATTTTTTTTTTGAAATTTTTGTATATACACATATAAAACATTCTAATATATACATATATATCATAAACTTTATATATAATGCATGTAATATGGATATAATGCATTTAATATGGATATAATGCATGTAATATGGATATAATGCATTTAATATGGATATAATGCATGATAATATCTCAAAATAGAGCCAAAAAGAAAATCGAAAAAAATAAAAATCGCGAATTAATCGTTTAAATCGTTTGAGATTTAAAAGATTTTTATTTTATGAAAAAATCGCGATTTTTTTGTACTATGGTCCACTCATTCTGGACTACTTTGACGGCTTGATCCACTATGCCACTCTTGCACCCTTGCACCCTTGCATATAAGTGCATGAGCTGGCTGCTCCTTTTATCCTTGCTCTCTATAGCTTGCATTACATAAAAGTGAACACATAAAAGATGAAAAGAGCACATAGTTTCAAGGGACTTATGATCAAAGTTCCTTTGCATCAAATGCTCAGCACTAAAGCATTCTCCTTCCTTGCAGAAAATGAAGTGAATAAGCTTTCTTTATTCCTTTTTTCTTTTTGTTTCATCCTTTTTTTGTTTTTTTAAATGGATGAGATCCTAAGTTGATCCCTTTTTTCCTCATCTAAAGTCCATGGATAGTTCATAGAGCTTAATCGGCTTTACCTAATCGCCTATATGTTCTTCACAAGTATATGATTAGGGTATGTTGCATCTATGATTAGGGTGTGTTGTCTTCCAATAATTGTGAAAGAACGAGTATGAGGTTCAAGAGCTTCTCTTCGTTCTAAATGTACTTGCTTCTCCAACTACCCTCCGTTAACCCAAATGGTATTATTACCTCAATCATGCATGGGTTGGATGTGCCTTAGCCATTGCCTCTCTATATGTAGAGGAAAGCCTCCATTTACCTATCGTAGATTTGACACCACAAAATATAAAGGAAAAGTCAATCCTTCCAAATGTACAGGTACTTTCTCTAGAATACCAATGGTTTTAACTCGACTTTTGTTTGAAAACAATGTCAGTTTGACCTAATTCCAATAAACCTTATTTTTTTAAAGATGGGCAAAACGGTCAACATTCTCAAAATGTTTTTATATATGTTTATAGTTCTCATCAAGAACTATCTAATGATATATAGCACTTCACCATCAAAGATCATTTAGGGTATCAAAATCCTAGCCCTAATTTTGAATTTTGAGCTTCTCAAACACAAAATCATCATTTTGTAGCTCTCATTCTCTAGATCAAATAAAGAATCATATCTTAGGTGTATCATATCATTTTTCTAGAGATTTTTATAAATTTGTTTTTTTTCACTTCACGGACATGTTAATTTCATACAAACTTGCGAAAAGCATATTCAAAAGATATGAAGAATTACTTTTTAATTAAAAAATTCATGGATGACTAAAAATCCTATAAGAAGACCCTCGGGACTTTTAGACACATCTCACACTCACATTTGAGCGTACATCCCATAGAGCGAAGGAGAGAATTAATTCGTGAGAATAAATTCTAGAATTATTCGTTTAATTCGTTTAATTCATTTAGTACATTCGTGTAAGATTCATGGATTTTATTGAGTTGTAGCTTATAAATTACAAAAATACTTTCATAACAAGTTACAATTGATAATAACAATAAAAAACATCATGATTCATCATTAAGTTCTAAGTTTTAAGTAATGAATACTCACCACATATAAGTTATAACTTATAACATACCTACATAAAGTAGAAATGATACATCATAAGTCAATAGTTTGTCACTAAGTCAATACATCATATATGAAAATCTGTTCAGTGTCATGGTTCATGGCTCAATACTCAATACTCAAAAATGAAGAGTCAACATCATCATCTATGAGATCCTCATCAAACGGACTAGTCCATGATGAAGTGTCCGTGCTATAGTCCTCTCTAGACCGAAGGAAAACATGAAGTTATGGCATGCAAGATTTGGTCACATAAGCTACAGCCCACACCAAAGATTAAGCTATGCTAGGTATGTTTGTTTTGTCAAAAATCAGCCATGTTAATCTTGCTAGATCTCCTACACCAAAGGAAAACATGAAGTTGTGGCATGCAAGATTTGGTCACGCAAGCTACACACCTTGCAAATCTAGGAGGACGAAGGTATGATTCAGAATTTTTTCAATTTTTTATTTACCACACGATGGAGGATCATGTGAAGGATGTCTCAAAGGAAAGCTACATAACTTTTCTTTCAAGAAGCATAGATTTGTTACAACTAAAAAGAAGTTTATTGATGATTATTCTAGATATCCTTTGGTATTTGGATTGAAGACCAAACCGGAATTTTTTGCTACTTTCAAGAAGTTTGGTTGATGATTAATCTAGACAACCTTTGGTATTTGGATTAAAGACCAAACCAGAAGTTTTTGCTACTTTCAAGAAGTTTGTATCGATGGTTGAAAATGAAAATCAATCAAAAATTCAGATTTTAGAGAAAGAGAATACATGTCTAATGACTTCGAATCATATCTAGAAGACAAAGGTA
Organism: Ceratopteris richardii; assembly: GCA_020310875.1. NCBI lineage: Eukaryota > Viridiplantae > Streptophyta > Polypodiopsida > Polypodiales > Pteridaceae > Ceratopteris > Ceratopteris richardii. Next base: position 4,383,297 of record CM035443.1, read on the forward strand.
TTTCTCATAAACTCACTATTGTTTATACTCCATCACAAAATGGTGTTGTAGAGAAAGAATAGGACACTTGTTGAAATGGCATGTAATATGATGTCTTCAAAGAAGCTTTCATCAAAGCTTTGGTATGATGTTATTCACACAACTAATCACATTCTTAACATGTCTTCCACAAAAGCTTTGAGGGTGATTACACCTTATGAAACATATAATGGCAAGAAACGTAATGTGCACTATCTCAAAGCTTTTGGTTCTCCCACTTATATTAACATTGAAAAGAAGGATCATAGTAAGCTAGATGAGACAGCTATCAAGGTTGTTTTTGTCACTTATGGTATTGAAAGCAAAGGTTGTAGATTTTATGTACTAGAAAAGGTAAAACCCCAATGCACATGTAGCACAAAATCAGATTTATGATAAAGATGTTAACATTGCAGAGTTTATAAAAGACGATAATTGTGCTGTTTTTTTTTTGAGGAATTCGAATCCTTATATTCAGCCATACACGGGGGTGATCAACATTCTCATACTCCTACATAGGTTTATAACGATAAAGGTGAAGAGAAAGTTGTAACTTCTACTCAAGCCCACCACAACCTACACCTTCTCCCATTCCTACTCAACCTATTGAAGAAAAAACGGTTCATGAGATTAAAGAATCTTCAAGAACTCCATAGAAAAGAGAGATCGCACCAGTTTTTCAGAAACCTGCAAAGTGGTTCTTGCAAATTGTGCAAGATAGTGTCATCCAAATTTTTGAAGGAAGAACAAGAAATCAAAAAGATCATGCACATCAATTAAATAATGTAGAAGTTTTCGAAATTCATAACAATCTTGCATTTGCTTTACTAGAGAATGAACATGCTAGTTCCAAAGATGCATTACATAGTCATGAGGAAGAAAGCAACGCAAGAGGAGACTGATTCTATTCATAAGAATCAGCCATGGAAGATTTGTGAGTTATCAAAGGCTAAGAAACCTATTGGTGTCAAGTGGATCTTCAAGATCAAAAGAAAAACTGATGGTGTGATTGACAGGTATAATACAAGGTTAGTTGTCAAAGGTTGTGCATAAAAGAAAGATAATGGCTATGATAAAATGTTTTCTCCTACTTCTAAAATGATAATATTCAAGATTGTTCTTTCTCTTATTACATTCTTTGGTTGGAAAGTATATGAGTTAGATATCAAGACTTCTTTTCTTTATGGTGATCTTCATAAAGATGGTTATATTCAACAACCAGATGGATATATTCAACAACTAGAGGGATAAAGAACCAGGGAACGAACATTTAGTATGTAAATTTATAAAAACTCTCTATGGTTTGAACCAAGCACCAAAGGTTTGGCATGAAAAGATCTACTAGTCTTAAAAACTCTGAAGTTTCTCCTACACTCTATGTTAATTCTGAAAAATATGTATAAACCCTCTTGTAGAAGGTTCATTTCTAACAATTACCTCCTAACCTAACACAAGGGAAATATGTAAGGTAAGTATATACTATAAACTAATAAAAAAATCTTGTAGGTGCCTGTAAATTCATGTTAAATGTCCATAAAAATACAATAGCACTTTGCACATGAAGAGCACTCCATACCACAAATAAAAAGAGAACTCTAAAAACTTTCCCACACTCTTATCAACCAAGGACTACTTAGAAGAATAGAGACAAATATAGGGAAAGCAAAAGATAAAATATGGACTTAAACACACTTTCTCAATTGTTAAGGTTCATCATGCCTTTCTAATCAAGATCATATGTTCTTATCCATACCTATCTGAAAACAAAACATATTATGAATAGTTGATGGATGAAGAGGTATCATCATCCAGTCCACCCATGTCACCTTGAATATCTTCATTTGCTACCTTTGCTTGCTACCTTCCTTTTATGTGTCTCTCCATCACAAATTTTACATTGATTGATAATAAAACGATATGTCACTTTGTAGTTTGTTCTATCACAATGCTTATATTTTTTGATTTTCTTTACTTTAGCTGTACACGAACTTCCATTGAGGTTTTCTTCAGCCCTTAACTTCTTCTCCTCCTTTTGGATTGCTTCCATTATTGTGTTAAGATTTCGATTTGTCTTGCTTTGTAGAATAGATCATATTGTATGTAGGAGGTAAATGCTGAAAAAGAATTGCTACTACAATTCCCTCTGAAATAAGATTGTTCATTCCAACCAATTGTGCTAAGTAGTTTTTAAACTTGTTCAAATGTTGTGTCATTGATGTTCAACATTTCATTTCTAATTGGAAGAAGGATAGAAGAAGTGATATAAGAGACCTTTGTGTCCTTGTGCCAAACAATCTTTCTAACTTTATCCATGCTTCTCCTTCACTTTTGATGGTTGTAAGAAGTTGGATGAATTCATTACTAAGGCTCATACCTATAGTTGAAAATACTTTTCTATTTTAAATAAAGCTTTGTTCTTGATCTGGTAGCCCCTCCAGCTTGTGTTGTGTCCTTGTGTCAAATGATCTTTCTAACTTTATCCATGCTTCTCTTGCCCCTTCCTTTCATTTCTAATTGGAAAAAGGATATAAGAAGCTATATAAGAGATTGTCGTATCCTTGTGCCAAATAATCTTTCTAACTTTATCCATGTTTTTCCTGCACTTTAAATGCCTGTAAGATGATGCATGAATCCATTACTTAGGCTCATACCTATAGTTAACAAAGCTTTTCTATTTCTAGATAAAGCTTATGCACTTGGTCCTTGATCCGCAAGTAAAGTGGTAGCCCCTCCTCCTTGGGTATTTCCTCCTCCACCCAATGATGATGAGGAGAAAGCACTTTGAACTTGTTGAGCTTGGTTCAAATAGTAACCTTGTGCTGCGTGCGGCAATTGCGAATAGTCCAATACCTCCAAGTTCAAGTCCTCTAACGTCAGCTTCAATTTCATCCCATAAGTCAATGATCATGAGATAATATTGGAGCCTTGTTTCCCAAGTGTTGAAAATTATTACCCTTGAACATGTCTACTGCAGCCATGGAGTTCATTGTTGTATCTCTAACTTAAGCAAGACTATGTGCTCAAGTATAGACTCTTAGAAAACCCTCAAACACTTGCTCTAATACCAATTGATGGTTTTTGATGCCCACAATCAATATAGGGATAAGAGTATAGAGAGAGAATAGAGAGAGACAATAAAGACAATGTACGCAAGAGATTGGCAAAAGAGCAAACAAGCTTCAAAATAATACTCAAAAATACTTACAAAACTGTGTTCTCCAACTCTAACAAGTGTAGATATTGAGAGAGCTATGATACAATGCGTTATTTGTGTGCAATTGATGACTATTAGATAGATTTGAGCCACTCGTTGAAAAGCTATGTGAAAAACGATAAAGAAAGCCCAAAAAGCGTAATTCTATGATTTCCACCGAAAATCGTGGAAGCTTCTTTTTCGGGGTTTTCATAATATCTTTTTTATTATTTATGATGGCTTATAATAGCATTGGATCAATTTCACCAGATGATGGCATGCAGCACACCTAAAATGACTTTTATAATCTAATTTGACTTTTGACCTAAAATTAGGGTTTGTCTTTTGATCCATCAAATGATGTCCAAATTGAACACATGCATATCATTGGATAGATCTTGAGTAGTACTCTCCAAATATGTAATAAAAAACTTCTGCATATTTTGACCAAAGTCGACCTTCTGTTGACCAAACTTGACCTTAAAAAATTCTGCAAAATATGTACAAATGCTCTTGTGGAAGGTTCATTTCCAACAGGTTGCTAGTTACACAAACACCCAAACATGGAGGCCTAAGCCTTTTAGATCTCATGTTACATACTCATGCGAGAAGTTGCACCTTAATATCTAAATTTTAGGACAAATCTATGCCCATGACATTTATCCTACGTGTCATTTTACAAGAAAAGAAGATATATTATGAAGAGATGTGAGATCAAGACATACGGTCAAAAACTGTCTCCCATGCACCTCTAAAGCTAAGCTCAAGAACTGCTATGATGCTACAGCAATCCTGGAGAAGATTGGTTCCTTGTTACATTGGCATGTTGATTGGGACAACAATGTGACTTTGCTAGGTCTGGAGTCTCCTTATTGGTTTCCTCTTCGATATCCACCTCTTGATTTCGAACAGGGCTCCGACGCACTCATGGAACTCTTATTGATCCAATTAAAGTTCATTGTGGAACAAGGCAATGTTGTCCTTCACGCCATTGCTTTTTGCAGTTACTACTCACCCTTTGTATATGAAACATCAATAATTCTCAAAGCCTCCACTTCATCCATCAATGCTTGCACTTCCATTCTATGTTGATGCTTCAGACTTGCATACGAATATTTGAAAATCGAGAATAATTGATGTTTATGCACCGAAAATAATTGGTGTTTGTGCAGATGACTTTGATGCTCATTCATGGAATGATGTATGCATTCCGATGGGTACGATTTTCAGGCATTTTGGATATGCTCTTGGTATGCGCATCACATAATTCCAAAAACTTATTACATCTTGCAAATGTTGCTGCCCAAGATGGTTTGTTAGAGACCAAGAGACAAGCCACTGCACTTCAGATTGAGGGTCCTCCATAGCATAATACAGCCATACCTCATATACTAGCTTCCATTGCTTCATTGGATAAATGCATCTCTGCATCACTATGTATTGGTTCTGAAGCTATTCTTCTGAAAAGAAAATACAATGTGTTTTCTTGTGGATGGTGCTTGGGGAATCGCCATTGAACCTCGTAAGAACAGTGTTTGGGCATTCTAAGGCCCATAGTACATATGTTCCCTGCCAATGTACATGGACTCACACGTGTGTGTGTGTATGAGAGAGAGAGAGAGAGAGAGAGAGAGAGAGAGAGAGATTCTTCTCCACTTACAAGTATGTCAGATTGACCCATATGGCCCATTCAGAAGGCAAACTCTCGTTAAAAGACCCCGAAAATTCTCTGCAGATTCAATAGATTTCCAATGAACTGTCATATTGAAAAAAGTATAGCTCAAAAAAGTAAAAAACTATTTACAGAGCTGTTTCATGTCGGGCAGTGAAGCAAGGCCTTTGGGCAGAGGAGATGTAAACCTGTTACTTCCTCCCAGCCATCTGTAATAAGGTAAAGAATGAGCAACATTATTCATTCATCAAGCTCGATCTATAAGCAGAGAATATTCAATATTCTATAAGCTCGATCTATGTGTGTGTGTCTCTCTCTCTCTCTCCCTTCTCTCTCTCTCTTTCTCTCTCTCTCTCTCTCTCTCTCTCTCTCTCTCTCTCTCGGGATTTGCGGCCTATGAGACAGCACAACAGGAGGTGCACCTTGCAGTCTGGAACTGCAATGGATCTTTGTGGACACATCCAGGACGCCTCGAGGAGGTGATGGAGGGCAGAGACATGATCTTCTTGACAAAGACACACGAGAGCCCGGGGAGGAGCCTCCCGAGGATTGAGGGCTATATGTGGTATTCAGTTCACCGCCGACAGATGAGAAAGCACACCACACGAGGATCAGGAGGAGGAGTAGCCGTGCTCTATAGACAGTCGCTACAACACAGGGTACAGGTGGTAGCCAGAGACCCAGAGGCACAATTCATGTGGATACGCCTCCAGCTATCAGAGGAGAGGGCAGCGTATTTCGCCGTATGCTATATTGCACCCATCGGCTCGCGCTTCACACATTCCCCTGAGCAGCCCTCGGAGATGGAGGGACCAGACACCGCATCGCCATATGACTGCCTCGGTGACACCATTATGGAGTATACCGAGATGGGCGAAGTCTTCCTAGTAGGAGACTTCAATGCCCGCACTCAGAGCCACCAGTGTCATAACTATGACTTTGATGACCCTGAGATGCTCCGCACTATCGAGGACAAGTCTACACTCAGAGCCTCACTCGACACCGCCACGCCCACCTCATACGGCCGACACCTGCTCCAGATGGGATCAGCACACCGTCTCATTATATATAATGGGATGGCAACCTGGCCCACCTCGGGTGGTCTCACTTGCATTCCACCCACGACACCACATGGAGGCAGTGTGGTAGACTATGTTATCGGACCCCCGGAGGCAACACATCTCATCACCTCATTCACCATCCACCCACACCGATTGGAGCTGATCATGCATATCTCGCCCTATCCATACACGGCACACCATGCATATCCACCCCGCCACCATATCGCCACATGCCCATACCACCATTCACTTTAGACATGAGCTAGCACATATCTATAGTTCCCATGTTCGAGAGCGCATCTACTCCCTTGATCCCTCCGCCCCATTGGATACCCTCACCACCCACTTCTCCTCGATCCTCCACACATCCGCTACTCTCAGCTTCCCATACACCACCCACAGCACCGCACATCCGACACCGCTGGGGTTTCACCCCAGGATAGATGGTACGATGAGGAGTGTACACGACTATACCGACATCTCAGAGCACAGAGTATTTTGGGATCCATCACAGAGAGGGTGGCACGACCACAGATGCGAGCCCTCACACGCCAGAAGCGGCGAGCTTTCGAGGAGAGACAGGAGGCAGAGTTGTTTGACCTTCTCATGAGTAGGGATTGCACCACTGCGTGGAGGGCCCTACGCGAGCCACGTCGACCTACGCCCATAGCAGATCCTCAGACCTGGCACACCTACGCCCAAGGGTTATATGACGTCCCAAGACAACCGCCATTGCCGATCCCTCCCACACCACGTCATGTGATATCCACCCTATTTAGGGCAGGCATGGTACGAAATGCCATCCATAGGCTACAACATGGCTGTTCAGCAGACCACACAGGACTATAGGGCGAGCACTTTATATATGCAGTCGATGTAGTTTCCCACTTGATCGCCCATCTCTTGAACCGTGCATTGGTTGAGGGACTACCTGACTCATGGACTATGCATACCATTGCGCCTATCCATAAGTCCGGCGATATGATGGACCCAGGGAACTACAGGACTATTATGATAGGCCACATCCTCGCCAAGATCTACGGGGCAGTACTAGAGGCAGAGCTCAGTACGCATGCTGAGGGAGCTCAGATCAGAGCACCCGGTCAGGTAGGCTTCCGTCGCAGTTTTTCCACTATCGATCATATCTTCGTACTTCGTTGCTTGATTGAGAGCGTGAAGGCGAGGAAGCGGAGACTATACTATTGCTTTGTGGATTTCCGCAAATCCTTTGACATGGTCCCTCGAGAGAGTCTACTATGGAGACTCAAGGAGTTACAGATACCATCAGACATGCTATGGGCCATCCATGCTTTGTATGCACAAGTCACAGGCAGGGTGCGCTGCCCCGGCGGCCTATCAGAAAGCCTTGTTAGCACCATTGGTGTGAAAGAAGGTTTCCCTCTCTCACCCACTCTCTTTGGTCTCTACATCGACGAGATCACAGACTATATACAGCGAGCAAGAGGGCTAGGAGGAGACCTCGGAGGTACGTCAATACACATACTATTATATAATGATGACATTGTCCTGCTTTCAGAGTCACAGGAGGGGCTACAGTCACATTTACAAGCGCTCGATACCTTCTGCATGGAGAGAGGACTCATAGTGAACCTTGGCAAGACCAAGGTCATGATCTTCCATACCTGGAGGAGAGTACGCCATCGCGCCTCTTTCACCGTAGCCAAAGGACATATAGAGGTAGTGGACTCCTATGTCTACTTAGGTGTCACGTTCTCAGGTAGCACAGGGGTATTCTCCATGGCACAGGCAGCGAGAGAGAGATTGACGCGAGGCTATGCGGCACTTGCAGGATTGGAGAAACGCTGCTTTCAGGTACATTTTCAGCAGCCTCGGACTAAGGGGTGGCTCTTTGATACCCTAGTGTCACCCGCATTGATGTACGCAGCGGCAGTATGGGCACCTAGGATCACAAAGGCGATGTGGACACAGATTGAGAGGCCCCCGGTCACCATGATCTCACGCTTGCTCCGCAGCAAGCCCTCCGTTCCACACGACATTATACAAGCTGAGCTTGGCACGCCACCAATGCTAGTGGAGGCTCTCTTTCAGCTGGTGACCTTTATTCTGAGAGTTAGAGAGCTCCCCACCAGCCGACTCACCAAGCTTGCATTTGAGAGCTATAGACATTTGGCAGAGACAGGGCATGAGAGAGTATGGTATGCACAGACCTACCGATGGTTAGTAGACCATGGCATGAGCAGTACCGATCTCCCCCCTTTTCAGTATGATCTCTCTTCCCCCTACATTACCCTCTCTCGTTCGGAGAGGAACAGGATCATCCGTCAGGACCTACAGATACACGTCAAGGAGACATGGATAGCACCACGAGAGCCTCTTCCCACAAAGAGGAAACACTACAGAGAGCACTTCCTGATGGTGACAGCGGATGGTTTCATCCAGAGACCACGATACATGGATACATACATGGCTCCAGCAGAGAGAGTGACCATTGGGCAGCTCAGAGTATCATCACACCAGCTCGAGATTGAGGTTGGGTGAGCAACACATACCCCCAGGGATGAGAGATTCTGTAGGATATGCCGAGAGGAGGTGGAGGACGGGGAGCACTACACATGTAGATGCCAGGCATACGAGGACATCAGAGACCGCTACCCACATCTCTTCAGGGGGCCCAGAGAGATCAGGGCTTTATTGGAGACGGAGAACCAGCACCCTCTAGGTCGCTTCCTATTAGAGGTCCAGCGCCGCCGTGCATCACTTCTCCAGCAGCGGATGGACATATACTTGGCCCCCCAGACTTTTATTACAGATTTTTTCAGACCTAGAGCCACCCGAGGACCCAGCTCGACGTAGGGTGTCACATTATAGAGAGCAGAGGAGCTTAGACGATAGCGTCAACGACCAAGACCCCCACTCTGGAGAGCCCGTCCCCACCAGAGAGAGATTCTGGCGATTCAGGCACGCCATGACATGCAGATATGGAGACGTCAGCAACACATCCCTGTGGATCTCCATGTGCAGAGCGTTTTGAGGATCGCCACGATGCCTTACCCACCGATGCATTATATCCTACACCCACTCCAGGCACTTAGAGCGTTATGACACCACCGAGCCTCTCCTCCCTATGCATATCATATTTGTACATCACCTATTGAGCATAAAGAATGCATACCCATAGCACCCCATACCCTTGATGCCGGCTACTATCCACTCCTTTTATATTCTGTTTTGTACCCACATTATATTTTCCTTTTGGGATCACAGTGGATTGGATCATACTGATGTATATGTTTTGTCTCATAGGCCGATTTTGGCCTCTAATAGACGTTAAAATGTCTCTTTCTCTCTCTCTCACACACACACACACATCAGCTCAAGATTGAGAGGGGTTGGTCCAGGTTAGTCCCCCATGAGGAGAGGTGGTGCCTAGTATGCCAGACAGAGGTAGAGAGTGAGGAGCATTTTGTTATCAGATGTCCAGCATACTTAGACCTACGAGCACAGTTCCAGATAGAGGAGTCACTCGAGGAGTCACTCCAGCTATGCATGGCCATGGGAGACCAACGACGCTTGGGACGCTTTCTCACAGTAGCATACGAGAGGCGAGAGCGGTCACTGCAGCCCACACATCAGCCACGGGTGAGTACCTAGCAGACCATTACCCAGTTCTTTCAGCGAGCTGAGCTTCATCAGAAAGGTCCATCTATAGGGCTCACGCTCCACCAGGCAGCAGCACAGAGAGCACGGCACCAACCACGCATGGGCGGATATCGTCGACCACGACTATATGAGGAGGATATCTCACGCATCAGGACAGCCTACTACCACATGATGGAGCATAAGCGTACCACCACCCCCTGGGTTGTCTTCCTTCAGGAGGCACTCAGACCACCACCGATGTACCACATACTACACCCACTTCCACCCATCACCAGTAGCTAAGGGCGTTTTACTCACATTATGGATCCCCCCATGTATTAGGTGGCCACTATCTGCAGAGTCAGAGCCACGTCTCCCCTGTCTTTTCCAGCCCTATATAGCTTTGTATAGCAATATACTTTTTATTTCATTTTATCTTCTACACAGGATTACTACACTTGTACATGGTTTTTGTCTCATAGGTCAAGTTTGGCCTCCCGAAGACGTTAATATGACTCTCTCTCTCTCTCTCTCTCTCTCTCTCTCTCTCTCTCTCTCTCTCTCTCTCTCTCTCTCTCTCTCTCTCTCTCTCTCGCGCGTCCCCATGCATCTGCACCTTTCGCCACCTCTGCCTGTCGCAGCCCCCGAAACCCTAATCGCCTCTGCCTGTCGCAGCCCCCAAAACCCTAATCGCCTCTGCATGTCACAACCCCTAAAACCCTAATCGCTAAACCTGCAGCAACCTCGTCAGTCACCCCCTTCAGCAGCCCGTCGGCAGCCCCCCTCTGCACCCTTCACTGCTTCTGCCCAACACAGCCCAAAACCCTAATCGATCCCAGCAGGTCCCGTTGCAAACTCTGCCCTCTGCCTCTCTTACCACCCCTGCCCGCTGCCGCCCCCAAAACCCTAAATCCACCGTCCCACCGCAGCTCATCCCTCGGACTTTCTCTCTCTTGTCCCGAAAAACCAAGGTCATCTGCTCCTTGTTTTCTATGGAAGACGACCCCTTTTTGTTTCAAAACAAAAAAGAGGTTTTGACTTTGGAGAAGACACAAACTTGAAGAGCGGGGAGGACCTGCTCAAATTAGAAGAAAAACTCCATAACACCTTCAAGGATAACAAGAAGCTTATGGATTCCACCATCAACAACATCATTGCCTGCCTATCTAAACTCGAAAGAGAGACCGGGACATTCCATAAAGAAAAAGATCAATGGAAGAAAGAGAAAGAGGAGTGGGAGAAGACGAGGATGATAGAAAAAGCAACTTGGGAAGAGGCACAAGAGGGATGGAAGAAGGAACGAGACACCTTGCAGGGAGAAATAGCTCTCCTCAAGGCAACGGTAGCATCACTCTCCCCAGAAGAAGGTGAGATTCATACCATCACTAAGGAAGCCCTCAAAGCAGAACTCACGAAGCACATGGAAGACAAACTTGAAGCCACCAAAGAGGGTTGGGTGGAAGTAGTAAAAAAAAATTCAAGAAAGAGGCCTGTGAAGAAGCACATAAAGAAGTGACTCTCCTCGTACACAACACTATCGAGGAAGAGAGGATGAGGCAAGCTCGACGCCTCAATGTATGAGTCACAGGAATGGGAGAGAGGGAAGGATCCACTCCCGAGGAAGATGGAAGGAGGTTATGCACCAAACTCGGATATAAGGAGGGGGACCCATCTCCTTTCACTAAAGCTTGGAGAGTCGGCAAAGATGCCACCAAAAAACGAGCCCTCATCCTCCACTTCCCCAATGGCGATTCACGATCTACCTTCCTTCGCAAGAGGGTAATCCTACGAGGACTCGAAGGCCCACCCATCTATCTTGATGATGACCTCACCAAAATGCAAGTTGCACATAGGCATGCATGTATGCCTAGAGTGCACCAAGCCCATCAAGAGGGGAAATGAGCATCGTGCAGAGATGGCCGGGTCTGTGGGCGATTTGAATTCGGATGTTGTTGGCGAAAACCTTCGGCTCTAACGCCTACTGTTGCGGAAATACTTTCGCCCTGAAGGTGGATTTCGCGACAAGGCGTGAACTCTGTCAGGCCTGCGGAAATTGCCGCGCCACCGCAATAGAATGCTAAACTAGAGTGATTCAGAACACCTCTGTAATCAACAGTAGCTCAGCCTAATTAACGTTGCTTTAACTGCGTTATCCTGCGACATAAGTTCCACCGGAACTTCACCAGACTGTTACTGGACTGACACCGTAATTGTGCCGGAACTTCACCGAAATAAACTTAGCTCTGTTCGTAATTGCTTCAGATGAACTTATGTGAAGTAAGGAAGTAGTGTGTGAGCTTCCTTCACCGAATGAACTTCCTTCTGGAAACTTCACAGTTCTGAACTGCTACTTTCCGGTTAACTTTTGTACTGTGTGTACATCTTTACTCCACCGGAAACTGTGACCAGCTTAAAGTAGAGACGTCTAGCTACAAGATGAGCTATCTCTCATACAAAACTTCGAACTCTGCTACGAGTTATACTTCGTTGTTCTACCGAAAAAACTTATTTTCTGAGAAACTGTAACTGACCAGAAAATTACTGAAACAAGTTTACTGCGTAAACTGTTATTCACCGAAACATGCGTTTACAGAGAAAGTACTGAAGCACGTTTAGTAACAAGTCGTGATAGTTAATGATAAACTAAACTTCCTACCGTAACACGAAATAACTTCAGATTCTTCACAAGTAAAAATTGCGCGCAGACATCCACATGAACATGTGTTTTCGATTAGAGAAGATGTGTACAAGTAAGCTTGGCCTCTTCTTGCTCAAGTTACAGAAACTCTCCTACAGTGAGTAGTTTCTTATTACCATCTCTCTTCAGATGAAAGACCCGACACTTCAGGCTTGTGTTATTCATCTGTACATACGCGATCTATGGCGTCTTCTGAGAACTTCTAAATCTCTTCACTCGTACGCGATCTATGGCGTCTTCTCTCAGTCTCTCGTTCTCCTCTGTGTATCGGCGTTACTCGCATACACGCACACACACCTGCGCACACTCCTACTCTCTTTACTCTTCAAATCTTACTGTATATATATACAATTTCTTTGGCGCTCCTTTTTCCTGTCATTCTTCAATTCGCGTTATGCGCACCTTACGCGCCCGCCGCTGTTAATTGCTCTGTTATGCGGACACCGCGCACTTAACTTCGCATACTGTACACCTGTGCACTGATTTTCTGGAGGATTCCGTTTCTTGTTTATTGTGTCAAATTCGTGAGTGTTTCCTTAACAGCTCCCCCTCAGTCACTAATTTGACTTCTTCTGGTCTTTCATATATCTTTCTTTCTTTTATACCTGCCATCTCTTTGAATATGTTTGTCTTTGTTCCATCCAAGCTCTTTGTCAGAATATCTGCAATCTGATCTTTCGTAGGAGTGTAGACTATTTCTATCTCTTTCTCCATTACTTTTTCCCTTAGGAAATGATACTGAATCTCTATGTGTTTTGTTCTTGCGTGAAACACAGGATTCGCTGCAAGATACAGCGAGCTCATATTATCTCCATGTATGATTGGTATACTTTGATCTATACCCATGCTTTTAAGTAACGTCTGCATCCATATTACTTCTTTTGATGCTTCTACCAGTCCTTTGTATTCTGCTTCTGTTGATGATAAAGCTACTGTGTGTTGTTTCTTCGAACACCAGCTTACCAGCTTATCTCCTAGGTATATCATATACCCGTGCGTTGATCTTCGGTCATCTTGACTTCCTGCCCAATCTGAGTCACTATATGCTCTGAGCTTTATATCTGACGTAAAAGGATAATATAATCCTTCCTTTATAGTTCTTTTGATATATCTGAGAACTCTTTGTCCTGCAACCCAATGTTGATCTGTCGGACAATGCATAAACTGTGAGAGAACTCCCACCGGAAAACTAAGATCCGGTCTTGTTAGCGTAGCATATATTAGGCTTCCTACTAACGATTGGTATTTCTTCATATCTTTGAACTCTGTACCACTATATTTACTGAGTTTATGGTTTACTTCAAGCGGTGTTGAAGCTTCTCTGCAATTTTCCATGTTGAACTTCTTCAGTAAGTTCAGGAGATACCTTTCTTGTGTGACATATACACCATGATCTGTATATGAGATTTCCATTCCTAGAAAGTATGATAACTTTCCTAGGTCACTGATCTTGAATTCCTTTTCTAGCAGTTTCTTTACCTCTGTAATTCCTGTATCTGAGGTTCCTGTAATTATTATGTCATCTACATAGATACAAATGTAGATCATTCCTTCTTCTGTCCTTTTGATGAGTAGACTTGCATCTGCCTTCGAACTTTGGTATCCAAGTTCGTTCAGATACTTCACGAGTCTGTAGTTCCAAGCTCTTGGAGCTTGCTTCAGTCCATAAAGTGCTTTCCTTAACCTGCAAACAAAATTTGGATATCTGGAACTTATAAACCCTTCCGGTTGTTCCATATAGACTTCATCTGATATATATCCATTCAGGAATGCATTCTTTATATCTAGCTGACTTAGCTTCCATCCTTTTGATGCTGCTATAGCAATCACTGTTCTTATGGTTGACATCTTTGCCACCGGACTGAACGTCTCGTCATAGTCTATGCCATGCGTCTGAGCATAGCCCTTGATAACCAGTCTCGCTTTATGTCTGGCTATCCTTCCATCTGCAAGTTTCTTTATTTTGAACACCCATTTATTTCCAATTACTTTCTTACCGTTCGGTTTAGGAACAAGCTCCCACGTCTTGTTCTCTTCCAGTGCGGTGAATTCTTCTTCCATTGCTTCTTGCCATTGCTTCTTGCTTTTAGCTTCGTCATAACTTTGAGGTTCTTCCTCTTCTTTAACCATATATGCATAATCTTGTTGAGTCATATATGATGTATCATACGAGTATCTTTCCGGTTGTCTTCTTACTCTGTTTGACCTTCTTAGCTCATATTCTTCGTGTGTGTCTGAATACCCGTCTTCATCTTCGTTCCTTATACCTGTTCCGGTCCTAGACGTACTTGCCTCTTCATCTTTGTTTACCTGAACAATTGATTTTCCTTTCTCTCTTCTTTTTATCTCTTCTTCAAATTCTTCAGCTGTATGACTCTGATCTGCATACCAGCTTTTCTGTTCATCAAATGTTACATCCCTGGAAACAGTAAAATGTTTGGTTAGAGGGCTCCATAACCTGTAACCCATCTGTTTCTCATCATATCCGACGAATACATATTTCTCTGCTTTCGGTTCAAGCTTATGTCTCAATTGAGACGGTACATAAGCATACGCTACTGATCCAAACACTTTGCAGTGATCAAGTGTTGGCTTCTTTCCCCACCAGGCTTCATACGGGGTCATTCCTTCTAAGGCTGTACATGGTAACCTGTTTACCAAGTATGTAGCTGTATTTACAGCTTCAGCCCAAAGATAATCCGGGCAATTCTTTTCTTTTAGCATAGCCCGTGCAAACTCTACTAGAGTTCGGTTTCTCCTTTCTGCTACACCATTCTGTTGTGGTGTATACCTGCAGGTTATTTCTCTCTTAATACCTGCATTCCAAAGATAGTCATTGAATTCTCGGGAGAAGTATTCTCCCCCTCCATCAGACCTCAGTCTTTTAAGTTTCCGTCCGGTGAGTCTTTCAGCATATGCATGAAAATGTCTGAAAGCTCCGAACACTTCTGATTTCTCTTTCAAAACATAAAGAGTTATCCACCTTGTTGCATCATCAATGAATAAAACATAGTACCTTGATCCGCTGATTGATCCTTCTTTCGTTGGTCCCCATACATCTGTATGTATGAGTTCTAACACGCCATCATGTTTGAATCCTTTCTTCTGGAAAGGTAACCTGTGGGCTTTTCCCATTTGACAGGCTTCGCATTTGTGAATCATATGTTGGTTCTGTACGTTCGGTAATCCCAGTACAGACTGATTCGCTATCATAGCTTTGATTCCTTTTTCGTGAAAATGACCTAATCTCTTGTGCCAGAGATCAAGTTCTGTAATTACCTTTTCATCATGTGTGAGCAGCGCTTGGCCAATGTTCCCTTGTACTCTTAAGGTAAAGAGTCTGCCTTCTTTCTTACCAGAAACGATCTGATAATATCCGTTCTTGGGATCTTCTACAAATACTCCTTTGTTTGTAAATCTGACCTGAAAACCTTTTTCGACTATCTGTCCCACACTGATCAGATTTTTCGGTATTGTTGGAACATACAAAACATTGGTTAGCAAATCTGCTCCACTCTTGCATTTCACTTTTCCGATTGATTGTACTTTGTGTCTTGTATTGTCACCTGTTTGAACAGTGTGACTAGAACTACCTTTCTCTAGTTCTGACATTAGTTCTATATTTCCTGACAAGTGATTAGAGCATCCAGAATCAATGTAAAATACCTTTAGGTCTTCATTTTCTGATGTGCTGATTGAGTTCATCATCAATGATGTATGACTTTCATTCTGTGTGTCATTTGCGTAGTTGTTGTAGGTGGTGTTGTAGGATTGGCTCTGTCCCCAACTTCTTACTCCACCTCTACCGTAGCCTCCTCTTTGGCTTTGTCTTCCTCTTTGGAAGTTACTTTGATTTCTCCCGCTACTGCCTCTGCTATTGTTGTTTTGATTTTGATTTGATCCCTGTTGGTTGTGCCAGCAGTCATGCGCCAGATGGTTACTTAGTCCGCAAATCCAGCAAGCTTTCTTGGTGGTATTCTGGCGGTTTCTTCCTTTTGCTCTTCCTCTGCCAGTGCCTTTACCTCTTGCGTAATAGGCCTGAGAACTCGACTCTTCTTCGTCTTTTGGCTTACCCTTTTCTTTCTTCTTGTTCTTCATATACATTGCTGAGCTATGTCCTTTGTCTGCGTCTCCTTTCAGGTCTTGCTCATATGTGAGCATCAAACCAAGCAACTGATTTAACTCTGGTACAAAATGATTTAGGGAGAGTTCAGTTGATAGTACGAAAGGTTTCCACCTTTCATCTCCTCTTAACCCTGTGAGCACTTGCGCTATTAATCTATGATCTTCGACTTCTTCATTTATGGATCCAAGACTATCTGCTAGATCCTTCATTTTAGTGACGTAGTCACTGATGCTTTGACTCGGCTTCTTTTTGAACGTTGTGAATTCGGACCATAGGCTGGCCTTCCTAGCTTTCGTAGTATTCTGGAAGTGATCTTCCAACGCGCTCCATATGTCCTCTGCTTTCTCCAGACCTCTAATGTGCGGTAGTAGATGATCTGACACAGTGTTGTAGATGTAGGCTCTTGCCGTTGCATCTTTCTTCTGCCATAGCTTTAGGGCGTCTAGTTCTTCTTTTTCCGGTTGACTGTCATCTTCGAAGGTCGGTTTCTTTTCTTCTCCGGTTACGTACATCATTAACTCCTTACTCATAAGTAAGGCTTCCATGCGCATTACCCATGCGGGATAATTATCTCTGTCCAGTTTATCAATTTGGACATGATCTGCCATGATAGAGAATACTCTAGGTTCTTATACCGATTCTTGAAAAACTAACCGGCTCTGATACCAATTGTGGGCGATTTGAATTCGGATGTTGTTGGCGAAAACCTTCGGCTCTAACGCCTACTGTTGCGGAAATACTTTCGCCCTGAAGGTGGATTTCGCGACAAGGCGTGAACTCTGTCAGGCCTGCGGAAATTGCCGCGCCACCGCAATAGAATGCTAAACTAGAGTGATTCAGAACACCTCTGTAATCAACAGTAGCTCAGCCTAATTAACGTTGCTTTAACTGCGTTATCCTGCGACATAAGTTCCACCGGAACTTCACCAGACTGTTACTGGACTGACACCGTAATTGTGCCGGAACTTCACCGAAATAAACTTAGCTCTGTTCGTAATTGCTTCAGATGAACTTATGTGAAGTAAGGAAGTAGTGTGTGAGCTTCCTTCACCGAATGAACTTCCTTCTGGAAACTTCACAGTTCTGAACTGCTACTTTCCGGTTAACTTTTGTACTGTGTGTACATCTTTACTCCACCGGAAACTGTGACCAGCTTAAAGTAGAGACGTCTAGCTACAAGATGAGCTATCTCTCATACAAAACTTCGAACTCTGCTACGAGTTATACTTCGTTGTTCTACCGAAAAAACTTATTTTCTGAGAAACTGTAACTGACCAGAAAATTACTGAAACAAGTTTACTGCGTAAACTGTTATTCACCGAAACATGCGTTTACAGAGAAAGTACTGAAGCACGTTTAGTAACAAGTCGTGATAGTTAATGATAAACTAAACTTCCTACCGTAACACGAAATAACTTCAGATTCTTCACAAGTAAAAATTGCGCGCAGACATCCACATGAACTGTGTTTTCGATTAGAGAAGATGTGTACAAGTAAGCTTGGCCTCTTCTTGCTCAAGTTACAGAAACTCTCCTACAGTGAGTAGTTTCTTATTACCATCTCTCTTCAGATGAAAGACCCGACACTTCAGGCTTGTGTTATTCATCTGTACATACGCGATCTATGGCGTCTTCTGAGAACTTCTAAATCTCTTCACTCGTACGCGATCTATGGCGTCTTCTCTCAGTCTCTCGTTCTCCTCTGTGTATCGGCGTTACTCGCATACACGCACACACACCTGCGCACACTCCTACTCTCTTTACTCTTCAAATCTTACTGTATATATATACAATTTCTTTGGCGCTCCTTTTTCCTGTCATTCTTCAATTCGCGTTATGCGCACCTTACGCGCCCGCCGCTGTTAATTGCTCTGTTATGCGGACACCGCGCACTTAACTTCGCATACTGTACACCTGTG
Source organism: Ceratopteris richardii (assembly GCA_020310875.1). Classification (NCBI taxonomy): domain Eukaryota; kingdom Viridiplantae; phylum Streptophyta; class Polypodiopsida; order Polypodiales; family Pteridaceae; genus Ceratopteris; species Ceratopteris richardii. Next base: position 4,401,604 of record CM035443.1, read on the forward strand.
CACTGATTTTCTGGAGGATTCCGTTTCTTGTTTATTGTGTCAAATTCGTGAGTGTTTCCTTAACAGGGTCATCATAGATGGCAAGGTCATTGCACATGGACTCGCGGCCTGTGAGACACGAGAAGAGATCCATTTGGGAGTCTGGAACTGCAACGGAGACCTATGGACACACCCAGAGAGACTCGAGGAGGTGATGAGAGGCCATGACATCATCCTACTTACAGAGACACATGAGAGTCCAGAGGGAGGATTGCCCAGGATACATGGAGGATTGCCCAAGATACATGGATTCCAGTGGGAGTCTCTACACAGAGGATGCACACGACAGCACACATCCCGTGGATCACGGGGGGTGGCCATACTTTTTCGACAGGGACTACACAGTAGGTTACAGATCATGGCCCGTGACTCACAGGCCCAATACATGTGGACCCGCCTTGAGCTATCACATGACAGTTTCATCTACATAGCCTTATGCTATTTCGCCTCCACAGGATCTCGCTTCACCTCCACTGAACATGACTCTTCATCAGGGGAGACCTCACCTTATGTATGTCTATCAAATGAGATCATGGAGTACTCAACCCTCAGTGAAGTCTTTCTCATGGGAGACTTCAACACTCGCACACGTAGTGAGCAGTGCGAGACTTATGACGAGGAGGATCCTCATGCACTACATACCCTACAGGAGGAGACTATCATGAGACACTCCGCAGACAGAGCTCCTATCACAGCATATGGACGACACCTACTTAGGCTTGGATCTGAGCACAGTCTCGTCATATATAACGGGATGGCTCAGTGGCCTACTTTAGGAGGCTTGATTTGCATGCCACATGGGTTTGTTGGTGGAGGAGGGAGCACAGTTGACTATGTCTTGGGACCCAGGGAGGCCACCCACCTCATTACATTGCTTACCATCCTGCCCATACCCATCGGAGCAGATCACACATACCTCTCTCTCTCCATCACAGGGGATAGAACCCCATACAGACCTATCACATGTACCCCATACACCACCATTCACTTCACACGTGAGCTAGCTCCTCTATACTCCTCTATTCCTCAGAAATTACTGTTGTATCAAATAAGGTTTGAGTTTGAAGAAGACACGAGCTTGAATAGCAAGACATGGCAAAGAAGGAGGACCTGCTCAAGTTAGAAGACAAACTCCACAGCACCTTGAAGGACAACAAGAAGCTTATGGATTCCACCATCAACAACATCATTGCCCGCCTATCTAAGCTCAAAAAAGAGACCGAGACATTCCATAAAGAAAAAGATCAATGGAAGAAAGAGAAAGAGGAGTGGGAGAAGAGGAGGATAACAGAAAAAGAAACTTGGGAAGCACCACAAGAGGAATGGAGGAAGGAACGAGATATCTTGAAGAGAGAAATAGCTCTCCTCAAGACAACGGTGGCATCACTCTCCCTAGAGGAAGGTGAGATTCATACCATCACCAAGGATGCCCTGAAAGCACAAATCACGAAGCATATGGAAGACAAACTCGAAGCCACCAAAGAGGGTTGGGTGGAAATAGTAAAAAAAAAACATCAAAAAAGAGGCCTGTGAAGAAGCACATAAAGAAGAGACTCTCCTCGTACACAACACTATCGAGGAAGAGAGGATGAGGCAAGCTAGATGCCTCAATGTACGAGTCACTAGAATGGAGAGGATGAGGGATCCACTCCGGAAGAAGATGGAAGGATGTTATGCGCCAAACTTAGATATACGGAGGGAGAAACATCTCCTTTCACTAAAGCTTGGAGAGTCTGCAAAGATGCCACTAAAAAACGAGCCCTCATCCTCCACTTCCCCGATGGGGAGTCACGATCTACTTTCCTTCGCAAGAGGATAATCCTACGAGGACTCGAAGGCCCACCCGTCTATCTCGATGATGACCTCACCAAAATGCAAGTCGCACGTAGGCGTGCATGTATGCCTAGGGTGCACCAAGCCTGCAAAGAGGGGGAACGAGCATCCTATAGAGATGGTCGGGTCATCATAGATGGCAAGGTCATCGCATAGGGACTTGCGGCCTATGGGACACGAGAAGAGATCCATTTGGAAGTCTGGAATTGCAACGGAGATCTATCGACACAACCAGAGAGACCCGAGGAGGTGATGAGAGGCCATGACATCATCCTACTTACAGAGACACATGAGAGTCTTGAGAGAGGAATGCCTCGGATACATGGATTCTAGTGGGAGTCTCTACACCGAGGATGCACACAACAGAATACATCCAATGGATCAGGAGGGGTGGCCATACTTTTTCGACAGAGACTACACAGTAGATTACAGATCATGACCAACGACCCACAGGCCCGATACATGTGGAACCGCCTTGAGCTATCACATGACAGTTTCATCTACATAGCCATATGCTATTTCGCCTCCACAGCCTCTCGCTTCGCCTCCACTGAGCATGACTCTTCATCAGGGGAGACCTCACCTTATGCATGTCTATCAGATGAGATCATGGAGTACTCCACGCTTGGTGAAGTCTTCCTCATGGGAGACTTCAATGCTCGCACACGCAGTGAGCAGTGCGAGACGTATGACAAGGAGGATCCACAGGCACTACATGTCCTGCGAGAGGAGACTATCATGAGACACTCCGCAGACAGACTGCTATCACAACATATGGACGACATCTACTTAGGCTTGGATCTGAGCACCATCTCTTCATCTATAACGGGATGGCTCAGTGGCCTACTTTAGGAGGCTTGACTTGCATGCCACATGCTTGACTTGCATGCCACATGGGTCTCTCGGGGGAGGAGGGAGCAAAGTTGACTATATCTTGAAATCGAGGGAGGCCACCCACCTCATTACATCGCTTACCATCCCACCCATACCCATCGGAGCCGATCACACATACCTCTCTCTTTCCATCGCTGGGGATAGAACTCCACATAGACATATCACATGTACCCCATACACCACCATTCACTTCACACGTGAGCTAGCCCCTCTATACTCATCTGAGGTCGAGCATGGCCTATGCCTACTACATCCATCCAACCCCCTCTCAACTCTCACCTCACATATTTCATCCATCTTACATACCTCATCTATAAGCTCCTTCCCTCACAACACTCATAGAGGACGTATCCCTCCCCCTGGGACTAGACCCCATAACAATTGGTACGATGATGAGTGTAGAGCACTTTATAGACACCTACATGTGCGACGAGCCTTGGGAGAGATTACAGAGGGAGAGGCCAATAGACAGATGAAAGCACTGACCCGTTGAAAGCGACGGGCATTCCAGGAGGCACAAGAGCTTGAGCTATACTGTCTATTCATGAGCATGCATAGTGCGACAGCATGGCACGCTCTCCGCGAGCCTTGTTCGACTACACCCATTGAGGACCCACAGATCTGGCGAGATTATGCAGCGCGACTATATGATGTGCCTCGACAACCATCCATCCCTCAGCATCTTGAGCCTTGACCCACACACTCCTCTTTCTTTCCTACATTGATGGTGGAGGGCCATACATCGTATGCAGCAAAGGCGGGCTGCCGACCACAATGGTTTACAAAGCCAACACCTCATCTACGCAGCCTCCACTATAGCCCCATTGATTGCACATTTCTTCAACCGAGCTATAAGGGAGGGGTTCCCAAAGGAGTGGAGACAGCATACTATCGTGCCTATCCACAAATGTGGCGATGCTCTGTATCCAGGTACCTACAGGACTATCATGATTGGCCACACAATGGCCAAGTTATATGGAGCAGTACTTGAGGCAGAGCTTAGCTCATATGCAGAGGCAGAGGGCCTCCGAGCACTAGGCCAGGCCGGGTTCAGACGAGCTTTTTCCACTATCGACCATATCTTCATCTTGCGTTGTCTCATTGATGGGGCAAAGGCAAGGAAGAAGAGGCTTTATTGTTGCTTTGTGGACTTCCGCAAGGCTTTTGATACAGTTCCACGTGAGAGGCTGTTCGAGCGCCTACTGAGTCTTCGGATCCCGAAAGAGATGATATCAACCATCTACTCTCTCTACGAGAAAGTGTTTGGTCGAGTCCGATGTCCTGGAGGTTTATTAGAGCCCATTGCTAGCACCATTGGTGCTAAGCAAGGTTGTCCCCTCTCCTCGACACTTTTTGGGCTTTACATTGATGAGACCTTCGATTACATACTACGAGAAGGCGGAGAGGGGAGCGACTTGGGAGGTACCCTAGTTCACATTCTTTTATATGCCGATGATATTGTTTTGATTTCAGAGTCACATGAGGGGCTCCAATGCCACCTCGGAGCCTTGGATGATTCTTGCTCACATAGAGGATTGGTTGTGAACCTTGGCAAGACCAAGGTCATGATCTTTCACACATCCAGTGCAGTGAGGAGTGCATCCATCTTCACCATAGCAGGAGGGCACATCGAGGTGGTTACTTCATATGTCTACTTAGGAGTTACTTTCACCAGTCTACCAAGACCTTTCACCATGAGGCAAGCAGCTATTGATAGACTCACCCGAGGGTATGCAACCCTAGCCATGCTAGAACGGAGGTGTCACCAAGCACACTTCCAGGAACCCCGCACGAAAGGGTGGCTTTTCGACACACTAGTCACCCCCACCTTGATGTATTCAGCGACAGTATGGGCACCAGGCTTGACGTTCGATCAGTAGGCACAAATTGAGAGTCCCCATGTATGTATGATCTCACTCTTGTTTTGTAGCAAGCAGACCATACCACATGACATCATCCGAGCAGAGCTCTCGGCACCACCCATGGTCCTCGAGGCACTATTCCAGACAGTGAGTTTCATACAAAGGGTGAGGGAATTAACACGCGACAGACTCACTCGTAGATCTATTGAGGCAGCTATTCAGTTATCTCAGATTGGACATGATAGAGCCTGGTACTCAGAGGTCACAGCTTGGTTCGCGACACATGGGCTCGATACGGAGAGTTTGCCACTTTTTCAGTACGACTCAGACTCACCTCGGTTTTCTCGCAGCGAGAGGAATCTGGTGATTAGACAGGACTTATGGAGGCTCTACATCAGGAGAGTATGGAGCTCACATAGTTTAGAGGGGAGGATGTCAGACTGCAGGGATCAATTTCTCACCATTATGTCAGATGGGTTCATACAAAGACCACGCTATATGGACATCTATATGCCACAGAGTTCACGAGTAGCGATTGGCCAACTCAGGGTCGCATCACACAGACTAGAGATCGAGAGTAGGAGACACAATGGGGTCCCAATAGCAGAGCGGATCCGCAAACTATGTAGAGAGGTGGAGAGTGAGGAGCATTTCGTATGTCGATGCAAAGCATACACTCAGATTAGAGACAGATATGAGACTTTGTTCAGAGGGCAGCCCACCCTACGAGAGATTATGGACTCCCGAGCTCAGAGACAGTTAGGACATTTCTTGATAGAGATTCAGAGGCATAGAGATGCACTCTTACCACTGAGACACAGCTTCACAGTTGGAGACGAGACAGCTTATAGCTCACTGATTTTTTCTAGAGGTCTAGCGTCCCCTCCCCACCTGATTCTGAGCTAGGAGTGACACTACGGCAGGCTGAGGTGAGTCGAGCTAGACAACGACCACGAGTCACAGCGCTCAGAGAAGTTAGGCTATACCATTGCTAGATAGAGGAGATTCGAGCCCGACATCTCGAGGCGACTGTGCAGCGAGTAGCCCTGATGAGAGCAGATCCTATAGCTTTCATACAGAAAGCTCTAGCACCGGCTCCACCTATGTATCACATCCTCCACCCCTCCATTACCACTGGATGGAGCTAGTAGACAGATGCATCTTCATGAAGCTATAGGCTGTAGGCTGCGTCACTAAGCTGTGAAGTAGAGGGCATCTTTTAGTCTTGAGTGGGCAGAGGCAAAATCTGAGGGCACTGGATAGTCGGCAAAGGTAAACTGTGTGAAGTATCTTAATGGTATGCACAAGTCTTCAAATTAGAGAACCAAGTCCGAGCCCGCATAGCCTAGTGGCTGATGCTTTGAAGCTGTGGGAGGAAGTTCTGAGTTCAAGTCTTAGCTGGATATGTCCATGAGTCTCTCATGATGGATGCCTCTACCTTACGAGGTTAGGTGTGTGAGTGTGTATTTCCAATTCAATGTAAGAGAGAGAGAGAGAGAGAGAGAGAGAGAGAGAGAGAGAGAGCCGACTCACTTTGTGGAGTTGCAATTTGCGACCTATTGAGCTTGTATCATTTACCTCTGGGCTCCAACGTCCAATTTTCAAAGTGTAAGTTTGATCTTAGCCTCTTGTACCTTTCAGGAATATCTTCATCTGCACTTTAGGTATGTAGCTTCATCTTCTCGAGATGATGTATATTAAGCAATTTTGAGATTCATGTGTCGAAGAGCATTGTTGAAACTTGGAACCCCTATATATTCTTGATCTTTTGGTACAAGAAGCAATACACATTCCAATGCCTACATTGTAGCTTCTCAAAATCCTGTTGTACCCCTCATTTTCAATCATGGGGAAATGTAATTTTACATTCCTCATGATTGAACAGGCGGGGTGCAACAGGATGATCATGAGGAACTACAACGCAAACTTTGGAATGTGCTATATGGGTTTGAGCTATTCAAACAAAGTATAAGCAAGTATACAGAATTCTATTTATATCTCGCTTTTGCTTTGCACTAATTTTGTATTCGAATACTAAATTGGATTCATACATCGTAGATGGACACAAAATATTTAATCACTCATGTAGACACTCCCTACCTGAAATCTCACAGCAGGTTTTATTTCAAGTATAACATCATTTCGAGACACTTCATTTGCCTGAAATAGAAAGACATACATACAAAACATACAACACTCCACACAGTCCACGCAAGGCAGCCTTAACAATGTAATCCATGGATCTCTTATTTTTGTTTTTCATGTATGATACTTTGGTTCTCATGAATCATGTTTTAAGTTCGGATAAAAAGACACCTCAATATCAAAAAGTGGAATTCTCTCAGTTTTCATTCTTTCAGAAACAGTTGGAGACTAATTAAATGAAAAAAGTATACAGGATCTGAGAGATACCTCGAAAGTGCCTTAAATGTTGTAGATAATATAGGATTCCATTTTCATCTTTTCTTTGCATTTGTGGGTGCGAGCTCATCCGTATTGCTTTGATTCTCAATGGAAGGGAAAAATACCAAAAAAAAATCAAATTTCATGTTTGAAGGGCATTTCTTTAAATGCCCATCAGTTGAAGAGCAAACTTTAAAAATTATCCTTCTCAAAGAAGGGCAATTGTGAGTCTAGGGCTGCATTTGAAGTTACATAGCTAAAAGTACATGTAACATTAATTTTGCAATATTCCGCTGCAAGTACATGTAACATTAATGAGTTAGTAATCTCACAATTTACTTTTAAGTGATTTGGACTATGCAACATGGTCACTTACACTAAATAAACTTTTTCATGAAATTTTGGATGAAAGGTGAAGTAATCCTCATGTTTTACACTTCAAATTTGAAAGGTTTTGAGAGTAAGTATAAGAAGAAATTCTCATGTGGCGTGTTTTTTGAATCCAAGCACTATATTTATTTGTGAGAGTTAATTGGAAGACAAAGAAATAGATGCAAAGGATGTTTTCCTCTTTTTTCCAAGAAAGTTTGATCTTGCCATCTAGAATTGGAGGACTATATTTATTTGCGAGAGTTAATTAGAAGACTAAGAAATAGATTTCAAGGATCTCTCTTTTTTTTAAAGGAAGCTTTATCTTGCAATTTGCTCATCTTGTATCAATTGAAATTAATTGGTCAAATCCAACATAAGCAAAGGTTGACGTCTAACATCTACTAGGAATTATAGAGTCTGAAGGCTCACTAAAAAGTAGAGAATAGAGATTAGGAAGGGATTGCCTTAAAGCCAGATGAAGGGATTGGTTTAAATTTATTGACATGCATAAAGCCATTGTCACCAAAGACAGAGAACAACGATCATATGAAGAATCTCAAATCCTCGTGGAGAAACTAGTTTCATCTCACCATTAGTAGTGAATGATGGAAACCCAACCAATGCAATCAACTAGGATTGAACTTTCCCCTCCAAGAAACAGGGGGTGAAAGGCTCAATGCATTGAACTAGCATTGCTAGATAAGGATGTCTTGAAATGGCAAGAGAGATGCAAATGGTTGATGTTTGACATGTAGCGCAAATGATTGTCCATGCCACATAGGCGAGTTGGTTGGGCACAAACCACTTGAGGTGGGGGTTGTGTGTTCAATCCTTGCAGGCTGTTGGACATACCTGGGCTAACGTGGCAAGTCTATCCTTGTAATGCTTTTGGGCCATTTAAATTATATGCCTTCGAGCATCCCTTTTCTTATGATGATTGGATAGTCTAACCCTTGCTTTGTGGGATAGGGAGGATCCTAGGGGTACTATGCCCTTCACTTGTACAATTGTTGTTTCAATACATTCAAGTAAGAGAAGATTAGACTTCGGAAGGACTTCCTTCTTTGAAAAAAAAATTAAGGGGAAGTGGTAGTGAGGGAGAGCTAGTGAAAGGATGAAGGGATCTCTATCATCTCTCGACTAATAACGGATGAAGCGATTGGCATATAAGGGTGGATCATCCTGCTATGTATTGGGAGTCGGTTGCATGAAGATCGAAGAGAACTATGACTCGTAATTTTAGGATTGTAGCAGATATGCGCATGGTTGGAGATTGCATGGACTGCATATAATTTGTTTTCTACACTTCCTTGCTTGAATTAGTTAATTAATTACATTAATTAATTATACGACGGAAGGTGGGCATAATACCCATGGAACAAAAAGTTGTTCCATTTTTATATCTCTAAGTACTCATGGGAACTATAAAATGTTTTAAATCATTGAAGGTAAATCCCATATTATAGCGTTTGAAGGCGCCAGCTATAATCACACCAATTTCATCATAAATTTCATAGATATCTTCAATCAAGCTAGGTTTTTGCTAAAGGAGCAATCCAACCCATATGCATGGTAAGGGATCCTACCTAGATAGGTTTACATCACAAAACATCCCTTCTCTAATTTTAACATAGTTACCAATTTGGTGCCATATCCTTTTGTTTTCAAACCTACTCTACTTACAATTTGCATCCAACCCATCGACGTCTCCAATCAATCATCTTACAGCTTCACACAATGCGGCGGCAACAAGAAGGAGATGATGTGGCAAAAACTTGTTGGTTATGATCAATGCAAAAGTGTTCTACACCCACATAATGTTGTACCGACTTCACCCCCTCGGAACAAAATTGAGACAGGTGGAACATGAGAAAACTACGGTTGTCCAGTTTCATATTGATAATGGGATGGTTGAGATGACTTTGCATCTGTTCTCAACACTACCTTCAAGAGAAAAACAAGGATGTGCCACCAAGATAGTGTGAATTCACCCTTAGATAGTGCCATATAGATTGCATGATATTGAACCTTAACTTAGTACTAAACAAGATACTTCAGGTAATTCGAGGTTCCCTCTTACTACTAATAGGAAAACACCCCCCCCTCCAGACACACACACAACAACAATGACAAAAATGACAACACACAGGACTAGCCATCTTTTATGCCATAAATCAATGACTACCATCTACTTATTGCAACATGTAAAACATGAAGTATGAGCCTCATTAGTATCTACCTTTAACTGAACAACCTTGCTTGTTTCTTTCCTTTCCCCACTAACTTGTAGCCTTCCTTTGGGTTCTTCACAAAGCATCCTCTTGCATTGAACATGAATAACTTGCTTGTTTCTTTCATTTTCCCATAAACTTGTAGCCTTTCTTTGGGTTCTTCACAAAGCATCCTCTTGCATTGAACTTCACTCAATATCCTCTATCCATAATTTGATTCATTGGTACCAAGTTCTTCGGAATCATTGGTACGTGAAGAATATCCTTCATCGCCTTTCTTTTTAGTCTCAATAAACATGAATTCTCTAATGTGTTTAACCTAATGAGGTGTACCATCTCGTATCTCCACATGTCCTTTTGGAAATTGAACTCATGACCTACTGGTTAGGAGTATGATGGGCTAACCACTTGTCCCAAAAGCCATGGTTGAGGATTACTTCCTAATCCTTCCTCTTAGGGTGTGGTTCAACCATCTCCTGCCCATGATTTCTTGAGTCTAACACTTTCTTCTTTTTCTATAAATCATTGTCATCAATTATCAATCCTTGAACTCCCCTTGAATGATGTCATCAACCTTGCATGATCTCTTGAACCTTCCTGTTCTCAACCTTGGTCATTTGAGCCTTGCCTTTCTGCTTCTTGGCCAGTTGCTTACGGAATTGCACTACTCTCAACCTTGGTGTCTTGAGCCTTCTATTTTCGCTTCTTGACCACTTGCCTACGAACTTGCCTTGCTCTCAACCTTGGTATATTGAACCTTGCCTTTTTGCTTCTTGACCACTAGCCTATGGACCTGCCTTGTTGTCAACCTTGGTCTCTTCAACCTATTTCTCACTCATGCAAGGTACCTTGGATCCTAAATCTGGTGCTTCCATTGGAAAGTTCATTACGAGAGCTTTCCAAAGATATCACACACATCTAAATTTGGCCTATGCATTGGGAAATACACTCTAATCTTTGATGGGCTCATCTTTGAAAGTGATGTGCACCCCTTCCATCTACCTTGCTCAAGCCCATTTCCTAAGCCTTGATACCAATTGTGGGAATTGGACTCATGACCTATCTGCTAGGAGTATGATGGGCTAACCACTTGCCCCAAAATCCGTGGTTGAGGATTATTTACTAATCCTCCCTCTTAGGGTGTGGTTCAACCATCTCTTGCCCATCATTTCTTGAGTCTAATATTCCTATTGTTGTTGGTTGATGAAGATTTAGAAATCACTCCTTTTGCATTTCATATGGTTATTGCACCCATCATCTATGCACCATACATTATCCATACTTTATCTTTGGCCACTCACATGCATTATAGATAAAAAATTATTGCATTCTAAAGTTGAAAAAGGATTGAAAAGGTACCCTTCCCTTTGTACTAAGAATTGTATCTATGATTTTGTGTTCTTTTATCTCCTTAGCAGTCATGCTCAGCTAGAAATCTTACACTTTCTTGTGTGATTTCTCATGCATCCAAGTAGGATGATAACTTACGATAGTTTTTTAAGTTCCATGAGTGCCTTGAAATGAACCCTCTCATTCGGTTCCCTCCAAAGGAGTGGAAAAAATCAAAGAAGAGTAATTGAACTTTAACATAATTTGAGATGTGAAGAGTTAAAGAGTTGTGGTTTCATTTAAGCAATTTGGGCCTTCAAGAGGAAACCTAGGCAAGTGCTCTTTAGTTAATGAGATAGTTCCTAAAGACAAGAACTTAAATGAAATAGTCCATTATTCTATTACATGAATCGCTCCATTTTTCTACCATATTCAAGGTGAACTTATCTTTTGAAAATACAAGAAGTTCCAAGAAATGGATCTCCATGACCCATGAACTTTTCCCAAAAACAAGAATAAGTTCATAAATATGTTAGCACAAGTACGTGACAATGTCCTTTTGAAAGACATTTTAAAGATCAAAGCTATGACATGATAAATGCATAGATTTCTTTTCAATTATATCTTTGTGGGGAAAAGGACATAATCCTCAAGCCTACTTGATGGGTTAGATAGAGGAAAGCAAACATCTTCCAAGAAATAGATGTTTAGCCAAGAAGTAAAGTTGTCTAGAAAACAAATTTGTAGCATTTTGTAGTTGACAAAATATGGGATCCCTAAAGGTGTTTGTAAACCACCAAGATAAATAAAGTATTCGAAAATTATACTTATAAAAAGGAAAATGTGCAAGGGTTAGTTGTTCCAAATATGTGGTTTGCAACCATGATGATGGTAATTAAGTCTATGGAAGGTAAAACATAAAGTATACCTATCCATAAAGAGATTTCTTAAAAATAAAATCCAAAATCATGAGAGGATGCTTAGCCTTAAGCAATATAGAGATTCTTGTAAAGTCACTGGGGTAGCTACTTAAAGCTTCAATACGAAAGGAATCTAGTTTAAGACAAGAAGTGAAAAGCTCTTGTCACTACAAATTGGTTAAGTAGAGCCAATAGGACTTGAATTTAAGAAATTCAAGAGCTTGGAATTATATTTTGCTTTATTTTTTACAACCATAGAAAAGAAGGATGGATGTTCCATCAAAAGATTTTCAAGTTTCCAAGACAAAGTGTAAGTCAAAGCAGAGATTGTAAACAATATTATGAAGGAATTAAACCTAGAAAATCAAGTTAGAGGTAACTCTTTGGGCTCCAAATTCTTTTAAATAATTTAACTCAGAAGGTACTCTATAAAGTTATATGTGGAATTGAGGATAAATATCATTCACATATCAATTTGAATATAAAATAGGGTGGTATGGGACACTAAATTTTATAATCAGATTGATGTAGTAAAGATGGTATAGGACATTAGACCGTGGGATGATAAATATCATTTAGTCCTAGAATGAATCTTGAAGTATGATTGGATCCTCAAGCGAATTCAAACTTCAAAGGAGAAGTTTAAATTCAAGGAGGATGAAAACATGATCTTACAAGATAGTTCAAGATTAAGTAAGTAAGAAGATCAAGAAGTAATTAACTTCTAGGACCTTCATTTATTATTCGAATATCACAAAGTATGTTCTTATTTGAATTGTGGAACACTTCAAATAAAGTGTTTTGGATTCATAAATATTTGATAAATTTATGAAGAAATAGGACTTTGAAATGATCCTTTCAACTAAGTTTGGAAGGTCTAAGTTAGTTTGAAAGCAGCTAATTGACAATACAACTTATTGAAATCAATTGTTTGGCTAGTAATGCATAAGAATTGGATTCCAAGTAATCGGCTTTAAGAGATTGAATAAAGGAAAGATTAACTTAGTCTCAAGTGAAGCATTAGTGTTTTGAGTAAAAATCTCATCAACAGAACCTTGGTGAATCGACACATTGATGTTTTATTACCATGCCACTATCTTGTGGCTAGTCATGATGTTTTAGCTATACTCCAATAATATTTTTGAGAAAAAAATTTAATTCTCTTAAAGATAGCTAAAATATTGCAATACCTTGTGAAATAGATCTTTGAGAAGTTAAAGTCTTGAGTCACCTAGAGTTTGACTCACAACAAGATCCAAGTATCTTAGAAGTTTAAATTTGTTTCACTAAGTTTTAGTTAATTCTTTCGAGTCTCCAAATCTCTTGGATTTAACTCAGATGGAGTATCTAATTCCTTTCAAGAAAGACCGGGGTTAGCTAGTTAGAACAAGGTAACTAAATCAAACATCCGAGTTGGATGTTCTTTACAAGAACCCATTCAATCTTCAAAAGATGCTAAGTCTAAGTTGACTTATTCATTTGAGTTTGCTTCAAGTTACATAGCATGAATCTAATGACTTTCATAGAGTTCAATACACTCTTGAAAAGAAAGTTAGGCATTGCTCATTTGATTGAAAATTCCTAAGAACTTAAAGCTAAAGTCTCTTGGAGTTAGACGTCTGCGGAAGCACTCGAACAGCACAAGGAAGAAGAAGAAGCTTGGACCACAACACACAAGACTGAATGTATTACCACTAGAATGTACAAAAATAAGTAGCCCAATAGGGCAATAGGTGTATATACAAGCCAGGGGAAAAAACCTCCTAGAGAGGGAAAAACGTACCCTGGTGGTCCTAGAGTGTTCACACACATCACTACCTAAATATATCAACAAATCCCCCTTGGGAGTGATGCGGTGAACAAGGAGCTGGCACTCATGTATAAGGAAGTGCCAAGCTATGTGGAAATCACTCCACAAAAGGAAGTAACCCCAAAGCTTTGCGGAAAGCTTCAAACTTCTCCCTAGGCAGAGCCTTCGTGAAAAGATCTGCAATGTTCTCCTGTGTGGGCACATATGCCAAGCTGATGTGTTCTGATTGTCAGTGAAGATGGTGGTGGCAAAAGGCTGACCAACACCCAAATCATCCATAAGGCGTCTGAGTCACACACACTCAACAGTTGCTGTGAAAGCTTCCCTGTACTCAGCTTCACAATTGGAAGTGGCCATAGTCAGCTGCTTCTTGTTCAACCAAGATATACATGAGCTACCAAGCATGAAGCAAGAGCCACTGGTGGACACACGAGTGTTATAGCAACCAACCCAGTCAGAGTCAGAAAAAGCATGCAAATCTAGCGGTAATGATCCCCCCTTGGGATAAAACAACCCAAGTAGTCGGGTAGCACTCAAGAAGCGAAAGATGCGCTTAACTACCTGCCAATGCTTGACACCTGGCAATGCATAACCCTGCTCATCTATGACATAGAAAATTGAATATCTAGCTGATTAATGTATAAATAAATCAAGCATCCAATAGCCTACTGATAGAGAACAACATCAAATGCATCTCCAGCATCATGAAGACTCAATCATAAACATGTCTCCATAGGAGTGGCAATAGGCTTACAGTCCTCAAGGCCAAAATGCTACAATAATGTGTCAATATATTTCATTTGACACAAATCCATTCCACCATCAACTTGCATAAACTGAATGCCCAAATAGTGATGCAAATGCCCCAAATCAGACATCTCAAATGAGTCATGAAAATCAGCCTTAAAATCAGCAATATATTTGTCATGAGGACCAGTGAGCAGCATGTCATCGACATGGACGACAATGATCAGAAGCACATCATTAGCATCTTAACATATAAGGTGCTTTTAGTTGGATTGTTCTCAAAACCATGTGCAATCAGATAGGCATGTATCTTCTCATACTAAGCACATGGTGCTTGCTTTAAAGCATATAATGCCTTCTTTAACCTGCACACTTGGTTTTCATGCCCTTTTTGCACAAAGCCACGAGGCAGAAAAACATACACTTCTTCATGTAAGTCACCATTCAAAAATGCAGTTTTAATGTCCAACTGATGTACATTCCAACCATGATGAGCTGCAAGTGCATAGATGCTCCGAACAATAGTCATACGACATGTAGGTGCAAAGGTCTCATCAAAATCAATGCCTCTTTCCAATGCATAACCCTTTACAACAAGCCTTGCCTTATACCTGTCAATTGTTCCATCCGGCTTACACTTTAGCTTGTATACCCACTTTGTGCCAATGGCCTTCTTGCCAAGAGGCAAGTCACATAAAGACCATGTACCATTCTTCATTATAGCATCATATTCAAATTTCATAGTAGCCATCCAATTTTCTGAATTTTGTGGTTCATCAAAAGAAACAGGCTCATTCTCATCACAGAGACTAGATGCAGCCATAGCATAGCAATCTGATGCAAAGGAGGCATTATGGGAGCGTGAACGAGTACGATATGACAAAGGTGCATATAATTTTCTATCACGCAAAGTCTGTACCAACCATTTTGGCATAGTTTTTGCCTGTTCAGTGTCAACCCTCTCATCACCAAGTGCATCATGTAAATCTGCATCAAAAATGGAATTATCTGCATCATCACATGAAACCTGCAAAGGCTGAGAAGTTGCCTCACTAGGACCAGCACTAGACTGTCCACTAAGGAAGCAAAGTATCATACATGTCTTTGGAGCTAACATATGCCTCCTTAGTACACGAAAGAAATGGATGAATAGCATCTTCCACAAAAGCAACATCACAGCTAACTAGAATGCATTTAGTCTATACAGATGATAGCCTTTACTTTCAGAACTGTACCCAACAAAAATACATTTTACTACTTTATCATCCAATTTTCTGCGATGTTGTTCAGGCACTAATGCATATGCCAGATAAACAAAAACACACAAATGAGAAACAGATGACTTGCGACCATGCCAAGCCTCATATGGAGTGATAGACTATAGCGCTTTAGTGGGACACCTGTTAAGTACATATGCTACATACATGACAGCCTCAAGCCAAATACCATGTGGTAAAGCCTGACTCTTGACCATACACCTCGCCATCTCCATGAGTGACCTACTCTTCCGTTCAACAAATCCATTCTGTTGAGGTGTATACGACACTGTACACTGGTGTTTTATCCCATGTTCAGGTAGAAATGCATTAAAATTAGAAGACATATATTCTCCCCCTCGATCAGAACGGAGGGTGCCCATTTTACATGCTGATAGATTTTCAACCAAAACCAAAAACTGTTTGAAGCACCAAAACACTTCGGACTTTGCCTTCAATGGATATACCCCTGCATGCTTGGAAAAATCATCGATGAAAGTCACGAAGTAAAGATAGTTGCCAAAAGAAGGTGTCTACATAGGACCATAGACATCACTATGTACAAGCTGCAATTTCTCAGTAGCCCGAACTGAACCATCTTTTGGAAACAAGGAATGCTGCATTTTTCCCATCACAAACATGTTTTCCAGGTGCCTCAAGTTTGGGCAAAGAGGACACCATTTCAGATTTTGGCAGGCATAGCAAACTAGAAAAATTCAGATGACCAAAGCATGAATGCCAAAGCTTCGCATCTGACATAGCCTGAGAATCATGAACTGCACATGCCGAATCATTCACAGATCTTTCATAGTCTATGAGCTTATACAACCCACAACATAAAATGCCAGAAGCAATAATAACATTGCCATTTGACAGGTCATGAACAGTACATCTATCATCAATAAATTTCACAACCAAGATAATCTTGGCTAACGCAAAAACTGATAACAGATTCTTCTTGATCCCTGGCACATATAAAGCATATGACAAAATGAAAGAACTACTATCAGCAGTAGTCAAAATGATCTTACCAACTCCCATAACAGGATAAGAGGAGTGTTGGCACATGTAACAGTATTCCCGGTAGGGGGAGGCTCGAGTGAAGAGAAGAAACTACGGTGCGAGGTAATATGTTTGGTCTGTCAAAGTACCAAACATCTGAGTCTACTACAGACATGCATTACTCATGAGAAGATGGGTCAAAACTACAAACAGTAGTAAACGCCCATTCTTCTTCCTGCACAAGATTAGCAGACTCCGTTTTTGGTGTAGAGGCTTCTGCAACAACCATTCCAGACTCTTTCTTTGGCTCTTTAGCAGCCTATTTTGGACAGTTCTTTATGATATGATCATTTCCTTTATAGTACTTGCAAAACAATTTCTACTTGTCTGATTTCTTTTCATCTTTGTCTTCCCTCTTTGATTGTGGAGAATTAGCAGATTTCTACTTACTAGTTGAAGAGCTCCATTTTCCTTTGCCCTTCTGACTAGCCAGGAAAGCTTGATCTGCAACACGCATAATGGACCTATTCTGCTTGGACTGATCTTCCTGCAATAGAACAGAGACTAACTCCTCAAATGACAAGGCATTTGGATTGCCTTTCATCATCAACCGAAGAGTAGAAGCAAAACTCTGATATGAATCAGGAAGTCCATTCAGAACGGTCTGCACAAGTGAGCTATCTGGTATAACTTCATCATCAGAAATCAATTGTTCCTTCAAGTCTTTGATCTTTGTCAGAAAACTCTCCATAGAATCACCTTCATTCATGTGCTCACTCTCCAATTGTTTTAGGAGGTAAGCAACACGAGCCTCATTCCTAGCCTAGTACAATGTCGTAAGTGTATCCCAAGCATCCTTTGTTGTTTTGTAAGTGCGAATGTGAGGAATAATAGCACGTTTGACAAACAAATATATCAATGCATGTGCTTGAGCATCTCTACCATCCCAACGAATTTGCTCTGCAGTAGGTGCAACAGAAACAACAACACTAACACGAATCTACAGAATATCATCTTCGACACCATCTCCATCAGCTCTAGCACCTGTATTTGTAGTACCTATATTCGCAGGTGTAACAGGACGTCTTTCAACACCCTACACAATGTTCCACAGTCCTTTTGCAACCAATACATGTCGCATCATATAAGCCCATAACGGGAAGTTGGTACCATCCAACTTATCCTCAATAGCCAAGATACGAAATACACCACTGCTTTTAGCCATGGCCGGTGACTAAAATACCTTGATGCAGAAAATTGACTATATCTCAAAAAGTTGAATGGAACTATCCAGACAAGTTGCTAAACCTATAGCAGACTTCAAGATGCTTATATTGGCGAACCAAAATAGGTATATATCTTTGGCACAAAAAGACAAAATAGCCTGCACAAGCATTGTGATAGTGCATTTGGAGGCCAAAATGACCTCAGATCGCGATTTCGACACACTAAATGAAGCCATTTTGATCTCTAAAACACCTTGAGTATGCTCACCAAATTTCGTGCGAATCTGAGACTACAAGCAGAGAGGTGTAGATGATGCCCTAGATGAAGTGAAGACTTGCTCTGATACCAATTGTCGGAGTTAGACGTCTGCAGAAGCACGCAAACAACACAAGGAAGAAGAAGAAGCTTGGAGCACAACACACAAGATTGAATGTATTACCGCTAGAATGTACAAAGATAAGTAGCCCATTAGGGCAATAGGCATATATACAAGCCGAGGGAAAAAAACTTCCTAAAGAGGGAAAAAAGTGCCCCAGCGGTCCTAGAGTGTTCACACACATCACTACCTAAATATATCAACAAAGTGTTTGAGAAAAGTGCCCTAAGTTGGATAAATTTCATTTTTTGGATTTGACTTGGTCAAGTTAAAGTAAGGTGAACCAAAAGTAAATGGAAAACTTTCTCCTACATTTTGCATAGGATTTTTTAGGCCCACTAGGACAAATTAGTCCTCCAATCGAGTAATAAATCAAGTAAATGTTGGTTGGAGGTGAACCATGGTACAAACATCAAAGTCCGATGTTTCAGTTAACCAGGCTTCTAGTTTGACTTCTAAATCAAATACATATGAAATAGAGTTCTCAACGTCTTCATAGGGATAAGAATCCCACCTACTTAATAGATCCATGCACTATTCATGCTCAAAAATGGACTAGTAATTTGAATCCACCCATTTCATATGTTCCCAAATAGCACATAATGAACACAATGAAGTGGCCAAGGATGATTTTTTTATCTACCCTTATTATTCATTCCTTACTTTGCACTCAGATTAGTTTTTCAAGTACAAATTTAGATTGTTTTTTGAATTGTTTGGGTAGGGATCTTACTATAGTAAGTGAAATAGTTCCTCATGAACCTCAAAGGATACTTCAACGAGACAAACATACTAGAAGTCATTAATACAAAGAGTCCTTAATAAAATGGAAGGTTAGAATTGAGGAAAATTCTACTTGGGAAAAAGTTTTTACAATCAAACAAATGTTTCCTATTTTCTAGGTTGAAGCTAGTAACTGACTGCATGAATAAGTAAAGCATGTTCTTCAAGTTTTAGAACATGATAGTAGGTGGGAATTATGCTGCACAAGTGCAAGTAGAAGGCATCCTTCTAGATGGGGTGACCTATGTTATGGATATGTGGGATCTATTAATGGTACTTTGGTTACTTACATGAAGAAGCAAAAAAAGAATGTTCCCATATAAAGTTCAATGCTCCAAGGAAATGCTATGAACCCTGAAGTTGGCATGGGTGTAACATCTTGTTTCGAAAGGATCACATTTTTTTCATACCTTATCTAGAGGAAGTCAAGGAAGTGGGGTTTCAATGTGGTGGAAATAAGCATACGATTCATAAATATTCCCAAGGAGGACCTAGTATATCATGTTCAAACCATGAAAGATGTTGGATTCAAAGCCAAAATTGAGCTTGACATTCAATCTTGGGGCATGAATGTTGGATCATGAATGGATTATTCCATAAAGCCAGTGAGAAAAGAGAATGGGACAACCATGAGGGCTCTAGAAGTGGCCTATATTATGATGAAAAAAGAGGATATGCAAGCAAAGTTAGTGCATCGGCTCATTGGGACTCAAGCTAGCAATTGGAGAATTTACATGCCAGTTTTTTGCATGCATAACTAATGGACCAATTCCAACGTTATGGATGAAGTAGACTTTGAATTTTTGATTGACGATCTAGTGGCCAAGTTCAACTTGGAGGTCCCATATATTGAAATTCTAACATCTCTTGATCAAGGAATAACAAATAGTCTGCTTTTGTTGTAAAATAGGTTTGAAGGGGTTTGTGAATTATTTTTTGGTGAAAAACTCCCAGGTATGTAGAAGATTGATGAACCTATTAACTATGCCATTGCTTTGATAAAATCAATTCAAGTAGTAAGAACTTCCATGGGCCACATAGTACTCTATAGGAGCAAGACATGGGTGTGCATATGAATTGGCATATGAACCATCTATCAAGAAATTTGTATGGAGGTGGAGATGCTTCAATGCACATTTGGCCTCACCTCCACACACTTCACACATCTCTTGACCTCAACCACATGTGCAAAAGGGGGTGTTAGCAAAACAAAAGTGTGAAGCCGCTAGCAATCCAAGTCTTCATTATCTGCAAGGTTGTTGCATATTAGAGTGGAGAGGAGGGGGATTGACTTTACCATCATCTGTTTGAGGAAAGAAGGATGGCATGAACTAGCGGACAGGAGATGTGTATGACAGTAACCAATTCATGCGCAAAGAAAGGGAGGAGTTTTGATTGATATATTTCGATAGTGATGTGTATGAACACACCTAGGACCACTGGGGCACTTTTTTCCCTCTTTAGGAGGTTTTTTCCCCATCTTGTATATATGCCTATAACCCTAATAGGTTACTCATTCTTGTACATTCACTTGGTAATTCATTCAGTGTTGTGTTTGCTCCAAACTTCTTCTTCTTCTTCCTTGATTTGTTTGTGTGCTTTCGTAGACCTTAAACTCCAATAATTGGTCTCAGAGTAGGGTGTCGCTTCATCTAGGGTGTTGTCAATTCCCCTCCGATTACACTCTCAAAATCGCACGAAAATTGGTGAGCATACTTAAGGTGATTAGGAGTCCAAAATTGATTCAGTATGTGGTGTTGAAATCTTGATCTAAGTTTGTTTCGTCCTTCAAACACACTATTGTAATGCCTGTGTAGGTGATTTCATCCTTTTGTGCCAAACTTATATACAAGTTTTGGTTTGCCAATACAAGCACCTCAAAGTCTGCTACAAGTTTAGTAGAGCTTGACAGGGTAGTTTTGTTCAACTTTTTGAAATACAATCATTTTTTTGAATCAGGGTATTTAGTCAAAGGCCATGGTTGGAAGTAATGATGTATTTTGTATGTTGGTTGTTGGGGAAAACTTGGATGGTACTAATTACCCATTATGGTCATATATGATCCATCATGTATTGGTAGCAAAAGGGCTATGGAACATTGTGTAGGGTATTGAAAAATGCCCTACTACACCTACGAATATAGTTATTGAAGATGATGCAGGTGGTGTTGAACATGATGATCTTCAAATTCTTGTTCATGCTGTGGTTCTTGCTACATCTACAACAAAGAAACTTTGTTGGGATGAAAAAGATGTTCATGCACATAAATTGATAGCCTTGTCTATCAAATGTTCCATTGTCCCTCACATTCACTCTTGCAAGACAACAAAGGATGCTTGGGACTCATTTACAACTTTATACTAGGAAAGAAATGAGGCTCGTATTTTCGGAGAGTGAGTACATGAATGAAGGGGATTCCATAGATAATTTTTTGACAAAGATCAAAGATTTGAAGGAGCAGTTGTCTTTTGATGATGAAGTCTTGCTAGATAGTTCACTTATGCAGAATGTTCTTAATTGCCTTCCAGATTCATATTAGAGTTTTGCTTCTACTCTTCGATTGATGATGTAAGGCAATCCAAATGCCTTAATATTTGAGGATTTATTCTCTATTTTGTTGCAAGAAGATCAATCGAGGCAGAATAGTCCATTATGTGTGTTGTAGATCAACCTTTCTTAGCTAGTCACAAGGGCAACGGTAAATGGAGCTCATCTACTAGTGAGCAGAAATCTGCTAATGCTTCATAGTCAAAGAAGGAAGGCAAAGATGAGAAGAAAATAGAAATGCACAAACAAGTTTGCGAATACCAGAAAGGAAATTATCATGTCATAAAGAGTTGTCTAAAAGTGGTTGCAAAAGAGGCAAAGAAGAAAGAGGCTAGAATGGTTTTTGCAGAGGCTTCTACACCAAAAACAAAGTCTCCTAATCTTGTGCAAAATGAAGAACATGTGTTTACTACTGTTTGCAGCTATGAACCATCTTCTCATGGAAATATTCGTCTATAGTAGACTTAGATGTTTGGTACTTTGATAGTGGGGTAACTAAACATATTACCTCGTAGCGCACTTTCTTAAGTTCACTTGAGCCTACCCCTACAAGGAATATTGTCAGATGTACTAACAACTCCTCTTTTCCTCCAATGGGACTGGGTAAGATCATTCTGACTACTACGAATGGTCATTCTTTCACATTTTCAAATGCTTTGTATGTGCCAAGGATCAAGAAAAGTCTGTTGTCAGTTTCAGCATTAGCCAAGATTGGCGTAGTTGTCAAATTTATTGATGACAGATATACAATTCATGATCTCTCAAATGACAATATTGTTATTGGTTTTGACATTTTATTTCATGGGATGTATAAGCTTATAGAGTATGCAAAATGTGTGAATGATTTAACATGTATAATTCAATATTCTCAGGCTATCTCATATGCAAAGCTTTGATATGCACACTTTATTCATTTGAATTTTTCTAGTTTGCTACACCTATGAAAATCTAAAATGGTATCCTATCCACCTTGTAAACATGTCTGTGAAGGCTGTATTTTGGGGAAAATGAAGCATTCATCCTTCCTAAAAGATGGTTTAGTTCGAGCTACACATAAATTGCATCTTGTTCATAGTGATGTTTGTGATCCTATGCATACACCTTCTTTCGGGAACTACCTCTACTTCTTGACATTTATTGATGATTTCTCTAAGCATGCATGGGTGTATCCATAAAAATCAAATTCCAAAGTGTTTATGTGCTTCAAACAATTTCTGGTTATGGTTGAAAATATGTGAGCATGTAAATTGGGCATCCTCCATTTTGATCAAGGTGGGATACATGTCTTCTAATTTTAATGGATTTTTGGCTCAGTGTGGGATAAAACATTAGTGTACAGGGCCATATACACCTCATTAAAGTGTATTTGCAAAAAGAAAGAATAGGTCTTTCATGGAGATGTCGAGGTGTATGTCAAAGTTTGGCTTTGCCACATAACTTTTGGCTCGAGGATCTTATGTGTGCAACATATGTATCTAATAGGTGTCCCAACAAAGCACTATAATCTTTCACTTGATATGAGGCTTGGCATGGTCCCAAGCCATCTTTTGCTCATCTGTGTGTCTTTGATTGTCTAACATATGCATTGGTGCTTGAACAACCATGTAAAGAATTGGATGATAAAGCAATAAAATGTATTTTTGTTGGATACACTTGTGAAAGCAAAGGGTATCATTTGTAGCATCCACAAAATAAATGAATTTTGGTTAACCATGATGTTGTTGTTGTGGAAGATGCAATTCAGCCTTTACTTTCATATACCAAGGAGACTTCATTTAGCTCTAGAGATATGTATGACACTTTTCTACCTCTTTTTACAAGTGGATAGTCAAGTACTAGTTGAAATGAGGCAATTTCTCAGCTTTTACAAGTTCCACATATGATGCAAATCATTCCATATGTGATGGAGATTTACATGGTGCACTTGTTGATGAGAGGGATGATATACAGGAGGCAAAAACTATGCCTCAAGTAGCTAGAGCAAACTTTGAGATATAGAAAATTAGATGCACCTCTATCATATCGTACTCGTTTAGGCTCTCATAGTGCTTCCTTTGCATCATATTGCTATGCAGTGACTTCCTCTAGCCTTTGTAATGAGAATGAGTCAGCTTCTTTTGATCAAGCACAAAATTCAAAAATTTGGATGCCTACTATGCGATCAAATTATGATGCTATTATGAAGAATGGTACCTAGCCTTTATGTGATTTCCTCCAAACAAAAAGGCCATTGGCACTAAATGGGTATACAAGCTGAAACGTAATCCAGATGGAACAGTTGATAGGTATAAGGCTAGGCTTGTTGCAAAAGGTTATGCTCAAGAGAGAGGCATTGATTTTGATGAGACCTTTGCACCCACATGCCAAATAACCACTGTTTGTAGCATCTGTGTACTTGCAACTTATCATGGTTGGAGTGTACATTAGTTGGACATTAAAACTACATTTCTAAAATGGTGACTTACATGAAGAAGTGCATGTATTTCAGCCTTGTGGTTTTGTGTGAAAAGGGCATGAAAACAAAGTGTGCAAGTTGAAAAAGGCATTATATGGTTTGATACAAGCACCATGTGTTTGGTATGAAAAGATGCATGCCTACTTGATCGCACATGGTTTTGAAAATAGTCAAACTAAGAGCATCTTATATTTTAAGCATGCAAATGATGTACTTCTAATCATTTTTGTGCATGTTGATGATATGTTTCTCACTTTTCCTAATGAGAAGCATATTGCTGAATTTAAGGCTGATTTACATGCTTCTTTTGAGATGTCAGATTCGGGGTATTTGCACCATTATTTGGGCATTCAATTCATGCGAGTTGATGGGGGAGTGGCTTTGTGTCAAACAAAATATATTAACACATTATTCTAGCATTTTGGCCTAGATGATTGCAAACCTGTTGCCACTCCTATGGAAACATGTTTACAATTGGGTCTTCATGATGCTAGAGATGCATTTGATATTGTTATCTATCAAGAGCCTGTTGGAGGCTTGATTTACTTATGCATCACTCGGCCTATTATTCAGTTTGTTGTCTCACACATGAGTAGGTTTATGCACTGACCAGGTGTCAAGTATTGGTAGGCAATTAAGCACATCTTTCACTGATTGAGTGGTACTCGGCTACTTGTATTTTTTTATCCCAAGGGGGAATCATTACTCCCAGAATTGCATGCTTTTCTGACTCTGATTGGGTTGGTTGTTATGACACTCATGTTCCCATCATTGTTTTTTGCTTCATGCTTGGTAGCTCATGCATATCTTGGTTGAGCAAGAAGCAACCTACTATGTCCACTTCTAGTTGTGAGGTTAAGTATAGGGCAACTTCCACAAAAACTACTAAGTGTGTGTGTCTTAGATGCCTTTTGGTTGATTTGGGTGTTGGTCAATCTTCTATCACTGCCATCTTCATTGATAGTCATACCACATTGCAAGTTGTAAGGAACCCTATGTTCCATGCTCGCACAAAGCACATTGAGGTGCATTATCATTGTGTTAGGGAGAGGTTCTCTGCTAGAGACAAGAGTTCAGCATATGTGCCCACATAGGATAACGTTGCAGACACCCAAAGCCTATGTTCCTTACTCTTATACATCTTCACATTATAATGAGTATACTACCTTCTAGATGTAGAATTTTTCCCCATTTTAGAGCCTTCAAATGTGTAATCATGACTTTGAAGTGTGGCCTTCCACTTTGAATCATTACCTTAATCTAAGTACATGCCATTGAGAAGATCTCCCTTGTTGCTCCAAATCCTTGCCATCCTTTGGTGCCCAAATGAAAGAGGTTGCATAAACACTTTAAGATATCAATTCCTTATAGGCATTAAGTCACCCATTGAAGACATTAGAAGTGAAGTTTCCTTGAAGACATTCACCTTTGAATATAGTCCCCCACATGGGTGGAGTAGTCACCTTGTTACATGAGTCGAGTAGTGCCCCAAGTGGTGGAGTAGGCACCGGATGTGGTCCAAGGGGTGGAGTAGGAGCCCAATGTGGTCCAAGGGGCGGAGTAGGAGCCCAATGTGGTCCAAGGGGTGGAGTAGGAGCCCAATGTAGTCCAAGATGTGGAGTACGCGTCCAATGTGATCCAAGGGGTGGATTAGATACCCAATATGGTCCAAAGGGTGGAGTACTGGCCTCAAGTCAATAATGGATTCCAACTTTTGAACGCCATGTGATGTTGTTGTGTAAACCATACAGAAGCCTAAGTTCAACATCAAAGAGGAACAATCACATGCCCTTTAAAACCCTTTCCATCAAATTCTTCTTCCTCATGTTGACATCAATTACTTTGTATTTGAAACAGTCTGCTTTTGCAGAGGTATTGCACACGAAAATAATACCCCTCAGGGTTAGGGTCGCCCCCCATGGGTGCCCCCATTGCCTCAAGGGCGAGATTTCGCCCAAGGGTTCCTCCCCAAGCCCTTTAGGAAGAGGGGTCACCCAAGGGTGCCCCCCCGTGCCCCAAGGGTGAGGGGTCACCCCATGGGTGGTCCTCAAGTCAGCTAAAGTGAGTATGTAGGCAAAGGAGGGCGAGTGACCTGCACGATAAGTGACAAGGTGCCTACATAGTGCCCAAAAGTTTTGATCTACAATAAGGCAAGTGGCACACTCACCTGAAGGTGTCCCACACAAGGCCAATTGGAGGAGTATTCACCCCAATATTCAATCTCATCCAACCAACAGGGCTTGAGGTCGCCCTCATTGCTCATGACCAATTGATGAGTGAGTAATCTTCAAATGGTATCACTTGCTTGTAGTAAAACCTAACTCACCATGGTTTCTATTGATTATATGCATAGACTTTCATGCCTTCTGTGTCCAAGTTTGATGCCTTTGCATACCTCATGCATTTTGATGTCTTCGCTTGCCTTTTCTTTAAATGATTTGCTCCAAAGGACCCTCCAAGGAGGTGAACCCCTGCCCAAGGGCAAGGGTCGCCCCCAAGGAGGTGGCCCCCTACCCAAGGGCGAGGGTTGCCCCAAAGAGGTGGCCCCTTGCCCAAGGGTGAGAGTCACTCCCAAGGAGGTAGCCCCATGCCCCAAGGGCAAGAGTCGCCGCCAAGGGGTGGCCCCATGCCCTATGAAGATGCCCCACAAAAAATGACCAAGAAAATGCTCCATGAGGATGCTGAAAGAAAATGTTCCACGGAGATACTCCAAGAAGATGCCCCAAGGACATGCCATAGCCCAAGAAAAGGACGATCATCAATGTCACCAAATATACATGAGGTCTTATCCCCTAGTTCCATGGACAAAAAGGATGTGGATAATGCCACCAGAACATAGATTCATTCTTCCATCGAAATACAATAGACCTTGTGATGTCATAAAGAACTATCCAAAACTGGCTACAAAAGAGGCAAAGAAAAAAGAGGTTGGAATGGTTGTTGCAGAGTTCTCTACACCAAAAACAGGGTTTGCTAATCTTGAACACAATGAAGAATGGGCGTTTACTACTGTTTGTAGCTTTGGCTCATCTTCCCCTGAACAATGTATGTCTTCACTAGAATCAGATGTTTGGTACTTTGATAGTGGGGAAACCAAACATATTACCTCACAGTGTAGTTTCTTTACTTCACTCGAGCTTACCCCTATAGGGACTATCACATTCACCAAAAACTCCTCTTATCCTATCATGGGAGTTGGTAAGATCATTCTGACTACTGCTAATCATAGTTCTTTCACTTTGTCGAATGCTTTATTTGTACTAGGGATCAAGAAAAATATGCTATCAATTTCTGCATTAGCCAAGATTGGCTTGTTTGTGAAATTTGTTGATGACAGATGTGCATTTCGTGATCTGTCAAATGGTGATATGATTATTTCTTTTGGCATTTTATGTCATGGGTTGTATAAGCTCTCAAACTATGAAAAATCTATGAATGATTCAGCATGTGCAATACATGATTCTCAAGCTATGTCAAATGCAAAGCTTTGGCATGCACACTTTGTTCATCTGAATTTTGCTAGTTTGCTATGCCTACAAAAATCTGAAATGGTATCCTCTTTGGCCAAACTTGAGGCACCTGGAAAACATGTCTGTGAAGGCTGTATTTTGGGCAAAATGTAGCATTCCTCCTTTCCAAAAGATGGTTTAGTTTGAGCTACTAAGAAATTGCAGCTTGTTCACAGTGATGTTTATGGTCCTATGCAGACACCCTCTTTTGGAAACTGTCTTTACTTCGTGAATTTCATTGATGATTTTTCCATGCATGCATGGGTATATCCATTGAAAGCAAAGTCCGAAGTTTTCATGTGCTTCAAACAATTTTTGGTTTTGGCTGAAAATATATCGGCATGTAAAATGGGCACCCTCCATTCTGATCAAGGGGGGGATATATGTCTTCTGACTTTATTGCATTTTTGGCTGAATGTGGGATAAAACATCAGTGTACAGTGCCGTATACACCTCAATAGAATGGAGTTGCTAAACAAAAGAATAGGTCACTCATGGAGATGACAAGGTGTATGGTCAAGAGTCAGGCTTTACTACATAGTTTTTGGCTTGAGGTTGTCATGTGTACAACATATGTACTTAACAGATGTCCCACTAAAGCACTGCAGCCTATCACTCCATATGAGGCTTGGCATGGTCACAATCCATCTATTGCTCATCTATGTGTTTTTGGTTGTCTGGCATATGCATTAGTGCCTAAACAACATCACAAGAAATTGGATGGTAACACAGTAAAATGTATTTTTGTTGGGTACAGTTATAAAAGCAAAGGCTATCCGTATCATCCATAGACTAGACACAATTTGGTTAGCCATGATGTTGTTTTTGTGGAAGATGTTATTTGGCCTTTACTTTCATGTATGAAGGAGACATCTATTAGCTCCAAAGACATGTATGATACTTTGCTGCCTCTTTTTACAAGTGGATAGTCTAGTGCTGGTCATAATGAGGCAACTTCTTAGCCATTGTAGGTTTCAGGTGATGATGTAAATCATTCCATGGCACTTGTTGATGAGAGAGTTGATATTGAGGAGGCAAAAACTATGCCAAAATGGCTAGTGTAGACTTTGCATGATAGAAAATTAGATACACCTCTATCATACCATACTGTTTCATTTGATGAAGCATAAAATTATGAACATTGGATGGATACAATGCAATCTGAATATGATTCTATCATGAAATGGTACATGGTCTTTATGTGACTTGCCTCCTGGCAAGAAGACCATTGGCACTAAGTGGGTATACAAGTCGAAGCATAAACCTGATGGAGCAGTTAATAGGTATAAGGCTAGGCTTGTTGCAAAGGGTTATGCGCAAGAAAGAGGCATTGATTTTTATGAAACCTTTGCCCCTACTTGTCGAATGACTACTGTTCATAGCATCTGTGCACTTGCAGCTCATCATGGTTGGAATGTACATCAATTGGACATTAAAAAAACATTTTTGAATGGTGACTTGCATGAAGAAGTGTATGCTTTTAGCCCCATGGCTTTGTGCAGAAAGGGCATGAGAACCAGGTGTGCAGGTTAAAGAAGGCATTATATGGTTCAAAGCAAGCACCACATGCTTGGTATGAAAAAATACATGCTTATATGATTGCACATGGTTTTGAGAATAATCCATTTGAAAGCACCTTATATCTTAAGCATGCTAATGATGTGCTTCTCATCATTGTTGTTTATGTTGATGACATGTTGCTCACTGGTCCTCATGATAAGCATATTGCTGGGTTCAAGGTTGATTCGCATGCCTCATTTGAGATGTCTGATTAGGGGCATTTGCATCATTATTTGGGCATTCAATTTATGCACATTGATGGTGGAATGGCTTTGTATCAAACAAAATATATTAACACATTATTAAAACATTTTTGCCTTGAAGACTGTAAACCTATTGCCACTCCTATGGAGATAGGTTTACAATTGAGTCTTCATGATGGAGATGCATTTGATGTTGTTGTCTATCATCAGGCTATTGGATGCTTGATTTACTTATGCATTGCTCGGCCAGATAATCAGTTTGCTATCTCACAGATGAGTGAGTTTATGCATTGCCCAGGTGTCAAGCATTGGCAAGTGGTTAAGTGCATCTTTCACTACTTGAGTGGTACTCGGCTAGTTGGGTTTTTTTATCCTAAGGGGGATCACTACCATCAAATTTGCATGCTTTTTTTGACTCTGACTGGACTGGTTGCTATGACACTCATGTATACACTAGTGGTTTTTGCTTCAGGCTTGGTAGCTCATGCATATCTTAGCTCAGCAAGAAGCAGCCTACTGTGACCACTTCCAGTTGTGAGGTTGAGTATAGGAAGCTTTCACAACGACAATTGAATGTGTGTGGATCAGATTCCTTATGGTTGATTTGGGTGTTGGTCAGTATTTTGCCATCACCATCTTCACTGACAGTTAGAGTGCATTGGCAGTTGCAAGGAACCCTATGTTCCATGCTCGCACTAAGCACATTGAGGTGCATTATCATTATGTCAGGGAGAGGTTCTCTATTAGAGAGATCAGCTTGACATATGTGCCCATGCAGGAGAACATTAAAGACCTTTTCATGAAGGCTCTACGTAGGGAGAAGTTTGAAGCTTTCTGCAAAGCTTTGGTCTTACTTCCTTTTTTGGATCGATTCCACATAGCTTGGCACTTCCTTATACATGAGTGCCAGCTCCTTGTTCACCGCATCACTCCCAGGGGGATTTATCGATATATTTAGGTAGTATGTGTGTGAACACACTAGGACCTCCATGACACTTTTTTCCTTCTTTAGGAGGTTTTTCCCCCAGCTTGTATATACGCCTATAGCCCTAACGTGTTACTTATCTTTGTACATTCTAGTGGTAATACATTCAGTATTGTGTATTGTGCTCAAAGCATCTTCTTCTTCTTTGTGTTGTTCTCGTGCTTCCGTAGACGTCTAACTCCAACATGTTTCACAAATTAGTCTCCCTAAAGTGATGCCCTTAAATCTTTTTTTGACCTTCTTTTTGCATCCCTACACTTTAGTTTTTTGTCTTTGACTTCCTCCTTTGAAGGTGAACTAAGATGCCCCTCTACATGTTGGCCTAATGACTTTCGAATCACTAGCAGACTTCCGCTTTTTAGAAGTGATCCAAAATAACCCCCCCATATCTTCCTCTTAGTCTCAAGCATGCCATTATAATATCTTCTTTAGCTGCACTAAGACCTCCTCTCAATATCTCAAATCCACCCAAGGAAAGTGAAACATCTTGATGTGCATAGAAAATGGATGATAAAAACTTATTGCAAGGAGCTTTAGAACTAAGTAGCTTGAAGCTACAAAAAGAGAGGTAGATGATTTCTTGTATACTCAAATATGAAGACTTTGAGGTTTAGATACATGGATAACGACTCTGCCAACATATACTTATTCATATCCTACCAATATGGCACACATTTCCTCTCCCATAGCAAAAGTTGATACATGTGTAAAAGGATTCAATAGGTACAACCTATTTCAAAAAATCCCACATTGCTTCACTTTCTCTCCACTTTGAACTTAAATTTCCCTCTATTGTTATCTGATGAATTGATCCTTCTTCATCTTCCTATGCACTCCTTATTCTCCAAATCCACTAAAAAATGAGCTCTAGATTTAGTGCCTCTATGTCTCAAATTACCTCTTTCTCTTTGAAATAATTGGAGTTTGAGGCCTACAGAAGCACACAAACAACACAAGGAAGAAGAAGAAGCTTGGAGTACACCACAAAGCTGAATGAATTACCAAGTGAATGTACAATAATGAGTAATCCATTAGGGTTATAGGCATATATAAAAGCCTAGGGAAAAAAGCCTCCTAAAGAGGGAGAAAAGGGCCCCAATGGTCCTAAGTGTATTCAAACACATCACTACAAAGATATATCAACAAATCCCCCCTCGGAGTGATGCAGTGAACAAGGAGTTGGCACTCATGTATAAGGAAGCGCCAAGCTATGTGGAAAGAGATCAATCCATAAAAGATAGTAAGCCCAAAGCATTGCTGAAAGATTGGATTTTCTCCCTATGTAGAGCCTTTGTGAAATAAGAAGGGAGCCATCTTTCAACCAAATTGGTGAGCAAGATTTCTAGATGCATACCTTGAAATGGTGAGGACATGAGCAAATGCTCCATTACACATCAAATACAACCTATGTTATGCCCCAATACCCTACAGGTGCCCATGGCTTGAATTTCTTGTCAAAGTATGCAATGGCAAGGGATGTTAAGATTGGATCAACTATCCATACTTCGCTCTACTAAGAGGGCCCCTCATAGTTGCATACATGGTATCAATGATAAGACATTGGACCCCAAGGCTCAAGAATGTACCTGATGTGGTATCCAAGATGTGCATGAAGATATTGGAGCTCATGATAGTTGTTTTCAAGACATTCATAAATGTAAAAGCCCCGTACATATCAGCTTCTGGCTTTAATGAATGCAATTCTGACCTAGTCTATGACATGAGTAAAACCTTGTCAATCAACACCATTTACACATGGCACACACAAATCAAATACATGCTTGCATGCTATAAACAAATGTTTGAGGAGATGTTTTCAATAGGATTCTAGTAACACCACTCACAAATCTTCATCCCTCAGACCACACATCTCTTTCACCTCTTTGTAGTGGAACAATCTCTACATGTAGATCAATTACTTGCCCCATCTAGAGGTTCTAGCACCTATCGATTGGGATAAAATCATGAATGCTCTAACACGTGATCTCTAGCTAAAGGAACATGAAGTAGCTACAGATGTACTGCAATATTATACCACACTCCCTCCACCACAAGGGTCTCTCAAGGACGACAGACACTAGAGAGAGGGGGTGTTAACAATAACAGAAGTCGCCCAAGTGGACTTTCATGCTATGGTAGCATGAGACAAATGAGCCAAAGGGATCAAGGGCAAAGAGAAGGCCAAGGAGGACTGAGCCAACAAGGAAGCTAATGTAGATATGGCAAATAGGCCAAGCATTCTTTTTTTTCAAAAATAAATCATATAACAAATAGCGATTTTTATCACCACACTACATTGTAAATTCCATTTTTGATAGTTCAAGCTCAATTTTGCCCAAGTTGGGGAGTTCAAGAGCTTGAGAAATATTAGATGTACTGCATTTTCAATTTTTGTAACTTTTAGAGCTCATTTGAGCCCCCAAATTAGCTTAGGAACCTAATTTTTAACTAAGTCAGACACTAGGTTTGAACAAGGCCAAAACTAGGAAAAAACTATAAAAGGATCTAGAGAGCTCACTTTTGAGGTTGGATTTTGGATGAAAATTTGTATGAAGATCACTTAATTAATAGAACCCATTGTTTATCTCTTTGTCTTACCTTGCATACACGTGTATGTGTATGTGTGTGCATGTTAGTGTGCTTCTCACTCACCCACTTGTGTATTCACTTGATCATGGTTGTCATATTACAAGCATGTCTCCTTGCATTGAAAATTATGAGGTGGATCTCCTCATGTTGGTACTTGCCATTGTGCTAGAGTGACATTAAGTCATCTGCACACATAAGTAGATATGAAAATTCAAAGGAGGTTCATTCCACCCAAGGGTGATGAAAGGAAGTCAAGCAGATTAAGCTATCCTTCTTCAAGATTAACTAATGATAATTTCATAGCAAGACACTATGCATACATGTAAAAAGTGATCAATGATAGTGATCCATATAAATTTGAAGACGCTAAAGACGCAAGGCAATATAAGGAAGCTATGTGATAAGAGATAAATGCTCTAGAGGAAATTAAAGCTCGGATATTAGAGCCAAAGATGGAAGGAATGAAGTTAATAAGCAAAAAATGTGTCTAAAAGATCATAATGAAGTATGATGATATAATAGCTAGGTATAAAGCAAAGCTAATGGCAAAGGGATTAACACAATCTTATGGTATAGATTATGAATAAATTTTAATCCATTGACAATATGACTAATAGTAGGGATATTATTGGAATAGCCATAAAAAGACATTGAAATATTTTTCAAATAGATGTAAGAATAATACTTTTCTAAATGATGATTTGCATGAAATATTATACATGACACAACCTCTAGGGTTTGAAGGTCCAAAGAATTCAACGTACATATATAACCTAAAGAAAGCATTTTTTGGTCTAAATCGAATACCTAGAGCTTGGAACTAGATTCTTGTTGATCATCTTCATAGGTGTGGATACCAACCAAGTGATGTAGAACCTTTTGAGTACAAAATTGAAAAATTAGGACATCTGGAAGAAGACCATTAGTAGAGATTTTTGCTACTACAAGAACTCAAACTCAAACAATGTCCATGACATGATTGGAATTTAAACAAACCAATGTTTTTGTCTTTCAAGTAGCTCTTCATCCAATGATGGGCTCATCATCATCCTCCACTTCATTCCATTGTTCGTTTATCTCCACAAGTCTATCTTTGCCCTTTTGTTAGCTAATTGATTGATGTGTTCAAGTGATTTGCCTCCATTGGAAGTTCATGCTTTAGCCTTTAGAATTTCTTTTACCACTTGACTCCAAGCTATCTTACATCCTTGCTTCATGTCTTATCTTTGCCTTCTATATGTCTCCATTATGCAACATAACTTTGGGATGGTACCATGGTTTGAGCTCATTGAATGCAACGTCTCAAGATAGCTTGAGTTCCTTTGAATGAGGTTTGTAACACCTATATCCCTTTTGTTCCAAAGATAACCGATGAATATACATCTTTTGTTCTAGAATTAAGTTTACCTCTTAGCTCTTGTGGGACATGTGTATGGCACACATACCAAAGATATTTAGGTTTGAAAGGTCTAGGTTCCTTCCACTCCATGCCTCCTCTAATGTTATCGTATGAACCCCCTATTTTTAGGAACCTATTCATTATATAAATTACTACAAAAACAACATCTATCAAATAGAAGAATGGTACCATTAGGGGGAAAAATGAACCCTGCATAGGCCTTTTAGATTAAGGAGTGATTAGTGATGGACCAATCAAAAGAGGGTGGTGGCCACAGTCTATGCCCTATAAAATACTAGGTTGAAGGGGGGAGAGGGGATATATTTCTCCCTTATTTAATGAGCTACCTCTAGAGAGGGAAAGAATCTCGTAACTTGGTTGGGCCCAAAAATTCAAAATTTCTAAAAAGTCAAAAACTCATCATAACACTTGAGAATGGACCCCTGATTACTTTTTAGGGTCAAAAGTACTCTTTTTGACCCCAAATTCAAAATCCGTGCATGTTTTGAGCTAAAAAAAATGACTTTTTTCAAAAATACTCAAAAAAGAGTTGTTTACCTCCTAAACATCACATTTTCATACCCAAGTCCCAAAAAGTCATCTTTTTCCACTACTCTCTCTCTCTCTCTTTGTAGCACACCATTAAAGCCCTTGTTTCTACATTCCAACCTACCTGCATCTTTGTAGCACACCATTAAATCGGCGTGAAGGTAGAAGACCTCAAAATATTTTTGGGAGTTATCCCTTTAGGGTCACTTGTTTTTGAGCCATCTTGACCTCCATTTTGAGTGCACAAGGTGGGGCCCGTAGAAAAACCAAGTTAGTTTTAGAAACTCTAACTTGGGTTGTGTTTGACAGCACTCATATATTCCAGGTCTAGAATTTCAAACAATTCTCTTTACTATTGATACCCGAAAATTGTGTTTTTCTGAGATCGAACTATCACGTCAAAGTGCGACAGTGTTCAAGCAGAAGTATAGTGTTTTGCAGTGTTGTGAATTGTTGCAAAAATGGCAAACGCAGATGGAATGAGTCATCTTATGAGTGATAAGCTGGACAAGAACGACTTCCATGCTTGGAGATTCAGAATGAGGAATTTCTTGATGGGAAAAGGCTATTGGAAGTACATCGAAGGAGAGAACGAAAATGCTCCATAGTTGCCAGATAGGAATTGGACTGCAGAACAATTAAGAGCATATGAGGAATGGAATCAAGGAGCACGAAAGGTAATGAACTGACTATCTGTTAGCATACAAGATAGCATGATTGGGCACTTATAGGATGCCAAGACTCCGAAAGAGGCTTGGAATAGTTTGGTCACATTGTACGAGACCAATACAAAGGCACGAAAATTGCAACTAAAGAACGAGCTGCATACATTGGAGAAAAAGAGCATGTCGATAAGTGACTACACTCTGAAAATCAAAAGCATATGTGAGTCACTTGCATCTATTGGCATGAATGCAGATGATGATGATAAGGTGGAAGTGTGCCTTGGTGGTTTAGGAGTTGCATATAAGTAGTTCAAAACTTCTATACAAACCATGGAAAATATTTTGAATTTTGTTGATTTGGTATCCATGCTGATTATTGAAGAAAAGAATCTAGGTGAGGATTCAAACTCCCAAGGAAAGCCCAGTTTTGAGCAAGTTTTCTACTTTGGCAGAGGAAGAGGTAGAGGTTTCGAAAGTGGAAGAGGAAATAGTAACCAAGACCAAGGTGAACAACAGAATCATGCAGGAGGAAGAGGACAGTTTGGAGGCAGGGGTAGCCAAAGAGGTCGCATAAATTTCCAAAGAAATGATTCATGTAATGATAGTAAAGGATGCTAGAATTGTGGTAAACCTGGATACTTTGAACGTGATTGCAGGTTGAAGAATCAAAATAACAGAAGGCAACAAAAAAACTATGCATCCACAAGTACAGATGATTCTGAGAAGTTGCTCATGGTTCAACATCACATGATGAATACGATGTCTGCTGGTGTTTCAAAATCGAATGATAATGTTTGGTATGTTGATTCAAGTGCTTCAAATCACATGACCAATCATGCGGAATGGTTTAGTACTTTGCAAAAATTACTAGTTCCTGGATACGTTGAAACAGGTGATGACACATCACATCCTATTGAGTATATATGAAACATAGCACTATTTATGGAGGATGGAAAGGTAAAACATCTTGTTGATGTGCGGCATGTTCCAAATATAACAAAGAATCTGGTTTCTATTGGACAAATGGTTGACCAAGGATTACAAGTCACGTTTAATGTTGATGGATTATATGTAGAAGAGTACAAGCACGATGGACGACTGGTTGCCAAAGGAAACAAAGTGGGTAGGATGTTCACCTTAAATGCGACGATTCCTAAAATGAATGCAGCCATGTTTGCAAAAGGTGTAGGAGTTATTGCAGATATAGAGATGTGGCACAAACGGATTGGACATGCAAACTTGCAAAGGCTAAAATTGATGCAATCAAAGGAGATTGTCCATGGACTACCAAATTTCAAAGTTGTCGAAATGCAAAAGGTATGTGCAGCATGTCAATTTGGTAAATAGTCAAGAGCATCATTTCCACATGACAAGCATGTTAGTGAGAATGTACTAGAAATAGTACATATAGATGTTTGGGGTCCAACAAAGACCACATCTATGGGTGGTTGCAGGTTTTATGTTACTTTCATTGATGACCATGCACACAAAGTATGGGTATATTTCATGAAAGAGAAGAGTGAGGTATTCACTGACTTTCAAAATTTTAAAGCTATGGTGGAAAAGCAGACAGGGAAGTATATTCAGACATTAAGATCTGATGGAGGAGGTGAATACATGTCAAATGAGTTC
Organism: Ceratopteris richardii; assembly: GCA_020310875.1. Taxonomy (NCBI): domain Eukaryota; kingdom Viridiplantae; phylum Streptophyta; class Polypodiopsida; order Polypodiales; family Pteridaceae; genus Ceratopteris; species Ceratopteris richardii. The sequence goes on from CM035443.1 coordinate 4,438,781, forward strand.
AACAATTTTCTAAAAAGTCATGGAATTTGACGTCAGTTTTCATGCAGGTACACACCACAACAGAATGGTATTGCTGAACGCAAAAATAGACATATTACAGAAATAACAAGAGCCTTGATGGATGAGAAGAATATGCATCATTGTTATTGGGCAAAAGTTGTGCATACCACTATATACATCATGAACAAAACTCCAACCGCTGATGTACATCAAGTTACACCTGAAGAGAAGTTTATAGATAAAAAGCCAAACTTATCACATCTGAAAGTTTTTGGTTGTATTGCATATGTACATGTTCCAGATGAGTTGATGATGAAGCTTGATCCAAAAGCAGAAAAATGTGTCTTCATTGGATACTCCCTTGAGCAAAAAGGGTACAAATGGTATAATCCACTCACACGACAGGTGAAGGTGAGCAGAGATGTGGTATCTGATGAAATATCAAGCTTCTATGCAAATGCCAAAGAAGGACTGAATCTTGAACCAAATGACAAAGAAATGCTAAAAAATCAAATACATAATCTCAAGTTTTGAGTGGACTAGATGCATCACCAAACAATAGTTCCAAATCAAATCCATGGAGTGGAAGATTGCGTGGAAATTTTAGTCCAGCAAATTCATCAAATACATCCAAGAAAGGTAAAGAAAAGCTTTCTGTTGGTAGTAAAATATGTGCAGGTTTTGAAGATGTTGATGGAGATTCAAGCAGTTCAGAAAAGAGTCTTGATGAGGAATTTGGATTGCCCTCTGTGAAGACTCCAAGAGTAAGAAGGGCACATGCAGATGATACAAGGAGAAGTGACCCATGACCAAGAAGATCTGGGAGGATGCGGAATTCAGTACAACGATTGATGATGACTGTTATATGGCTCGTCATTGTGCCTACATGACCAAGGTAATACAAGATGCTGAACCTTCTTGTTTTGAAGATGCAATTGGAAGTGTAGATTGGGAAAAAGCTAAAAGTTGGTTCCATTGCCATAAGGAAAGAAATCCATAGGCTGCAAGTGGGTTTACAAGGTAAAGCACATGGTTGATGGTAGCATAAGCAGGTACAAAGCACGATTGGTAGCAAAAGGATATACACAGACATATGGTATTGATTATGAGGAAACATTCAGCCCTGTAGCTGAAATGTCTAGTGTTAGAACACTTGTTGCATTAGCTACAACAAAAGGATGGACTTTGCATCAGATGGATGTGAAGAATGCTTTCCTACATGGTGAGTTATAGGAAGAAGTATATATGAACCAGCCACAAGGATATGAAGACTCAAAGCATCCAGAATATGTTTGCAGGTTGCAAAAGGCTTTGTATGGGTTGAAGCAAGCTCCTCGTGCATGGCATGCAAGGATTGTTGATTACTTAACCAGCATTGGGTTTTCTATGTGTGATGCAGATCATTCACTATATGCAAGGGAGGCTAATGATGGCATCATGATTGTGGCTATTTATGTTGATGATGTGATTGTAGGTGGTGATAATGACGAAAGCATCAAAGAGGTAAAGCAACTTTTTATGTAGGAATTCGACATGAAAGATCTTGGTGTGCTGTGCTATTTCTTGGGCATTTAGTTTATACATATAGAAACAGGTATATGGATGTCGCAAAGGCAATATGCCTTGAATATGCTGCAAAAGTATGGTATGGCTGATTGTAAGCCAATTTCTATGGCATTAGATCACAATTTGAAGTTAGATACTATATCAAGTGAAGCATTGGAAAATGCTACTATGTACAGGAAAATTGTGGAAAGTCTTATATATCTCACAATTACAAGGCCTCATCACAATTACAAGGCCTCATCTAAGTTATACTGTTGGACTTGAAAGTTAGTTTATGCAGGTTCCGAGGAAGCCCCATTTGGATGCTTTGAGGTGCACTCTATGTTATATGAGTGCTTCTTTGGATTATGCATTGTTTTATGAGGCTGGTGTAGATTTGCAAGTTTATGGATACACCGATGCAGATTGGGCTGGTAGCACTCCAAATAGATCTACTAGTGGTTTTCTATTCTCACTTGGGAGTGCAACTATTACATGGATCAGCAAGAAGCAACCCACTATTGCTTTATCAAGTACAGAGTCTGAATATAGAGGTGCTGCAATGGCAGCATGTGAGGCATCATGGCTCGAGATGCTACTTGTAGATTTAGGTGTGGAAGTGCAAAAGCCTATCACTATTCATTGTGATAATCTTAGCAGCATATAGTTAGCATGAAATCATGTTTTCCATGCTAGAACAAAGCATATCAAGGTACATTATCACTTCATCAGAGAGAAGATATTAGCAGGTGATATTGATCTTGTTTATGTGAGAACAGATGAGTAGGTTGCTGATATTTTCACTAAAGCACTTGGAGCAGAGAAGCTGAAGAAGTTTCAAAAGATGCTTGGATTAGAGGATATGGCATTGAGATTAAGGGGGAGTGTTGAGATATCAAGCTCAACATGTGATGATCTAGGATGACACAGACCAATTTTTTGTTCCTCTAACATGTGTAGTGGTCACGCCGGTATATGTCAGGGATACTTCATCGAACTTTATTAGATTTATCTACCGAGAGTGATGGCACATTTTTTCCTTGCCAGCTCACTCATTCGTGGACATTGGGTTTTTCCTTATGTACTGATCTTTATATATTGCACTAACTGTATCCTTGTTTTTTAGGTCATTCTTGTACATTCCTTTTTATGTAATAGAAGAAGAAGAAGATTATTCTTCCTTGCCTCAATCTGAGTGTGTGTTTCTCTTTGATTGTGAGAGTGTGTGTGTAAGCTCTCTTCCTTATCTCCTTCATCGTGACAATAAAGAGCTAGAAAATCTTGCAAGCAAATATAATTCTATGTGCACATGCCATGGCTCCTAGCAGTTCCACTCCCATCAAACCTCCTTGAGATCTATTCAGGGATTTCTTGGATAATACAGACCACAAAGGTTGTACATATTTGTATGACCTAGTCTATAGAGTCCCTAATCTTGAAGGGACGCTAACCATGAACTCCGATGTGCTCAAGGAGATTACTGATTTCCTAGAATTCTATATATTACAATATGCCATATATATTCTAACATTGAGGATGCAAGGCACCTATTAGATGACACAATGCCCTTAATCAAGTAATTAAATAAGAAGAGGAAGATGGGAAGAAAATATCTATCCTTTCTCAATGAGGAGCCCAAACCTACACCCATGGATCGACCCCATCTTGTTACTAGGGGGTTTTATAGATGATAAAAAGGAACCGCAAATAGAAGCTCTCAACTTATTAGAAGAGACTGAAAAGATTCATAAACAATTTTTGCAAGGGGTAATGGACAAATTGAAGGAAGCCAGTAGTTCACAAAATAGTCCACCCTCCAACTAGAGCCCTTGGAACCCACTCTACCAGAGATAGAGATGGAAATGTTTTCAATGGTGCTTGTCAAATGAGAAGAATTTTAATTCTTATAAGATATTGAGAAGGCCTTTGGTCTTCACCTCGATGAATTCTTAAGTATTTTTTGCTCAACCTCGGATGTTCCCATGGACAACAATTTCGATAGAATTGAAAAAACAACCATTCCATTTGGTGATTCAATGGCACAAACCATTGCATTTGCGTGCGAGGAGATTTTGAGTGATGCCAACCAAAATTCCACTGAAGAGGATCTAGCGGCAATAAGGGAAAGAATTTTGGAGAAGAAGATTCCAACATCCCCTGTTGTGGAGCAAATTGGCATGGATCATTCTTTCATTGCACTAGATGCAATGGGAAGAGGAGAGGATGAAGATAGGCTCCAAGATGTAAGTATCTAATGAAATTTATGATTGAATATGTTTCATATTTGTACTCATTAAATGTCTATGTGCAGGAAGTAATTGAAGTTGATACATTTGCAGCAAGGAGTGGTGATGACCGGATTGCCTGTGGCAGTAGCTCTTCCTTGGCAAACTACATTGGAAAATTGCCAAAGGAAGATTTTGTAATTATCTTCAAGGAGTTTACCCTCAAAGAAACTTCATGACTTGGTGTCTGAAGGCCTTGAGGAAACTTTTGTGCCTATCTACAATAATGCAAGGGACTAACTATGTAATTTTGGTTAGGAAGTCATTTGCCCATACTACCCTAAGAGCTAACTTTAGAGGAAAAATATTAGGTCAAATAGGAATAGCTTTGGGTCTTGGATTGACAGACCCCCATTTAATATCCCATTCAGTTTGAATTACCGATTGCCATTATCTTTTGAAAGAAGAAAGAATGTAGTGGAGAGGCTCAAGGCCAAGAGGCAATTGTAAAAAATTATAATACCAATTATGCTATTTTCAATTCCCATGTGCATTCAATTGTCTATTGCGTCTTTATGGTTTTGACAACTTCACATATTTTGCATAGTTAAATCAATGTTTCTTCAGTGTTTCCTTTAAGTTGATGTTGCCCAAAGTGCTTGCAATGGCCTAGGAATGCCAAAAGAAGGCTTGCCACAAAAATGCAGGGATGGGCCCTGCAAAACTTTTGCAGGGCCCATCCCTACGCTTTTGTGGCAGGCCTTTTTTTGACATTCCTAGGCCATTGAAAACAATATGGGCACAAAATTGAAAGTTCATGTACATCAATTATAAGCTAAAACTTTGGGAATAATGTGGAAGACTCTTCGGATGTGCAATGAGTAAAGAACATTTGGACTCCTATGAGTGCATACAAACATGCATCAAGCTATGAGTACATGCAAGTATGCATCAAGATTATTGCTCTAAGGGTTTGCATGAATTGCACCTTAGAAAAGGAAGCCCATGTCCTCCAATATACATGCCATATATGGCCTAGATTAGCCTAAAAAAGGTCGACCACATATTTGCGGGATTGGGCCCTGCAAAACTTTTATAGGGCCTGATCCTAGGTTTCTGTGCTAGGCCTTTTTTTGCATTCTAAGGCCATTGCAAGCACTCTAATCACAAAATACACACCCCATGTACATTAAATATTCAATTAACTTGACAAACAATGTGGAAGACTAAGATACTCATGTGCAATCACAAAGAGAAACTTTTAGTACTTAGGAGAAATAGAATTCAAAAGATGTACACTAAGAGACAAACACTTTGGAGAGCAAATACAATAAGAAGAAGATTTTATTAATCATTTGGGATACACAAAAAGTTCTTTAAACAAGAGAGTTTACAAATGTTAAGGGTTATTCCACCTAATCCTTCTAGCTAGCTCCATATCTTTAGGTTGTATTATCACTCTGTTTGCATGCATAGCACACAGGTTAGAGTCCTCCAACATTGAGATTAGATACACCTTTGCAGCTTCTTGGAATGCCTTAATGGCTATCCCTTGAATACGAAGTCCAACGCAGTAGCTTTGGAGCTCTTCCTTCACAACTCTCAAATGGCCTTCGTGGAATAAGAAGTTCCATAGAATTTTGATAACATCAAATCTCTACAAAGGCTCTGGTTTTCTTTCTGCACCTTTGCAGTGCTCTTGCATTTGGAGGGATGTTGGGTTACATCTCTTGTGTTACATCTCTCTCTCTCTCTCTTGTTGTGAAGCTTCATTCCCCCACGATGGAATGCTGCCAAAGTGTGTGCCTACACCCGAGTTTTGTCTAGAAGAGTGGCTTGTGGTTTGATGCTTCTTGTGGGGTGTCATCCATGGTGGGAAGTGAGTACCTTGCACATGGCGAGGGTAGATGACATGACCCTTTCTAGCAATCTACTTTGTGCATGCCATTCTATTAGGATCTAAAGTGGTAAAATGAATAAGGACACCTTTATTTATAGCCTTTCACTTAAGATTTGTCTTGCTCACATTTATATGGATAAAAATAGGTTTTACAACATTAAAAGAATATTCAAAAAAACATTTAAAAGCTAATAGTAACAATATAAAATTCAGCATGATATGAAAGAATTTAAAATTTATTTTAAGAGAAAGGAATTATAAAAACCTTGAAAAAAGTTTTGATAAGAAATAGTGCATTGTGAGAGTTGGGAAACTATTTCCAAATAGAATCCTTGTAGACTCTTTGTGCATGCCACTGGGAATGATGTAGGGGTCCTGATGATGACATCCACTTCTCTTTTGCAATATGATGTAGTATCTTTCTTGAAATTTTTGCTATTCATGACTCGCATGCTTGTTCCATTGCACATTTTCTACCGAATGTCATATGGAAAAACCAATTGAAAATTTCTTCTAAATAGTTTGATTTTAGTAGACCACCCCCATGATGGGTGTTTCTAAAGTAAACACCTCTAACTGCTCTATAATGTGAGTTCTCCATTCCATGTGTACTCAATGATCCATATTGATTCATAAAATATGCTCCATGTGCAAAACACGTGGTATTTAAGATCAAATAAAAAAATGTAAACAAAACTTATTATGTAATATGTAATGTTGCTTTCTCCCCACGATAGGATGAATGACTGTGTAAACACCTTCAAAGTCACTTGGAATAATTCTCATTGTAAAGGATTACTAGAAACCAAACCCATCAAATGTAACAATTGATCTAGGGATGAACAAATCTTCTTTCGCTTATTAATGAGATCAACTTGATTATCTTTGTCTATCGTAGTCGAATAGAGGTCTTTCCAAAGTTCCCATCATCTTGATTATTCACATCTCTTTTGAAGAAACATCTTGCATTATTCCCAATCATTAAAACTTGTAAAATCTTTTGAGACCCACCATACTTCTTAACAACTAAAGATACATGGCCACCATGACAACCAATAGAATTCATAAGATCTTTTATTTTTTGGATTACTATTATAGATCTATCTAGTGGTTTCATTGCAAATGCATATTCAACATGGAGCTTCAAAAGCCTATCGAAGATCCTCATGAATGCATGCAAAGTACAAAAGTGAACATTGACCAATGGAAATGGAATAATGGGTCCCAATCATTGCTTATTTTTTCACGACTCGGTTCTTCTAACATTGGACACCTCAAAATTGATATCTCCCATTCCCTATGATTCCATGAGTCTGTGTCATCAGTTTCTTTAGAGTCTTCAACTCTCATCAATGCTCTTGCATGTTTAGACTGTCTCTTAGATCCTTTCTTAAGGTCTCCACCCAAATGCCATTCTACCTCAAAATCACCTATATCATCTACATAAATCTTTTTCCCATGAATTTGAGAAGAAATTACTTGTGTAATCCATGGAGTCCTACTAAAAATCCATGAAATGAAATTGATTATTTCTTTGGTAACTTATATAGCACCTAAACACCAGTTATCTCTCTCTGATTGCACACTGTAAGTAAAATGGGAAGCGGATCCTAAAGTTTTATCACCCATTGCATGGTCCATAACTTCATTCATCATCATCACTTAACTTTTCCAATCATCAATGCTTTATAATTTGGCACTCATCAAGCTTTAGTATGAACTTTAATTTATCATTATAGTCTGCATAAAAGAGGAAACATTACCTTAATTTAGCACTTGAATGCAGTAAAACATCAACACCAAATAAAATGTAGTAGGGGTACCTTTGATTGTTGAACTATAAAAGTGAACCATTGCTTGTTGAAGCTTTTGAAGATCCACAAATATATTGTTGAATTTAGTGTAAGTAAATCCTTGTTTATATAGGATCTTTGATTGCTTTTTGGGAATATTTGGATGATAAACAGAGGTAGGCATAGTGTTTCTAACAAATATTGTCCAATAGTATGAGTCACATCCTTATTATAAGTTTTTTTGCTTGATAGACACTTTATATGGGCATGGAAATATACTTTGAGAAATACCTTGTGCTTGTAAGGCTTGCCACAGAAGGGTGTACATTGCAGTATACCCATTTCTAGTCAGGCCCGCTTCATCACATATTGCCTGCACATCTTGCACTTTGATAAGGTTTTTTAACTTCTCTGAAAACTCAGCTTCAACAACAACTCTAATGCACTTTCCTATGGGTGTGTCTATAGAAGAAGTGATTTGTTTGCTATTTATATAACTATTCATCAGCTTGAACAGGTCTTGTGTTGTTGATGAAGCACTTATGTCTTGAATAAATGACCTACACAATGAAAGATTCCACTACAAACATTCATTAAAGTATATAAAAGTAAAACAAACACTCACCTTTTCGCATATATACAACATTTGCGTGCTTCACCACCTATTGAAAGGGCTTCAAAGGATGATAATGCTCTCTTCCTATATCGCATACCAAGTGGAGTCTCTTTCAACTGCTAGAGATTGGCATTTAACTTTGCAATTGTGCTTTTCTTTACTTCCATATCCTGTTCAAAATCTACAAGTTGTTTTTGTAAAGATATGATTGTGCTTTCTAAAGTGACCACCCTCATATGATGGAGTTGATATTGTTGGAACCAATACTTAGCAGTGGCATGTGAATGTGTAGATAATCACTTGCAGTAACTTAATAGTCCAACTTCACCTGCACCAATGAACTAAAGAAAAGTTGAAAGGTTATGGAATGTTGGATGGTAAGAAGATATTGGATCACGAGGATAAAGTGAACCATGAGTCCAAAGATGAATAATCTTTTCTCCAGCTTAACGATGTTCATTTTGAGAGTCAATATCATTGTTGCATTGTGTATTTGGAGCAAACTCTTTAGGCACATGAACATGGATACTTGTTGATGTAGGAGCATGATGATGTTCTAGTGTGGTTTGTAATAGATGTCAACACCGTCTTTGCTAATGACCAAGAATATAAAAAACAAAGTGGAAAACTAGCTGGAATGGACTCTAAAGCATATGTTTCTCTTTAAAAATGTGTTTTCTTGTATGTGTATGGGTTAAAGTGTATATTTCCATTGTGTATGGACAAAAATGATGAAATTAAAGTCATTTTTTGGGGAAAGCATAGTCACAGATTTGATAATGTGGTACTTACTTTTGGAGGGAGCTTGAAAATTATACTTTTTCTAAAAGAAACTTTAAAAAATGAGTCCAAAAAAGTGACTTTTGACATATATATTAAAAAATGTGCCCTTTTGAGTAAAAATACACTGAAAATGAGACTTAAAAAAATATATATATTTTTAAATTCAAATACATGCACGAGTTTGATGATGTGGAAAGTAGATTCTCTTGCTCTCTCTCTAGTAGAAGAAAGAGAGGGGCCTAGTAAAGCCTAAAAAAAACCTACTCCAACATACTAAAAGTGTCCTATTAAATGCACTTTTTCCCCTTAAACAGTAACATAATTAAGCTTAATCCCTAAAAATTAGGGATCCTTACAAGGCCCATGCAGGGTTCATTTTTTCCCCTAATGCATTCATTTAATTGAGAATACTCCTAGATATCACAATCATATACCTAATCTTATCTTAATAACCCCATTTTGTTGGAGTGTATACTTACATGTCACTTGCCTCATTATCAAACTCAAGGGACCAGTATGCTCACTCTCCATTAGACCTTATGGTTTTAAATAAGCTTCTTACCACCTCCTCAACTTGAACTTTAAATCCTTTAAACATGTCGAACATTTTTTAATTATGCTTACTACAATATTAGAACATCTTCCTTGAGCTTTAATATATAAAATTCACAAAATATATATAATTAGCAAGTGAGACCTCCTTTTTTGGTCCCCATGTGCACTAGGTCAAGCACCTCATGTGACACATAATTACTTTTATTGAAGGGCTACCTAGTAACCTTATCCACTTGCCGAGATTCACACATCTCATGTAGCATTTGCATTGCCAAATGGTGCATAACTCTTACCAAGTGTCTCTTCTCCATGTCCTTTACTCTTTTTATGTTTATATGGCCACATTCCATAGATCAAAGTCTCCAATATTCTTGTCTCCATAAATTATGAACATGGATTTGTTCCTTATCTCTTGAACGACATCAAGAATAAACAATCCTTCGTTCATTCTTACCTTTGGCTATTAGCTCATAAACATTCTTGGGATCCTCAATGAAGCACTCTTTATGATTGAAATTAACTTGATATACTCTTTCAACCATATGACCAACCGATATCAAATTCTTTTTGATAGTAGGAGGCTTTTAAAGAAGTCTTCTCTTCCGAAAATGTGGTTAGCACAACCTATATACCATACTTTTTCATGTTTCTTTGCTTCAATATTGTGTGTCATTGCAATCAAGTGCTTATTTTATGATGTACTCAAGGAGTTAGCATAGTTACCTTGACCCTTGTTATTGTACCCTCTTAGCTTTCCATAGCAATCATTAGCATAGTGCCATGGATTCCCAAAAATGTGGTAGCTATTGGAATTTTTGTAGTTCCTTCCTCCATATCTACCTCCTTCTACCTCTACCTCTATATTTTCCTCTTGTGAGTCCATATTCATCTTGTTGTTCTTGGCTCCCTTAATTTCTTTGGTTGCCTTTTTTTTTTACCTCTATTTCCTCAACCCTCTCACTTTTGCTTGTATAGAAGTGTTTGTTCTTGTTGCCTTTTGATTTTTTGCCTCCATGATTGAGTTCCTTAGTCACCATAAAAAGGTGAGCTATTCAAGATTTGGTAGAGAATCCCTAACATATTTAGAGGGGATGAAGGTTTTCCATCTCTCATTTTCTCTACGCCCATTGTGCATGTGGGTGACTAGGTCATTATGATTTACCACACATCCTATTGAACTCCAAAACTTATTCCTTTGTATCTATTCTCTAGGTCATAGATCCTTGGTCATCTACTATAGCCTTCTTGGTGAAACTTGTAAGTACCCATTATGCTCTCTCATGAAACCCATCTTTGAAATCCTTTCTAATTGGTTTCATTAATGGTTTGATAGTGTATGCATCACGAATTCAACAAAATGACGTCCTTAACTAACCTTTACTATTTCTTGTGATACAATGAAGTGAGATTTATCACTTTTTGTATCTTAAGGTAGATGTCCCACATTTGCATATTATTCATATTACAAGGATCTTATGAAGATAGCAATTCTTCACTATTCTAGAGATGATCACATGATCCTCTTAAATTTATGCCAAAGTTTTAGGAGAATCCCTAGCAAATATCTATGCAACTCCCTAGTATTGATATGTTTGTTTTTGCATCGTTTTTTGATGAAGATCTATACCCTTTGCCTTATGAATTTCATAATATAAACCCATCAAGATTTTTAGATTAACATTTATGAAGAATGTTAGTTTCATAATGTTGGAAAATCGGTAAATCTCATAAAATATTTAGATCTTATTTTTGGATATCAATCCTTGAATTCTTACCCTTTTTTACTAGTCGAGCATGACTAGAGATGTTAATTGAGTTGTTATAGACCCGATAGCTCAAAGCACAATTGACTTCTAGTGGTGTAGGCCAACTTAAATGTCAATCCAAATAATATTATCCTATTCATTGTATGGAGAAACGCCTATTAGAAGCTATGGAACTTCAAATGATAGCACTTGTAGAACAATCAGCCCACACACAATGAAATAGCAAGAAAAATGTTATAAGCTAATGGAAAAACACTTACCATCGGTAGAGATGAGGTTGGGACACTCAAAGAACACCATGAAAGCTCCAAATGAAGAATGAGATGTAAGATAACAGACCAAGAACCAAGATGCACTAAAGTCTACCCTCTTCGATTCAAAACATCCTCTTACAATTAGGGTTTTTGTCCTTTATACTTATGGGCATGGCTCTTTTTACACGAGTTTTGGCTAAAAAACTTAAAAATTACATCCTATCGCTATTTGGAACATGAAAATGGATGCTTTAATAAGTAGAAAATCTATAAAATGATAGGAAATAGCTTTGTAGGCTACAGGACTAGTTACAACAATGAATCTGGAATACAAGTAAACCTCTTGAAAAGGTGAAAATTATATAAAACTACTAGAAAATAACATGTCTTGTAATTCCTCTTATGGTTCCAATCTCTGCCCAATGATGATTTTATCACTTGGAATTCTCAAAGAGATCCAGCATGTTCATTATGGCTCAAATTGAAAATTTTGGTGGGCAACTTCATGTCTTTGTGTCTTTTTTTCATCAACTACCAGCAACTCCTCCCTCTTTAGATTCTATCATCTTCAAAAGGTCGTTTGATCGGTATGTCAGGATCATAATTTTTTGGCTTTGTCATGAGCTTCTTGGTGTCTACGATGATATCATTTTTCCAAAAACATTATTTCTCCCATTCCATTGAACAACTTTTGCACCTATAGTGGCTAGAATCATCTCTAACTATTGTATCTCTAATGCCATGTTTGTGATCTGTGTGGGAAAAGCTTGAGGTATATTGAAAAAACATTTTGATCTCCTCTCTCAAAATCCTATATGAAAGGATTCTTCAAAAGAATGCATGTGGTGAATATCTAAGGATCGGTACCGGTTATAGTATGCAAGGAGGCAACTAAGTGGACAAGTCTTGCTAAAATAAAAAAATAATGGTTTGATTCCATAGCAAAAACTAGGTAGTTGGAGTTTTGATAGAGGGTCAATATTAAAGGTAACTAGGTAGACAGATGGTTTCCAAAATTTTCACCATTGACATGATAGACCACGGAGTTCAGTCACTTCTAAGCTTACTTTCACAAACTTATTTTGGTACTCTTGTATTATTTCAATCATGCTATCATATAGATAGTCATTTGTCAATTTCATGATCCTCATGAATATATGGATCATCATTTTCATCATCTTTTATATTGATCTCATGGAACTTCTACAATATAATTCTATTCTTAATCATGCACTAGCAAATGATCCATTGCTATATCTTGTGGTACCATATTTTGTGCTTCTAATTGATGATCTTAGTTGTGCAATTGATTCATATTTTGCAATTAATTGTGCTTTGAGATCTTCAATTTCTTGTTTCAATAGATCTCTTACTTGATCCACCCTAAGTGGGATACAATTGAGATTCTTCTTCAAATAAAGCCTATCTTAGGCTTTCTCTATCTTCCATTACCTTTTTCATGTCTTCTTGTGCTTTAAATAGCTTTGTACATAGTACATTCATTCTACACTCTTTAGAGTTTAGCATTAATTTGAATTCCTTGAGAGTATTTGCATTGATTTTTTTATTCCTTTCTAACTTGTTCACTACTTCCTAGAGGGATGTGAGCTTGAGATCAAGTCCTCTTATTTGTTCATGCATGTCCTTCTTCTCTATCTTTTCTGCTTGATGCTAAGCCTTTAGAGTCTTCAAAGTATTATTAGTTTTCATTAGACCACAAAGGCACTTTTGGCATTTGGGTCCTACCTCTTCTATCTCATGCTAATCTTCAAAAGAATTTTCTTCTTCTTCCTCTTTATTACCAGGGTTCTCTTCTTGATGGACATTGCATACACATATTTTTTCTTCCTCCTCTACTTCATGCTATTTTTCAACAATATTTGTAATGGCATGCTCTATGGCCATTACATCATCTACATGTTATGCCATGGGCATAATGGCTTGCCCTAGTTTTGGTGCTATTTCCATACTAGGTATCTATGTCCATGGGAGAGGCTTTCTCTGGTATAGGTTCTACTTGTGCTATGAAGTTCTCCCCTTCTACCTCTTCTTTAAAGGTTGATTGATCCTTTATTAACACACAATCATCTTCATGGTGAAGAGATGAAATGTTTGGTGAATATGATGATGGGTGATAATGTGATCAAATTTGAAGTTGATCTAATGGTAAATGAGGAGAAAATATGAAATGGATTGAATATGTGGTGGAATCAAAGATGATACATGAAATGATGGAAATTAAAAAAGTGATTGTTGAATTTGTGGTTAAAAAAATGATGATGATGCCACAATGGGCATGAAGATGGAGACAATAAAAGAAATACAGGATTTGAAGTGAAGTCTTTTTTTTGAAACCCAATAGCTTTGATATCTACTAATCTTATATGCTTGAATGTACTAAGACACACTTCTAAAATCTTAAGGATCTTGTGTGTCATTCGAAGTGCTAAATCCGTTACTTTCTCCATCTTATATGTGTATATGATTACCTTGAGCATGTATTAGCGTGTGAGTTCATTCTTTGGAGGTGTTGGGAGTTGAGGATAGTTCAACCACTACTCGCAGTTGTTTAATTCTGCTGTTTCCTAAGGAATTCATATTTTATTTTGCATCATGGAATTGGATAGTAACTGTTAAACGCTGCTCTAACTGTCAGAAGCGTGTTTAAATGAGTATTGGGTTCTTGGGAGTGGAAGCGGTCTGTAAAGATAGAGGCCCTATGCTTAATTCCCAAAATTACTTCACACCCCAATATACCAACTTTCAAGATTTCTATCAAAATTTGACATACCCTTCTCAATCTTTACGGTTCATCATCCTAACTCTTCCAGAGTCTACCGAACACACTGTACCAGACTATTAGTGTCGTGCTACCGTGTTACCTCAAAACCCTTTTCTGAATATACATTACTGTAACATTAGGAACAATAACAGTAGTTCAACATTCACCGAATAGACGCTCACAAACAGAATCTTACCGTAGTCTAATCTCACCATACAAGTACATACCTCCATACTGAAGACAACACAATCTTGCACAGCGTGTTTAGAAACATTACCATAGTTACACAGACTTCACCCAACAATAGGTAGAACATTCCTAGAAAGAGTGATGCCACGATATACGTCATTAACAGAACAATCACCATACTAGAGACTCACAAAACGACTCTCTCGGACAACAATCCGACGACCTATTGGATGTAAATGAAACTCACAACCGCAACAGAGATCGATAGACAACAGACACGGATACACATAGTATACTCAGAATACTCAGAAATTAGACAAGCAAACACTATAGCAACGACACAGACAATCACCCAGACGAACAGTCTGGTGATTCCACGAATCGTCACTGTAAGTTACGATCCGAATAAGTGTCGACAAACAGAACAGAATATGGGACAAGATACCTCAAATTACCCAATTCGACACACAGTAGCATCACAGAAAAATCACCCAGACAAACAGTCTGGTGATCTCTCAGAACGTCCCCATGCGTCTCTTTTACATTGCTTTATATAAAGATTACAAATGTCTTTGTAACAACTTTTTGCGCGTGCGAAACAAGATTCAGTTATACAATCGCCAATCCGGCGGCCGACCAACACTGGCACGCACGCTGGACTCGAACCTGCAGGTTATACAGAATTACTATTCTTCTATAATGCCGTCTAAGTACATGTTTCTGGCTAATCTAAAGGTTCGGGCAATTTTCTTCTTTAAAGTTTCTAGCATCTGTTTGAGAGTGTCCGGTTCTACTAATTGTGCATCTACTCTTACAGAACTTAATGCAATGGCTTCGGTCAGCAAAATTTCTGCTTGCGTCTGTAGAAAGGCTTCTTGTAAGTAGACATCGTTTGATAAGGCCGCATCTCTGGATACTTTCATTTCTGCCACTTGTTTCTCCATTTTGACTAGTCTGTCTTTTTTATTATCCAACTGATTTTCCCTTCTTTCAATCTCTTGATTCTGGAACTGTATGGTTCTGGAGTATGCATCCCTTTCTCTTCGGAGATCTGTTATTACCTTCTGTGTTTGAGCTTCCTTGGTCAAATAACATTTGCGTATTTTATTTACATCATCTAATTGATCCTTGTATCTCTCGAGTTCTTCAGCTGTCTTCTTGGCCAGATCATGTTGTTCTTCGCCTCGCTGTACTACTTCGTCTAGCTGAACTCTTGTTTCTTCTAATAAATTCCCTAATGCAACTCTTGCATCTTCTTTGTCCTGTAGCTCTTGCTTCATTTGATTGATTTCGGCATTTGCATTATTTAACAATTTGTCCTTCTTTCGGAGCTTTGTCAACAGTGCCGCATCCCTTTGTGCTGTAACTTCTTCCTGTTCGGCCATCCGGGCTTGTAACTCCTTTAGCTGTTCTTGTAAGGCTCGTTTTTTGGCTTTGGCTACTAGTAATTCTTCTTGTAAGGGGCTAATGTCGGCCTCCAGTACATCTACTTTATGTTGAAACTCATTACGAATATTTTTTGTGACTTGCTTCATTTGTTGTGGCAGTTGTTGTGATAAATTGATGAGCAGTTGACCCATTGATGCTAATTCAGAAAATACGGGAATGGAGGGGAGTGGAAGATGGGGACGAGGTTGGGATGAGGATGTGGTGAGCAGCTGCTGGGAGTTTGGTGGAGAGTAGTTTGGGGATGAGGAAGAAGAGGCAGCGGGTTCGTTGGGGTGAATAGGTTGGATAGGGATAATGGGGTTGAGTGGCGGCTTCGGTGGGGGAGTGGGACGAACAGAGTGAGAACCTGTTACGAACCTGTCTTAATAAACATTTTAAACGATCAAATGCTATCTGACATTCCGGAGTCCATTCAAATTGTCGAGGAGTCTTGGTGATTAATCGGTTCAGTGGTATCGCCAAATGAGCAAGCCACCGTAAGTGTCGTCCATGCCATCTTACTTGGCCCATGAAGCGCATTACTTCCTTAGGTGTAGTGGGTACAGGTGCTTCTAACACAGTTGTAATTTTATCTGGATCCACCTGTATACCTTGTGCAGATACCATGTGGCCTTCCACACGAAACGACAAACACGGATTTGTTTGGGTTCAAACAGAGTCTGTATTCTCTGCACTTCTCAAAGCAACACCGTAAATGGAACAAGTGTGCTACCATTTTACCAAATAACGAAAAATCATCAAGATATACTTGCATAAACGAGGTAAGATAGGGTGAGAATATTTCTTGCATGCATCGTTGAAAAGTACTAGGGGCATTTCTTAATCCAAACCACATAACAGTACAAGGAAAAACTCCCCAATTGGTAATGAAAGCGGTCTTCGGTATATCCTGTTCAGCCATTCTAACTTGATTATACCCACTGTATCCATCTAGGAATGAGTACATTTCATGCCCTGCTACTCTATCAAGCATCGTGTCAAGAAAAGGTAACGGAAATGGATCAGGCACCGTAGTTGCGTTCAATTTCCGGTAATCCACACATATTCGTAACTGCTTATTCTTTTTAGGCACAATAACAATGGTGAGATCCATTCAGCATGCTCTACTGGTATGATGAATCCGACTTTGAGTAGTCTATCAAGCTCTGCCTTTACCTGTGATGCATAGTTCGGATTCATCCTGTAGCTTGGTTGTTTGATTGGTTTTGCTTCCGGCTTTAGCATGACCCTGTGTTGGTAGATGCGCGGGTCCAGACCTTTCATATCTTTGTAATCCCATGCAAAAATGTCAGAGAATTCTCGGAGTAGCTGAATTAAGTCTGCTTGAAATACTTCCGATAAGCTTTCTTTTATCTTGACTGGTCGCGGATGATCTTCATCTCCTAAATTATAGGTGATCAACTGATCCTCTGGAAAAATTGTCGGGGCTTCTCTGTATCGTCAGCTGGCTTAAAAAGTTGTTGTAGTTCAGTGTCATCTATAGCAGTAGTACCTTCTTTCTTATCTTCTTCTGTTACATGCATCACCGTACAAACTGCGAGATTCCAATTATCTATAACAAATTGTAGATCAACAATTCCTAAGGAGATCAAATCAATGTTATTTTTCAAAAACTCTTCTTCTTCATCATCTGACAACCCATCTAACATATGAACTGGTTCTGCAAAATACGGTCTAGCATGCAATTCGTAGGGCTGTATAGCATCTAATTTTACAACATATTTACGCTTATTATCCTTGAAAGTGAGTTCCTATGCAGACCAATCTTGTATAACCTTAGCTTGCTTCAGCCAAGGACGGCCAAAAAGAAGATTATAATCAAGGGTGGATTCTGGTATTTCTCGGATTACAAAATTCATCTTAAATGTGGTACCCTGCAAAGTTATTGGTACATTCCGAACAAGACCTATTGGATGGACTCTTGACTGGTCAGCCATTTTGACAAAGAATTGAACTGGTTCGATTTTGGTCCATCCTAACTTTTTACATAGTGCAGCAGTAGCAATGTTGACACCAGATCCTCCATTAATTAGTACCTGTGTAATTTTATGATTTTTATACCATACCGTAATTAAAGGCACTGAAGGATGAACCGTAGAATCAGGTTCCGATTGTACTACCGCTATTGCTGGAATGCAAGAAGGTAGAGGACTGAACTGTTGTTGGAATTGTTGCCAAACTCCCGATACTAGTGCCAACAACTGCCCAAGGGGGAGGGTAAAGGATGCTTTAGATAAAATTTCCCAGGCCTTTTGTGATTGAATTGTATTTTCCACAGATTTTGAAGATGATGCGTCTGCTGAAGATGATGTGCCTGGTGCTGAATTAGAATCCTGTTTTTGTGTTCCTTCCTCGGTTAACGGAGCCTGGGTCACCGGAATAGGGTCTCGGAATACTGGAGGTTCTACGGTGGTCCATTGACTAGCCTTATCATACATCCTTTGTTGTTCACGTCTGAATTACTACAGCTTGCATTTCTACTGGTGTGATTTGTACCATATTAGTCATTGGGTTTTGACGTTCTTTCTTCCTCTGATCATACTCAGCTGCATCCTTACAAAATCTTCTAATGTGACCAAATTCACCACAAAAATGGCAGCGAGGTGGTGGCAAATTAGTATTTTCCTGTGCTGGTCCGGCTTGCCAACGGTTTGCATTGTAGTTATTATTTCTCTGTCCTCTGTAATTTCGATAGCCTTGTTGCTGGTTATTTCTCATTTGAGGGGGTACATAGTGATTGGCTGGCTGTCCTGGTTCCTGTATAATAGCATTGACAGTTGTTGGTCCCTCTACTTTGGCATTGTATGCACAGTTTTCAGTGGTATGTCCGATAGTGTTGCAGATAGCACAAAACAACTGATTAAGTGCACAAATGGCACTAGTATGGCCTGAATTCTTGCATGTGGTGCAGTACATCTGTCTGATCAGGTCTTCTGCGACATTTTTATTTGCTTTTAACCATTCCACATCTTCTATAAATCCTCCAACCTTGTTTTCCAGTTGCAAAGCCATTGCTATCACGACATCTAGTGTCATAGCTCCTACACAACGTATAATCATAATTTGTTTAAGTTGTGGAGTCAAACCATTGATAAACCATTGAGTGATAACGTCATCCGACAGGTTGGCATGTGCTGGTGGTAACTGCTTCAAATGAGTCCTGAATAGGGTGGTGTATTCCTGCACGATTTGATTTATCTTCTGTCTATTGTTTTGCAGGTAGTCGAAAATTTTGGTTGGATTCTTCTTTAGCCTGAATCTTTGCAAAAATGCATCCCTTACTGCTTCATAGGTGCCAAAATGGTTAATATCATATTCTGTAAGCCATCTAGCTGCTTCATTAACCAATGTAGAATGGAAGACAATAGCTTTATACGCCGGGTCAGGTGGATGATTAAGTACTACATAACTTATCTCAAATGTGCGTACATGAGCATCTGGGTCATCACCTGGAAATCCACCGAACTTGGTGTACGTTACTCCTATTGGAGTCGGCCTGGGTGGACATAGTTGTTGTTGCTGTTGTTGCTGCTGCTGTTGTTGTTGTTGTTGCCCGTTCATCGTGCTGATGGTTATATTGAGACTCTCTTCTGTATCCCGAGGCTGAATATCTGGATCGTCGGAATCTGTATCATTAGCTGGTGCACTTTCCGATTCAATAATCTTGTTCAGTATGTTTTGAATCTCGGTTTCGAACAAGCTACCTTCCTTCTTGATGTCAAATGTAGGAAAGCTTACTCCCAATAGCGGTGACTGGGCTGAAGATTCATCAAGAAATGGTAAACCGGCACCGAAAAACTGTGATCTTTCAGCAACTTATACCGAAATAACATCGGAAGGCGCCGATTTTTCACCAAAACAAAGTATTTTTTCTCCTTCACTAATTTCTTTGGCCAAGACGTTTCTATTCGCAAACAAATTGGGATCTTGACCTAATGGTGTTAAATTAACTTTATGCTGTGTCCTGGTAGATTCTGGAGTTACTATATCTTCGACAGATTGTGCCGAAATCGCACCGGAATCTGCCAGAGATGTAGTTTGTTCCACCGGAATATGACCAGAATTACTACTAGGGTTTCTCACTTGCTTGACAACTGGGTTAGGCCTATCTGCGCTTCTACCTTCTGGAGGCGTCCTTAGCCAATTAGGTACCCAAGGCTGTCGGTTTTTCGGATACGTTTCACCGGATCTAGTAACTGGCATGTATCATCTTCTGGTACTAATCGTCTACTATTACTGTCGATTTACAATCTAGAATCGCATTATCACAATCGATTTTGCAACAATCTGATCTGTTGCCACCATCCCATCGTGGTCGCCAGTGTTAAACACTGCTCTAACTGTCAGAAGCACGTTTAAACGAGTATTGGGTTCTTGGGAGTGGAAGGGGTCTGTAAAGACAGAGGCCCTATGCTTAATTCCCAAAATTACTTCACACCCCAATATACCAACTTTCAAGATTTCTATCAAAATTTGACATACCCTTCTCAATCTTTACGGTTCATCATCCTAACTCTTCCAGAGTCTACCGAACATACTGTACCAGACTATGAGTGTCGTGCTATCGAGTTACCTCAAAACCCTTTTCTGAATATACATTACTGTAACATTAGGGACAATAACAGTAGTTCAACATTCACCGAATAGACGCTCACAAACAAACAAATCGAAGACACAGAAGGACTCAACGGTTCAGACACACAGTACTTGAAAGACTAATACACACTGGAGATAACTCTTACCGTAGTCTAATCTCACCATACAAGTACAGACCTCCATACTGAAGACAACACAATCTTGCACAACGTGTTTAGAAACATTACCACAGTTACACAGACTTCACCCAACAACGGGCAGAACATTCCCAGAAAGAGTGACGCCACGATATACGTCATTAACAGAACAATCACCACAGAGACTCACAAAACGGCTCTCTCGGACAACAGTCCGACGACCTACTGGATGTAAATGAAACTCACAACCGCAACAGAGATCGATAGACAACAGACACGAATACGCACAATATACTCAGAATACTCAGAAATTAGACAAGCAAACACTATAGCAACGACACAGACAATCACCCAGACGGACAGTCTGGTGATTCCACGAATCGTCACTATAAGTTACGATCCGAACAAGTGTCGACAAACAGAACAGAATATGGGACAAGATACCTCAAATTACCCAAATTGACACACAATAGCATCACAGACAAATCACCCAGACAAACAGTCTGGTGATCTCTCAGAACGTCCCCATGCGTCTCTTTTACATTGCTTTATATAAAGATTACAAATGTCTTTGTAACAACTTTTCGCGCGTGCGAAACAAGATTCAGTTATACAGTTGCCAATCCGGTGGCCGACTAACATAACCCAGATGCTTCTATAAGAAGAGTGAAAATAGAGAGAAATGTTTACAAAAATTAGGGTGATTTGCCAATAACTGCTTCTTTAAAGAGGTTCCATACACTTGATCTTCTAAGTGTGCAAGGCCTTCTTCCTTGTAGAGTAGGTTCTCGTCCGATGCCTTCACTACTTTATGTAAGACATATTACCTCATCTATTCCCTTAGGAGGATGAAAGGGGAAAACCTTGTATATAAGAGGTGAATAGTTTTCCTAGCTATAGTTACCTTCCTCAAGCTACTAGACAAGATTTCCTTTTCAAGATCCATCATACTCAACCTTCATTGCTGCTCTCCACTTGGGGTCTTTGAGTGCTTCATCTATAGTTGTGCGTTCATTTATTGATCCCATAATTTTAGCCATAAGTTCCATATTGAAAATATGATGCGAGGTGCTTTGTTGCTCATCAATCCTCTTTGATCTATGCAATGCATCTGAAGATGACTCTGGAACATCAACTTGAGGGTTACAATCATCAAAGAATTGTTGTATCCACTTTGGTAGTATCTTACACAATGTGGAAACAATGTGATGGATTTTTGATGGAGGAATGTCATTATCTGATGTCTCATCTTCATTGCCAAGGTGAGTTATAATTTCTTTACTTGATGAGATAGTGGAATTACCTTTGTTATCCACTAGGTGTGGTCATTCATCAAATACCACATCACGACTAACAATGATCTTCTTTGCTTTTGGATCCCAAATTCTAAATGCTTTAGAATTTGCACTATATCCTAAGAAGACACATTTTTTGTTTTTTGATCCTAACTTAGTTCTTGTTGATCTAGGTATATATGCATAACAAAGATATCAAAAAAAAATTGAAATGCATAATTGAAGGCTTTTTTCTAGAGTATCCATTTTGAGGAGTAATTCCATGCAATGCCTCATCAATTCAAAATGTACATAGCCATATTAACTGCTTCTGCCCAAAATGAATCAGGCATATCTTGAGCTTTCACCATGGAGTTGGCCATTTCAACTATTGTCCTATTGTCTCTCAACAACACCATTTTGTTGAGGTGTGTGGACTATGGTAAGTTGCCTCATGATTCCATGAGCTTTGGAGTAGTTACTAAATTCCACTGATAAGAATTCTCATACTTGATTAGTACAAAACTTCTTCAATCTTCTACTTGATTCATTCTGAACAATCTTGTCCACATTTTTAATTTGTCAAATGCATCAGCCTTCTCTCGAATAAATTACACCCACATCTTTAGATGTGGCTTCTAAGGACATGGGAATTTGATGAGAATGGATGTCTAGGTCAACTCCCTTCAAGTCCTTATAACTCCATGTGAAGAAATCTCTTTATTCTCTTGGTATGTTTATCAAATCACCCTCTTCTATTTCACTTAAATTGTGTCCTATGGACATACATTTTTATTCACCATCTTCTATGGTTGCTATAATTTTCTTGGTCTTCTCTTTATTGTCATATGCTTCTCCCACAAGGACCTCTCTGTTAGGCATTCATATCATGACCTTTCGATCTCCTATCTTGTATTTCGTGAAGCTCTCTGACACTTCAAATAGTTATTCTTCTTAAATTGGCTTGGTAATTGTAACATAATCCTAGTAGGAGATGGTTGAACCACGCTCTAAGAGAGAGGATTAGGAAGTAATCCTCAACCATGGCTTTTGGGGCAAGTGGTTAGCCCATCACATTCCTAACCAAGAGGTTGTGAGTTCAATTCCTTACATTGGTACCAGAGCCTAGGAAGTAGGCTTGGGCAAAGTGGAATGATCCAATGGCCTCTAAAAAAGGCGCTTGGGCACTCTACCATGTGAAAGGGTAGGAATTGTGGAAGGCGCGCGCGTCGGTTTCAAGGATGGACCTTACAATGATTGGGGTGTATCTCTCAATCCGTAGGTCGGATTGAGGCGTGTAATATACCGTTGGAAAGCTCTCGGAACGAACTTTCCAATGAGCTAGCTTGGAAGTGTGAATTCCTTGGGAATCCTTGGGTGGCACTTGATTGAGTGTTCAAGATACCAAGCATGGGTGAGAACAAGGTTCAAGACTGAGGTTGAGAACAAGGGCTCGAGACACCAAGGTTGCGAACAAGAAGGTTCAAGACACCAAGGTTGAGAGCAAGGGTTCAAGAGACCAAGGTTGCGAACAAGGTTCAAGAAACCGTGCGAGGTTGAGGGACATCAATTCAAGGGCACCTAGGGAGTTCAAGGGACTGATCACCGAGGCTAGAGGGATACAAGAGTAGATCATTGAGGACAATGATCGACCAAGGGGGAAACAATGTAACATAATCCTAGTAGGAGATGGTTGAACCACGCTCTAAGAGAGAGGATTAGGAAGTAATCCTCAACCATGGCTTTTGGGGCAAGTGGTTAGCCCATCACATTCCTAACCAAGAGGTTGTGAGTTCAATTCCTTACAGTAATTGGTTTCTTTCTTGTCTTTTTCTCATTTTGATAATCCTTTGTCATTGTCAAGTTCTTTTCTTTTTCATATTGATCATGTTCCTGAGTCCTAGCTTCTATTAGGTAAAGGTACTCTTTCTTAGAGGCATAGAAAGGTTCCATGAGGATGGATTCCTTGTCCTCATCATTGAATTTTGCTAGACAAGATGTGCTAAGCTCACATTCCTCTATAACTGAACTGCCCATCAGTGGGTACCTTCATGCATCCATGAGGAGTCTACTCCTATGGAATGCACTGACTCCGTTTCATATGATGTTCTATGGACTGGGTTCCGTTGTAAGGAAGGTACATCTCTATGAGAGTAGTCCTTGAGATTGACTTTGTTGGTGACAAAGTGTTGAAAGTACATGGAATTGGTTTCCCAATCTTTTGATATCTACAATTGTCTCATGAATGGTCTTCCTAAAATCATGTCATAGACATGGTTCTTTCCAAAGTCGCATATGGTGAATGTGTGTTCAAACTCTACACCATAAGTGGTAAGAGTTATTCCTTCTAATAATCATAGGGGTTTTCTCGATATGTCCATATGCCATTTGTAACTTCATTCTTGTCGGCCTGAGTGTCGACTTGCCCCAACACTTCCATAAGGAGGTGGTGGCAATTGCAACTCCTTCAACTTAATCCAGTATTGTTTGGGTTGTATAACCCTAATAAATGATACGAAAATAGGTATTTCTTTCTTCTCCTTCACTCATGTCTCTTATCTTATCCAAGGGTATTTTTGGCACAGTCTTGTGTGACCATACTTGAGAGTGTGGTTTAGCAAACTGTAACATTTGATTGACTATGTGCTTCCATAGTTTAGGTTTAATCTTAAGTAACTCCTTTAAAGTTAGATGACACTCTACTTTTGTGTTCTTCACTACATCTTCTCTGGGTATAATGGATTCCTCGTTTCTTACCATGGCTATGGGGGCTCTCATGTGAATAGACTTAGACTCCCATGGGCTTGTGAAAGGGGGTAGTTCCTATAGAGAATTGGATTCAAATTCTAATCTCTCACCAGATTGCACATCCTCATGTTCCATAGATAGATGGAATGTCTTGAGGGAATTGATCATGAAGATCGTCCAGTATCTCAATAGGAGGAGGGTTCCCACTCTCCTTCGACCATTTCTCCTCTTCAATCTCTCTCAAGAACAATTGTGAGTACTGATTTATAGAGGAAGAGACTCCATCATTCGTGGAGTTAGGAGCATAGACTTCTTTAGGGAGCATGCTTACCTCTTCTCTTCCACTATTATGAGCCTTTGTTTTTTTTCATTGTCTCTTCATCCTTACACGACTATCCTTCCAAGCTCTCGTCCTCTTCTTAGCTACACTCTCAGTCTCACTAGTCTCTCAATTCTTCCCTTCACCTAAGCCTTGAGTTTGTTGTAGCACATGAGCTCTAGTCATTACTTACATGGGGACTGTAGTTGTTATGCTTCCACTAGAGTCTACAACCAAGAAAATAACATTGATTGGTGTAACCTTTCATGTATTGGCTATATTCTTTGGGAAGTCTCGTAAGAGGTGCCCTTTTCCACACTCTGGACAAAAGCCTTGAATAGTCACTAACTGGGATGTTCTAGGGGAAGGAAGTAGACAATCATGAATGAAATGATCACCTTGACATCTATAACATGCCCCTCTAGGTGCTTGATGTGTCATCTGAGTGAGTTGGGTTCTAGGGTTAGGATTTGCATACATCACATTCAAGTATTTTGGTTTCAAATTTGGTTCACTAGGGGTTTTGTAGGGGCAGATCTCAGTATGCTCTAGTGAATCCTTGTAGATCTTTTGTACGGTAATGAGAGGCACAAAACATCTAAAACACACTAGCTCCCATCTTCCCACAAGTAAGACCTATAAAATATGGAAGTAGGAAAAACAAGAACCGTAGGTGAAATACAAGGTCACCACAATCTTGCATACATGAACATCTACAATGCGCCAATACTACATATTATGTAGTACTACATATTATGCATAATATTATTCATGTTCTTTTTGTTCTTCTTTTGATAGTGCATCAATGCCCACCTTCAACTTAGCCTTGCACATCTTCCAAGAGAATCTAGGAATGGAAGTTTTTCTCTCAAAGACCAACGTGTTTCTATGCTACCAAATTTTGGATGAAGGAAGAAAATACATTCAACATACATACATACATGCATATATTTGTGCGTATATCCATATATCCATGCATACATACATATATCCATCCATACATACACACATACGCATGTAAATATGTATGTGCATGCTTGCATATAACCTTGCATGCATCCTATATAGACATTAGACATAGTCATATTCATCCATAAGAACTTTTAATGAAGTCATGTAAATTTTCGAATATGCATGTGCTTGCGCAACTTTGTGTGTAATATTTAAATATACTTACAAGAAAAGCAAGTTTGTAAGATTGAAAATAGTTTCTGGAAAAGATCCCGTGAAGCTGTTTCTTGAGAAATCTCTGCAAAAGGGAAATACTATAATGATTTAGGACATGAAAATGAAAAATCAAAATAGCTCTCTCTAATATATCAACAGCAAACAGCTCAAGTACGTTTCTAATCACGTAATGAGGATTGACTCAATCTTGAGAAAATAGCATGGGATGTTTCGTACAATAAACTATGCAATAATGTATGTATGCATCTATGTATGTATGGATGGATGGATGTACGTATCATGTATGAGTGTGTATTCATGTATGTGTGTACGTATGTATGTGTGTTGTAGGTGTGTGTATGTACGTACGTACATTGTATGCATCCATGCATGTGCATGTGTATATGTATGATGTATGCATGTATATGCACATTGCATATATGTATCTATACATGCATGGATGTTAGACATAAACATATAGAGTTTATTACAGGAAGCTTCCTTTGACAGGATAGTTTAGGCACTTTTCCCAAAGAGATTGTTTCATCTCCATGGAAAACCTTGGAAACATGATGTTGGCAGTAGTCTTGGTACACCAGGACTTACAAGACGTGAAAGTCAAAGAAGGGAGTCAGAACGAAGGGACAGCACAAGCAAACAGGGCAGTCAAAGAAGATCTGGCAAGTAGGCCAATATTTTTTCAAGACACTAATGCAGATCAAAGAGATGGACATGCAGGGAGGAAGAGCAAGTAGGGAGCTTGAAGATATGTATGGCAGATCACTAGAAGAAACCCCTACAACAACAGTGATTTTTATCACTAACAATCATTGTAAATATCATTTCACATTTTTGTAGCTCCATTTTGTGCAAGCCAAGGAGTCCTTGAGCTTGAGGAGCCTTAGAAGTAGTTGCGTACCAATTTTCGTATTTTTTAGATCTCGTTTGAGCCCCCAAATAAGCCCTGGAACCTAATTTTTAACTAGGCCGGACACTAGGTCTGGACAGGGCCAAAGCTAGTCAAAAACTATAAAAGGAGCTAGAGAGCTCATTTTTGAGGTTAGATTGTAATTGAAACAAACTTGTAAGAGCTTTTGAAAGTAATCTAAAGAACTCCATTGATTCTCTCTCTTTGTCTTGCCGTGTGTGCGCGTGTGTGTGTATGTGTGTGCATGCTTGTGTGCTTCTCACTCACGCACTTGTGCCGCCACTTGCTCGAGGTCTTCATACCATCCTCACGTCTTCCCGGATTGACATTAAAGGAGGTGTTACTCATCACTGAGCTACACCAAATTTTGGCGCCGTTGCCGGGGAACGAGCTTTGAGGACGAGCGTGTGATGGTAAGACGTAGAGTTGACACGTTGGAGTTGTAGGTATTTTCTTCACTCTCATCGACTTTCTTTTACTTTCTTTACCATCTTCATTTCCATCATCATCATCACCATCTCCCACCTCCATCTCCATCATCGCGAAAATTTCAGTTCTTTGACTATATCCCCATCTCCACCTCATTTCCCTCATTTCACTTGTGCGAGAGAGCGAGAGAGCGAATTTGCATGTGCTGTTTTTGCATGTTTTCTGAGCTGTCTTGCAGGTACAGGCTGCATCATCATCCCCAGCACTCCGCGCAGGTACGGAAATCTGAGTAATTGTCTGTGTGTCGCCGAGCTCTGTCAATCGCGACCGATAGAAAAATTGCTCTAATTGCTAAACAAAGTGCATATCCATGACCTACAGGCCTAGAGCTTCCCAAAAATGTGTTTAGTTTTTTGAAATTCCACAGATTTCTGTCAATCGCGATCGCTCTGTCAATCGCGATCGACAAACCACGACGGACAGACATGTCAATCGCGATCGACACGTCAATCGCGACCGACAGCCCACGACGGCTCTATCAATCGCGACCGACAGAGTCAACGACCGATTGACCACGACTGACGGATCATACGCGCGACACGTGTCAATCGCGATCGAGTCATCAATCGCGATCGACTCATCAATCGCGACCGACGCAGTCAACGACTGTTTGACCACGACGGACAGACCACGACGGCTCTGTCAATCGCGATCGACACAGTCAACGACTGTTTGACCACGACGGACAGACCACGACGGCTCTGTCAATCGCGATCAACACAGCCAATGACTGTTTGACCACGATGGACAGACCACGACGGCTCTGTCAATCGCGATCGACACAGTCAACGACTGATTGACCACGATCGACAGACCCTTGTGACCGATCTGTCAATCGCGATCGACTCATCAATCGCGACCGACAGAGTCAACGACCCTTTGACCACGACTGATTGACTTTTCGTAACCCCTGTCAATCGCGACTGACCAGTCAATCGCGACTGACCAGTCAATCGCGACTGACAGCCACGACGGACCTGTCAATCGCGATCGACACGTCGATCGCGACTGACCTGTCAATCGCGACCGACAGACTTTGCGAACACGTTAGAAGGGCAATTTAGGTCAAATTTTTAAGGTAAAAGTAGTGGTCTAAATTTTGGCCAAGTGTGGGACAAACACAAGGGTGTAGCATTGCATTACGAGGACACGACCCAAGTAACTTTAGAATTCCTGTTTGCCTGATAACCGAGCGCAATCTTGTTTTAGCCCCAAAACCCTGAACCGGCATAACTTTCTCATACGAAATCCGTTTGCCGTGATTTTTGTTTTGTTGGAAAGCTCACAGGGAGTACAACAAAAACATCGACTGGTTATAGTTAAATTAAGATCAGGAATATTTGCTAGGGAATTTTGAAGTTGACCATACCCAGGGGGAACAAAAATTCAGGGATCTCTAGAGTTGAGTCCAAAAGGTCATAGTGTAAATTGGTGAAGTATTGCAGGAATGAAAGTGATTGAGTGTGTCTTTTGAATTTAAGTCTTGAGCTAACAGTGGGCCTTTTACAGGTCCTTTGAGAGAAGCAAAAGGTACACAAGGCAAGAGTAAGTGCAAGCTTGGGAACGCGCGTCCTGGGCACATTTGGGCAACGCCACAAGGAAAGGAACTCAAGGTTGGAAAACCCGCAACACTCTCTGTTAATTCTTAGTATAGGCTAAGTGCGGATAGTGCTAGAAGTAATTCCAGGGAACGACAGGCACAAGCTAAGTCAGAGACTATCTAAGAAAATCAAGTGCAAGTTAAGAGATAACCTGTGTGTGTGCGAACGTCAATCCTAAAAGGGAAAGAACCTAACAAGAAACGACTAAACTAAAGTGCGAAACTAAACTCAAGTATTCCTGATGATGGGATATCAGACAAGAGTATAAACACGATAATCAACATAAAAAGAACTAAGTGACAGATACAAAAGGACTCAGAAACGTGGTTGTACCTGGAAAAACATTGGGTTAATCAGTTAGGCATATGAACCTTAGATCAGGACGACACCTAGCAAAAGAGAGACAAAGCCTTAGATCTTCAGAGGCTAGTGTCAACCACACTGCTAGGTCCTGGGCCCAGCAGTTGAGCCACCACTCGAACTACCCTAGCTCTGAGACCAGTGAGTCAGAGACGTCTCAAGGCATGGACAGACCTACGGGAAGTTCAGGTGTGCCTTACTTGTACAGGGTAGAAGGCCCTTACAAAACACAGTTGGAATACCTTAGGACCAACCGATTAGGTGCTAGCATCTATGAGGACGGCCTAGGAAGATCCGTGGTCCAGATTAAAAATCCTGATCAATCCATTGGACTAGAGCACCCAGCTGTCAAATTTGAAAACGGTGCATACCTGGATAAAGAAGGAACCATATACGTAGTCACCAGTCACCCAGATAGGACGGATGAATTTGGGAATGTAATCTCAGAAGCGGACTTAGGTGACTTGGAACAAGGGAACATGGGTGCGGAACCTAGAACCCCTCGAGGTAAATCAGTTCTCACTAGGATTATCACACCTGAGTGGGTACCCCAAGACAACAAGAGCATAGAGTTGCTCCTCAATCGAGAAACCGACGAAGCCTTTTGGAGGTATAAATCTAATCAGCCAACTGATATAGGGAGTATCATGATCTATGAGTTTAAGGATCCGGATAGCCCAGGAAGAGTGACCTACTTAGATCACACTTCAGAACGGATCTTTGTGGTGACAGAGAATGATAGGCATGCTTACACTTGGAAGGGTGAATTCATTTTCCCTCAACCAAGATCGAATGTATCCTATGGTCACCCTGGGGCTGGAACATCCCAAGCTCATGGAATGCAAAGAGACAGAAGCAGAGATAGACCGGAAGTAAGCTTTGCTAACCCAGTGGGCAGAGAAAGAACGAGGATGGGGACGAATAGGGTAGAACCTGAGATGCTTAGAGCCCACAGGAGCCAAAGAAATGTAGATGGATTCCCTCTGCCGAGGCCTAGAGAGCACACAAGAACTTTGAGACCCACCCAGCTAGTTAAGTCCATGAAGAATTACTTTGACGGCACAGGAGATCCCTATGATCATGTGGCAGAGTTCAAGCAAGTCTTGAGAGCTGAACAAGTGGAGGATCTGTTCACACAGTACAATGCCTTCGGTCTAACCCTTAGGAATACGACACTTACATGGTTTCAGCCATTGGATGAGCTGCAGTTCAGGAGCATAGACCAACTCCTAGAGGCATTCATTGTAGAGTTCTCTAAGAGCGGCATAAGACACAACACCTCCTCATTGATTCACAGCTTCAAACAGACCCCCCAAGAGACTGTCAGGTTGGCCGGAAGAAGATTTAGACAATATCTTGAAAGGTGCCCTATTTCGGAGCTACCCACATCTGCCAAACAAGTAGCCTTATTCCTCGACGGATTGCTGAGTACGAAATTGAGATCCTATGTGTATCTGAAAGACCCTAGGACTATAGAAGAGTGTGTACGAATGTGCATTGACATTGAAGATAACCTAGGAGAAGAACTAGAGCTTTCCAAAATCTACAAAGATTCAGATAGTGCATCTAGTCACTCTTCCACGCAGTCCACATCAATTGAGGAACTTGCCGAAAAAGTAGCTCAGAAATTAGGTGTAACTAGCAAACAAATCCCAAGGTTTGCCCCAGCGAAGAGGTGCTATACATGCGGTGGCGACCACATGGCAAACGTGTGTCCCATTATGGCTCAACCCCAGGTCAATCCAAATAGCCAATATTGCACCATAGAACGAAGATACACCAATCACATCGCACAAGATTGCCCATACAACAAGCAGGCAGCTAGGCAACCCTACCCTCAGCCATACCCGCAGCAAGGAAGATACCAGAACCCGTACCCTCCACAACCATATGGCAGGCCACAACAAAATTACCAACCACAATACCAAAACCAACAAAGGCCTCAACCTGTGTTAGCACAACAACCCCCGGCCCCAGCTAATGTGATTCCGGTAAAGTATACTGTTGCAGAAGAGAACCTGAATAGAGCTATAGTCCCTGTAACATCCTTGCTTTCTGAAAGTGACCCGAGTGACCATAGCTTTGATTCTACACATGTTGATAGCCCCCAGGCCTACTACATGCAGTCTCCTGAGCATGGTGAGTCCTATTATAGCGAAGAGACAAACAAACCTAGTTGGGAGTCAGATTACACGAACGTCATGTATGCAAACCCCAATCCTAGGCCTCAGGAGATCACCTCATTCGTGATTGCCCCTTGCCTCCACCTACACAACCCCAGTCAGTAACGATCCAAGGTTTTTGCCAAGATTGTGGAAAAGAACATCTCTTACGAGATTGCCCTAAGAATCCTAATAATATGCCAAAAATCACTCCGATTAACGTTATTGGGTTAGTGGTAGATTCCACAGGAAGTGTCACTTCCACTGCTCCCGTACAGGTAGTCACTCGCGCTCAAGCCTTGCAGCAGAATCAAGGAGTAAACCAGGATAAGAATTCAGAGGTTAGTGAAACCGAGAGCGTAACAAAGAAAAGGACTAGAGCATGGAAAGATAGTCGGGAAAGAATGAAAAGACAATGGGCTAAAAAGATGAGTGAACTTGAGGAAAGCATAAGAGAAACCAAAGCTAGGATAACTGAAATCACCTCTCAAACCCCCTCTCACACTATCCCATCACCACCACTCCCATCGCCCTCCGACCCGCCACCTTCCAACCCACGTCATACGATTCCACCACCCCCTAGAGTAGGATCAGTATTAGCTGACCCCATTCCAGAAGACATAGACATGATGCTTAAAGCATATCAGGCCAGAATTCAAGAAGGGCCAAATGTCACAGATCATGACAAGTGTTACCCTAGAGCTGACCTAGAGATAGAAAGAACCAAACTGTGCGCGAAAATGGTCGCATTGGCTCAGACTATGTTTGAAGCCAGTCACCTTTTCAATTACTCGGGCTCAGCCAGGACGCAATTACACTTGGATGGACTTCTAGAGAAATTAGAGGGAATAATCGCTAGAGCTGCCAAGGAAGAAAAAAATCAAGGAAGGGAGAATGTAAGTAAAATCATGACCCATTCCCCACCGGAAGCTTATGTGCCAAATTCCATGGAACCAGACAATTCCCCCTCCCTAGAGCGAATAGAGAGGTTAATGGCACAATCAGAAAAGGAACCTGCCCCTCAAAGAAAGGAAAGGGCAAGAGAACGGATAAGCAAGCCTCTTCAGGAAGCCCATGTGCCTCCTCAAGAAGCTTATCTTTCCCCCCAACAGGCACAAGAGCCTCTCTCGGAAGCTTGTGTACCTCCACAGGTTGCCTACATTCCTTCTCAGGGAGCGTATGAGCCTGTTCGGAAAAGTAATAGAATAAGTAACCCTCCCCAGGAAGCTTGTGCTCCAGCTATCTATGAGAACGAGGAAAGAGCCAACGATAGAATAAGCCCTCCTTCCCAGGTTGCTTATGTGCCTAATTCTACGGAGCCAGACACATCTTCTTCTATGAATCGGTTTGCACCAGACTTCCTATGAGAGATTCAAGAAGACAAATGGGATAACGAAAGCGAGGTCGCCCCTCCTTTTGAGCTTGTGAACGATGCACACGACCAATTCCCACAAGACATCCCATCTATTTACGGGGAACATGAGAGCGCTCAGTCTCACGAGAGATTGGACTTTGAGTCTAATTCCATACAAGAGCTACCCCACTTCACAGGCCCATGGGAAGCAAAATCCACATGTATGAGAGCACCCACAATCATGGTAAGGAACGACGACTCAGTCATACCTAGGAACACCGAGGTAGTGAAGAACACTAACGTGCAGTGTAATCTCAAGTTAGAAGAGCTACTCAAGGTTAGACCTGAATTATGGAAACATGTAGCCAAACAAGTACCAGAGATAGCAAAACCCCGTTCCCAGGCAGGATCCCATAGGACAGTGCCAGAAATTCCCTTGGATAAGATAGGAATATGTGTGAAGGTGAAGAAGGGAACACCTATCTGCCCATCACCTACCAGGAGTACACCACCAAGGCAATTTTGGACTCAGGTGCAGGAGTTGCTATTGCCACCACCTCCTTATGGAAGCGTTGGGGCAAGCCGGCACTCAGGCCAAAGAGGATGAAATTGCAGATGGCCGATGGTCACATAGAGAAACCCCTAGGATTGCTAGAAGGAATAACTCTCACCACTTGTGGTGTCGAGTTTGAACATAGTTTTGCTATATGTGACTTCAGCAAAAATCATGCCTATGAGATGATTTTGGGAAGACCATTTATGCGACAGTTGCAAGTGGTGCAGGATTGGGGGACCAATTCTTTGTACCTGCAACACTTAGGTGTCACGACCAAAGTCAATCTCAAGGATTATTCTCATAGAGATGTCCCTCCTATCCAATGGAATCCCATCCATAGAGCCAAAGAGGATACAGAATCGGTGCATTCCATAGGGTCTGGATCCTCATGGATGCATGAAGACACTCACTTATGGATGTGCAAGGTAGCAGTAGAAGAAGAGAAGAGAGAGAAAGCCAGAGAGGTAGGTGCGAAAGAAACTCATAGACCCATTCAAGACCCAGCCTATGCACCTGTAGTTTTCCCAGACAAGGAATTCGAACCCCATGGCTGGGCGGAAATTTTAGCAACCATGGACGTAGCCATCAATGAAGAACAATGGACACCTCACTGTGATGAGGATGGCTATGACATTTCAGTCTTCTCCATAGAGCCAATCATGGGAGAGGCAGTTTTAGAAGAATGCGAACCTAGCCCTGATGCATTTGAGGATGCAAGTGACTCCGATCTAGAGTCAATCATTATGGACCCACCATTTGCATCAGATGAAGAATACTTCCATGAAGTAGAATTTCAACCCCAGAGGCATGGAGAGGATACAACTAATGTAAGATTAGCAACACATGTGACCCCGAAGGAAGAAGGAAAGAAACGAAAGAAGAGAGAAGCCTTACCAGAAGAGGAAGAATCTTTGTTTGAGGTCCCAGAAAATTTTAAGAAGTATGAGGTAGATGACAGGAGGGTCATGATTAGAATGCCCAAACGAGAGGCACAATCAGGAGAGGCCTATGATAACAAAGAAACTACCAAGAAAATAGTAGTGGCCATAGAAGAAGGAGAGGAGAGATGCACGTACATAGGCCATGACCTGATAGAAGAAGAAGAGCACGAATTGATTGCCTTGCTAAGAGAATACAGAGATGTATTCGCTTGGAGTTACAAGGACTTGAAAGGTGTTGACCCTGACATATGCTCACACACTATCCCCATGACCTCAGATGCCAAACCCTCTAAGCAAAAGCCTTATACATATAACGATAATTACGCTGCTAAAATCAAGGAAGAGATAGATAGACTGGTCGAAGCTGGATTTATCTATGAAATTGAGCACACTGAGTGGGTATCACCCATCGTAGTGGTGCCCAAGAAGAATGGCAAACTGCGCGTGTGCATTAACTATTCGAGATAACTATCCACTTCCCATCACAGAACATCTCTTAGAAAGAGTGGCAGGCAAGGAAGTGTATAGCTTCCTTGATGGATTTTCGGGCTACAATCAAGTAGCCATAGCTCCAGAGGATCAGCATAAGACAGCCTTTGCCACAGAATGGGGCATTTTTGCTTTAGAGTAATGCCATTTGGGCTTACCAATGCACCAGCTACCTTCCAGAGGTTGATGTGCCATGTGTTTAAGGAGTTCCTGAGGAAGAGTTTAGAAGTCTATGTTGATGACCTTTGTGCTCATTCCAATGTTAGACAAACCCATATTCCTGAACTCAGACAAATCTTTGACAAATGTAGAGAATATCAAGTCTGCCTGAACCCAGAAAAATGCGTTTTTATGGTCAGGCAAGGCAAGATTCTAGGACACATAGTGTCAAAGAATGGCATATCTACCGACGAAGAAAAAGTGAGAGCCATAGCAGAGCTACCTAGGCCAAAGAATGTCAAAGAAGTACAAGCTTTCATGGGGCACTGTGGTTATTATCGACGATTTATACACATGTATGCTGTCATTGCAAAGCCCATGTATGGACTTCTGACAAACTTTGAGTGGACGGATGAATGTGAGAATTCCTTCCAAGAGCTTAAACGAAGATTATGTTCAGCACCAATCTTGACCACACCAGATTGGAATAAGCCATTCCATGTTCATGTGGATGCATCCAATTATGCCATTGGATGTGTGCTTGCACAACCTACTGGTGAAGGTAATATGGATCTTCCAATTGCCTATGCCAGTAGACAATTGAATGCGGCTGAACGGAATTACACCACTACAGAGCGAGAAGGATTAGGCATGGTATATGCAGTTAAGAAGTTTAGACACTATTTGCTTGCAAATAAGTTTAAATTTTTTACTGATCATCAGGCTTTGCTATATCTCGTAAACAAGCCATGCAATACAGGAAGGTTAGTGAGATGGTTTCTCTTGCTCATGGAATATGACTTTGAGGTTGTGGTAAGAAAAGGGAGGACTCATTTGAGAGCAGATCACCTCTCTAGGCTCACATCGGGAGAAGCCCCACAAGGAGTGTCAGATGACCTTCCTGATGCTTACTTGTTTAATTTGGAAGTTGTACCACATTGGGCCAAGCCATTGGTACCAGTATTGACATACGGACCTAACCATCCAGTGGTAAACACACGGAATAGAGAGGTTGTAAAAGCCCAAAAGTACCACATCATGGCAGGAAGCATGTACAAGCACACACATCAAGGGATCTTGGCTTGTTGCGTAGAAGAGGATGAGTACGCTAAATGGTTGCAATTAGCACATATAGGTGCGTTAGAGCAACACCATTCAAAGCAACGAACTTTACAGACTCTAAAGAGATTCGGAGTGCATTGGCCAACTATGGAAGCGGATGTCCAAAAGTTGTGCAAGGAATGCCCAATCTGTTGCACTAAACCACTAGTGGAACATGCCACTCTTTATCAAGTATCCATTGTGCCAGATTGGAGTGAACCCCTAGTATTATTCTTGAGGACAAACACATTCCCTCCAGACATGACTCTGGCTAGGAAAAGGAGTTTAGAACAAGAAGCCCTGGATTACTCACTCATTGGTGATAATCTATATAAGCGTGGTAAAGATGGTTACCTGAGACTATGTGTCCACGAAAGTGAATATCTGAAGATCTTGGAAACTGCTCACCAAGGTGTAGCAGGAGGACACTTTGGACCGGATCGGGTGATCAAGGCAGTCCTATTTGCGGGCTTTTGGTGGCCTACCCTTCACATGGATGCACATACCTATGTGAAACGTTGTGATGTCTGTCAGAGGACTCAGTATCCTATACGCAAAGATGAGATGCCACTGAAACCTATGATGGGTGGACGTGCATTCTCTAAGTGGGGAATAGACTTCGTAGGTCCTATTAATCCCCCAGCTAAAGGTTCTCATGCGGAATACATCATTGTTGCAACAGATTATCTCACCAAGTGGGTAGAGGTAAAGGATACGACCAAGAACGATGCTCAAACAACTGCCAAATTCTTGTTTGAGAATGTATTCACGAGATATGGACTACCTATAGAGCTTGTAAGTGATAGAGGCACTCATTTCTTGAACGAAGTGATTGAAAATCTACTCCAAGAATTCTTGGTAATACACAAGAAGTCTGCCCCTTATCACCCTCAAGCTAATGGGCAAGCTGAGAGCACTAATAAGATCTTATGCAATGTACTGACGAAATTAGTGAACACTAAACGCTCTGATTGGGACAAACAGCTACACCATGTTGTTTGGGCATATCGAGTGGCCTACAAAACGGTACTCCAAGCCACCCCCTTTCAGATGGTATTCGGCCAAAACGCTGTGCTACCCTTGGATTTCCTGATTCCTACGTTAAAAGTAGCACAAGAGCACGAATGGACAGGTCATGAGCTCTCCTCTAGGACCTT
Organism: Ceratopteris richardii; assembly: GCA_020310875.1. Lineage (NCBI taxonomy): Eukaryota > Viridiplantae > Streptophyta > Polypodiopsida > Polypodiales > Pteridaceae > Ceratopteris > Ceratopteris richardii. The sequence goes on from CM035443.1 coordinate 4,476,176, forward strand.
TGACCTTGAACGATTAGGGGAAACAAGACTGAGAGCCGCTGCAGGGATATATGCAGCCAAGAAGAGACAGAAGGCATACTTTGATGCCCACGTGAAGGACAAAGGCTTGAAAGCAGGAGATCTAGTCTTAGTCTATACACTAAAACAACACGCGAGGAAGCTAGAAAAGAGAGGCTACGGACCTATGATCATCAATAGGATTTCCACGAGTGGAGCAGTACAATTGGCCACATTAGAGGGTGATGTTATCCCAAATTATATTAGCGGTTGCAGAGTTAAGTTGTATCAGGAACCCCTCACGGAGGAAATGCTCAGCCGACTCAACACTGCTAAGAAACGCAAAGAGGAAGAAAAGCGAATTAGAGAAGAAGCTCAAGCAGAAGCTTTAGAACGCATCAGAAGGATGAAGTTACGAAGGCAAGGTAGAGATCAGCCTAGAGCGAATGACTATGCAGGTCAAGGATATCCCATGGCCATGTGTGAAGTTGCAGGAACAAGCTCGCATAGAATAATTGATAGACGTCCTTCCATAACCCTAGATATAGGACAAGGAAAGAGTGCAAGGACCGTAAGAGCCTTGATTGACTCAGGTGCAGCCACTAGTGCTGTTAAGTTGTCTTACTGTCAAGAGTTAAAGTTACATATCAATCCTGTGGAAGCATATCTCATAGGATTGGGAGGCGTGGAAACCCCTTGCATGGGCGAGGTGGAACTTCCCCTCTACATTCATGATGAGAGAATGACAGTTAAAGTACTGGTGTGCCAAGATGAGGATCTCACTGAACCTCTAGTCTTGGGTCAAGATTGGATCTATGACCAAGCAGTCAATTTAAACCTAAGAAGTGGACTTCTCCAGGTTTGGATCAATCATAGTCGAGTTACAGTAGAATTAGACAATGGAGCACTCAAGGAACTAGGAAAGGCACAGACTCCTGGTCCTTCCAGGGGTACACATGAAGATGACCATGCTGTTCTTGTCCAAAACTATGTGTTGCAGAGGAATGATATTCGCAAAAAGGAGTCAGGAATGCGACGGAACTCCTTTCTTTTCCAAAGGCCAGAAGGAGGCAGCAACCCAAGGTGGATCAAAGGCAGAAGAAGCAGAGTACTACCTATGTCCGAGATCAAAAGTACCTGCTCAGCAGAATGTCTCAGAAAATAAACCATGTGTGGGTGCGGAAAGGCGAACAACCGGTTGCACCACCGTCAACTACACGGACGAAGTTTCTTATTAATAACTGACAACATGACATTAATAAGAAGTATTGCAGAAATTCTCCTGCTAATGTGAAATCTATTTGGGTGCCCAAGAAGTTGATGAAGGCTAGCCCACAATCAAAACAAATTTGGGTGCCTAAGGCTTGCTTGAGGGCACAAGTAGCTACGCCGAGGCCACAACCTAAACAGCATAACGCAGCTACGCATACTGCCAGTATTCACTCGTTCTCAACGCTCAAGAACACACCAAGACCCAAGAGCGTGCATGTAATCAATTGTAAATGGGTCCCTAAAAGGCCTCATTTCCAAACCGCAACACCAAGAAAGCTCTCTAGAGTCTCTCCGAAACCGAAAACAAAGCCCATCCACTGCATTTGGCAGCCTAGGACGTGTAATAAACCCCCGACCCCAATTTGTAAACTCATACCTACTCACTAACTGCATTAGTCTCCTAGGACAACCCAAGCACTAACTACACACACTGTCTTCGTGCACTTACTAACCACTAACTCACCATCTACCTCATGTTAATGTTGTAACGGGGACAACAACGGATTTATTCTGTCCATTACGATGTTAACACTTGGTTCTATATTCTCACAGAACCAACCAGCAAACAGGGCCATGGCAGAAGCAGGTGCCAGTTCTCAAGCCGGATCGGGTGCCCAGATTGTGGACATAGAAACACTTCTCCTCGAGCCACATCTCACCGCAAGGCCGCAAGAACTTCAAGCCGTGCATGTGCTCCCCATTCAGGATCCTCCTCAAGGGCACACTTCTCAAGTGGGTAAGCATGCGCATTGGTTCAGTGATGTTGCTGGACCACTGGGCGATGGAACCTATTTCTGGGAAGCAGAATTAGAATTTAATGGCAAATGGGGTCGATACCACTTTTTCATGCGCGAGTTTGAAAGCTATCAAAACGCCGAAGTCATGAGATCAGTTTGGATCAAAGCAGGTGTGGACAGTTATTTCAGGGCCCACTTACCAAAGCCGGATTTTTTACGATGTTCATATCTGATCAATACCATCATGCCAAGCAGGGCCAAGGGAGGCGACAACACCTTTGTGTTGCCATCACTGCTGCCGGGTCATGAGCTTAAAAGATTCAAGTTGACCCTCAATCTGGTAAGAGAAGCATTGGGTATGTATGGCATGCACATCCCAACAGAAAAGGAAACCATGGTTCCAGGCCGAATGAAACACAAAGATCTTAATAAGTTGAAGGATATGGTAGCGATGACACCTACCATTGCGCTTCACCTGCGGACCCTCATGCAACATTTTGCTTTCCCTGCCCAGGAACGATTCACAATGCCCCCGAAGAAAATATGGTTCAGCTTGTATCTAGCAGAGACAGAAAGCCTTCCCATCAATGTGCCACACTGGATCATAGATCAGATCCACCTAGCCCATCAAAGGTGGAACAAGAAGCAGAAAAATGTGCTCCACGGGTGTTGTGCTCTGACCAGAATAATCTATAGATGCTTGGCTTATGACGTGCCTGTTCAGCGGGCACTTGTATGGTCCCGAGCCCAAGAATTCCAGAGAAGACTATCAGCAGCAGGTCCCCCATCAAAGAAGATGAGGGGGGGAGTCCAACTACCCTGCGCTCAACCAAGGGGAGCCACCACTACACCAGAAATTACCCCTCCCCAGACAAGACGCGTTAGGCCATTCACTATCCGGCTACCAAGACCAAGTACAGAGGGACCCAATCTGGTGTTTCCACCCATTCCATCAGATTTGGAATTTCCAAAGGGATTTACTCTTGAAGACCTCACGGATGAAGAAATTGCCAGGTTGATCTATGACTCTAATCTCGAAACTGAAGCAGAGCGAGCTCAGGAATCACAACCCCAAATAACAACATCGGCCCCCACCCAACCACAAGTTGTAGAAGTCGATGTAGACGAACAAGAGGCAGGAGGAGACGAAGAAGAAGCCGACGAAGAACAACATCAAGAATATGACGAACTCTCCGAGTTAGCAAGTGCCCCAGCGTATTCGGCACAAATAAAAAGACTGTATCGAACCATGAAACTAGTTCAAGAACAGCATAAAATGTCACTTGAAGCAGGCAAGAGACTCATGAACGACTTGCTAGCTGAGGAAGGTGTGGACGAGTTGTTCATTGAGTCCATAAACCTTCATGCCGACGCAGTAGGATTGGATGAGGCCATACATGAGGCAATGGCCTACATTCACAGATTTGAGAAAAGGGTTCCCGTTCGTCCCAGGAGGTCCGGGAAACAAATTCACATCAATGTATCGACACCAGGAGAGACAACGCAAGAAGAAGAACATCAGGAAGCACCACTGTCACCACCATCCCCACCTCGCACTACACAATTCACTCCACCACATGACACTAGCACTACCACGTCCACTACCACTACCATTGTCATGGGCATCCCACTCTCTCCGGGAATCCAATTCAGGGGAGTCACCATGCCCACTTTCACCACTCTGTTCACTAACGTCACATCCACTCCACCCACGATCCCCATCTACACTGTCACTCAAACAATTGACACGATGGAAACATCACCTGCCACAGCACTGCTCCCTCCCCCCATGCCACCTTCATCTCCCATGCCCCCTCCACCCACATCACCGCTTGCATCCACATCATTCACATCTCCCATTCCCGCCCCCATTCCCCCTGCATCTTCACCCTTCCCAGCATTATTTAATGTAAATAACATATTTTTAGCATTAAATCAATGTGTATACCAGCTCCAGAATGAGTACAGAGCTCTGGACGACCGGTATCAACAACTGACAACGCACCATCAGAACTTACAAAGACAATTTCACATTCTACAAACAGAAAATGCAGAACTGAATTAACGCTACACAACGCTTGAGCAGGCTCACCAAACATTATTGGAGGCAACCCAACCATCGACAGAATCAGGTGTCAAACAACTAGAAGCTTTGCTCGAAGTATACCAGACCGATAACCTGCGAGTCAGACGTAACCTGGCACTCCTCAGAAAACACATGGCGGCCGCCCTTGAAGAGAACAAGAGACTGCAGCAGCAAAATGAAGCAAATCTAGAAGCAGCAATGGAAGGCTCTCCCCACGAAATTGATCCAGAGCAGTTTAAAGCCGTACCCTCAGAGACAATGAAGACCATCTTGGAAAGCTATGCAGATCTATTAGATGCTCATGATGACTTGGAAAGGGAACGTGATGAGCTGCGCAATGAGCTCCAAGAGCAACAGACAGCACCCAGAGTCACAGAAAGACCACGACTTCAGAGGAAGTCAAGACATTGAAAGAGCAGGTGGCCGAATTACAGGAAAGATTACTCACACACGAAAGGCAGCCCTCTCTAGTTGTCGAACCAGAACCCGAGGATTTGGTACCCATCGAGGTAGATGAGACGTATGAGGAACCATACGTTCCTATGCCAATGCCAGGTGGTGAGCAAACCGCAGAAGGAATGGATACGTTAGAAATTGAAGTACCTGAGTGGCTCCAGACACTAGAGAAAACAGCATCAACTCATGAAGATCGAGTGGCAGTTCAAATCCAATCTATGGCAAAGATAGAGGACACTATTATTAAATCAGAATACTTCCGCAGCATGTCCCACCATAGATGGATCGGAACCAATGATGATCAATACGTGCCATATTGTATACTCCTGGCGGACTACAATGTAGATATCCAACAAAGATGTGGCAAACCTCCAACGTTTGCTACACAGTTCGGGCCAGATGACATCCCAGAGAGCGCTCAAAAAGGATCCATTCATCAACCCACCTGGAGGATCCGACTCCTTGAAACCTACCCGGAGATGGTTCGCACCTGGACGAATATGCCTCTTTTTATTAAATATAACCCTTGTTACGTTCCTGTCTTCCGCAGATGCACATGGCCAGAGTTTACCCTTGCAGTCAAGAATATCAAAGGCTGCGCCAAATGGTTAAACTACGTCTATCTAGCACCCCCTCAAGGACCTCCCACCGTCAATTACATGATTTCCACCATACGGCACTGGAGCATCCGATTAAGGAATACACCTGATGTGATGGCCTAGATGTGCATGAAAATTTTTGAATTAATGCTTATTACATTCAGGACATTCAAGAATATCAAGGACCCACACTTCTCAGGTGTCGGATTCCTTACAGGAAACCAGGATTTAGTTTATGACATGAGTACCACTCCTTCCATAGAGGTGGTATATGCTTGGCACGCCAGAATAAAATACCTCCCAGCCTGCTTTAAACAAACATTCGAGGAGATGTTCATAACAGGGTTCTGGGAATACCACTCAGAAATATTTGTACCCAGACCCTCACATCTCCTCCATTTATTTGCTGTGGAGCGAACCATTCACTCAGAACAATTACGGGTGCCACATCCAGATGTCCCAGGGCCAGTCAATTGGGATGCATTGCTGACAGATCTAGCAAGGGGACTCAGGTTAGAAGAACACCACCTCGCCGCCGATGTTGTCCAATATTACGTCCAAAAAGCAGCTAGACAAGGGTCTGTCAGGGGCGACAGACGCGAGAGTGGGGGGGGTGTTGGCAGTAGTCTTGGTACACCAAGACTTACAAGACGTGAAAGTCAAAGAAGGGAGTCAGAGCGAAGGGACAGCACAAGCAAACAGGGCAGTCAAAGAAGATCTGGCAAGTAGGCCAATATTTTTTCAAGACACTAATGCAGATCAAAGAGATGGACATGCAGGGAGGAAGAGCAAGTAGGGAGCTTGAAGATATGTATGGCAGATCACTAGAAGAAACCCCTACAACAACAGTGATTTTTATCACTAACAATCATTGTAAATATCATTTCACATTTTTGTAGCTCCATTTTGTGCAAGCCAAGGAGTCCTTGAGCTTGAGGAGCCTTAGAAGTAGTTGCGTACCAATTTTCGTATTTTTTAGATCTCGTTTGAGCCCCCAAATAAGCCCTGGAACCTAATTTTTAACTAGGCCAGACACTAGGTCTGGACAGGGCCAAAGCTAGTCAAAAACTATAAAAGGAGCTAGAGAGCTCATTTTTGAGGTTAGATTGTAATTGAAACAAACTTGTAAGAGCTTTTGAAAGTAATCTAAAGAACTCCATTGATTCTCTCTCTTTGTCTTGCCGTGTGTGCGCGTGTGTGTATGTGTGTGCATGCTTGTGTGCTTCTCACTCACGCACTTGTGCCGCCACTTGCTCGAGGTCTTCATACCATCCTCACGTCTTCCCGGATTGACATTAAAGGAGGTGCTACTCATCACTGAGCTACACATGAATATATGCATTTACATGCGTACATATGCATGTGAATTTGAGGATTTTCACCGCATCACTCCCAGCGGGGATTTGTTGATATATTTAGGTAGTGATGTGTGTGAACACTCTAGGACTACTAGGGCACTTTTTTCCCTCTTTAGGAGGTTTTTTCCCCCCGGCTTGTATATATGCCTATTGCCCTAATGGGCTACTTGTCTTTGTACATTCTAGTGGTAATACATTCAGTATTGTGTGTTGTGCTCCAAGCTTTTTCTTCTTCTTCCTTGTGTTGTTCGCGTGCTTCCGTAGATGTCAAACTCCAACATGAACAAGGATCTTGCATTCATGTATAAGGAAGTGCCAAGCTATGTGGAAAGAGATCAATCTACAAAAGGAAATAAGCCCAAAACTTAGAAAAATCTTTAAATTTCTCCCTAGGCAGAGCCTTTGTGAAAAGATATGCAACATTATCCTATGTGGGCACAGAAGGCAAACTGATATCTCCAGCAGAGGACCTCATGGGGTTGAAATATATACATTTCTTCATGTGAGTCACCATTCAGAAATGCAGTTTTAATGTCCAATTGATGTACATTCCAACCATGATGAGCTTCAAGTGCACAAATGATAGGAATGGTGGTCATCCTGCATGTGGGAGCAAAGGTCTCATCAAAATCAGTGCTTCTTTCTTGAGCATAACCTTTGGCAACAAGCCTAGCTTTATACCAATTAATTGTTCCATTAGGTCTACATTTCAACTTGTATATCCAATTAGTGCCAATGGTCTTTTTGCATGGAGACAAATCTCAAAAATACCAATTACCATTCTTCATAATAGAATTATATTTTAATTCCATAGCAGCCATCCAAGTTTTTGAATTTTGTGCTTTATAAAAATAAACAAGCTCATTCTCATCACAAAGATAGAGACAATCATTGCATAAAAATATGATGCAGAAGAAGCACTATGAGAGCTTGAATGAGTATGATATGACATAGGTGCATCTAATTTGTTATCTCTCAAAGTTTTCACCAACCATTTCTTCATAGCTTTTGCCTCTCTATATCAGCTCTTTGATCAACAAGTGTGTCATGTAAATCTGCATAAAAAATGGAATGATCTGCATCATTATTTGAAACCTATAAAGGCTGAGAAACGCCTCATTTGGATTAGCACTTGACTATCCACTTGTGGAAAGAGGAAGCAATGAGTCATACACATCTTTAGGGCTAACTAATGTCTTCTTGGTACATGAAAATAATGGTTGTATTGCATCTTCCATTAGAAAAAATCATAGATAACCAAAATGCATTTAGTATGTGGATGATATAAATGATAGCCTTTGCTTTCAGAACTGTACCGAACAACTTCATTGTTTTATCATCTAATTTTTTGCATTGTTGTTCATGCACTAATGCATATGTTAGAAAACCAAATACACACAAATGAACAACAAATGGCTTGCGACCATGAAAAGAATCATATGGAGTGATAGATTGTAGTGCTTTGGTGCAACAGTTGTTAAGTACATATGTTGCACACATAACAACCTCAAGCTAGAAGTGGTAAAGCCTGACTTTTGAACATACACATTGCCATCTCCATGAGAGATTTTTCTTTTTTTCAGCAACTCCATTTTTTCTAGGTGTATATGTCATTGTACACTGATGTTTTATCCCACACTTATACACGCGATTATGTGACATGTGATTTTCCTTGTCCACATGGACCTAGACATTCACCTACAAGAGGAACAAGAAGAAAAATGCCTAGCAAAGAAGCTTCTACTTCCACTTTTGGCACATAGTCCCTTTGTTGCTCTAGTATAATGGTAAGCACCACGTTAAGAAGCTCCACCTCCTTAATGTCAATCCGCGGAAGAGATAGGAGTGATATGAAGATCATGAATGCAAAAAGTAGTGAGAGTGAAGGTGAGAAGCATAGAGATGCACACACACATACAAACACACATGTAAGAGACAAGCAAGACACAAAGCTCACTCTAACTAATACAATCCAACATTAGATAACACTATCTAACCTCAAAAATGAGCGCTCTAGCTCTTTTTATAGTTTCTAGACTAGTTTTGATCGGTTTCACATCTACCGACCGACATAATTGAAAAATAAGTTCTCGACACTATTCAGAGGTCTAAATGAGATCTAAAAATAGCCAAAATTGGTATGCTTGTTCTAGCTAAGCTCCTCAAGCTTGAGGACTCCTTGACTTGCACAAAATGGAGCTAATAAAGAGAAAAGTGGGTGTTTCTATGATACATATGTTACAAAAATGATAAAAAAACACTATTTGAGGTTTTGAACAAGTAATGTAAAACATATTTCTTTGGAAAAGATAGACTGCATTTCTCCCCTCGACTCTTTGTAGTTCACCTTCACATGCTTCCTCTACATCTGTGCCTTTGGCTACTGCCAACACCCCCTCCCTTTCGCCTTTGTCGTCCCCGATAGATCCTTGTTGCGGGGTCTGCATGATATAGTTTTGCAAGAGGCCCGTTGCGAGGGTGTTCTCTGTGATGCGAATTCCTAGTGCAAGATCTTTTCCCAATCTATGGCATGAGGTTCATCGGGAGGTGGAAGCTGGTAGTGAGTCAAATATAAGAGCTCTTCGCAAGTGAATAATTGGGGTAGATGTGTAGGTCGGCTAATAAAGACTTCGGAATGGTACTCCTAGAAGCCTATTGTGAAAATCTCTTCAAAGGTCATCTTATAATATATGGGTAAGTACTTCATATGGTAGTGCCAAGCATAACACACCTGGAGCAATGGCGTAGTGCTTATATCATATGCTAAGCCCTAGTTACCATGCTCAAATCTCAGGGTGTTGACATGCAGTGCTTTGACATGGCGAAAGATCTTAAAAATGGTCTACATCATGTCGAAGATCTTGATAGTCATGTGTGCTACAACATCGTCCATGTGGTGTAAGTGGGGAATACAGTGGCGGATTGTGGCCATCATGTATCCAACTATAGGTGGCCCATGGGGTGGAGTGAGGTAAGGATAATTGAGCCAGTCTTGGCACTGCTTATTATTTTAAACCTTGATGGTGAATGCCTTCCAGGAGCGGCATCGTGTCATAGGGCCCCAACATGGATTGTACTTTAAGTGCAATGGTGCCTTGACCCAAGTGTGCATCATCTCTGGATATTCTTGTCGCAACTCCTGGCGCCAATTCAATTGAAAACTTTTACCTTTTCACTTCTGATGGTAGGTCTTTGGGCTCGAACTAAGTTGCATAGGTTGATTTCTTTCCCGTCTCTTTTTCAATTGCCAAATGATATTCTACCATCAACATGAAGTATGGTTCATATTGGAGCTTGTGTCTGGAGATGTACCTTCGAGGGGCCAACTGAGCAAAATAGGGTGATTGTAATATTCGTTCCTCGATCATGGCCATGGCATGTAGCTGTGTCTCGACACATGTTGAGTGGGTTTTTACCAAGTTCTTCCACTAAGTTAAGCCATGCGAGTGTGGGAAGTTCAAAAGTTTCTTGGCCTTCTGCTATGGCACGTCCACCTGATATTGGTTGTGGTTCATAGGCCTCTTCATATGTTTCCTCCACTCGTATAGAAACAATTTCTTCCTCAGCTGCAATTTTGGGTGGGGAATCTGGCCTAGGAGGCTTGGAATGAGCTGTAAGCTGTGCTTGAAGATCAAGTACCTGTGCACGTAAAGTATTGAGTTGCTCGAGAAGCTCCGAAGGGTGACTTTAAGAGCTGGTTGTGGTTGTTGAGCACGTGTTTGTAATAGTAGAAGTTTATGATCGTTTTGAAGCTTTTGATATTCCTCATTGATCTTATCATAGTCCTCTAATAGTATGATCGTCTAACAATATTTTCATGGATTCAGAGGGTATTGCTTTAAATTTGGTGGGATTGAGGGGTTCATCTGGTCTATCCAAAGCTGCTTCTAGATTCTTGTGATTCTGTTTTTGTAGTCGCTGGTTCTCTTCCTTAGCAATGGTGAGGTGGCATCTTAAGAGTCCCATATTTCTAGTGAGCATGGCGTTTCTTATGGTCCGAGTCTGTAAAAAAATTTTGATATCCATGAGTGCTTCCTTAGTCTTTTGTTCACTTTAAAAGTTATGGGTGTCTAAATGGACTTCTCAGAAGAATAGTTTTAGACATAGGTGAGTTGTTGAGATTATTTCTCAAGATCTACTGAGTCTTTTGGAGTGATTCAACTTGGAGAAGGTGCACAATCTATAGCTGACACCTCATACAAAGTTTTATAAAAAACTTTACACATTTGATAAGGCAATGAGTGAATTATATGCAGCAGACTTTTTGTGTAATCACCTTCTTCACAGTTTGTTCAAAAATTTGACAATTGAGTATTGATCTTCTAAAATTGGTGAAGGTTTGAGTTATTCTTGTTATAGAGGTGCTCTAAATACAGGAGTAACTTGTTCTTTTGGAGATTAACACTCTCCATCAGCGGTATCAGAGCAAGAAGCATTAGAATTGAAGAAAGGAGGATCATGACTGTTGCAGCTACAAAGAAATCAACATCTGAAGGTTCAAAAGGTGAAAGCTTGAGGACAAAGCTTGAGAAGGAGGTCACACGACATCAAGGAAGACAAAAGGAGTATCATTCAAAGTAAAGGTACATCTGTTACTCATAAAGTTTGAAGAATTCAATACACAGGTGAAGAAAGGATGGGAGATTCTCTTCAGATAGAGAAATTGGATAGAGAAAACTATCCAGCATGGTCAATGAGGATGGAAAAGCTCATCTTATGAGCAAAGACTTGATAGCTTACATTACAGGTGAAGAAGAAAAGCCTCAATTTCAGAGATCCTAGTGTTCCAACTAGGGAAGAATTATCAGATTTGAAGAATTGGATGAAGAGAGATGCTCAAGCTAGGAGCATTATCTAGATGGCAGTTAATGACTACTTGCTACCTCATATTAGAGGTCTTGAAAGTGCAAGTGATATATGGAATGCTCTGGAGGAGCATTTCCAAAACACCACAAAGTCAAGGAAGGCATCCTTGTGGGCAAAATTTACCACTTTCAAGAAGAAGGCCTCTCAATCCATCTCAGATTATGTAACAAGGATGAAAGACATTGCAGATGCATTAGGAGCTATTGATGAAGACATTGAGGAGGATAAATTGGTAAGGCAAATCCTTACAGGCTTGAGAGGTGATGACAAATGGAAGCCATTCATTTTGTCTACTGAATTATCACTTGATCATTTCACTCCTGATTTAGTCACATGCTAACCTTTGAGCAGGATCTCAAAGGAGAAAGTGATAAAAGTGCACGTCATGCAATGTATTCAAAGGATAAGAAGAAAAATAGCAAAGGGAAGCAACAAGCAAATGAAGATGAAGGCACAACTAGCCAAGCTAACTTCTTAAGAGGAAGAGGAGGTGGCAAAGGTAGAGGAAGAGGCAGGAGTAATAAAGATGATCATCTTCTGAATGTATTCTTCTTTCATGCTTCACAACTTGAACCTTTTCTTCAATCCTTGACTTCAATTCTTCATCAAAACATCAATTGTTGATTGTCTTGCACCAACAACTCCCCCTCAATCATCAATTGAGGTTTTCTCTATCTTCTTTATGCCTCCCATGTCTTTGAATCTCTGTAGCTTTGGTCCATCTAAGCTTTTGGTAAGCATATCAACTATCTGATCTTTTGTTGAAGCATGTATGACTTCAATCTCTTTATCCATCACCTTCTCTCTCAGAAAGTGATACTGAATCTCAATGTCTTTAGTCCTGGCATGAAACACAGGATTAGCAGCTAAATACAATAAACTCATGTTATCTCCATGAATAGTAGGTATACTTTGAATGATGTCAAAACTCTTCATAAGAGTCTTAAGCCATATCACTTCCTTTGCAGCTTCAACCATACCTTTGTACTCAGCTTCTGTAGAGGATAAAGCAACTATATGTTGCTTCTTTGAACACCAAGAGATTAACTTATCTCCCACATAACACAAGTATCCATATGTTGATCTCCTATCATCAGGATTACCTGCCCAATCTGCATCTCTATATATCTTGATGTTTGTATCTGATGTAAAACCATAATACAAACCCTCTTTGAGTGTACCCTTAATGTACCTCAACACTCTTTGACCTGCAATCCAATGTTCTTTCCTAGGCCAATGCATGAATTGAGATAATACTCCAACTGCATATGACAAGTGAGGTCTAGTTAATGTAGCATAAATAAGACTAGCAACCAAACTCTGATATAGCTTCATATCCTTGAATTCTTCTCCACCATATTTGCTCAATTTGTGATTCACCTCCATTGGAGTAGGTGCTACCCTGCAATCATTCATCTTAAACTTGATCAACAAGTTCTTCAAATACCTTTCTTGATTTACATACACTCCATGTTGAGTGTATGAGATCTCCATGCCCAAGAAGTATGACAAGTCTCTGTTGGCAGCAGTCAGGGAACCGAAGGAGCCACAAGACGAAGAGAGTCAGAGCGAAGGGACAGCACAAGCAGACATGGCAGTCAAAGAAGATCTGGCAAGTAGGCCAATAATTCTCTTCATGAAGAAGCAAGTATGAGCATTCACGCAGATCTAGCACTAAGGCAACCTTTAATTTTTCAAAACCTTTACACAAGACGAAGAGAGTCAGAGCGAAGGGACAGCACAAGCAGACATGGCAGTCAAAGAAGATCTGGCAAGTAGGCCAATAATTCTCTTCATGAAGAAGCAAGTATGAGCATTCACGCAGATCTAGCACTAAGGCAACCTTTAATTTTTCAAAACCTTTACACCATTGTAAATACCATTTCATCTTTTTGTAGCTCCATTTTGTGCAAGCCAAGGAGTCCTTGAGCTTGAGGAGCTTTAGAAGTATCTACCTGCCAATTTTCACATTTTTTAGATCTCGTTTGAGCCCTCTAATAAGCCCTGGAACCTAATTTTTAACTAGGCCGGACAATAGGTCTGAACAGGGCCAAAACTAGTCAAAAACTATAAAAGGAGCTAGAGAGCTCATTTTTGGGGGTAGATTGTAATTGAAACAAACTTGTAAGAGCTTCTTGAAAAGTAATCTAAGAACTCCATTGATTCTCACTCTTTGTCTTGCCGTGTGTGCGCTTGTGTGTGTATGTGTGTGCATGTTGGTGTGCTTCTCACTCACGCACTTGTGCCGTCACTCGCTCGAGGTCTTCATACCATCCTCACGTCTTCCCGGATTGACATTAAAGGAGGTGCTACTCATCACTGAGCTACACCAAATTTTGGCGTCGTTGCCGGGGATCGAGCTTTGAGGACGAGCGTGTGATGGTAAGACGTAGAGTTGACGCGTTGGAGTTGTAGGTATTTTCTTCACTTTCATCTATTATCTTGTTTTTTCTTCACCACCATCATCACCATGATCATCATCACCATCTTCCACCTCCATTTCCATCATCGCGAAAATTTCAGTTTTTGACTATATCACCATCTCCACCTCATTTCCCTCATTTCACTTGTGAGAGAGAGCGAGAGAGCGAAATTGCGTGTGCTGTTTTTGCATGTTTCTTGAGCTGTCTTGCAGGTACAGGTCACATCATCGTCCCCAGCACTCTGCGCAGGTATGGATTTCGAAGTAACTGTCTGTGTGTCGCCGACTTCTGTCAATCGCGACCGACAGAAAAAACGCTCAAATTACCAAACAAAGTGCAAAACCATGATCTACAGGCCTAGAGCTTCCCAAAAATGTGTTTAGTTTCTTGAAATTCCTCAGATTTCTGTCAATCGCGATCGACAAACCACGACGGACAGACCTGTCAATCGCGATCGACACGTAAATCGCGATTGACAGCCCACGACGGCTCTGTCAATCGCGACCGACAGAGTCAACGACCGATTGACCACGACCGACGGGCCATACGCGTGACACGTGTCAATCGCGATCGAGCCATCAATCGCGATCGACTCATCAATCGCAATCGACTCATCAATCGCGACCGACACAGTCAACGACTGTTTGACCACGACGGACAGACCACGACGGGTCTATCAATCGCGACCGACACAGTCAACGACTGTTTGACCACGACGGACAGACCCTCGCGACCGACCTGTCAATCGCGATCGACACGTCAATCGCGACTAACAGAGTCAACGACCCTTTGACCACGACTGATTGACTTTTCGGAACTCCTGTCAATCGCGACCGACAGACTTTGCGAACACGTTAGAAGGGCAAATTAGGTCAAATTTTCAAGGCAAAAATGATGGTCTAAATTTTGGCCAAGTGCGGGACAAACACTATGGTGTAGTATTGCATTACGAGAGCATGACCCAAGTAACTCGAGAATTCCTGTTTGCCTGTTAATCTAGTTTAATCCTGTCTTAGCCCCAAAACCCTGAGCTGGCATAACTTTCTCATACGAAATCCATTTGCCGTGATTTTTGTTTTGTTGGAAAGCTCGTGGGGAGTACAACAAAAACATCGACTGGTTACGGTTAAATTAAGATCAGGAATATTAGATAGGGTATTTTGAAGTTGACCATACCCAGGGGGAACAAAGTTCAGGGATCTCTAGAGTTGTGTCAAAAAAAAATCATAGTGCAAATTGGTGAAGTGTTACATGAATGAAAGTGCTTGGTTCTGTCTTTTGAATTTAAGTCTTGAGCTAACAGTGGGCCTTTTACAGATCCTTTGAGAGCAGCGAAGGGTACACAAGGCAAGAGTAAGTGCAGGCTTGGGAACACGCGTCCTGGGCACACCAGGACAAACACAAGGGAAGGAACTCAAGGTTGGAAAACCCGCAACACCCTCTGTCAATTCTTAGTTTAGGCTAAGTGCGGGTAGTGTTAGAAGTAATTCTAGGCAATGATAGGCACGAGATAAATCAAAGACTATCTAAGAAATCAAGAGCAAGTCAAGAGATAACCTGTGTGTGTGTGAACGACAACCTTAAAGGAAAAGAACCTAACGTGAAACGACCAAACTAAAGTGCAAAATTAAACTCAGGTATTCCTAACGACGTGATATCAGACAAGAGTACAAACACGATAATCAACATAAAAAGGAAATTAAGTAATTGATGCAAAGGACTCAAAAACGTGGTGGTACCTGGGACAAATTGGGTTAATCAGTTAGGCATATGAACCTTAGATCAGGACGACACCTAGTAAGAGAGAGACAAAGCCTTAGGTCTTCAGAGGCTAGTGTCAACCATACTGTGAGGTCTTGGGCCCAGCAGTTGAGTCACCACTCACATTACCCTAGCTCTGATACCAGTGAATCAGAGATGTCTCAAGGCATGGACAGACCTACAGGAAGTTCAGGAGTGCCATACTTGCACAGGGTAGAAGGCCCATACAAAACGCAGTTGGAATACCTTAGGTCCAACCGATTAGGTGCCAGCATCTATGAGGACGGCCTAGGAAGATCTGTGGTACAGATTAAGAATCCTGATCAATCCATTGGATTAGAGCACCCAGCTGTCAAGTTTGAAAACGGAGCATACTTGGACAAAGAAGGAACCATATACGTAGTCACCAGTCACCCAGATAGGACGGACGAATTCGGAAATGTGATCTCAGAAGCAGATTTAGGTGACCTAGAGCAAGGAAACATGGGTGCAGAACCTAGAACCCCTCGAGGTAAATCGGTTCTCACTAGGATTATCACACCGGAATGGATTCCCCAAGACAACAAGAGCATAGATCTGCTCCTCAATCGAGAAACTGACGAAGCCTTTTGGAGGTATAAATCTGATCAGCCAACTGATATAGGAACAATCATGATCTATGAGTTTAAGGATCCTGATAGCCCAGGCAGAGTGACCTACTTAGATCACGCTTCGGAGAGGATCTTTGTGGTGACAGAAAATGATAGGTGTGCTTACACTTGGAAGGGTGAATTCGTTTTCCCCCAACCGAGATCGAATGTATCCTATGGTCACCCTGGAGCTGGAACATCCCAAGCTCATGGAATGCAAAGAGACAGAAGTAGAGATAGACCAGAAGTAAGCTTTGCCAACCCAGTGGGCAGAGAAAGAATGAGGACGGAAACAAATAGAGTAGAACCTGAGATGCTTAGAGCTTGTTAAAAGTCAAGCTTCAAGCTAAAAATTCGTGGGGAATCTTTTATGGACATGTGGAGCAATCAAAGGAAGCCAAAAGCCACGAGATTCCATCAAGAAAAGTCACTCAAGCACTCCCCAAGTCATCTCAACTAATTCCTCCAAGTTAGGAGGCTGATTTGGAAAGGTAGTTCCTAGATTTTAGGGGCACACCTCTCACTATAAAAGGAGCATGTATCCCGACTTCTTTTGGGCCATCTTCTTGGAGTTTTAGCTCATGTAAAGTGAGCACTAAGTGCTGGAGTTGTGATAAGCAAGCCCCTTGCTTAAGCAACCCCCTTGCTTAAGCAACCCCCTTGCTTGCTTGTTTGTTTTCTTTTAGTAGGCATATCTATGTGTGTGCGCAGGCAGTGTTGCAACTCTCTACCCCTGAGTTGTTAGCATTGGTTCTCCCTCATATGGTATCCATTTGATGTAATTCTTGTCTCATTGGATAGCTATAAGAGTCTATTTTATGCTTACCAATTCTCTGGAGCATTCTCTGAGTAAGCTGGGAGCAACATTCATTTTAGTGAAGTTGTGTGATTGATATCTCTCTCTTTGTGTAGGATCTGTTGGAAATATTTTGCTCTCTGTTATAAGGGCTGGTTCTCCTTCTCTATGTATCCATTTGCTATGATTTTGGTTTCATTGGGTAGCTATTAGAGTGCTCTAAAGTTGACTCAAGTTTGAGATTCATTCTCTGTATAATCTCTGAGAAAAGTTTGCTGGAGTGAAGTGAGGTCTCTGCTTGACTAGCAGTTGTGAGCATTCAACTAGCTCATGTTGTAGACATTGTTTCTCTTTGTGTAAGCATCCATTTCAAGTGAAATTTGTTTTTGTTGGAAAGCCCTTGGTGTCTACTACAGGTCTACAAAAGCTCACTGGAGTTCTCTGCATAAGCTCTGAGTAAGAGCATTTTTGGTGTGCAGAGGTCACAGAAGGATACCTGTGGAGGTCATTCGCACTTCATCATTGCTTAGGGGTTGAGATACTTCCCCCATCAGTGGTATCAGAGCATTTGGGCATCTTGGAGGTATCACATACAAGCAAGAAGACCTCTTGGAGTTGGTGGTTGAAGAGTTGCATCAACAAAAGCTTCTTGGAGGTAGCTCACATCAAGGGGGAGCTATTCTACTCAAATTTTCAAGAGCACAAGGTGTCCATCTAAGGAAAGCTTTGGATTGAGGTAACCTGAGAGCCTCATTTTCATTTTACACACATTGGAGCATTAGCCAAGGGCTAGGTCAAGTATCAAAGACTAGATATGGGAGACTTCAATGTTGGTGCAGACCAATCACCAATTGAAGACTTGGAAGATCAAATGATGAAGGAAGAATCAATTCCTAAAGTGTGGAAGAAGATTACATTCAGAGGACAAGAGAAGTGTACACATATGTACATTAGTATAGTCATAGCTGACTTAGATCTTTTGTTTAGTCAGAATCATGTACAAATTTATCTATAAATACTTTGAGAAAAGTCGGGGCAAATATGAGAGCACATGTGACATTAGTTAGAAGTCAAGAATGAGGGAGATAGAAGTCATGTGATAGAGGAAAAGTTAGTTGTGTTAGCTCTCATCACTAACTGTATTTTCTTCTGAGTAAATGAAAACTTTTGCGCCCGATGTTTCTGCGTGTTCTCCTTCTACAGTAGATCAATTGTGAAATGCTTTTGTACAAGTCTAAGTTGAGAGTTGCTTGACCTCTGTGCAAAGTTTTAGCTTTCAATTGTAATCAGGCTGAGTGAATTAAGTGTAGGAACATTCATATGTGAAGTGTGCTCACAGGTTCCTAAAACAGGCGCATATTTCGAAGTTAATGTTTTGATCATTTCTCCTAGCACAGTTTAAAGTTTTGCATGAATGAGGGCTTAATCTTTAAGTTAGAAGATAAGCTACTTATGGCTAGAAGCATTTTGTAAAACGGGTTCTATTCAAGGAGAACTAAGTCTTAAAAGTTACAGGTGTAAAGTCGACTGTTTTGGATGACAGTTTCTGACATAGGTAACTTGAGAAGTTAATTTCTCAAGTTATACTAAAGCTTTTGAAGTCATTCAACTTGGAGGAGATGCGCAATCTCTAGGAGATGATTCGTACAAAGTTTCATCAAAAACTTTACATATTTGATAGGTCAATGTGGAGAAATATTGCAGCAGACTTTTCTGTGTTTCTTCCTCTTCACAGAATCGTTAATCTTTTGATAGTTAGTAATTGATCCTCTAAATGTGTGAAAGGATTTGACTTATTCTTGGTATAGAGGTGCTCTAATCACAAGAATAAGTTGTTCTTTTGGAGATTAACACTCTCCATCAGTGGTATCAGAGCAGGAGACATCAATGTGAAGGAAAAAGGATCCCGACTGCTGCAGATTCAAGAAATTCAACACTTGAAGGACTAAGAAGTGAAAGCTTGGAGTCAAAGCTCGAGGAGAAGACTATTTGACATCAAGAAAGGCAAAAAGAGTTCAATTCGAAGTAAAGGTACATACATTGTTTGTAAAGCTTGAAGATTTCAATACACAGGTGGACACAAGATGGGAGAAAGCTTGCAGATTGATAAGCTAGATAGGGAGAACTATCCAGCATGGTCCATGAGGATGGAAGCACACCTCATGAGCAAAGATCTTATATCATTTATTACAGGAGATGAAGAAAAACCTGAGTTTGCAGATCCTAGTATTCCTACTAGGGAAGAACTTGCAATGTTGAAGACTTGGATGAGAAAGGATGCTCAAGCAAGGAGTATCATCTACATGGCTGTAAATGATTACCTTCTACCTCACATCAGAGGTTTGGAAAGTGCTACAGATGTTTGGAATGCCTTGGAAGAGCATTTCCAAAATACAACTAAGTCAAGGAAGTCCTCACTATGGGCTGAGTTCACAACTTTCAAGAAGAAGAGCTCACAATCAATTTCAGATTATGTGGCAAGGATGAAAGATATTGCAAATAGCTTGGGAGCAGTGGATGAAGACATTGAAGAGGAAAAGTTGGTAAGACAAATACTTACAGGTCTAAGAGGTGATGAGAAGTGGAAGCCTTTTATATTGTCCATAGAATTGTCACTTGATCACTTTACTCCTGATCTTAATCAATTGCTAGGACACATGCTAACCTTTGAGCAGGATCTTAAAGGAGACAATGATAGAAGTACAAGTCAAGCTATGTACTCCAAAGACAAGAAAAAGAATGGCAAGGGAAAGCAATCAAATGATGATGAAGGGAATTCAAATCAAGCTAACTTTACAAAAGGGAAGACAAATTTCAGAGGTAAAGGAAGAGGAGGTAAGAACAAAGATAATGCTAAAGCTTGTTGGATTTGTGGCAGAACAAATCATTTGGCAAATGATTGTTGGTATAACAATCAAAATGGTGGAAGCAATAATCAGAATTATAGTCAAAGAGGTAGAGGAGGCAGAAACCAAAGAGGCTATTTCAGAGGAAGAGGAGGTAGGACATCATTTGGTAGAGGAGGTGGAAGAAACTTCCAATCTCAGTCCTACAACAATAATTATTACAATTATGCATCAGATCAGAAAGATGACATGACTCTTATCTTGAATGCAACTCATGAATCAATGGGAGAAGATCAAAGAGTGTTTTATATTGACTCAGGGTGTAGTAACCATCTGAGTGGGAATCTATCCTTGATGACTGATATGGAAGCAAGGGTGAATGGACATACAGTTCAGACAGGTGACAATACCAAACATAAAGTGGAGAGCATTGGATCAGTGAAGACAAAGAGTGGAAGTACACTTCTGAGCAAGGTACTTTATGTTCCTACTATTCCTAAAAATTTGATAAGTGTAGGGCAAATTGTGGAGAAAGGATATGAAGTAAGATTCACAAATGATGGTGTCTATGTACAAGATCCAAATCAGGGATATAGAACCATAATTGCAGGTAAAAAGGAAGGAAGATTGTTCACTCTCAAAGTCCAAGGTAATGTGGGACATGCATTGTTTACCTATGGAGGTCAAAAGGTGTCTGAATTAGACCTATGGCATAAAAGGCTAGGTCATTTCAATGAGAGAGCTATAAAGGAGATGTCAAAGAATCAGGTAGTGCTTGGATTGCCAAACATTGAAGGGCAACATATGGTGTACAAGTGTGAAGCTTGTCAATTAGGTAAAGCACATAAGAGTTCTTATAACAAATCAGGGTACAAGTATTCAAATATGCTTGAATTGGTTCATACAGATGTATGGGGTCCCTCAAGGGACTATAGCATAAATGGATCCAGATATTATGTGTTGTTTGTTGATGATGCAACCAGGTGGATTACCTTGTATGTAATCAAGGACAAATCAGAAGTCTTCAAGACATTCAAACACTTTCATGCTTATGCAGAAAGGATCACAGGGCAAAAGCTCAAGAGGTTAAGGTCAGATGGAGGGGGAGAGTATTTCTCTAAAGAGTTTGATGATTATTTGTGGAATGCAGGTATCAAAAGAGAAGTAACTTGCAGGTACTCCCCTCAACAGAATGGAGTAGCAGAAAGGAGGAATAGGACTCTTGTAGAGTTTGCAAGAGCCATGATGAAGGAAAAGAATTGTCCAAATTACTTATGGGCAGAAGCCATTAACACTGCAACATATCTTGTGAATAGGTTGCCTTGCAAAGCTTTGGATGGAGGAACCCCTTATGAAGCATGGTGGGGTAAGAAGCCTAGTCTTGATCATTGTAAAGTATTTGGATGTATTGCATATGCTTATGTTCCTTCACAATTAAGACATAAGCTAGAACCAAAAGCAGAGAAGTATGTGTTTATTGGATATGATGATAGACAGATGGGTTACAGATTGTGGAGTCCATCCACAAAGCAATTTCTTGTTACTAAAGATGTGACATTTGATGAGCAAAATATGTGGTATACAGGATCACCAAATGAGTATACAGGTGTTGAAGAAATTCAAAGAAAAGGAAAGGCAAAGGTAAAGGTATGGGAAGAAATTGTTGATGAAGTTGACTCTAGATGTAGAGTGCAGGATCATGTAGAAGAAGGGCCAAGATTTGATCCAGAATCAAATGAGGCTGAAACTTCAAGAAGTGCAGAAATCAGAAGATCTACAAGGGAAAGGAAAGAACCTATAAGGTATAGTTATGATACATCTTTCCTAACAACAAAAGATTATGCCTACATTGTGAAAACAGAAGAAGATCCAACTACTTATGAAGAAGCCAAAGGTAAACAGAATTGGGAGAAGGCAATGCAAGAAGAGTATGATGCTCTACTTGAAAATGAAACTTGGGAATTAGTACCAAGACCAAAGAATCAGAAGGTCATTGGATGCAAGTGGGTATATAAAACAAAGAGGTTTGCAGATGGTAAGGTGTCTAGATATAAGGCTAGACTTGTGGTCAAAGGTTATGCCCAAACTTATGGGGTAGATTATGATGAAACCTTTAGTCCTGTTGCTAAGATGTCTACAATTAGAACATTGATTGCTATTGCTGCTTGCAAGGGATGGAAATTATCACAATTGGATGTGAAAAATGCATTTCTAAATGGTTACATTGCAGATGAAGTATATATGGAGCAACCAGAAGGCTTTATGGAGTCAATTGGATCAGATTATGTGTGTAAGCTCAAGAGAGCTTTATATGGATTGAAGCAAGCCCCAAGAGCTTGGAATTACAGATTGGTCAAGTTCTTGAATGAATGTGGATTTCAAGCATCAAAGGCAGATAGTAGCTTGCTAGTGAAGGCAAGTGAAAATGGATACATTTACATGTGCATTTATGTTGATGATATTATTGTTACAGGAACAGATGCTCAAGGAATCAATGAACTCAAAAGACAAATAGAGAAGGAGTTTAAGATAAGATATTTGGGAAACTTATCTTATTTTCTAGGAATGCAGATTGTGTATGCTCAACATGGAGTATATGTTTCACAAGAGAGATACTTGAAGAATCTTCTGGTCAAGTTTAACATGGAAGATTGCAAGACCTCAACTACACCATTGGAGGTAAATCATAAACTAAGCAGATATGGAGGTGAAGAGTTCAATGATATGAAGAAATATCAGAGTTTGGTAGGTAGTTTAATTTATGCTACCTTGACAAGGCCAGATCTATCATATGCAGTAGGTGTGTTGTCACAATTTCTGCATTGTCCAAAGAAGACTCATTGGATTGCAGCCCAAAGGGTACTCAGATATATCAAGGGAACCCTAAGTGAAGGTTTGTACTATGGTTTCACTTCTGACACAAGAATCAAAGTGTTTAGTGATGCAGATTGGGCAGGTGACTCAGATGATAGAAGGTCTACTCATGGATATCTATGTTATGTTGGAGACAAGTTAGTTTCTTGGTGTTCAAAGAAGAAACATACAGTTGCTTTATCATCCACAGAAGCTGAGTATAAGGGAATGGTAGAAGCTGCAAAGGAAGTGATATGGTTGAAGACCTTGATGAAAAGTTTTGAGACTGATCATAGTACTCCAATAATTTTTGGAGACAATATGAGTTCTTTGTATTTGGCAGCTAACCCTGTTTTTCATGCCAGGACTAAGCATATAGAGATTCAGTATCATTTCTTGAGGGAAAAGGTACTAGATAAAGAGATTGAAGTGATGTACACTCCAACAAAAGAACAAGTGGCAGATATGATGACAAAGAGCTTGGATGGACCTAAGTTACAAAGGTTCAAGGACATGGCAAGTATAAAGAAGACAGAGAAAACCTCAATTGATGATTGAGGGGGAGTTGTTGGTGCAGACCAATCACCAATTGAAGACTTGGAAGATCAAATGATGAAGGAAGAATCAATTCCTAAAGTGTGGAAGAAGATTATATTCAGAGGACAAGAGAAGTGTACACATATGTACATTAGTATAGTCATAGCTGACTTAGATCTTTTGTTTAGTCAGAATCATGTACAAATTTATCTATAAATACTTTGAGAAAAGTCGGGGCAAA
This sequence comes from Ceratopteris richardii, assembly GCA_020310875.1. Taxonomy (NCBI): domain Eukaryota; kingdom Viridiplantae; phylum Streptophyta; class Polypodiopsida; order Polypodiales; family Pteridaceae; genus Ceratopteris; species Ceratopteris richardii. Next base: position 4,499,633 of record CM035443.1, read on the forward strand.
TATGAGAGCACATGTGACATTAGTTAGAAGTCAAGAATGAGGGAGATAGAAGTCATGTGATAGAGGAAAAGTTAGTTGTGTTAGCTCTCATCACTAACTGTATTTTCTTCTGAGTAAATGAAAACTTTTGCGCCCGATGTTTCTGCGTGTTCTCCTTCTACAGTAGATCAATTGTGAAATGCTTTTGTACAAGTCTAAGTTGAGAGTTGCTTGACCTCTGTGCAAAGTTTTAGCTTTCAATTGTAATCAGGCTGAGTGAATTAAGTGTAGGAACATTCATATGTGAAGTGTGCTCACAGGTTCCTAAAACAGGCGCATATTTCGAAGTTAATGTTTTGATCATTTCTCCTAGCACAGTTTAAAGTTTTGCATGAATGAGGGCTTAATCTTTAAGTTAGAAGATAAGCTACTTATGGCTAGAAGCATTTTGTAAAACGGGTTCTATTCAAGGAGAACTAAGTCTTAAAAGTTACAGGTGTAAAGTCGACTGTTTTGGATGACAGTTTCTGACATAGGTAACTTGAGAAGTTAATTTCTCAAGTTATACTAAAGCTTTTGAAGTCATTCAACTTGGAGGAGATGCGCAATCTCTAGGAGATGATTCGTACAAAGTTTCATAAAAAACTTTACAGATTTGATAGGTCAATGTGGAGAAATTTTGCAGCAGACTTTTCTGTGTTTCTTCCTCTTCACAGAATTGTTAATCTTTTGATAGTTAGTAATTGATCCTCTAAATGTGTGAAAGGATTTGACTTATTCTTGGTATAGAGGTGCTCTAATCACAAGAATAAGTTGTTCTTTTGGAGATTAACACTCTCCATCATTCAACACTCAAATTGAAAAGCTAGACAAAGGTAACTATCAACCATGGAGATTTAGGGTCTCCAACTATCTTATGGGCAAGGGCCTTTGGGGGTTGATTAGTGGAAGTGAACCAAGACCTAGGTTGGATGAGAATCCAACCAATGACCAGAGAAGGGCCTTTAGGGAATGGAATGAAAGAGACAAGAGGGTTATCTTTATTCTTTCCCAACACATTAGCAATAGCATGATCGGCCATATCCAAGACCTGGATTCAAGCATGAAGGTATGGGAGACACTTGAAAGGGTTTATTCAACAAGCACCAAAGCAAGGAAGATCCAACTCAAGAATGAGCTCAACAACCTTAGGAAGAGCTCAGGGAGTAGCATAAATGACTACATACTTAAGGTCAAGGAGTTATCAGATGCATTGGGATCCATTGGAAGCCACGTAGACGATGACGATCTTGTGGCTTATACTCTCAATGGTTTGAGAGATGATGAGAAGTGGAAACCCTTTACCACTTCAGTTTATGTAAGGGATAATCTTCCCGATTTTGAGCAATTGGTTGCTCTCATGGTCACCGAAGAAATGAACATAGGTGGAAGTTCAACTAAAAGCAAAGATGCACAAGTTTTCTATGCAGGTAATCAAAGGGGCAAAGGAAGACAAGGACAAGGAAGGGGCAAAGGAAGGTTTGGAGGAAGGCAAGGCCACTCAAGAAATCAAGGACATGACTAAGGCACCTCATCACAAAGAGGGAGAGGAAGATCAAGAGGAAGAGGAGGACGACATCAACAAAACAGGAATCAAGATGGCGAAGGATGTTACATATGTGGCAAGTTTGGCCACTATGCTAGAGATTGCTACCAAGGAGGAAACCAAAGGAACTATAATCAAGGTTCTTCATACAAAGGCGAAGGTAATTATGCTTCTACAAGTTCAGAAAATGACAATCTCTTGATGATGCACATGAATGGGAATTCAAGCAAAGTAGATAACACTTGGTATATTGATAGTGGATGTAGCAACCATATGAGTTGCAATGCTTCTTGGTTTACTAATCCACATGTTCCCAAAGGTAAAGGACATGTAGAAACAGGTGATGATACAGCCCATGAGATCTCCCATGTTGGAGATGTAGCTTTGGATGACAAGGAGGAAGGAAGATGTCTCAAGGATGTCTTGCATGTACCTACCATCACAAAGAACTTGGTGTCCGTTGGGCAAATGGTTGAAAGAGGCTATCAAGTAAGGTTCAACAAAGGTGGATGCTTTGTGGAGAACCCTAAGCAAGGTTACAAGGTCATAGCAAGAGGAAAGAAGCAAGGGAGACTCTTCACTTTGGAGGTAAATTCTCATTCTACTCAACATGTCTACTTCACATATGGAAACAAGAGGATTTCGGAGTTGGACTTGTGGCACAAGAGGATAGGTCACATCAACATACAAAGAATGAAGGAAATGCAATTCAAGAGGCTGGTTGAAGGTCTTCCCAACTTCCAAGGACAAGGTATGAAGCATTTATGTGAATCTTGTCAACTAGGGAAGCAAGCGAGACTTCCATTCAAGAAGAGTGGCTACATAAGCCAACATCCATTGGAGTTGATACATACAGATGTGTGGGGGCCAACGAAAGAGCAATCCATTGGAGGTAACAAGTACTTTGTCACTTTTATAGATGATTGCACAAGGATGGTTTGGGTTTATTTCATCAAAAACAAATCAGATGTGTTTACATGTTTCAAAGCATTCAAGGCAATGGTAGAGAAGGAAACAGGTACATATATCAAGAAGCTAAGGTCCGATGGAGGGGGAGAATATTTCTCAAATGAGTTTTCTGATTTTTTAATGGATCAAGGCATCAAGAGGCAAGTAACATGCAGGTACACACCCCAACAAAATGGAGTAGCAGAGAGAAAGAATAGATACATTGCCGAGATCGCTAGAGCAATGCTTAATGAGATGAATGTACCTAACATGTTTTGGAGTGATGCAGCAAATACCGCCGTGTATCTAATGAATAGGGCTCCTACCTCAGGGATCCATGGCTTGACACCATATCAAGCCTATTATGGTAAGAAACCTGATCTTTCCCACTTGAAGATATTTGGATGTACTTGTTATGTACATGTGCCAAGTGAATTGAGGCACAAGCTACAACCAAAGGCAGAAAAGTGTGTGTTTCTAGGATATTCAAATGATCATAAAGGTTACAGGTGCTTCAACCCAAACACAAAGGACTTGAGGATATCAAGGGATGTAGCATTTGATGAGCTACTCCCTTGGTATAAGAAGTATGATTGTATGCAGGACTATGAAGAAGAAAAGCATGGACATGATGAAGAACAAATCGACCTAGAGCTAAGCGGCCCAAGGTGTTCCATCAATGAAGATAGTTCAAGCATGAACTCACCATGGAGGGGGAGATCTTCATCAAGCTATGAAGCACAATCAATCAACAAAGGCAAAGCAACATTGGTGGAGTTGGATGAAGAAGGTAATGAAGTTGAAGATGATGAAGGACACATGATGGAGAAAGAAGCCACGTCAAAGAAAGAGATCAAGTTCCCAAGGCAAAGGAGGTTTATTCCTCCAAAAGGTGAAGAAAGGAAGTCTTCTAGAGTTAAGTATCCAACTCAAAGGTTTACTTATGATTCATACATGGCAACACATTATGCATATATGAACAAAGTAGTAGAAGATCATGAGCCACCTGCTATAGTCATCAATAAAGGACACATAGTACCTTGATCCAGATATGGATGGCTCCTTGCTAGGTCCCCACACATCTGTATGCACTAATTCCAGATAATCTTCATGCATAAAACCTTTCTTGGTATAAGGCAATCTGTGTGACTTACCAAATTGACAAGCCCCACACTTGTATATCATGTGTTGCTTGGATACATTAGGTATCCCAAGCACACATTGATCTCTACTCATTTGCTTTAAGGTCCTTTCTCCAATGTGACCTAATCTCTTGTGCCAAATCTCCAATTCTGATAGTGTTTGATCTTTATAGTTGTACAAAGCAATGCTCTTTGTGTCTTCAAGTTCAAAGGTAAATAATCTACCTGATTTTTCTCCCTTGGCTATCCTTCTGAATCCATGTCTTGGATCCTCCACATATGCACCATGTTGAGTGAACCTGACCTGTAGACCTTTTTCCACAATCTGACCTACACTCATCAGATTCTTGGTGATTGTTGGAACATACAACACTCTGCTCAATAGATTCTGATTACCATCACTAGTTTTGACATTGCCTACTTTAACAACTAAATGTTTAGTGTCATCACCTGTCTGCACTTGATGCTTGCCTTTGGGTTCTTCCAAATCAGAGAGTAAGGCAACATTTCCAGCTACATGGTTAGAGCAACCTGAATCAATATAGAACAAATGATCATCATTGATACCTGACTTAGATGTCATGTTCATGATCAACAAGGAATCATCTTGCTCCTCTGCATAATTGTTGTAATCCTTCCTATTTTTGTATCCACCTTGATAGTTGCCATTGTGATTGTAGTTGTTGTTATAATTATTGTTGTAGCCATGATAGCCTTGAGATTGATTGAATCTGCCTCTGCCTTGAGAGTATCCTCCTCTTTGGTGACCTCTTCCTCTTTGGTTCTTGTAGTTTTTGTAGCATTCATCTGTAGTATGGTTAGACAAACCACAAATATTGCATGGAGATTGATTGTAGGGTCTCCCCCTACCTGACTTACCTCCTCTGCCCCTACATCTAGATGATCTACCTCTCCCTGCATAGTTTGCTTGGGAGGTAGAGCCTTCTTCATCAACCTTCTTGCTTTTACCTTTATCTTTTACCTTCTTATCATTATATAGGGCAGAGGGATTGTTACCTTTTGATTGCTCTCCATTCTTTGTGATCTTAGCTTCATGTGTAAAGAGTTGTCCAATCAGAGTTGTTAGATCAGGTGCTTGGATGTCCATGTATAAGTCCATTGCTGTGGTAAAGCTCTCCCACTTGTGATCTGCCTTTAGTCCATTGATCACTTGTCTGACTATTTGCTCTTCCTCAATTTCTTCTCCAACACTTGCAAGTTGATCTGCAATATCTTTGACTTTGGTGACAAAATCTGAGACACATTGTCTTGATTGCTTCCTAAGAGTTGTAAACTCAATCCATAGCTGATTCTTTCTGGCCCTTGTGCTTGATGAAAAATATGTTGACAAGGTTTCCCAAGTCTCTTGGGAAGTCTTACAATTCCTTACATGAGGTAAAAGAAAGTCAGATATAGAGTTTAAGAGATAAGACCTTGCCAAAGCATCTTTTGCACACCATTGATTGAGTCTCTCATGTTCATCCTTTGTAGGTAGGCCTCTAGTCTTGAATGAGGGCAATTCCTCATCTCCTGATATGTATCCATACAAGCTTCTCCCTTGTAGATAGGTCTTCATTCTTAGAGACCAAGCTTGGTAGTTGTTCCTGTCTAATTTGTCAATGAAGGAAGGGAAACCATAACCCATGATTACCTTATATGCTCTGATACCACTGTTGGAAGTGATGGCTGGATGCACTCAGAAGATCAAGTTGGTGCTGCTAGACCTGCTTCACACCTGCCCTCCTTTCTCCTCAGATATGCTTAGAAGACTCCTTGAGCTTCCAAATGATACCAAAATATGCTATATGTACTTTGGAAAAAGTTTGAGTAATGACTTGAACAAAATAGACTACTTTGAAAATCACAAGACTTGAAAACTTTCTATTTTGGTCTTGATACCTGCTCAGTGTTATGCTCAGTGTGACCAGTGTAGTTACAATTAGCAAAATTCCTTCTAGAGATATTCTATTAGCTTAGTAAGCTTCCATTTGCAAGTGGAATGAAAGGAAATGATAAACTACAATCAGAGAAATCACTTTAGCAAAATAAGGTGTACCCCCGACTTTTTAGGAGACTTACAGTCACAGACCAGTGAGCACCCCGACTGAGATTTCTCTGTGATGGTAGATCCAATGGCCTTGAAACTTTGTAGGTGTATAGTAGACTTTGAGCTGAATCCAATGCACTTTGAAGCATCCAATTTGGTTCAGTAGATCTTGAGATATGCCTCTTGGAAGTTGACAGAGTTGAAGGTAGTCACTCAGAGAAAACAGAGATTATGAATGTAAGTATATTGATTAAATCTAATGATTGTACATTCCCATTGGCATGTAATGTGATGCTCAATGGTACTCAGAGGTGTAGGCTATGGTGTAGCTCACACACACTCAAAGATTGACTCAGAATTGCCTCGGGAGGAGTGAAGGATGCCCGCGACTTTTTCCTTGTACTTTTTATAGGAGTTGAATGAAATTTTGAATTTCAAATTCTAAGTTAATCTCCTAGAATCATGTACCTAAAAGTGAATGAGATATTCTCTCAATCATTCATCTACTTTTTCACGACTTCCTCAAGTAGGTGAGTTTACAAGAGTGGTTAAAGTCATATAGACTTTTACATAGGATAAAAGGTAATAACCAATTAAGCATTGGTTCCTATGATCATTGTTCCATGTAAATATATCCCTCAAGGGTTCAGGCTTTATGTGTGGTCTTCAAGTTTGATAACCAAGCCAAGTCTTCCAAGGCTCCAATGTTCAAGCCAATGTGTGAAGGCTTGATATGCACCAACAAGAACCCCAATAATATGCCAAAAATCACTCCTATCAACGTTATTGGGTTAGTGGTAGATTCCACAGGAAGTGTCACTTCCACTGCTCCCGTACAGGTAGTCACTAGAGCTCAAGCATTGCAGCAGAATCAAGGGGTAAACCAGGATAAGAACCCAGAGGCTAGTGAAACCGAGAGCATAACAAAGAAAAGGACTAGAGCATGGAAAGATAGTCGGGAAAGAATGAAAAGACAATGGGCTAAAAAGATGAGTGAACTTGAGGAAAGCATAAGAGAAACCAAAGCGAGGATAACTGAACTCACATCTCAAACTCCCTCTCACACTATCCCACCACCACCATTCCCATCACCATCCGACCCGCCACCTTCCAACCCACCTCATATGATTCCACCACCCCCTAGAGTAGGATCAGTATTAGCTGATCCCACTCCTGAAGATATAGACATGATGCTTAAAGCATATCAGGCCAGAATCCAAGAAGGGCCAAATGTCACAGATCATGACAAGTGTTACCCTAGAGCTGACCTAGAGATAGAAAGAACCAAGCTTTGCGCGAAAATGGTCGCATTGGCTCAGACTATGTTTGAAGCCAGTCGCCTTTTCAATTACTCGGGCTCAGCCAAGACGCAATTACACTTGGATGGACTTCTGGAGAAGTTAGAGGGCATAATTGCAAGATCGGCCAAGGAAGAAGAAAATCAAGAAAGAGATAATGCAAGCAAAAATGTGACCCATCCCCCACCGAGAGCTTATGTGCCAAATTCCATTGAACCAGACAATCCCCCCCCCCCTAGAAAGAATGGAGAATCTAATGGCACAATCACAAAAGGAACCAGCCTCTCAACACAAGGGCAAGGCAAGTGAAAGAGTAAGCATTCCTGCCCAAGAAGCCTATGTGCCTAACTCTACGGAGCCAGACACATCATCTTCTATGAATCGGTTCACACCATAATTCCTACGTGAGATTCAAGAAGACAAATGGGCTAAGGAAAGTGAAGTCCCTCCTCCCATTGAACTTGTGGATGATGCACATGACCAATTCCCACAAGACATCCCATCCATTTACGGAGAGCAGGAGAGCATCCAATCTCAAGAAAGATTAGACTTCGAGTCTGATTCTTTACAGGAACTACCCCATTTCACAGGCCCATGGGAAGCAAGGTCCACCTGTATGAGAGCACCTACAGTCATGGTAAGAAACGAAGATTCACTCATACCTAGGAACACAGAGGTAGTGAAGAACACTAACGTGCAGTGCAATCTCAAGCTAGAAGAGCTACTCAAGGTTAGACCTGAATTATGGAAACATGTCGCCAAACAAGTACCAGAAATAGCCAAACCTCGTTCCCAGGTAGGATCCCATAGGACAGTGCCAGAAATTCCCTTGGATAAGATAGGAGATATGTGTGAAGTTGAAGAAGGGAACACCTATCTTCCCATCACCTACCAGGAGTACACCACCAAGGCAATTTTGGACTCAGGTGCAGGAGTTGCAATTGCCACTACTTCCCTATGGAAGCGTTGGGGCAAGCCAGCACTCAGGCCAACGAGAATGAAATTGCAGATGGCCGATGGTCACATAGAGAGACCCCTAGGATTGTTAGAAGGAATAACTCTCACCACTTGTGGTGTCGAGTTTGAGCATACATTTGCTATATGTGACTTCAGCAAAAATCATGCCTATGAGATGATTTTGGGAAGACCATTTATGCGACAGTTGCAAGTGGTACAGGACTGGGGAACCAACTCCTTGTATCTGCAGCACTTAGGTGTTACAACCAAAGTAAATCTCAAAGATTACTCTCATCGAGATGTCCCTCCCATCCAATGGAATCCCATCCATAGAGCCAAAGATGATACTGAATCGGTGCATTCCATAGGGTCTGGATCCTCATGGATGCATGAAGACACTCACTTATGGATGTGCAAAGTAGCAATAGAAGAAGAGAAGAGAGAGAAAGCCAGAGAGATAGGTGCGAAAGAAACACATAGATCAATTCAAGACCCAGCCTATGCACCTGTATTTTTTCCAGATGAGGAATTTGAACCCCATGGCTGGGCAGAAATTTTAGCAACCATGGACGTAGCCATCAATGAAGAACAATGGACACCTCACTGTGATGAGGATGGTTATGACATTTCAGTCTTCTCCATAGAGCCAATTATGGGAGAGGCGATTCTAGAAGAATGCGAACCTAGCCCTGATGCATTTGAGGATGCAAGTGACTCCGATCTAGAGTCAATCATTATGGACCCACCATTTGCATCAGATGAAGAATACTTTCATGAAGTAGAAGTTCAACCCCAGAGGCATGGAGAGCTCACAAATGATGTAAGATTAGCCACACATGTGACCCCGAAGGAAGAAGGAAAGAAACGAAAGAAGAAAGAAGTCTCACCAGAAGAGGAAGAATCTTTGTTTGAGGTCCCAGAAAATTTTAAGAAATATGAGATAGATGACAGGAGAGTCATGATAAGAATGCCTAAACGAGAGGCACAATCAAGAGAGGCCTATGATAACAAAGAAACCACCAAGAAAGTAGTAGTGGCCCTAGAAGAAGGAGAGGAGAGATGCACGTACATAGGCCATGACCTAACAGAGGAAGAAGAGCATGCGTTAATTGCCTTGCTAAGAGAATACAGAGATGTATTCGCTTGGAGTTACAAGGATTTGAAAGGTGTTGACCCTGACATATGCTCACACACCATCCCCATGACCTCAGATGCTAAACCGTCTAAGCAAAAACCCTACACATATAACGATAATTACGCTGCTAACATCAAAGAAGAGATAGATAGACTGGTTGAAGCTGGATTTATCTATGAAATTGAGCACCCTGAATGGGTATCCCCCATCGTAGTGGTGCCCAAGAAGAATGGAAAGCTGCGCGTATGCATTAACTTGAAGAAGGTTGATGCAGCCACGATTCGAGATAACTATCCGCTTCCTATCACAGAGCATCTCTTAGAAAGAGTAGCAGGCAAGGAAGTGTACAGCTTCCTCGATGGATTTTTGGGTTACAATCAAGTAGCCATAGCTCCAGAGGATCAGCATAAAACGGCTTTTGCCACAGAATGGGGCATTTTTGCCTTTAGAGTAATGCCATTTGGGCTTACCAATGCACCAGCGACCTTGCAGAGGATGATGTGCCATGTGTTTAAGGAGTTCCTAAGGAAGAGTTTAGAGGTCTATGTTGATGATCTTTGTGCTCATTCCAACATTAGACAAACCCATATCCCTGAGCTCAGACAAATCTTTGACAAATGTAGAGAATATCAAGTCTGCCTGAACCCAGAAAAGTGCGTTTTTATGGTAAGGCAAGGCAAGATTCTAGGACACATAGTGTCAAAGAATGGCATATCTACTGATGAAGAGAAAGTGAGAGCTATAGCAGAACTACCTAGGCTAAAGAATGTCAAGGAAGTACAAGCTTTCATGGGGCATTGTGGTTATTACCGACGATTTATACACATGTATGCTGTCATTGCAAAGCCCATGTACGGACTTCTGACTAACTTTGAGTGGACGGATGAATGTGAGAATTCTTTCCAAGAGCTTAAACAAAGATTATGTTCAACACCAATCTTGACCACACCAGATTGGAATAAGCCATTCCATGTTCACGTGGATGCATCCAATTATGCTATTGGGTGTGTGCTTGCTCAACCTACTGGTGAAGGTAATATGGATCTTCCAATTGCCTATGCCAGTAGACAATTGAATGCAGCTGAACGAAATTATACCACTACGGAGAGAGAAGGCTTAGGCATGATATATGCAGTTAAAAAGTTTAGACATTATTTGCTTGCAAATAAGTTTAAATTTTTTACTGATCATCAGGCATTGCTATACCTCGTAAACAAACCATGCAATACAGGAAGATTAGTGAGATGGTTTCTCTTGCTCATGGAATATGACTTTGAGGTTGTGGTAAGGAAAGGTAGGACTCATTTAAGAGCAGATCATCTCTCTAGGCTCACATCGGGAGAAGCCCCACAAGGAGTATCAGATGACCTTCCTGATGCTTACTTGTTTAATTTGGAAGTTGTACCGCAGTGGGCTAGGCCATTGGCACCAATATTGACATACGGGCCTAACCATCCAGTGGTAAACACACGGAATAGAGAGGTTGTAAAAGCCCAAAAGTACCACATCATGGCAGGAAGCATGTACAAGCACACAGATCAAGGAATCTTGGCTTGTTGCGTAGAAGAGGATGAGTACGCTAAATGGTTGCAATTAACACATGTAGGTGCGTTGGAGCAACACTACTCAAAGCAACGAACTTTACAGACCCTAAAGAGACTCGGAGTACATTGGCCAACTATGGAAGCTGATGTCCAAAAGTTGTGCAAGGAATGCCCAATCTGCTGCACTAAACCACCTGTGGAACACGCCACTCTTTATCAAGTATCCATTGTGCCAGATTGGAGCGAACCTCTAGTATCCTTCATGAGGACAAACACATTCCCTCCAGACATGACTCTGGCTAGGAAAAGGAGTCTAGAACAAGAAGCCCGGGATTACTCACTCATTGGTGATAATCTATATAAGCGTGGTAAAGATGGTTACTTAAGACTATGTGTCCACGAAAGTGAATATCTTAAGATCTTGGAAACTGCTCACCAAGGTGTAGCAGGAGGACACTTTGGACCGGATCGGGTGATCAAGGCAATACTATTTGCAGGCTTCTGGTGGCCTACCCTCACATGGATGCACATACCTATGTGAAACGGTGTGATGTCTGTCAGAGGACTCAGTATCCTATACGCAAAGATGAGATGCCACTGAAACCTATGATGGATGGACGTGCGTTCTCTAAGTGGGGAATAGACTTCGTAGGTCCTATTAATCCCCCAGCGAAGGGTTCTCATGCGGAATACATCATTGTTGCAACAGACTATCTAACTAAGTGGGTAGAGGTAAAAGCCACGACAAAGAATGACGCTCAGACAACTGCTAAATTCTTGTTTGAGAATGTATTCACAAGGTATGGGCTACCTATAGAGCTGGTAAGTGATAGAGGCACTCACTTCTTGAACGAAGTGATTGAAAATCTACTCCAAGAATTCTTGGTAATACATAAGAAGTCTGCCCCCTATCACCCTCAAGCTAATGGACAAGCTGAGAGCACTAATAAGATCTTATGCAATGTACTGACGAAATTAGTGAACACTAAACGCTCTGATTGGGACAAACAGCTACACCATGCTGTTTGGGCATATCGAGTTGCCTACAAAACAGTACTCCAAGCCACCCCCTTTCAGATGGTATTTGGCCAAAACGCTGTGCTACCCTTGGACTTCTTGATTCCTACATTAAGAGTAGCACAAGAGCACGAATGGACAGGTCATGAGCTCTCCTCTAGGATCTTTGACCTTGAACGATTAGGAGAAACAAGACTGAGAGCAGCTGCAGGAATCTATGCAGCTAAGAAGAGGCAGAAGGCATACTTTGATGCCCATGTGAAGGATAAGGGCTTGAAAGCAGGAGATCTAGTTCTAGTCTATACACTGAAACAACACGCAAGGAAGCTAGAAAAGAGAGGCTACGGACCTATGATCATCAATAGGATCTCCACGAGTGGAGCAGTACAACTGGCCACATTGGAGGGTGATGTTCTCCTGAACTATATTAGCGGATGCAGAGTCAAGTTGTATCAGGAACCCCTCACGGAGGAAATGCTCAGTCGACTCAACACTGCTAAGAAACGCAAAGAGGAAGAAAAGCGAATTCGAGAAGAAGCTCAAGCAGAAGCTTTAGAACGCATCAGAAGGATGAAATTAAGAAGACAAGGTAGAGAGCACCCTAGGCAAGATGCATACGCAGATCAAGGATATCCTATGGCCATGTGTGGAGTCGCAGGAACAAGCTCGCATAGGATAATTGATCGACGTCCTTTCATGACCCTAGATATAGGACAAGGAAAGAGTGCAAGGACCGTAAGAGCCTTGATTGACTCAGGTGCAGCCACTAGTGCTGTTAAATTGTCTTACTGTCAAGAGTTGCAGTTAACTGTCAATCCTGTGGAAGCATATCTCATAGGATTGGGAGGTGTGGAAACCCCTTGCATGGGCGAGGTGGAACTTCCCCTCTACATTCATGATGAGGCAATGATAGTTAAAGTACTAGTGTGTCAAGATGAGGATCTCACTGAACCTCTTGTCTTGGGTCAAGACTGGATCTATGACCAAGCAGTCAACTTAAACTTAAGAAGTGGACTTCTTCAGGTATGGGTCAATCATAGTCGAATTACAGTAGAGTTAGATAACGGAGCACTCAAGGAACTAGGAAAGGCACAGACTCTTAGTCCCTCCAGGGGTCCACATGAAGTTGACCATGCTGTTCTTGTCCAAAATTATGTGTTGCAGAGGAATGATATTCTCAAAAAAGGAGTCAGGGATGCAACGGAACTCCCTTCTTTTCCAAAGGCCAGAAGGAGGCAGCAACCAAAGGTGGATCAAAGGCAGAAGAAGCAGAGTACTACCTATGCCGGAAATCAAAAGTACCTGCGCAGCAAACTGTCTCAGCAAGTGAACCAAGTGTGGGTGCGGAAAGGCGAACACCCGGTTGCACTCAAGCCAACCACACGGGCAAAGCCTCTTATTAGTAACCAACAACACGACACTAATAAGAAGTCTTTCAGAAATTCTTCTGCTAACGTGAAATCTATTTGGGTGCCCAAGAAGTCGATGAAGGCTAGCCCACAATCAAGACAAATTTGGGTGCCTAAGGCTTGCTTGCGGGCGCAAATAGCTATGCCGAAGCCACAACCGATACAGCGTAACCCCTCACTCGCGCAGCCAGCATTCACTCGTTTCCAACACTCAGGAACACACCAAGGCCCATGAGCACGAACATAATCGCTTGTAAAGGGGTCCCTAAAAAGCCTCATTTTCAAGCAGATACACCTATAAAGCTCTCTAGAGTCTCTACGAAACCAAGAACAAAACCCATCCACTGCATTTGGCAGCCTAAGACCTGTAATAAACCCCCCGACCCCAATTTGTAAATTCATTCCCACTTACTAACTGCGTTAGTCTCCTAGGACTACCCAAGCATTAACTACACACACTGTCTTCGTGCACTTACTAACCACTAACTCACCATCTACCTCATGTTAATGTTGTAACGAGGACAACAACGGATTTATTCTGTCCATTACGATGTTAACACGTGGTTCTATATTCTCATAGAACCAACCAACAAGCAGGGCCATGGCAGAAGCAGGAGGTGCCAGTTCTCAAGCCGGATCCGGTGCACAGATTGTGGACATAGAAACACTTCTCCTCGAGCCACATCTCGCCGCAAGGCCGCAAGAACTTCAAGCCATGCATGTGCTCCTCATTCAGGATCCTCCTCAAGGGCACACTTCTCAAGTAGGTAAACACGCTCACTGGTTCAGTGATGTCGCTGGACCATTGGGCGATGGAACCTATTTCTGGGAAGCTGAATTGGAATTTAATGGTAAATGGGGACGTTACCACTTTTTCACGCGTGATCTTGAAAGCTATCAAAACGCCGAAGTCATGCGATCAGTTTGGACCAAAGCCGGTGTGGACAGTTATTTCAGGGCCCACTTACCAAAGCCGGATTTCTTACACTGTTCATATCTTATCAGTACCATTACGCCAAGCAGGGCCAAGGGAGGCGACAGCACCTTTGTGTTACCCTCACTACTGCCGGGTCATGAGCTTAAAAGATTCAAGCTGACCCTTAATCTGGTACGAGAAGCACTGGGCATGTATGGCATGCACATCCCTACAGAAAAGGAGACCATGGTTCCAGGTAGAATGAAACACAAAGATCTTAATAAGCTGAAGGATATGGTGGCAATGACACCAACCATTGCTCTTCACCTGCGGACCGTCATGCAACATTTTGCTTTCCCCGCCCAGGAAAGATTCACAATGCCCCCAAAGAAAATATGGTTCAGCTTGTATCTGGCAGAGACGGAAGGCCTTCCCATCAATGTGCCACATTGGATCATAGATCAGATCCACCTAGCCCATCAAAGGTGGAACAAGAAGCAGAAAAATGTGCTTCATGGATGTTGCGCTCTAACAAAGATAATCTACCGATGTCTGGCCTATGACGTGCCTATTCAGAGGGCACTCATATGGCCCCGCGCCCAGGAATTCCAGAGAAGACTATCAGCAGCAGGTCCCCCATCAAAGAAGATGACGGGGGGAGTACATTTACCCTGTGCTCAACCAAGGGGAGCCACCACTACACCAGAAATTACCCCTCCCCAGACACGACGCGTTAGGCCATTCACAATCCGGCTACCAAGACCAAGCACAGATGGACCTAATCTGGTATTTCCACCCCTCCCATCAGATCTGGAATTCCCACAGGGTTTTACTCTAAATGATCTCACGGATGAAGAAGTAGCCCGACTGATCTATGATTCTAATCTCGAGACGGAAACAGAACGTGCTCAGGAACCACAACCCCAGACAACAACAGCAGCCCCCACCCGACCAGAAGTGGTAGAAGTCGACGTCGAGGAACAAGAGACAGAACAAGAAGAAGAAGCCTATGAGGAACAAGAATATGACGAACTTTCAGAGCTGGCAAGTGCCCCTGCGTATTCGACACAAATCAAAAGACTATATCGAACCATGCAACTAGTTCAAGAACAACATAAGATGTCACTGGAATCGGGCAAGAAACTCATGAAACAGTTGCTAGCTGAGGAAGGTGTGGACGATTTGTTCATTGAGTCCATAAACCTTCATGCCGACGCCGTAGGAGTGGATGAGGCCATCCATGAGGCAATGGCTTACATTCACAGATTTGAGAAGAGGGTTCCCGTTCGTCCCAGGAGGTCCGGGAAACAAATTCATATCAATGTATCAGCACCAGGAGAGACAACGCAAGCAGACGAACATCAGGAAGCACCACTGTCACCACCATCCCCACCTCGCACTACACAATTCACTCCACCACATGACACTAGCACCACCACGTCCACTACCACCACCATTGTCATGGGTATCCCACTCTCTCCGGGAATCCAATTCGGGGGAGTCACCATGCCCACTTTCACCACTCTTTTCACTGACGTCACATCCACTCCACCCACGATCCCCATCTACACTGTCACTCAAACAATTGACACTATGGAAACATCTCCTGTCACAGCACCACTCCCTCCCCCCATGCCACCTTCATCTCCCATACCGCCTCCACCCACATCTCCACTTGCATCCACATCATTCACAACTCCCATTCCCGCCCGCACTCCCCTTGCATCTTCACCCCTCCCAGCATCATTTAATGTAAATAGCATATTTTTAGCATCAAATCAATGTGTATATCAGCTTCAGAATGAGTACAGAGCTCTGGACGGTCGGTATCAACAACTGACAACACACCATCAGAACTTACAAAGGCAATTTCACATTCTAGAAGAGGAAAATGCAGAAGTGAATCAACGCTACACAACGCTTGAGCAGGCTCACCAAACACTATTGGAGGCACCACAACCATCGACAGAATCAGGCGTCAAACAACTAGAAGCCTTGCTCGAAGTATACCAGGCCGATAACCTACGAGTCAGACGTAACTTGGCGTTACTCCAGAAACATATGGCCACAGCACTGGAAGAGAACAAAAGACTGCAAAAACAAAATGAAGAGAATCTGGAAGCGGCAATGGAAGGCTTGCCTCACGAGATAGATCCAGAGCAGTTCAAAGCAATTCCCACAGAGACGATGAAAACCATTTTGGAAAGCTATGCAGATCTCCTGGAAGCCCATGATGACTTGGAAAGAGAGCGTGACACACTTCAGAGCAGACTTAAGGAACAGGAAGAACAACCGAAGAGTGTCGCATCAACCTCCACCTCAGACGAAGTAAAGGCCTTAACTGAGCAGGTAGCAGAATTACAGCAGAGGTTACTGACATACGAGAGGCAGCCATCTCCAGTGGTAGAACCAGAGCAAGAAGAGTTGGTCCCTATTGAGGTAGATGATTCGTACGAGGAACCTTATGTTCCTATGCCAATGCCAGGCGGGCGACGAACCTCAGAGGGACTAGACACATTGGAAGTGGAAGCACCCGAGTGGCTTCAAACACTGGAAAGGACAGCGAACACCCACGAAGAACGGGTGGCCATTCAGATCCAATCACTAGCGAACTTAGAAGAAACTGTCATAAAGTCTGAATATTTCAGAAGCATGTCTCATCATAGATGGATCGGCACCAATAATGACCAATATGTGCCATTCTGTATACTTTTGGTCGATTACAACGCGGAGATTCAACGACAATGTGGCAAGCCTCCCACATTTGCTACACAATTTGGTCTAGATGGTATACCAGAAAGTGCTCAGCGTGGGTCCATCCATCAACCCACCTGGAGAATCAGGCTTTTGGAAACGTATCCTGAAATGGTCCGAACCTGGAATAATATGCCGTTGTTTATTAAGTATAACCCTTGTTACATTCCAGTTCTTCGACGACGCACCTGGCCTGAATTCACTATTGCCGTCAGAGACATCAAAGCCTGTGCAAAATGGTTGAATTATGTTTATCTAGCACCTCCACGAGGACCCCCCACGGTCAACTACATGATTTCTACAATCCGTCACTGGAGTACTCGGCTACGCAATAATCCTGATGTGATGGCCCAGATGTGTATGAAAATATTTGAATTAATGCTGATCACTTTCAGGACGTTTAAGAACATTAAGGACCCTCACTTCTCAGGTGCAGGCTTTGTGACAGGAAACCAGGATCTAGTGTACGATATGAGTACCACCCCGTCAATTGAAGTAATATATGCTTGGCACGCCAGAATCAAGTACCTCCCAGCCTGCTTTAAACAGACATTTGAGGAGATGTTCATCACAGGATTCTGGGAATATCACTCCGAAATCTTTATACCCAGACCATCACATCTCCTCCAATTATTTGCTGTGGAGAGAACCATTTACTCAGAACAATTGAGGGTGCCTCATCCCGATGTTCCCGGACCTGTGAATTGGGATGATTTGCTCACAGATCTAGCACGCGGCTTGCGCCTCGAAGAACACCACCTAGCCTCCGATGTCGTCCAATACTATGTTCAAAAATCCTCTAGACAAGGGTCTGCCAGGGGCGACAGACGCGAGAGTGGGGGGGGTGTTGGCAGCAGTCAGGGAACCGAAGGAGCCACAAGACGAAGAGAGTCAGAGCGAAGGGACAGCACAAGCAGACATGGCAGTCAAAGAAGATCTGGCAAGTAGGCCAATAATTCTCTTCATGAAGAAGCAAGTATGAGCATTCACGCAGATCTAGCACTAAGGCAACCTTTAATTTTTCAAAACCTTTACACAAGACGAAGAGAGTCAGAGCGAAGGGACAGCACAAGCAGACATGGCAGTCAAAGAAGATCTGGCAAGTAGGCCAATAATTATCTTCATGAAGAAGCAAGTATGAGCATTCACGCAGATCTAGCACTAAGGCAACCTTTAATTTTTCAAAACCTTTACACCATTGTAAATACCATTTCATCTTTTTGTAGCTCCATTTTGTGCAAGCCAAGGAGTCCTTGAGCTTGAGGAGCTTTAGAAGTATCTACCTGCCAATTTTCACATTTTTTAGATCTCGTTTGAGCCCTCTAATAAGCCCTGGAACCTAATTTTTAACTAGGCCGGACAATAGGTCTGAACAGGGCCAAAACTAGTCAAAAACTATAAAAGGAGCTAGAGAGCTCATTTTTGGGGGTAGATTGTAATTGAAACAAACTTGTAAGAGCTTCTTGAAAAGCAATCTAAGAACTCCATTGATTCTCACTCTTTGTCTTACCGTGTGTGCGCGTGTGTGTGTATGTGTGTGCATGTTGGTGTGCTTCTCACTCACGCACTTGTGCCGTCACTCGCTCGAGGTCTTCATACCATCCTCACGTCTTCCCGGATTGACATTAAAGGAGGTGCTACTCATCACTGAGCTACAGTCTCCCAAATCACTGATCTTGAATTCTTTCTCCATTTGCTTCTTTAGGATTTGAATGCCTTTCTCATCTGTACCTGTAAGAATTATATCATCAACATATATGCACATGTAAATGAACCCATCATCACTTGCTTTAACAAGCAAGCTACTATCTACCTTAGATACTTGAAATCCAAGTTCTTTCAAGAACTTCACAAGTCTGTAATTCCATGCCCTTGGGGCCTGCTTCAAACCATACAAGGCTCTCTTGAGCTTACACACATGATCTGGATACCTTCCATCTCTGAATCCTTGAGGTTGCTCCATGAAAACATCATCTGAAATGTAACCATTTAAAAAGGCATTATTCACATCTAATTGACATAATTTCCAAACTTTACATGCAGCAATAGATATGAGTGTCCTGATGGTTGTCATCTTTGCCACAAGACTATAAGTTTCATCATAATCAATACCATATGTCTAAGCAAACCCTTTCACAACAAGTCTAGCTTTGTACCTAGACACACTTCCATTTGCAAACCTCTTTGTCTTGTAGACCCATTTGCATCCAATGATCTTCTGACTATTTGGTTTAGGAACCAAATCCCATGTTTGATTCTCCATTAACGCATCATATTCTTCCTGCATAGCTTTCTCCCAATTTTCCTTACCTTTTGCCTCTTCATATGTAGAAGGGTCTTCATCTGCCTTTATCATGTAAGCATAATCTTTGGTAGCCAAAAAAGAAGTGTCATAGCTATACCTTGTAGGTTGCCACTTGTGTCTTGATGACCTTCTGAGTTCTCCACTCCTTGAGGTTTCTGGTTCATCACACTCAGGATCAAATCTTGGCATTTCTTCAACTTCAACCTGCACTTCATTATTCTTCCTCTTCATCAAATATCTGAACCTTTGATTTACCTTTCTTTTGACTCACAACATCTTCATCACCTGCATAAATATTGATTGTACCTACATACCAAGTACCTTGCTCATCAAATGTAACATCCTTTGACACTAGAAATTGTTTTGTGGATGGACTCCACAACCTATATCCCATCTGCTTATCATCATAACCAATGAATACATATTTTTCAGCTTTAGGTTCCAATTTGTGCCTTAATTGTGATAGCACATATGCATATGCTAAACATCCAAATACTTTGCAATGATCCAAGGTAGGTCTCTTACCCCACCATGCCTCATATGGTGTCATACCCTGCAAAGCTTTACATGGAAACCTATTGACCAAATAAGTAGCTGTATTTATAGCCTCAGCCCACAAATAATTTGGGCAATTTTTCTGCTTCATCATGGATCTTGCAAACTCAACAAGAGTTCTATTCCTCCTTTCTGCTACACCATTTTGTTGAGGAGAGTACCTGCAAGTAATTCCTCTTTTTATACCTGCATTCCACAAGTAATCACTGAACTCATTAGAGAAATACTCTCCCCCTCCATCTGACCTTAGTCTCTTCAACTTATGACTTGTAATTCTCTCTGCATACACATGATAGTGTTTGAATGTATTGAATACTTCTGACTTATCTTTGATCACATAGATAGCGATCCATCTGGTAGCATCATCAACATAAACCACATAATACCTTGAACCATTGATACTGAAATCCTTTGATGGTCCCCACACATCTGTGTGTACCAACTCAAGCTTCTCTGAATACATAAAACCATGCTTGGAGTAAGATTTCTTATGAGCCTTATCTAGTTGACATGCCTCACATCTGTATGTCATATGTTGACCTGCAACATTAGGCAATCCAAGCACTAAACCATTGTTAATCATATCTTTGATACCTCTTTCATTGAAGTGTCCAAGCCTCTTGTACCAAAGATCTAACTCAGAGATCTTATGTCCTCCATAAGTGAACAAGGCATGATGACCAACATTACCTTGGATCTTCAATGTGAACAATCTTCCTTCTTTCTTCCCTGAAACAATTTTTTTATACCCATTGCTAGGGTCTTCCACAAACACTCCTTCATTAGTGAATCTAACTTCATAACCTTTTTCAACAATTTGTCCTACACTTATTAGATTCTTAGGAATTGTAGGAACATACAAGACCTTACTCAAGAGAGTGCTACCATCCTTGGCTTTCACTGATCCAATTGACTTCACATTGTGCTTTGTATTGTTACTTGTTTGAACAACATGATTAGATACCTTATTCTCCAAATCAGTCCTCAATGCTATGTTGCCACTTAGGTGATTGCTACACCCTGAGTCAATATAGAAGACTCTTTGGTCTTCACTTTGCCTTTCACAAGTTGCATTCATTATCAATGTTGAAATCCTCCTTCTGATCTGAAGCATAATTGTAGTAGGTATTGTTGTATTGTTGACTTTGGAATCCTCTACCTGCATTTCTTCCAAAGTAACCCCTACTACCTCTACCTCTGAAATTACCTCTTTGATTTCTGCCACCTCTTCCTCTTGATGCATGAACATTGCTGAAGGAAAAATGAAAACCATATAAAGGTATAAATTTTCAAGATAATATCAAATACAAGAGCTATTAGCGTCGATAATTTACAAAAGACAACTAAAGATCATGGCACTCCTCAAATCTGTGGACATCATACAAACTAAAATTAATCCTCATTCATTTATGTAACCAAATTCCTTGATAACAAACTGTAAAGCTGCACATTTGAAATATGTGTGCATATTTATGGATTTATGGATTAAAAGAAACTTGTACAAATATGCATGTATGCATACATTCATACATACTTAATTACTCACGTACATACTAATCATACGCATACATACAACTATACTACACACATCCAACCATAAAACCATACGTACATGCATATATATATATATATATATATATATATATATATATATATATATATATATATATATATATATATATATATATATATATATATACCATTACGTTCATAAAAAAATAAAATTAGAAATGCAATTATGTGTGTTGTGTTTATCTTGTCGCAATGCCTTTCTCAAATCGGAAGTAAAATGATCTCATAAATGTTCATCTTGAAATCGCACCCTACTCAATGGAGCTGAAAAAGATTGTACTGAGTTTCCTAAGCTTTCCTTGTAAATCCCTTGAAGTTGTGAGTCCTTTTCGATTGCTCTTCTAAACATACAATATATAAGCACACATCCTTTTAGTGGCCTACTAAACTTCGTGCTCAAAAGTGGATTAACATAGTCCATGAGGTCTTCTGCTAGATAGCAAATTGCCAAGCTGTGAAAAAATTCTACTTGTGTGTGTTTGAGAGTAGGATTGCTAATCCTTCCATAATTTTCAGGCCAAATGTTAGACCTTAATCACTCCCCTCTCTCATCAACATGGCTGCCTCTCACTCTAGCACAATGGAAAGTACGAACATGAGGAGCTCCACCTCGTAATTGTCAATCCGCAGAGAGATTAGGCCGATATGAATATCAAGAGCAAGTGATGTGCATGAAGAAGATGGTGAGAAATGCAATTTGCATACATACACATGCATACACACACACACAAGGAAAGTCATGACCACAAAATGAGCTCTCTAGCTCTATTTATAGTTTTTGCCTAGTTTTGACCGGTTTCACATTTAGTGATTGACATAGTTAAAAATAGGTTCTACCTCTAATTTGAACTATCTAACGGCTTCCAAAAATTACAATAAATGGTGTGAGCTTTCTACTTAGACTCCTCAAGCTTCAGGACTCCTCGGGTTGCACAAAATGGAGTCACACTTGCGATAATCGGATGTATACACATATATTACATTGTTTTAGTGATAAAAATCATTGTTGACATAATGAAGTATTCTGAGTAGTTTATGTGCTTCCTCTTCTTCTATGATGAGATCCGCTACTCAATCCTTTGCCTTGAACACTCCCCTCCTCCTCGTTTCTCTCGTCCCTCGTGAGTAATATAGTTGGTGAGAAGGTCTGTTGTCAAGGTATGTTTCATGATGCGAATTCTCCTAATAAGATCCCGTTCGAGGTTCTCCCAATCAATGGGCTAGGGTTCATCTGGAGGTGGGCCTAGATAATGCTCCGAATACATAATACATTCACAGAAAAACACATGAAGCAAATGCATGGGACGCCTGATGAATAATTCTGAGTGGTATTCCCAGAAGCCTGTGGTGAACATATCTTCAAATGTCTACTTGTAGGAGGTGGGCATATATTTCAGTCTGTAGTGCCAAGCATATCATACTTTGAGGGAAGGTGTCGTGCTCATGTCATATACTAAGTCCAAATTCCCATATTCAAATCCTTGTGCATTCACACTGGGAGCCTTGACACGTGGAAAGTCTTAAAGACCATCTGCATCATATAAAAAATTTTCACGGTCATTTATGTAGCAATATCAGTCATCTGGTGCAGACGAGGTAGCCAATGAAGAATAGTGGCAATCATGTAGTCGACACTTGGAGTGTTATTCATGGGAGGTGAGAGATAGGGGTAATTGTGCCAGTCTTTACATTGGCAATTATTCAAAACTTTAATAGCGAATGCCTTTTAGGTGCGTCTGCAGAGCATCAGTCCATAGCACGGGTTGTGCTTCAAGTGCATCGGTGCATGCATCCATGTGTGCATCATTTCAGGGTATTTTTGGAGTAAGTCCACATGCCATGTGGGTTGATATATGTGACCTCGTTCTCCTTCATGTGGAACATCTTCTAGTTCGAAGTGCATGGCATGCGTGGGGCACTTTTGAGTGATGCTCTCAATTTGGAAATTATATTCTTTGAGTAGGAGGAAATAGTGCTTATATTGTAGTTCGCTTGTCATGATGTGTCTGCGGGGGACCATAGCAACAAAATAGGGCAATTTCAAAATAACCTCTTCGATGTTGGCCATCGCATGTAGTTGCACATCGACTCGTGCGGAATGGGTCTTCCCTAGTTCTTCAACTGTCTTTAACCAAGCTAGAGGAGGTAATTCGTATGTGTCCTATCCTTTGGGTGATGAGCATCCTCCAAAAATGGGCAAAGGTACATATTCTTCTTCAAAGGTTTCCTCAACTGGTATGGGTATCGTCTCGTCAGGTTTCGACAGGTCGGGTGGCGAATCCAATCAAGGGGGTTCCTTCATGTTGGATACCTGAGTCTGTAATTCTTGTACTTTCATACATAGCGCATTCAATTCTTCTAAGAGAGCAGGTGGTGTGACTTCTTGTATGATAGTAGGCCCTAATGAATCTTTGAGCAACAATGTCTTATTGGTCTCCTTGAGTGTATGGCATTCTTCTTGTAGGTGATCATAATCCTCAAGCACTTGTGCATGGTCTTCTAGGAGAATTTGCATTGACTCTGGAGGAATGGCTTGAAATTGAGAGGGACTAAGGGGCATCTCCTGATTATCCAAAGTGGCTTCAAAGTTCTCATGGTTCTGTTGTTGGAGGCATTGATTTTCCTCCTTGGCTACGTTGAGATGTCGTCGAAGGAGCACCATATTTCACAACAATTGAGCATTGCGCATCAAATGAACATCTAACTGCGACTCGACTTCTTTGATGCGTTCCCGGATTTGAGCTTCAAGAGTTTGTTGCTGCTTTTGATGTTTTGTTTTGAGGTTCTGATACTTTATATTGAGGTCCTGGTTCTGCAAAGTGAGTGCATCTAAGCATTTCTGCAAATCATGTGTAGTCTGTTGGAGGGTGGAATGCTATTTCCCTAGCGATGAACACTCTACATTAATCTATTGAAGACATTGTATCATTTGCTGGATGGCAACATCAATAGTGCACAAGTATCACAATAGTGCACAAGTATCATGACTGGTCGAGTTCAATTATCATGATACTTTAATTCCCGTGTATGGTGATACCTCGTAGGTATCATGTATCGACGATACCTCTTACTCCCTATGTATTGTGATACCTTGGTATCATGTATCGTTGGGTTGAGTATCACAACACTGAAGTATCGTGTATCGTGAGTCCTCGTGTACATTGTGTATCGTCAATAATTTGGTTTCGTGTGTCGTTGATCACAAGGCATCATGTATCGTGAAACTTTGAGTATTGTATATCGTGGATTCTTGTGTATTGTGTATCGTGACTAACTCGTGTCACGATACTAAGGTATCATGTATCGTGTTGATCGTGTATCACGATACATTCATATCGTGTATCGTGCCCTCCTGTATCATGACCTTTGTGTATCATGTATCGTCATCATAGTGGTATCGTGTATCGTCATCATAGTGGCATTGTGTATCATGATCATCATGAATTGTGATACATGAGTATGGTCTATATTGTGTGTATCGTGTATCGTGTATCACCATATCCTCGCGTATCATGTATTGTGTATCGCCATATCCTCGCGTATCGTGTATCATCTTGATTCTAGTATCGTGTATCGTATTGGTGTTGTATCACGATACATGAGTATCAGGGGTCCCCTGGGTATCGTGTATCGTGTGTCAGCTTGAGTGAGTCGTGTATCATATGCACTACAAGTATCATGTATCATCCCAAGCTAGTATCATGGCCCGAGAAGTATCATGTATCATCAGAGGTCAAATATCATGTATGGTGGACATCCTTCGAAAGGAGAGCTCAAGCTAGGCTAAGCCAATTCCTAGGATAATCATAAGTATGAGAGGTTTGCAAAAAAACTGAGGTATTTAGTGAATGAAAATTTGGTTAGGATGTGTACTAGGAATCCCACGTAGTGTCATATCTTCAACCGGGAGTGTAAACTTACCTAGTTTCTAGTGAATCAGACCAAGAAGCTAGGATGGCCTCAGAAGACATTCATAGTTCAATTCCTTTGACAAGATTTATGTCCGTCATTGAAGGAGAATATAGAACCTCGATGGAGGATGTGAACACTAATCCGCATGACATGCCAATTTATATTGATGGACTAAATAGAACCATAAAAGG
Organism: Ceratopteris richardii; assembly: GCA_020310875.1. Taxonomy (NCBI): domain Eukaryota; kingdom Viridiplantae; phylum Streptophyta; class Polypodiopsida; order Polypodiales; family Pteridaceae; genus Ceratopteris; species Ceratopteris richardii. The sequence goes on from CM035443.1 coordinate 4,524,899, forward strand.
AATTCAGAAAGCAAATGAATCGAAGATAGTCCCTCAACTTGCAGTAAAATATGAGGGAGGGTTCTATATGGACAAAAGAGGAATTATTTACGTAGATTGTCCGGAGACCATAAGTGAACCATGGGAAAGCGAGAATGTGGACCATATTAGTGGGGAAGGAGCTGAAGGATAGATTTCTACACCCTGAGGCAAGTCTAAAGTAACCAGAGCTTGGAGAGGTGACGACATTCCTCAGGATGACGTGTTGATTGATGTGTATATGGTAGCCGGGATGGAACTATTGCTACAAGCCCCTACATCTTTGTGGGGAGAAAATAGTAACCCAGTCACCATCTATGAGCTACAAGACCCGAAGGATCTTTCTAGAATCACTTTTATGGATGCGTATATGAGGACTTACTGGCCCATCTGAGATCTAGAAAGAACATGATTAAGGTATCAAGGTATTCCTATGTTTCCCCAAAAGACCAAGGAACTACCTCCCAGAACCCTCATGTAACATACCAAAGTTCTGCTCGTCAGAACTCGAGGTAGGACCAACAACAAAATATCCCTACAAGGACCAATGTTCAGTTCTCCACACCAGAAGCAAATCCTAAGTATCCCTGTAGGACCACCCTTAGGTAGGGGAGTTGGAGTTCAAGTAAGACATCCAGTAGTTCCTATTATGCCCAGACCATCCAAACCAGGTAGAAGATTACGACCAATTCAAGTGGCCAAGTGTATGAGAGGCCATTACGATGGGTCTAGTGAACCTTACAATCACATAACTGAATTCAAGCAAGTGATTTGTGCAGAACAATTAGAAGATTTTATGATCCAATATGAGTCATTTGGGTTGACACTTACGGACACTACCTTGGCTTGGTTCCAACCTCTTGAGCCCAATCAATTGCTAAATATGGAACAAGTATTTTAGAAAATGATTGAAGAATTCACTAAGATGGGCATTAAGAATAATTCTTCATCACTGATCCATAGTTTCAAACAATCCTCTACAGAGTCAGTACAATTGGCAGCTCGGGAATCTAAGCAATATGTAGATAGATGCCCCACAGAAGAGAGACCCACCCAACAAAAAATGATTTCATTATTTTTAGGAATAGTCTGAGAGCACTAGTCTATGTAAAGAGATTCCAAACCTTGAGTGAATGCTTGAAGGAATGCATAGATTTGGAAGATAATTTGTCGAAAGACTTGAAAATTCCCCAAACTAAGAGTAAGAGCAAGGATAGTTCCAACAGCATCGCTCGTACTAGCAATAATGTGGACGAGATTGTAGACTTAGTGGCTAAAAAGTTAGGAGTGCAAGGACAGAGGAACTATCCTAACCCCCCACTATGAATGCCGATGTTAAGAAGGTGTGTACACTGTGAAGGAGATCATCCCTCTCACGTATGTAGTAGGGGAATCGTTCCATCGAATCCCTACATACATAACCGTCCACCAATACAGAATCAAGTCAAGTATTGCAATATTGAACAGAAATATACCAACCACAATCGTGATAACTGCCCTTACAATAGACAGCCTAGAACAGTCCAACCACTTCAATTCAAGCCATATGGATATCCAACTAGAGACCTAGGCAGGGAGTTTCCCAAGCACCCTTAGTACCAGAATACAACTCCAAATCAACATCCTTATGAATACCTGGGATACAACCCACCACAGCCAGTCTTGGGATAACAACCACCCCATCCTCAGAACGTAGTTCTGGTGAAGGTTGCCCAAGCTGAAGAAAACACAGAGAGAGCCCTGGTACCAACTACTCCTTTGACTCGCACGGATAGCTACCATCAATCCTATGACCAGACTTGGGGAGATTATTATTCATATGAAACGAATCCTATGCATTACGAGAAGACCTGCAAGAAATATCCATATGGGCAAAATAACTATGATCAATCATATGGATATGGAGCCAAATATGTGATCTTAATGTATACCAACCCTAGAGCTCAGACACCTTCTAGACCCATCATTAGACCTCCGGTCCCTCAAGGATTGTGTTACCAATGTGGAGGAGGCCATTTCATTAGGGAATGCACTTTGCCCTATCAACCACCTCACAACGTTTGGGAAGGATATTGTAACGATTGCGGAAAAGAACATTTATTTAGGGAGTGTCCGAAAAACCCTAACAAAATGAACCACACCACCCAAGTGAACGTAGTAGAGGCATTAGAGCCTTCAAGAAGTAACAAAGAGTATACAATGCCCTTGAAGGCAATTACAAGAGCAAGAGCCAAAGAAGGACTAGAAGAGTTAAATTCCACTCGACACAAAACCAACAAACTAGAAACTCTACTACCTCAAGTAGTGCCAAATTCAGAAGGATCTGAAGAGAATTCAAAGGAAAAATGGACTCAAAGATGGAAATCTCGACGAGAGAAACTAAGAAATAAGAGGACCCAACAAAGAGAGGAAACTAAGATCAAAGAGGAGTCACGACACATTGCAACCCTCACACCTGAAAAGGATTCTAGTGCTGGACAAAATGAGCAAGATAAACAACAAGCAGGATGAGTTCTAGCTCATCCCATGCATGAATACCTAGCCATGTGGATAAACGCCTATCAATCTAGGATTAGAAATGGACCTAGTGTGGAACAACATGAAGTGAGGTACCCTGGAGGGGATTTGGAAAGAGAAAGGCTAGCAATCTGTAAGAAGTTGCTAGAGTCAGCTCAAAACACCCTGGGAAAACCTATATAAGACCTTCCAAAATCAAGGATACCTGAGAGGGGATTTCAAGAAAGATTGAAATATCATAACCCTCCAAAAGAAGGAAGTAAGACTGTAGAGAAAGTGGAAAGCATAGCCATCGAAACTCCTCAACAAAGTTTGATAATTCCGGAAGTAGAAACTAACTGGCTAGAGGATTTATGGGCTAAAGTCCAAAAAGAGAGATGGAGAAAAACCGAGGGTATTAGCCCGACCCTAAAAGAGTTGGATGCAGAAAAAAACCCAGGAATCATGAACCATGAGACAAATTACGAGGACGGTGAGGAGGGAATGGAAAGCATGGACAACTACCAAACTATATGGGAGAATATGAACGGAATTCTGAACTTTACCATGCCCCAACAATAAGAATGAAAGAGAAAGGATTTTATAAGAAGACATCAGACATAGCACAAAAATTGAAGGAGACTAAGCTGCGGTGTTCAATAACCTTAGAGGAATTACTAAAAATTAAACGAGTCTAGCTAAGTACTTCATACAGAAATAAGTAAAAGCAAGTAACAAGGAGGCTAATGAAGATACGCATACGATTCAAATTCCTATAGATAAAGTGGGAGACTTTAGTGAAGGAGATGAAGGTAATACATGTCTACCCATCACTTTTTAAGGTTACACCACAAAGGCAATCCTAGACACAGGAGTAGGAGTAGGAATAGCTAGTAAAGAAATATGGGAGAAGTGGGGAAAACCAGCATTATGACGCCCAAGAATGAAACTAAAATTAGTTGATGGCCACACTGAAAAACCCCTAGGATTGCTAGAGAATGTTGTGCTTACAACATGCAGAGTAGATTTTGAACACACACTGGCCATTTGTGAATTTGAGAGAGCTAGTAATTATGAAATGATCTTGGGAAGACCCTTTATGAGACAACTAAGGGTAGTGCAAGATTGGGTTAGAGATGTATATCTGCAACATAGGGGCACAACTACAAGAATAAACCTCCATACATACGTATAGCATGATGTTCCTCCTTTACAATGGAATGCGATACATAAAGAAGAGGATGACCTATCAATCCATAGTGCAGGATCGGAAGACCAATCCTGGATGCATGAGGATACCCAACAATGGATGTGTGTCACTCTAGCACAATGGTGAGTACCAACGTGAGGAGATACACCTCATAAATGTCAATCCGTGGAGACGTGAGGACCGGTATGAAGACCGTGAGCAAGTGATGGCACAAGTGCGTGAGTGAAAGCACACAAGCATGCACACACATACACACACATGCGCACAAAGTAAGAGCAAGGAGTGGAACAATGGAAGATCTTTGATTATACAAGAGCTCTCTTACAAAACTGAAATCTACAACAAGCTAACCCCAAAAATGAGCTCTCCAGCCCTTTTTATAGTTTTTGAGTGGTTTTGGCCCTGTCCAGACCTAGTGTCCGGACTAGTTAAAAAATAGGTTCCAGGGCTTATTTGGGGGCTCAAACGGAGTCTAAAAATTATGAAAATTGGTAGGATGGTAGATCTAATACTCCTCAAGCTCGAGGACTCCTCGGCTTGAACAAAATGGAGTTACAAAAATGGAAAATGGTATTTACAATGGTTTTTAGTGATAAAAATCACTATTTTTGTAGGGATTTCTTCTGAAAATTTGACAGGTGCTTCTTGGAGCTCCCTACTTGCTCCTTCTTCTTGTGTGTCTACTTCCTTGATGCGCTTCCATGCTGTGTCCTTGACCTTGAGCTTCAACACTCCCCCCCCCTCTTGAGTCTGTCGTCCCTGACAGACCCTTGTTGTCGTGGTTGTTCCATGTAGTACATTGAGAGGTAGTGTCCGTTACGTTCAACAGGGGCGATCCCTCTTCCCAATGTATCCTGGTCATTTGTCTGGGTCTTCACTTTGCCACTGTTATCTCTTGCAGTTTGTAGTCCCTTTGTACGTACTTCTGCCTTATACTCCATCTGGGTGGTGCATTTGTAAGTTTTCCAAAACTGCTAGCTGCTCAAAGGAGGTGGTCAATGTTGATTGGGAGCAACTCTCGGTGGTGGATGGCTTCCTTGCTCTTGTTGTTGTCATCTTGATGTCGTCTGGTTCTTCCAAAGATGGCTTTTCATAGTTTTCATGCCAAGTACTTGTAACCCATAATGAATGGTGGGTAAGTGCATTAGTGCATGGGTTGAACAAAATATGTGCCTTGTGCATGGCCTTGTAATGTGGCCCTACATATGCGTACTTGGAAAATGCATGGCAAGAAGTATGGTGCAAGAGATTGGGTCTTGAGCTAAGTGCTTAAGGGTATGCTGACGAAGAGGTTTCCTAATCTATCATGGTTATAGTGTTGTTGAAACATACACGTCTTACCATGGTGAAGGGTCCGTTGATCTTCATCTCTTCGTGTTGTGGTTCCCTCATGGTGTTTGACCGTCAGCTTGTCCTTTTTTGTTGAGGGATGTCCTTGTTGGAAGTTCGCTGATGAGCACTTTCAAGCACATAGTCTTCTCTCTCTTTTTTTTTTTTTTTTTTTTGGAACAATGGTGGCCGCAAACAAGAAGAAAGAGGTTAGTATCAATAACATATTTTGCCTGTGAAAATTGTGTCTCATGTGCCTGGGATTTCTCAATTGTGTCTATGCACGGCCCTGTAAGGTGGCCCTATATTGATGCATACTTTGGAAATGTATGACCTGAATGGTGCAAACGACAAGGTTATGCCAAAGGCACATGGTTGCTGCTGGTCGAGGCTTTTGATGTTACTTGTATACTTGATGAATTCTTTGATTGGAGGTGTCTATCGGATCTTGAAATGATGTAATCCTCCGGATTGGAACCCATTTTGGAATAGGGTTTGGTACTGTAGAGATCACCTCAGGCCAGTTCTTCTTTGGATGCAGTCCAAACTGTGGTATCCAGTGTGGTTGGCCCCTTGGTTTTGTGGATGTTGCTTGTGCTTTTGGCTTCCAAACCCATATCCTGGGTGAGTGCCTACCTTTTTTTGTAGAAGGGTTGAGTTTAGCTTCTTTTGGTCTTTGTGCTCTGTTCTTATCCTTTGCTTTCCTTGGCTTCTTTGTTGAGGCCTTTCGCATGGCGGGGAGCATAGGTCTTTGTACATGTAAGAGCTTCTTGGGTACCCACATCTGTAATCGCCCTTGTTGAGTTGTAGCTAATTTTTTAGGCACCCAAATTTGTACCTGATTGTGGTCGGCCTTCATTGATAGCTTCGGTACCCAAATTTGATGGATTCTTTGTGCTTGACCCTGTCGTAGGTGCTTGGTCCTTCTGTTGTCATGGTCGATCTGGTTGGGTGGGAGTCTTTGAGGTAACATCGATGGTGGTACTCCTTTCTTTACCCAGATCTGTGTCATGCCCAACACTTCTTTCCTCTTGAAGGCTCTTTGTCTATTTGATACACTGTCTGTCTTGCACTGTTTTGCTTGCTTCTGAGGTTGAACTACCGTGGACGCTTTACTCTTGAAAAAACAAGAAGAAGGTTCATCTTGCCTCTGCGACTGTCCTTCCGTGATTGCGTCCGTCTGGATCATAGAGCTTTTGACATCTACGACATCTTGTTTGAGAAGATTAGCCTTAGAGGAACAAAGAGAGTGTGTGGTATCAGTTTCAGTGGACATGTGATTCTCCAATTCTAAGGTAATGCATTGATCATATACCCAAACTTGAAGAAGTTGACTTCTTAGGTTCAAGTTGACAGCATGGTCGTAAATCCAATCTTGACCCAAGACAAGTGGTTCTGTGAGGTCCTCATCATGACACACTAGCATTTTGACTTTTATTGGAACATCTTGAAGGTAGATGGGAAGTTCCACCTCGCCCAAACAGGGTGTTTCCACGCCTCCTAATCCTATGAGATAGGCTTCTATGGGCTTGATGTCCAAATGCAGGTCTTGGCAGTATGAAAGTCTAACTGCACTAGTTGCTGCTCCTGAGTCAACCAATGCTCTCACAGTCTTTACACTCTTTCCTTGTCCTACCTCTATAGTCACAAAGGGCCGTCGATCAATTATTCGAGAAGTAGTTATGCCCGATTTTTGGCACATGTCCATGTGATATTTTGGAGCTTTTGTGTTGACATCTAGGCCTAGCCGCCGTAACTTATTTCTTCTGATGCGCTCTCTAGCCTCTGCTTGTGCTTCTTCTCTAACCCTTAACTCCTCTTCTTTTCGCTTCTTAGCAGTGTTGAGTCTCGTGAGCATTTCCTCTGTAAGAGGTTCTTGATATAACTTGACTCGGCATCCACTAATATAGTTGGGTAGGACATCACCTTCTAAAGTGGCCAATTGAACAGCACCGCTAGTGGAGAGTCTATTAATGATCATGGGTCCATATCCTCGTTTCTCCAATTTGCGGGCATGTTGCTTTAGCGTGTAAACCAGCACTAGATCACCTTCCTTCAATCCTTTATCCTTTACATGGGCATCAAAGTATGCCTTTTGCCTTTTCTTTGCAGCATAAATGCCTGCTGCTGCCCGTAGCCTCGTCTCACCTAAGCGTTCTAGATCAAAGATCCTGGAAGACAACTCATGTCCATTCCACTCATGCTCTTGTGCTACTTTCAAGGCAGGGATTAGGAAGTCTAATGGTAGCACAGCATTCTGTCCAAAAACCATCTGAAATGGGGTAGCATTGAGTACCGTTTTGTAGGCAACTCGGTATGCCCAAACAGCATGATGAAGTTGTTTATCCCAATCAGAGCGTTTATTATTTACAAGTTTCGTCAATACGTTACATAGGATCTTATTCGTGCTCTCGGCTTGTCCGTTGGCTTGTGGGTGATAAGGGGCAGACTTCTTGTGTATCACCATGAATTCTTGAAGGAGATGTTCAATGACCTCATTCAAGAAGTGCGTACCTCTATCACTAACCAACTCTATTGGTAACCCATATCTAGTGAACACATTTTCGAATAAGAACTTAGTCGTCGTTTGAGCATCATTCTTTGTCGTGGCTTTTACTTCCACCCACTTTGTAAGGTAATCTGTGGCTAGAATAATGTATTCTGCATGGGAGTTTCTAGCTGGGGGGTTAATAGGACCAACAAAGTCTATGCCCCACTTCGAGAATGCGCGTCCTCCCATCATTGGCCTTAAAGGCATCTCATCTTTTCTTATCGGATATTGGGCACGTTGGCATGTGTCACATTTCTTCACATAAGTATGTGCATCCATATGAAGAGTGGGCCACCAAAGTCCTGAGAATAAAATGGTCTTAATTACTCGGTCAGGCCCAAAGTGTCCACCTGCAGCACCGCTGTGTGCAGTTTCTAAGACTTTCAAATAGTCTGATTCATGAACGCACAGTCTTAGGTAACCATCCTTACCTCTTCGATATAGGTTGTCTCCTACTAAGGCATAGTCTTGAGCCTCTTGCTCCATGCTCCGTTTTCTTGCAAGACTAGCCTGATTGGGTAATGTTCCCGATCTCATGAACTCAACCAATGGAGCACTCCAATCTGGGATTAATGACACATGATAAAGAGTGGCATGCTCCACTGGGGGTCTCTTCTGGCACACTGGACAATTTTGGATCCACTCCTGTATTTCTTTGTCCATGCTAGGCCAATACACTCCTAAACGTTTTAGATTCTGCAATGTTCGTTGTTTAGAGTAGTGATTTCCTAGCAGTCCCTCATGGGCTTGTTGCATCCAACTAGTATGTTCGTCGTCCTCAACACAACAAGCTAATACGCCCTCTGGATCTTGTTTGTACATACTTCCGGCCAATATTTGATACTTTTGTGATTTTACAATTTCTTCTTTGCTTGTTTTCACATTTTTATTTGCAGGTCCGAAGGTTAGGACTGGCACCAACTTATTTGCCCATTTAGGAACAACTTCTAAATTGAACAGATAAGCATCGGGCAATTCATCAGACACTCCTTGCGGTGGCTCTCCTGAAGAGATACGAGAAAGATGGTCTGCCCTAAGATGGGTTCTACCTTTCCTGACAACAACTTCAAAGTCGTATTCCATTAGTAAGAGGAACCATCTTACTAAGCGGCCTGTATTGCAAGGTTTATTGACCAAATATAGTAAAGCTTGATGATCAGTGAAAAACTTGAACTTATTGGCCAATAGATAGTGTCTAAACTTCTTCACGGCATATACCATACCTAAGCCTTCTCTCTCTGTTGTGGTATAATTTCGTTCAGCTGCATTTAATTGCCTACTAGCATATGCTATCGGCAAATCTAGGTTTCCTTCACCTGTGGGTTGTGCTAGCACACATCCTATTGCATGATTGGAGGCATCTACATGGACATGAAAGGGTTTGCTCCAATCCGGAGTAGTCAATATTGGTGCTGTGCACAAACGTCTTTTCAGCTCGTTGAAGGAATTCTCGCATTCCTCGTTCCACTCAAAATTTGTTAACAACCCATAAAGAGGTTTAGCTATGATGGCATACATGTGGATAAACCTACGGTAATATCCACAATGGCCCATAAAGGCCTGTACCTCTTTAACATTTCTTGGTCTTGGCAACTCTGCTATCGCTCTTACCTTGTCTTCATCTGTTGAAATTCCATTCTTAGAAACAATGTGACCTAAGATTTTACCTTGTCGTACCATGAACACACACTTCTCTGGGTTCAGACAAACTCGATAATCTCTACACTTGTTGAAGATTTGTCTGAGCTCAGGGATGTGGTAACTTCTCTGTTGGGAATGCGCACATAAATCATCCACATATACTTCTAAGCTCTTCCGCAAGAACTCTTTGAAGACATGACACATGAGCCTTTGGAATGTTGCAGGTGCATTGGTGAGCCCAAATGGCATCACACGAAATGCAAAGATTCCCCATTCTGTGGCAAAGGCCGTTTTGTGTTGATCTTCGGGGGCAATGGCTACTTGGTTGTAACCTGAAAATCCATCAAGGAAGCTATAAACTTCCTTGCCTGCAACACGCTCCAATAGATGTTCGGTGATTGGAAGTGGATAACTATCTCTGATCGTAGCGGCATTAACTTTTTTAAGGTTAATGCACACTCGCAATTTCCCATTCTTCTTGGGCACCACTACAATGGGGGACACCCATTCAGTGTGCTCAATCTCATAGATGAATCCAGCTTCAATCAACCTGTCAATTTCCTCCTTTATTTTGGCTGCATAATTGTCATTATATGTGTAGGGCTTTTGTTTAGTGGGCTTGGCATCAGCGGTCATCGGAATCGTATGAGAGCAAATCTTTGGATCTACTCCTTTCAAGTCTCTATAGTGCCAGGCGAATACATCCCTATATTCCCTTAATAGAGCTACAAGCTCTGCTTCTTATTTTGCACTTAGGTCATCTCCTATGTACGTACATCGTTCTTCGTTCCCTTCAATGGTCACTACAATTTTTTTGGTCTTTTCTTTATTGTCATATGCTTCTCCTATAATGGCCTCTCTCTTAGGCATCCGTACCAAAATTTTTCGGTCTTCCACTTCATATTTCTTGAAATTTTCTGGTACTTCAAACAACGATTCTTCCTCTTCTTGTTTCACTGCTTTTCTTTTCTTTTTCTTTTGACCTCCTTCACTTCCTTTCTTTGAATTTATCGTTTTAATACTCGTGAGGGGTTCTTCTTCTTTTTGGGTTAACACTCCTATGTCTTCTAAATAGTGTTCCTCTGAGTCAAAGTAAGTATCCATCACAATGGATTCTAGATCATCGTCATTCTCTTCTTCTTCTATGAACTCATTAGGATCACACTCTTCCAACAGGGGCTGACACATGAACACTGAAATATCATAACCCTCCTCATCACAATGAGGTGTCCATTGTTCTTCATTGACTGCAATGTCCATGGTAGCTAAGATTTCTGCCCAACCATGAGGTTCAAATTCCTCATCTGGAAATATCATCGGTGTATAGGCTGGGTCTTTTATTGGTCTATCTCCTGGGGGAGTTCCTTCTTCTCTCGCTTTTAGGCGCTTTTCCTCTTGCTCTGCGACTTTGCACATCCACAAGTGAGTATCTTCATGCAACCATGATGGATCAGGTGAACTTCCAGAATGCACTGAGATAGAATCTTCTTTCGCTTTGTGGATAGGATTCCACTGTAGGGGGGGTACATCTCTGAAGGTGTAATCCTTCAGATTGACCTTGGTTGTGACCCCTAAGTGTTGTAAGTACAAGGAGTTGGTTCCCCAATCCTGTACTATTTGCAATTGTCGTAGGAACGGTCTTCCTAGGATCATCTCGTAGACATTATTTTTTTCAAAGTCACATATAGCAAATGTATGTTCAAACTCTACACCACAAGTGGTTAGAGTTATCCCCTCAAGCAATCCTAGAGGTCTTTCAAAATGACCATCTGCCATTTGAAGCTTCATTCTAGTTGGTCTTAATGTGGGTTTGCCCCATCGCTTCCACAAGGAGGTGGTCGCAATAGCAACACCAGCACCTTAATCTACGATTGCTTTGGTTGTGTAACCGTGATAGGTGATCGGAAGATAAGTGTTACCTTCTTCACCTTCGCTCATGTCTCCTATCTTGTCGAGAGGTATCTCTGGAACTTTTTGCTTAGAGCCTACTTTTGGCATATTGGATTCAAGTTCTGGAACCTGATCCTTCACATGATTCCATAGCTCCGGTTTTGCTTTGAGCAGCTCTTCCACAGTGAGATGACATTGAACCTTAGTGTTCTTCACAACATCAGTGTTTCTTGGAATCACTGAGTCTTCATTTCTTACCAATATTGTGGGAGCTCTGATATGGAGAGATTCAGATTCCCACGGGCCTGTGTAATGAGGCAACTCTTGTAAAGAATTAGATTCAAAATCTAATCTTTCATCTTCTTGTTGCTCTGCTTGGTCTCCATAGATAGACGGAATGTCTTGGGGAAATTGGTCATGAAGATCATCAATCTCAGGAATAGGAGGGGAATTACCCTTCTCCTTGGCCCATTTCTCTTCCTGTATTTCCCGCAAGAACTCTTGAGAGTATTGTTGAATTGAAGGAGGTATTCCAGCATCCGTGGAATTAGGAACATAAGCTCCCATTGGTGGTGAGCTTCCTCTTTCAATAACTGGTTGAGCCTGTGGAGGTAAAGAAATTTGTGGTTTGTTTACCAACTGCTCTAATCTTTCTAGTAAGCCTTGGAAATGCAAATCCGGTTTGACAGAGTTTGTCTGATTGAACTTTTGACTAGTCTCAAGTATAGCTTGAGCTTGTTCTACCATTTTCATGCACAATTTCATCCGTTCAATCTCTAAGTCTGCTCTAGGGTAACTCTTGTCTAGGTTTGCAGCTGTTGGCCCTTCTTGAAGACGAGCCTGGTAGGCCTTGAACATCATGTCCAAGCCTTCTGGGGTTGAATCTGCAAGAACAGACCCTGGTTGTGGGTTATTTACAATGGGTGGTGGGGTGGGATGAAGCGAAGTGGATGGAGCTTCGGCATGCGAGGGGCTTTGAGATGTAATGTCTTCTATTTTTGTTTTGGTATCCCTTAGGCTTTCTTCTAGCTCGGATAGTTTTTTGTTCCACTTGCGATTAGCCTTCTCTCTGGTATCCTTCCATGTTCTTGGTTTTCTCTTGCTAGGTTCTCCTGCCTCACTTGACTCTGACTGCTCAACTGGTTTTGCTTGTTGTGCAGCCTGTGCCCTAGTAACTGCCTGTACAGGAGCCACATTATTGCTACTTGAACTTGAATCTGCCACTAAGCCTACCACGTTGATGGGTGTGACCTTGGGTGCACTAGAGGGATTCCTGGGACACTCTCTAGGAAGATGTTCCTTGCCGCACTCAGGACAAAAGCCTTGTATTGTGATGTTTTGTCCTAGTCCCAGAGCTGGTTGGTGGGGACATTCACGAATGAAATGGTCGCCCTGACATCTAAAGCATGGTCCTCTAGGGGCTTGTGGTCTTTCCTGTCTCAATTGGGGCCTAGGATTTGGATTCGTATACATGACATTGGAGTATTCTGGCTCCCAATTTTGTTCTATAGGTGGTGTCCCATATTGATACTGAGAAGTCTCACTTTGCTCAGGTGACTCTATATAATAAGCCTGTGGACTATCTTCATGGAAGTAGTCTGAACCATGAGCGTGAGAATCATTTTCTGAGACCAATGGGGTTAGTGGCACCAATGCTCTATTATGGTTCTCCTCCGCCATCGTATATTTAACTGGGATCACATTGGCAGGAGCTGGTGGTTGGTTTCCAAGGACTGTTTGTGGCCTATATGGTGCCTGATATTGCTGCTGGTATTGAGGTTGATATTGTTGTGGCCTATAATATGGCTGTTGGTACTGATTCTGATACCTACCCTGCTGGTAAGGTTGCTGATAATTTTGTCTAACAGCCTGCCTGTTATAGGGACAATCTTGGGTCGTATGATTTGTATATTTCCTCTCAATGGTGCAATATAGAGCATTAGGGTTTCCTTGGGGTTGAGTCGTCAATGGACAAACATTAGCCATGTGATCTCCTCCACATGTATAACATCGCTTCACTGAGGTGACCCTTGGCATTTGTCTACTTTGAACTCCTAGCTTTTTGGCCACTTGCTCAGCTATCTCATCTATCTCAGTGGAGGCTCTAGAGGTATGACTTGTAGAACTATCAGAGTCCTTATAGAGTTTGGATAGTCCTAACTCCTCACCCAAGTTATCTTCTATGTCAATGCACATCCGTATACACTCTTCTATGGATCTAGGCTCTTTCAAGTATACATATGACCTTAATTTTGTGCTCAACAGGCCATCTAAAAACAGTGCCACCTGTTTGGCTGATGTGGGTAATTCTGGTACAGGGCATCTTTCCAAGTACTGCCTAAATCTTCTTCCTGCGAGTCGCACTGTTTCTTGGGGTGTCTGCTTGAAGCTGTGGATCAAGGATGATGTGTTATGCCTGATACCACTCTTGGAAAATTCTGCAATGAATTCTTCTAGCAGCTGACCTATCTCTCTATAGTTGCGACTGTTTAGAGGTTGAAACCAAGCTAAGGCAGTACCCTTAAGAGTCAAACCAAATGCCTCGAACTGGGTGAATAAGTCTTCAACCTGTTCAGCTCTTAGCACTTGTTTGAACTCCGCCACATGATCATAAGGATCTCCAAATCCATCAAAGTAGTTCTTCATTGTCTTAACCACTTGAGAGGGTCTAAGGGTTCTTGAGTGCTCTCGTGGTCTAGGCAATGGGAAATCATGATCATCTCTTTGATGCCTATGAACTCTATGTCTCTCCCTTTCAAGTCTTTCCTTTCCATATCCCGATCTGTCTCTGCCTACAGTGTCTGCAAAGCTTACCTCCGGTCTCTCTCCAGTTCTTTCTCTCTGGGTTTCATGAGCCTTAGATGATCCGGCTCCTTGGAGGCCCTGGGAAACATTAGATCTTGGTGGAGGAAAAATTGATTCACCTTGCCAAGTGTAAGCATGTCTGTCATGATCTGATACCAAGAATAATTTCTGAGATGTGTGATCTAGATAGACAGCTTTCCCTGGTGTCTCTGGGTCCTTGAATTCATAGATGGTGACTACTGGGCTGGGTTGATCCGGCCTAAATCTCCAAAAGGCTTCCTCCGTTTCTCTATTCACGAATAGTTCTATGCTTTTATTATCTTGAGGGATCCATTCTGGAGTGAGCACTCTGGTTAAGACTGACTTGCCTCTAGGGGTCTTGGGTTCTCCTCCTAGGTCTCCTTGCTCTAGGTCTCCTATCTCATTCTCAGTAATGATATTTCCAAACTCATCTGTCCTATCTGGTAAGTTGGTAACCACATACATGGTTCCTTCCTTATCAATGTAAGCACCCTCTTCAAACTTGACCACTGGGTGTTCAAGTCCAAAGGGTTGGTTAGGATTCTTGAGTTGAACCACTGATCGTCTTAGACCATCCTCATAGATGCGAGCACCTAACTGGTTGGTCCGGATATACTCCAATTGGGTCTTATAGGGACCTTCTGGTGTCTGTAAACAGGCAATGCCTGAGCTACGTGTGGGTCTTTCCATGCTAAAAGACATTTCCGAGTCACTGGTTTCTGAACTTCGTGTGTAAGGATAACCACTAAGCTGTTGAGCCCAAGACTTGGATGTATGGTTGACACTAGCCTCAGATGACCTAATGCTTTGTCTATCCTTGCCTAAGTGTCTGCCAGATCTCAGGTTCATAAGCCTTGGCTTCTAGTCCCAAAGTTCTCTTATATTGCTCAAAATCCTTTGGAACTTCTTGGTTTTCTAGTTTCCCTGAGGGTCAACTTCAAAATACCCTATCTAATAATCCTGGTATTAATTTAACCATAACCAGTCGATGTTTTGGTTGTATTCCCCATGAGCTTTCCAACAAAACCAAAATCACAGGAAACGGATTTCGTATGAGAAAGTTATGCCAGTTCAGGGTTTTGGGTGTTAAAACAGGGAAACAGGGTCTCTCAGAAAATGCTTCAAATCAGGCGATACATGACATTTGTAGGACACGATACTTGGTACTTGAGGAACTCGATACACGATACTTGGTATGTATCGCGATACTTGAAGTTGGTGATACACGATCTTCAACAAGTATCGTGAGCAAACTCCGCGATACACGATCTTTGATAGGTATCGCGATCGTTGTATGACGATACACGATACTTACCTTGTCACGATACACGATAGTTGAGAAATATCGCGATACTTGAAGTCCACGATACTCGGGCAAAACGATACTTGGCTCAAGACGATACTCGATATTTGGAAGAAAACGATACACGATTCCAGACTTAGGCGATACCCGATCTCTGATAAATATCGCGATCTTTGACAAACGATACCGATCTCTCACCAAACGATCGCTGGACAAAACGATCTTTGACAAAACGATCGCTGGCAAACGATCGCTAACTCGAAACGATACTTGATCGACGATCTTTGCGAAACGATCGCTGATGAAACGATCTTTGGCAAACGATCTCTGACTCAAAACGATACACGATACTTGTCAGGTATCGCGATCGCTGAACCAAACGATAGACGATCGACGATCTTTGCGAAACGATCGCTGATGAAACGATCTTTGGCAAACGATCTCTCACAAACGATCGCTGGACAAAACGATCGCTGGCCAAGTATCGCGATCGGTATGAAACGATACACGATCGGAGGGAAATATCGCGATACTCAACCACAGGAGATTCACGATACTTGTCAGGTATCGCGATACTCGATCGCGGGAGCAAAACGATACTTGACCCTTTGCCAAGATTTTTGCAAGATATTTTAAGTTTTGTTTTGATGCCCTTGTTTTCCTAGTCCTTCTCCCCTCTCCTCACTCTTTGTATCACCCAAAACTCAACATTTAACCTCTGTAAATCCCAAACGATACTTGACGCAGGTCGACTTTTTTTTCTGAAAAAACTTGGATTTCCTGAGAGTTCATGAGTATGAAGTGGGTTTGCTTACCTTTGATACTCTCTTCCAACTCTCCTAGCACCCTATTTTGCTCCACGTAGCTCCCGAAAGCTTTGTTTCTCAAAAACGATACTTGACGTAGGTTTTAGCACTTCCGAAAATGGCCGCTCAGATTCTTGGTGTTTGGAGAGTGTTTCACGAGTTTTTCTTCAGCGATTCAGTTCTGCACCCCCTCTAAGCTTCTTGCTCACAACCACAAGTAAAAACAAGGTGAATGTACTCTAAAAAATGGAGAAAAACTGAGAAGATGAAGGTGGGTGGAGATGGTGATGATGGTGAAGATGAAGAAGAAGGAAAATTCAAAAACTGAACTGAAAATGATGATCTTTTTACCTTCCAACGTCGCTACTCTACGTCTTACCGTCACACGCTCGTCCTCCAAGCTCTCTCCCTGGCAACGGCGCCAAATTTGGTGTCACTCTAGCACAATGGTGAGTACCAACGTGAGGAGATACACCTCATAAATGTCAATCCGTGGAGACGTGAGGACCGGTATGAAGACCGTGAGCAAGTGATGGCACAAGTGCGTGAGTGAAAGCACACAAGCATGCACACACATACACACACATGCGCACAAAGTAAGAGCAAGGAGTGGAACAATGGAAGATCTTTGATTATACAAGAGCTCTCTTACAAAACTGAAATCTACAACAAGCTAACCCCAAAAATGAGCTCTCCAGCCCTTTTTATAGTTTTTGAGTGGTTTTGGCCCTGTCCAGACCTAGTGTCCGGCCTAGTTAAAAAATAGGTTCCAGGGCTTATTTGGGGGCTCAAACGGAGTCTAAAAATTATGAAAATTGGTAGGATGGTAGATCTAATACTCCTCAAGCTCGAGGACTCCTCGGCTTGAACAAAATGGAGTTACAAAAATGGAAAATGGTATTTACAATGGTTTTTAGTGATAAAAATTACTATTTTTGTAGGGATTTCTTCTGAAAATTTGACAGGTGCTTCTTGGAGCTCCCTACTTGCTCCTTCTTCTTGTGTGTCTACTTCCTTGATGCGCTTCCATGCTGTGTCCTTGACCTTGAGCTTCAACAATGTGTAAGGCAGCTAAGAGGGAGGACGAGAGGAGGCTAACATGGAAACAAGGCTATGGAGTCTCTAGGCTTGTAGAAGATCCAGCATATATGCCACAAATATTTCCGGATGAAGAGTTCGAACCCCATGGATGGATGGAAATATTGGCCAGGTTAGATATGTGTCAATGAGGAATTCCTCACCCTAAACAAGTGCATAGATAAAGAGGGATATGACGTAAGTCTATACATGGTGGTGCTACAAGAGACAGAGGAAGGAGAGTGGATAGAAAAGGACTGGACAGAAGATTATGAAAGCATAGAAATGGAACTTGAAACTCGAGAAGAAGGACCTCAGTTAGAAAAAGGACACAAAGAAACAAAGATGGGAAACAATTCTTTCCAAGAACAAAAAGAAAGTCCAGAAGATATCCATTTAGAAGGAATCAACAGAAAAGAGAATCTACCACATGAGCAATTTGAGGTCCCTAAACATTTTAAAAAGTACGAGGTGGAACAAAGAAAGATTGCTATCCAAATGCCTAAATGACAAGCACAAGAAGGAGTAGCATATGATAATAAAGAACAGATAAAGAAAATTATGATAACCATAGAAGGAGAAGAGGAAAGATGTACTTGCATAGGGAAAGATGTGTCTGAAAGCAAAAAATGAGAACTCATAGAGTTGATTCGAGACTATTGAGATGTATTTGCTTGGACATACAAGGACTTAAAAGGAGTGGATCCCTCTATTTGTTCCCATCATATTCCCATGACTCCTGATGCGAAACCATCCAAACAACTACCATACACATACAATGATGTGTACTCAGCCAAAATCAAGGAAGAAGTAGACAAATTATTGGTAGCAAGATTCGTTTATGAAATTGAACACACCGAATGGGTATCACCTTTGGTACTTGTGCCAAAGAAAAATGGGAAGCTTAGGGTGTGCATCAACCTCAAAAAGGTTAATGCAGCCACCATTCGAGATAGCTACCCCTTACCCATTACAGATCACCTCTTGGAGAGGGTGGTAGGCAAGGAAGTTTATAGCTTCCTCGATGGATTCTCAGGCTATAACCAAGTTGCAATTGCCCTAGAGGATCAACACAAAATTGCATTTTCCACAGAATGGGGAGTATATGCTTTTTAGGGTTATGCCTTTTGGATTGACTGATTGCACCAGCTACCTTTCAGAGATTGATGTGCCATGCATTTAAAGAATTTCTCAGAAAGAGTATGGAAGTGTATGTAGATGATTTGTGCACATTGAACAGAGAGCGGACCACATACCAGAGTTAAGGAAAATTTTTAAGAAGTGTAGGCAATATAGAGTCTATTTAAATCCAGAAAAGTGTGTCTTCATGGTAAGACAAGGAAAAATTTTGGGTTATATAGTATCTGAGAATGGAATATCTATCAATGAAGACAAGATCAAAGTTATTCTAGAACTAGCCCGACCAAAAACTGCAAAGGAAGTACAAGCATTTATGGGACATTGTGGATACTATCAACGATTTATCCACATGTACGACATAATTGCTAGACCTCTATATGGCTTACTAAATCAGTTCAATTGGACCGAAGATTGTGACAAAGCATTCAATGAGCTGAAAAGCAGACTGAGTTTTGCGGCTATTCTAAAGATACCAAATTGGAAGAAACCATTTCATATCCATGTAGATGCGTCCAAATTTGCCATAGGATGTATCTTAGCACAACTGGCACATGAAGGAAAACTTGGTCATCCTATAGCTTACGCTAGCAGGCAACTCAATCAAGCAGAACGTAACTAGACTACCACTTAAGGATTAGAATGGTATATGCATTAAAAAAATTCAGCATTACTTATTACCAAAAAAATGCAAATTCTTTATTGATCATCAGGCCTTACTATACCTAGTGAATAAACCCTATAATACAGGAAGACTGTCAAAAATAAAACACTCATGTCATAGCTGATCATCTTTCTTGAATGACACACGGAGAACCTCCAACTAGAGTGGCAAATGACTTGCCTGACACGTATCTGTTCAACTTAGAAATTTGTCCACAGTGGGCTGAAAAATTGATACCTATACTCACCCATGGACCTAGTCATCAGATTAATTCAGGTAAAGCCCAAGAACTATGGAAGACCCGAAATCTCCACATTGTAGCGGGAAGCCTATATCATCAATATTCCAACGGACTTCTCTTGAGGTGTGTAGACGAGGAAGAACAAGAAAATTGGCTGAAACATGCACACATAAACCCATGGAAGAAGCATAGAAGTATCAGCAGTACTGTGAAAGAACTAAAAAGAGTAGGAGTTTATTGGCCAGGGATGCCAAAGGATGTTCACAGGCATGTAGCAAGTTGTCTCAAGTGTCAAGAAGAAAGATCTGAGGAAAACCCGACACTATGCTATTCTACAATAGCACTCAGATGGAGTTTGCCTTTAGCAAAATTCTTTAGGACATGTGAATACTCGGAAGGAGCAAGCCTCGCAAGAAAACGAGCTCTCGAGGACCAGAGTAAAGATTATACCCTAATAGGAAGACAACTATTTAGATGCAATCAAGACAACCAACTACAACTGTGTATACATGAAGACGAGTATATCCATGTGTTGGAGATGGCCCATACTAGGGCAACTGGAGGTCATTTTGCAGCGGATAAAACTAAAAAAATGATTCTCTTTGCTGGTTTATGGTGCCCAACTTTATACCGAGACACTACTACTTATGTTCAAAGATGCGATGTATGTCAAAGAACCAAATATCCGATACGAAGAGATGAGATGCCATTACGACCTATGATCATTGCTAGAGCTTTCATTAAATGGGGTATAGATTTCATTGGACCAATTAGCCCACCAGATAAAGAGTCTCATGCTGAGTACATAATCGTAGCTACGGATTACTTAACCAAATGGGTGGAAGCAAAGGCCACTAGGAAGAATGATGCAAGAACCAGTGCCAAGTTCCTCTTTGAGAATATCTTCACAAGGTTTGGAGTACCCATTGAAATTGTGAGTGACAGGGGCACAAACTTCATTAACAACATGATAGAGACTTTGATGAATTGATTCTTAGTAATTTATAAGAAATCAGCCCTTTATCATCCGCAAGCCAATGGACAGGCCGAAAGTTCCAATAAAGTACTTTATACCATTTTAACCAAGATAGTAAATAATAAACGATCAGATTGGGATAAGCAACTACATCATGCCATTTGGTCCTTTCGAATTGCATATAAGACTACTATAGGCACAACACCTTTCAATATCATGTACGGAAAAAATGAAATCTTACCAATTGATTTTTTGATTCCTACTCTTCGAGTAGATGAAACATATGAGTGGATTGGACATGAATTATCCCAACAATTAGATCAGCTTGAAAGATTGCACGAAACCAGACTACAAGCAGTAGTAGGTACTTATGTGGACAAGAGTCGACAAAAGGCCTACTATAACGGCCATAGCAAAGATAAGGGGCTAAAAGAGGGCAACTTAGTCTTGGTGTACACCTTGAAACAACATGCTAAGAAATTGCAAAAGAGAGGACATGGAACACTGATAATTAATCGCATCTCTACAAGTGGAGCTGTGAACCTAGCCACTTTGGATGGAGAAGTATTGCCCAACTACATCAGTGGTTGTCGTGTGAAGAAATACTCAGAACCATTAACGGACGAGATGATGAGTAGATTACTCAAAGCCAGATATTGAAAGGAAGAAGAAGAGAGAATAAGGGAAGAAGCAAGGCTCGAAGCATTGGAACACATAAGAAAGTGAAAAGAATGGATGAGAGATACCGGCAAGGAGAGGAGCCTATTCCCATGGCCAACTATAGGAACACAGTACCTACGACCATGAGACAATGAGACAAACAACCCTACCTCAATTTAGGAGTAGGAATGGGAGAATACCACCTGATAGATGCACTAATTGATATCGAGGCAGCATTAAGTTGCATACGCTTATCTTTAACCAAACAATTAAGTGTGTCACTTAATCCGACTAAGGCCTACATGTTGGACATAAGAGGAAACACCATTGAATGTGTAGGGGAGGTCATCCTATCTCTACACCTGAGAAACAACTCAATGCATCAAAAGTTTTTGGTTTTCCACGATGATGATCTAGTGGAAGAGTTGGTGTTAGGTCAAGATTGGATATACGAATTCTAAGTAACTATCTAGTTAGCCTTGGGTTATATATCCACAAAGATTGGACACACAAAGGTCTTTAGTCTATTAGATGAAAAACCTCTTAAGATGATTAGTGTG
This sequence comes from Ceratopteris richardii, assembly GCA_020310875.1. Lineage (NCBI taxonomy): Eukaryota > Viridiplantae > Streptophyta > Polypodiopsida > Polypodiales > Pteridaceae > Ceratopteris > Ceratopteris richardii. The sequence goes on from CM035443.1 coordinate 4,546,284, forward strand.
ACATGTAACAATGTTGAATGTGTGTTTGCATGTGAACCTCCACCAGCCTTGAAATGTGATATCCTCGTGTCCACATCTATCTCAAACCCCGAAACCCCTTCTCTTCTTAATCATGACTCCCGAATGGACCCTTCAACTTTACCCAACCAACCGGAGAGAACAAGTGAGGATCTTACTATGAATCGGCTACAAGGAATCATACAACTAGACACAAAGTTAACACCAATACAGACAACTGTGAGAAGAAGGATGCAAAAAATATGGGTGTGTAAAGATCAGTTAGACATCTATCGGCCTCAATACAAGGAGACCCAAAAGGAATCCATTCAAAGTAGACACCAACTTGAATCTTTAGTTATAGATTGGTCCACAACCATAGTGAAAATTTGGATACTGAAAATATTGAAGGCAGCTCAATCATCAAGAAATTGAATATGGATACCCAAAATAGCTATCAAGCTTACTAGGGAGCAAACAACCAAAGTACAATGGAATCAATGGCAGCACAAACGACTCTTCAAAAGACACATGAATCCAATGAAGCAAATGCCACGAAAGAAACCAGAAGGAGTTTCTAATGCGATTCGATAAGTATGGCAAGTGGAAATGTAGCAAAACTGAATATCTTTAGCAAACATCAAAAGTTTCCAAAAGGACATGCAAAACATCATAACTAAGAACATGTGGATACCAAAGTCCGATATAGCTTCACTAATGACTCGAACAAAACATCTCGCTTGCACTCATGTTGGCAGTATACGAGAAGAAGCAAATACGGGCATACATGCAGATCTAGCACTAAGGCAACCCTTTATTTTTTTCCAAACCCCTACACCATTTAAAAGTGATTCTTATCACTAAAAACCCTTGTAAATATCATTTCACCTTTTTGTAGCTCCATTTTGTACAAGCCAAGGAGTCCTCGAGCTTGGGGAGCCTTAGAAGTAGTTGCCTGCCAATTTTCATATTTTTAGATCTCGTTTGAGCCCTCAAATAAACCCTGGAACCTGATTTTTAACTAGGCCAGACACTAGGTCTGGACAGGGCCAAAGCTAGTCAAAAACTATAAATAGAGCTAGAGAGCTCTTTTTTGGGAGAGTGTTGAAGCTTAAGGTCAAGGACAAAGCATGGAAGCGCATCAAGGAAGTGGACACACAGGAAGAAGGAGCAAGTAGGGAGCTCCAAGAAGCACATGTCAAATTTTCAGAAGAAATCCCTACAAAAATAGTGATTTTTATCACTAAAAACCATTGTAAATACCATTTTCCATTTTTGTAACTCCATTTTGTCCAAGCCGAGGAGTCCTCGAGCTTGAGGAGTATTAGATCTACCATCCTACAAATTTTCATGATTTTTAGACTCCGTTTGAGCCCCCAAATAAGCCCTGGAACCTATTTTTTAACTAGGCCGGACACTAGGTCTGGACAGGGCCAAAACCACTCAAAAACTATAAAAAGGACTGGAGAGCTCATTTTTGAGGTTGGCTTGTTGTAGATTTCAGTTTTGTAAGAGAGCTCTTTGGTAATCGAAGCTTTCCATTGTTCCACTCTTTGCTCTTACCTTGTGCGCGTGTGTGTGTATGTGTGTGCATGCTTGTGTGCTTTCACTCACGCCCTTGTGCCATCACTTGCTCGCGGTCTTCATACCGGTCCTCACGTCTCCACGGATTGACATTTATGAGGTGTATCTCCTCTCGTTGGTACTCACCATTGTGCTAGAGTGACACCAAATTTGGCGCCGTTGCCCCTAACTTCTTTTTGCTTGAAGGCTCTTTGTCTATTTGATAGACTGGCTATCTTGCACTGTTTTGCTTGCTTCTGAGGTTGAGCTCCTGTGGATGCTTTGCTCTTTAAAAAACAAGAAGAAGGTTCATCTTGACTTTGCGACTGTCCTTCCGTGCTTGCGTCCGTCTGGATCATAGAGCTTTTGACATCTACAACATCTTGTTCAAGAAGATTAGCCTTAGAGGAACAAAGAGAGTGTGTGGTGTCAGTTTCAGTGGGCATGTGATTCTCCAATTCTAATGTAATGCATTGATTATATACCCACACTTGAAGAAGTTGACTTCTTAGGTTCAAGTTGACAGCATGGTCGTAAATCCAATCTTGACCCAAGACAAGTGGTTCTGTGAGGTCCTCATCATGACACACTAGCATTTTGACTTTTATTGGAACATCTTGAAGGTAGATGGGAAGTTCCACCTCACCCAAACAGGGTGTTTCCACGCCTCCTAATCCTATGAGATAGGCTTCTATGGGCTTGATGTCCAAATGCAAGTCTTGGCAGTATGAAAGTCTAACTGCACTAGTTGCTGCTCTTGAGTCAACCAATGCTCTCACAGTCCTTACACTCTTTCCTTGTCCTACCTCTATAGTCACAAAGGGCCGTCGATCAATTATGTGAGAAGTAATTATGCCTGATTTTTGGCACATGTCCATGTGATATTTGGGAGCTTTTGTGTGGACATCTAGGCCTAGCCGCCGTAGCTTATTTCTTCTGATGCGCTCTCTTGCCTCTGCTTGTGCTTCTTCTCTAACCCTTAACTCCTCTTCTTTTCGCTTCTTAGCAGTGTTGAGTCTTGTGAGCATTTCCTCTGTAAGAGGTTCCTGATATAACTTGACTCGGCATCCACTAATATAGTTTGGTAGGATATCACCTTCTAAAGTGGCCAATTGCACTGCACCGCTAGTGGAGAGTCTATTAATGATCATGGGTCCATATCCTCGTTTCTCCAATTTGCGCGCATGTTGCTTTAGCGTGTAAACCAGCACTAGATCACCTTCCTTCAATCCTTTGTCCTTTACATGGGCATCAAAGTATGCCTTTTGCCTTTTCTTTGCAGCATAAATGCCTGCTGCTGCGCGTAGCCTCGTCTCACCTAAGCGTTCTAGATCAAAGATCCTGGAAGACAACTCATGTCCATTCCACTCATGCTCTTGTGCTACCTTCAAGGCTGGGATTAGGAAGTCCAATGGTAGCAAGGCATTCTGTCCAAAGACCATCTGAAATGGGGTAGCATTGAGTACCGTTTTGTAGGCAACTCGGTATGCCCAAACAGCATGATGAAGCTGTTTGTCCCAATCAGAGCGTTTATTATTTACAAGTTTCGTCAATACGTTACATAGGATCTTATTCGTGCTCTCGGCCTGTCCGTTGGCTTGTGGGTGATAAGGGGCAGACTTCTTGTGTATCACCATGAATTCTTGAAGGAGATGTTCAATGACCTCATTCAAGAAGTGCGTACCTCTATCACTAACCAACTCTATTGGTAACCCATATCTAGTGAACACATTTTCGAATAAGAACTTAGCCGTTGTTTGAGCATCATTTTTTGTCGTAGCTTTTACTTCCACCCACTTTGTAAGGTAATCTGTGGCTACAATAATGTATTCTGCATGGGAGTTTCTAGCTGGGGGGTTGATGGGACCTACAAAGTCTATACCCCACTTTGAAAATGCACGTCCTCCCATCATTGGCCTTAAAGGCATTTCATCTTTTCTTATCGGATATTGGGCACGTTGGCATGTGTCGCAACTCTTCACATAAGTATGTGCATCCATATGAAGAGTGGGCCACCACAGTCCTGAGAAGAGAATAGTCTTAATCACTCTGTCAGGCCCAAAGTGCCCACCTGCAGCACCGCTATGTGCCGTTTCTAAGACTTTCAAGTAGTCTGATTCATGTACGCACAGTCTTAGGTAACCATCCTTGCCCCTTCGATACAGGTTGTCTCCTACTAAAGCATAGTCTTGAGCCTCTTGCTCCATGCCCCGTTTTCTTGCAATACTAGCCTGATTGGTTAATGTTCCCGTTCTCATGAACTCGACCAGTGGAGCACTCCAATCTGGGATTAATGACATGTGATAAAGAGTGGCATGCTCCACTGGGGGTCTCTCCTGGCACTCTGGACAACTCTGGATCCACTCTTGTACTTCTTTGTCCATGCTAGGCCAATACACTCCTAAGCGTTTTAGATTCTGCAAGGTTCGTTGTTTAGAGTAGTGATTCCCTAGCGGTCCCTCATGGGCTTGCTGCAGCCAACTAGCATGTTCATCCTCCTCGACACAACAAGCTAACACCCCTTCTGTATCTTGCTTGTACATACTTCCAGCCAAGATTTGATACTTTAATGATTTTACAACTTCTTCTTTGCTGGTTTTCACATTCTTATTTGCAGGCCCGAAGGTTAGGACTGGTACCAACTTATTTGCCCATTTAGGAACAACTTCTAAATTGAACAGATACGCATCGGGCAATTCATCAGACACTCCTTGCGGTGGCTCTCCTGAAGTGATGCGAGAAAGATGGTCTGCCCTAAGATGGGTTCTACCTTTCCTGACAACAACTTCAAAGTCGTATTCCATTAGTAAGAGAAACCATCTTACTAAGCGACCTGTATTGCAAGGTTTATTGACCAAATATAGTAGCGCTTGATGATCAGTGAAAAACTTGAACTTATTGGCCAATAGATAGTGTCTAAACTTCTTCACAGCATATATCATGCCCAAGCCTTCTCTCTCCGTTGTGGTGTAATTTTGTTCAGCTGCATTTAATTGCCTACTAGCATATGCTATCGGCAAATCTAGGTTTCCTTCACCTGTGGGTTGTGCTAGCACACATCCTATAGCATGATTGGAGGCATCTACATGGACATGAAAGGGTTTGCTCCAATCCGGAGTAGTCAGTATTGGTGCTGTGCACAAACGTCTCTTCAGCTCATTGAAGGAATTCTCGCATTCCTCGTTCCACTCAAAATTTGTTAGCAACCCGTAAAGAGGTTTAGCTATGATGGCATACATGTGGATAAACCTACGGTAATATCCACAATGGCCCATAAAGGCTTGTACCTCTTTAACATTCCTTGGTCTTGGCAACTCTGCTATCGCTCTTACCTTGTCCTCATCTGTTGAAATTCCATTCTTAGAAACAATGTGACCTAAGATCTTACCTTGTCGTACCATGAACACACACTTCTCTGGGTTCAGACACACTCGATAATCTCTACACTTGTTGAAGATTTGTCTGAGCTCAGGGATGTGGTAACTTCTCTGTTGGGAATGAGCACATAAGTCATCCACATATACTTCTAAGCTCTTCCGCAAGAACTCTTTGAAGACATGACACATGAGCCTTTGGAATGTTGCAGGTGCATTGGTGAGCCCAAATGGCATCACACGAAATGCAAAGATTCCCCATTCTGTGGCAAAGGCCGTTTTGTATTGATCTTCGGGGGCAATGGCTACTTGGTTGTAACCTGAAAATCCATCAAGGAAGCTATAAACTTCCTTGCCTGCAACACGCTCCAATAGATGTTCGGTGATTGGAAGTGGATAACTATCTCTGATCGTTGCGGCATTAACTTTTTTAAGGTTAATGCACACTCGCAATTTCCCATTCTTCTTGGGCACCACCACAATGGGGGACACCCATTCAGTGTGCTCAATCTCATAAATGAATCCAGCTTCAATCAACCTGTCAATTTCCTCCTTTATTTTGGCTGCATAATTGTCATTATATGTGTAGGGCTTTTGTTTGGTGGGCTTGGCATCAGCGGTCATCGGAATAGTATGAGAGCAAATCTTTGGATCTACCCCGTTCAAGTCTCTATAGTGCCATGCGAACACATCCCTATATTCCCTTAATAGAGCTACAAGCTCTGCTTCTTCTTTTGCACTTAGGTCATCTCCTATGTACGTACATCGTTCTTCGTTCCCTTCAATGGTCACTACAATTTTTTTGGTCTTTTCTTTATTGTCATATGCTTCTCCTGTAATGGCCTCTCTCTTAGGCATCCGTACCAAAATTTTTCGGTCTTCCACTTCATATTTCTTGAAATTATCTGGTACTTCAAACAATGATTCTTCCTCTTCTTGTTTCACTGCTTTTCTTTTCTTTTTCTTTTGACCTCCTTCACTTCCTTCCTTTGAGTTTATCGTTTTAATACTTGTGAGGGGTTCTTCTTCTTTTTGGGTTAGCACTCCTATGTCTTCTAAGTAGTGTTCCTCTGAGTCAAAGTAAGTATCCATCACAATGGATTCTAGGTCATCGTCATTCTCTTCTTCTTCTATGAACTCACTAGGATCACACTCTTCCAACAGGGGCTGACACATGAACACTGAAATATCATAACCCTCCTCATCACAATGAGGTGTCCATTGTTCTTCATTGACTGCTATGTCCATGGTAGCTAAGATTTCTGCCCAACCATGAGGCTCAAATTCCTCATCTGGAAATATCATCGGTGTATAGGCTGGGTCTTTTATTGGTCTATCTCCTGGGGAAGTTCCTTCTTCTCTCGCTTTTAGGCGCTTTTCCTCTTCCTCTGCGACCTTGCACATCCACAAGTGAGTATCTTCATGCAGCCAGGATGGATCAGGTGAACTTCCAGAATGCACAGAGATTGAATCTTCTTTTGCCTTGTGGATAGGATTCCACTGTAGGGGTGGTACATCTCTGAAGGTGTAATCCTTCAGATTGACCTTAGTGGTGACCCCTAAGTGCTGTAAGTACAAGGAATTGGTTCCCCAATCCTGTACTATTTGCAATTGTCGTAGGAAGGGTCTTCCTAGGATCATCTCGTAGACATTATTTTTTTCAAAGTCACATATAGCAAATGTATGTTCAAACTCTACACCACAAGTGGTTAGAGTTATCCCCTCAAGCAATCCTAGAGGTCTTTCAAAATGACCATCTGCCATTTGAAGCTTCATTCTTGTTGGTCTTAATGTGGGTTTGCCCCATTGCTTCCACAGGGAGGTGGTCGCAATAGCAACACCAGCACCCGAATCTACGATTGCTTTGGTTGTGTAACCTTGATAGGTGATTGGAAGATAAGTATTACCTTCTTCACCTTCGCTCATATCTCCTATCTTGTCGAGAGGTATCTCTGGAACTTTTTGCTTAGAGCCTACTTTTGGCATATTGGATTCAAGTTCTGGAACCTGATCCTTCACATGATTCCATAGCTCCGGTTTTGCCTTGAGCAGCTCCTCTACAGTGAGATGACATTGAACCTTAGTGTTCTTCACAACATCAGTGTTTCTTGGAATCACCGAGTCTTCATTTCTTACCAATATTGTGGGAGCTCTGATCTGGAGAGATTCAGATTCCCATGGGCCTGTGTAATGAGGCAACTCTTGTAAAGAATTAGATTCAAAATCTAATCTTTCATCTTCTTGTTGCTCTACTTGGTCTCCATAGATAGACGGAATGTCTTGGGGAAATTGATCATGAAGATCATCAATCTCAGGAATAGGAGGGGAATAACCCTTCTCCTTGGCCCATTTTTCTTCCTGTATTTCCCGCAAGAACTCTTGAGAGTACTGTTGAATTGAAGGAGGTATTCCAGCATCCGTAGAATTAGGAACATAAGCTCCCATTGGTGGTGAGCTTCCTCTTCCAATAACTGGTTGAGCCTGTGGAGGTAAAGAAACTTGTGGTTTGTTTACCAACTGCTCTAATCTTTCTAGTAAGCCTTGGAAATGCAAATCCGGTTTGATAGAGTTTGTCTGATTGAACTTTTGACTAGTCTCAAGTATGGCTTGAGCTTGTTCTACCATTTTCATGCACATTTTCATCCGTTCAATCTCTAAATCTGCTCTAGGGTAACTCTTGTCTAGGTTTGCAGCTGTTGGCCCTTCTTGAAGACGAGCCTGGTAAGCCTTGAACATCATGTCCAAGCCTTCTGGGGTTGGATCTGCAAGAACAGACCCTGGTTGTGGATTATTTACAATGGGTGTTGGGGTGGAATGAGGTGAAGTGGATGGAGCTTCGGCATGCGAGGGGCTTTGAGACGCGATGTCTTCTATTTTTGTTTTGGTATCCCTTAGGCTTTCTTCTAGCTCGGATAGCTTTTTGTTCCACTTGCGATTAGCCTTCTCTCTGGTATCCTTCCATGTTCTTGGTTTCCTCTTACTAGGTTCTCCTGCCTCACTTGACTCCGACTGCTCAGATGGTTTTGCTTGTTGTGCAGCCTGTGCCCTAGTAACTGCCTGTACAGGAGCCACATTACTACTACTTGAACTTGAATCTGCCACTAAGCCTACCACGTTGATGGGTGTGACCTTGGGTGCACTAGAGGGATTCCTGGGACACTCTCTAGGAAGGTGTTCCTTGCCACACTCAGGACAAAAGCCTTGTATTGTGATGTTTTGTCCTAGTCCCAGAGCTGGTTGGTGGGGACATTCACGAATGAAATGATCACCCTGACATCTAAAGCATGGTCCTCTAGGGGCTTGTGGTCTTACTTGTCTCAATTGGGGCCTAGTATTTGGATTCATATACATGACATTGGAGTATTCTGGCTCCCAATTTTGTTCCATAGGTGGTGCCTCATATTGATACTGAGAAGTCTCACTTTGCTCAGGTGACTCTATATAATAAGCCTGTGGACTATCTTCATGGAAGTAGTCTGAACCATGAGCGTGAGAATCATTTTCTAAGACCAATGGGGTCAGTGGCACTAATGCTCTATTATGGTTCTCCTCCGCCATCGTATATTTAACTGGGATCACATTGGCAGGAGCTGGCGGTTGGTTTCCTAGGACTGGTTGTGGCCTATATGGTGCCTGATATTGCTGCTGGTATTGAGGTTGATATTGTTGTGGCCTATAATATGGCTGTTGGTACTGATTCTGATACCTAACCTGCTGGTAAGGTTGCTGATAATTTTGTCTAACAGCCTGTCTGTTATAGGGACAATCTTGGGCCGTATGATTTGTGTATTTTCTCTCAATGGTGCAATATAGAGCATTAGGGTTTCCTTGGGGTTGAGTCATCATTGGACAAACATTAGCCATGTGATCTCCTCCACATGTATAACATCTTTTCACTGAAGTGACCCTTGGCATTTGTCTATTTTGAACTCCTAGCTTTTTGGCCACTTGCTCAGCTATCTCATCTATCTCGGTGGAGGCTCTAGAGGTATGACTTGTAGAACTATCAGAGTCCTTATAGAGTTTGGATAGTCCTAACTCCTCACCTAAGTTGTCTTCTATGTCAATGCACATCCGTATACACTCTTCTATGGATCTAGGATCTTTCAGGTATACATACGACCTTAATTTTGTGCTCAATAGGCCATCTAAAAACAGTGCCACCTGTTTGGCTGATGTGGGTAATTCTGGTACAGGGCATCTTTCCAAGTACTGTCTAAACCTTCTTCCTGCAAGTCGCACTGTTTCTTGTGGTGTCTGCTTGAAGCTGTGGATCAATGATGATGTGTTATGCCTGATACCGCTTTTGGAAAATTCCACAATGAATTCTTCTAGCAGCTGACCTATCTCTCTATAGTTGCGACTGTTTAGAGGTTGAAACCAAGCTAAGGCAGTACCCTTAAGAGTCAACCCAAATGCCTCAAACTGGGTGAATAAGTCTTCAACCTGTTCAGCTCTTAGCACTTGTTTGAACTCTGCCACATGATCATAAGGATCTCCAAATCCATCAAAGTAGTTCTTCATTGTCTTAACCACTTGAGAGGGTCTAAGGGTTCTTGAGTGCTCTCGTGGTCTAGGCAATGGGAAATCATGATCGTCTCTTTGATGTCTATGAACTCTATGTCTCTCCCTTTCAAGTCTCTCCATTCCATATCCTGATCTGTCTCTGCCTACAGTGTCTGCAAAGCTTACCTCCGGTCTCTCTCTAGTTCTTTCCCTCTGGGTTTCATGAGCCTTGGATGATCCGGCTCCCTGGAGGCCCTGGGAAACGTTAGATCTTGGTGGAGGGAAAATTGCTTCACCTTGCCAAGTGTAAGCATGTCTGTCATGATCTGATACTAAGAATAATTTCTGAGATGTGTGATCTAGATAGACAGCCTTCCCTGGTGTCTCTGGGTCCTTGAATTCATAGATGGTGACTACTGGGCTGGGTTGATCCGGCCTAAATCTCCAAAAGGCTTCCTCCGTTTCTCTATTCACGAATAGTTCTATGCTTTTATTATCTTGAGGAATCCATTCTGGAGTGAGCACTCTGGTTAAGACTGACTTACCTCTAGGGGTCTTGGGTTCTCCTCCTAGGTCTCCTTGCTCTAGGTCTCCTATCTCATTCTCAGGAATGATATTTCCAAACTCATCTGTCCTATCTGGTAAGTTGGTAACCACATACATGGTTCCTTCCTTATCAATGTAAGCACCCTCTTCAAGCTTGACCACTGGGTGTTCAAGTCCAAAGAGTTGGTCAGGATTTTTGAGTTGAACCACTGATCGTCTTAGACCATCCTCATAGATGCGAGCACCTAATTGATTGGTCCTGATATACTCCAATTGGGTCTTATAGGGACCTTCTGGTGTCTGTAAATAGGCAAGGCCTGAGCTGCGTGTGGGTCTTTCCATGCCAAAAGACATTTCAGAGTCACTGGTTTCTGAACTTCGTGTGTAAGGATAACCACTAAGCTGTTGAGCCCAAGACTTGGCTGTATGGTTGACACTAGCCTCAGATGACCTAATGCTTTGTCTATCCTTGCCTAAGTGTCTGCCAGATCTCAGGTTCATAAGCCTTGGCTTCTAGTCCCAAAGTTCTCTTATATTGCTCAAAATCCTTTGGAACACCTTGATTTTCTAGTTTCCCTGAGGGTCAACAAACCCAAGATCACTCCGAACGGATTTCGTATGAGAAAGTTATGCCAGTTCAGGGTTTTGGGGGTTAAAACAGGGAAACAGGGTCTCTCAGAAGATGCTTCAAATCAAGCGATATATGACATTTATAGGACACGATACTTGTTACTTGAGGAACTCGATACACGATACTTGATCTTTGAACAGACGATATACGATATTTCAAGGAAAACGATACTTGATACTTCCCCTAAACGATACACGACCTCCAAACCAAACGCTACACGATCTCTCACAAAACGATCGCTGGACAAAACGATATCTGAGCAAACGATCGCTGGGCAAAACGATCTTTGACAAAACGATACTCGATACTTAGCTCAAAACGATACTCGATCGCTGGCAAGTATCGCGATCTCTGAGACGCGATACACGATACTTGGACCAACACGATACACGATACTTGAATCCAGACGATACACGATACTTCCCCAAACGATCTTTGGACCAGACGATCTCTGATTCTGAAACGATACTCGATACTTGGCTCAAAACGATACACGATCTCTCACGAAACGATCGCTACACCAAACGATATCTGAGGAACGATCGCTGACTAGACGATCTTTGACAAAACGATCGCTGGCTGAGTATCGCTGACAAAACGATCGCTGACTCGAAACGATACACGATACTTGTCAGGTATCGCGATCGCTGAACCAAACGATAGACGATCTTTGATAAACGATCGCTGGAGAACGATCGCTGGCAAACGATCTTTGACCGAAACGATCAACGATCTCTGGGAAATATCGCGATACTCAACCACAGGAGCAAAACGATACTTGTGAAGTATCGCGATACTCGACCGCAGGAGCAAAACGATACTTGACCCTTTGCCAAGATTTTTACAAGATTTTTTAAGTTTAATCACACACAGAGGTTTCACAAGGTCTCCTACCCTCTCCACGATCTCTGTATCGCACAAAACACACTTCTCAATCCCTAACAGTGCCAAACGATACTTCGCACAGATCGTTTCACTCTAGCAATTGATTTACTGAGAATTTTGATCAAAAAAGGGGGGTTTGCTCACCTTGGTAACTCCTATAATCTCTTTGTCACTTCCCCTTGTTCTGTTCAAGCCCAGCTTGCCCTGCAACTCACTCACGATCGCTGGCGCAGTTCTCACGATACTTGGCAGTTTCCCTCACGATACTTGGCGCAGGTTTTGCTAATTCAACTATTTTGGTACTGATTCTTCTGCGCCTCTGTTCTGCACCCTCTCTAAGCTTCTTGCTCACAACCACAAGTAAAAACAAAGTGAATGTACTCTAAAAAATGGAGAAAACTGAGAAAATGAAGGTGGGTGGAGATGGTGATGATGATGAAGATGAAGAAGAAGGGAAATTCAAAAACTGAACTGAAAATGATAATTTTTTTACCTTCCAACGTCGCTACTCTACGTCTTACCGTCACACGCTCGTCCTCCAAGCTCTCTCCCCGGCAACGGCGCCAAATTTGGTGTCACTCTAGCACAATGGTGAGTACCAACGAGAGGAGATACACCTCATAAATGTCAATCCGTGGAGACGTGAGGACCGGTATGAAGACCGCGAGCAAGTGATGGCACAAGGGCGTGAGTGAAAGCACACAAGCATGCACACACATACACACACACGCGCACAAGGTAAGAGCAAAGAGTGGAACAATGGAAAGCTTCGATTACCAAAGAGCTCTCTTACAAAACTGAAATCTACAACAAGCCAACCTCAAAAATGAGCTCTCCAGTCCTTTTTATAGTTTTTGAGTGGTTTTGGCCCTGTCCAGACCTAGTGTCCGGCCTAGTTAAAAAATAGGTTCCAGGGCTTATTTGGGGGCTCAAACGGAGTCTAAAAATCATGAAAATTTGTAGGATGGTAGATCTAATACTCCTCAAGCTCGAGGACTCCTCGGCTTGGACAAAATGGAGTTACAAAAATGGAAAATGGTATTTACAATGGTTTTTAGTGATAAAAATCACTATTTTTGTAGGGATTTCTTCTGAAAATTTGACATGTGCTTCTTGGAGCTCCCTACTTGCTCCTTCTTCCTGTGTGTCCACTTCCTTGATGCGCTTCCATGCTTTGTCCTTGACCTTAAGCTTCAACAGAGAGCTTCTTGTAGTTTTGAGCTTGTATGAGAACTTTGTTGCAATAGAAGTGATTCCATTGTCTGACTCTCTTTGTTCTTGATGTGTGTGCGCGTGTGTGTGTATGTGTGTGCATGTTAGTGTGCTTCGCACTCACACATTTGTGCCTTCACTTGCTCGAGGTCTTCATACCATCCTCATGTCTTCCCGGATTGACATTAAAGGAGGTGCTACTCATCACTGAGCTACACCAAATTTTGGCGCCGTTGCCGGGGATTCGAGCTTTGAGGACGAGCGTGTGATGGTAAGACGTAGAGAGGACGCGTTGCAATGGTAAGTAGTCGATAAATTTCTGATTTTTCTCCATCTCCATCTCCATCTTCACCTCCTTCTTCATCTCCACCTCCACCTCCTTCTCCACTACATATTCCCTCTTCCTTGTCATTCCCCTCATTTGTTGTGTGCAAGTTTGAGAGAGAGCGAGTGTGTGTGCTTGTTTTTGTGTGTTTTTGCATGTTTCTTGCAGGCTTCAGCTTCATCATCATCTCCAGCAAGCTCAGCAGGTACGGATTTCCTCTGCATAGGTCCCGAGGCGTCAAGCTTGAGCTATCGCGACACCTCGAAAACTTCACCCAATCACAATTCTGAGTGCACCACGACACTGCGCAGGCTGAGAGCTCCTAGGATCACTAGACAGAACTGAAAAATTCACCATATCCCGAGCTATCGTGACACCTCGAGGTATCGCGACATCTCGAACTATCGCGACACTCCGAACTATCGCGACACCCCGAACTATCGCGACACTCCCAAGTATCGTGACACCTCGGAGTATCGCGACACCTCGACCTATCGCGACACACCCAAGTATCGCGACACCTCGGAGTATCGCGACACCTCGACCTATCGCGACACACCGACCCCACGACCTATCGCGACACCTCAGAGTATCGCGACATCTCGAACTATCGCGACATCTCGAACTATCACGACACTCCCAAGTATCGCGACACCTCGAAGTATCGTGACACTTCGAAGTATCGCGACACTCCGACCTATCGTGACACTTCCACCTATCGCGACACCTCGACCCGACCTATCGTGATACACAGGCTTAACGCATAAATTTTTAGGATAACCCTAAGGGACAAAAAGTAAACTGGAGTCGACCACTTATCAAGTGCGAAATTCACTTAAGTACTCCTGACGACGTGATTTCAGACAAGATCATAAACATAATATTCAACTCAAAAGAACAAGGTGATTGGTGCAAATTAACCTGCAACGAGAGTGTGCTTGGGTCCAAGGGGGTAGATAAATCAGGCATATGAACCTTAGATCAGGCAGACACTTAGGCCGAGACAGACAAAGCCTCAGATCTTCTAAAGCTAGTGTCAATCACACTGCTAGATCTTGGGCCCAGCAGTTGAGTGATTACCCATACACTCCCAGATCAGAAACAAGTGATTCTGAGATGTCCTATAACATGGAGAGACCAGTAGGTAGTTCAGGAGTGGTGTACCTAGAAAAGCCAGAAGGACCTTACAAGACTCAATTGGAATACATCAGGACTAATCGTCTAGGTGCTCACATCTACGAAGACGGCCTGAGAAGATCTGTGATCTAGATTAAGAACCCGGATCAACCCCATGGACTAGAACACCCGGTAGTCAGGTTCGAGAATGGAGCATACCTGGATAAAGAGGGGACTATTTATGTAGTCACCGCTCTTCCTGATAGAACAGACGAGTTTGGAAATGTGATTGCAGAGATCGACATGGGTGATATAGAGCAAGGAAATTTAGAGAAAGAACCGAGAACTCCCCGGGGTAAATCTGTCTTGACCAGAATCATGACTCCAGAGTGGATTCCACAAGATAATAAAAGCATAGATCTGCTTTTAAACCGAGAAACCGATGAGGCTTTTTGGAGATATAAATCTGCTCAACCTCAGGAAGTGAGTGCCCTCACAATCTATGAGTTTAAAGACCCTGATAGCCCAGGCAAAGTAACCTACCTAGACAATGCATCAGAGAGAATCTTCATGGTCACTGAGCATGGCAGACATGCCTACACATGGAAGGGTGAATTTGTTTTTCCCCAACCAAGGTCTAATGTGTCCTTTGGTCACCAAGGAGCCGGGACCTCCCAGGCTCATGGAGTCCAAGGAGATAGAAGTAGAGATAGACCTGAAGTAAGCTTTGCCGACCCCCAGGGAAGAGAAAGAAGGAGAACAGGGACGGACAGAGGGGAAACCGAGAGATTTAGAGACCCAAGAAACCAAAGAAATGTTGATGATTTTCCTTTGCCAAGGCCGAGAGAACACCCTAGGACCCTGCGGCCAACTCAACTGGTGAAGTCCATGAAGAATTACTTCGATGGCACGTGTGACCCTTATGACCATGTGGCAGAGTTTAGGCAAGTCTTGAAAGCTGAACAGGTAGAGGACCTATTCACACAATATAATGCTTTTGGTCTAACCCTTAGGAACACTGCCCTCACGTGGTTTCAACCATTGAACGAGAGGCATTTCAGAAACATAGACCAGCTCCTAGAAGCCTTTATCATTGAGTTTTCTAAGAGTGGCATAAGGCACAACACTTCCTCACTAATTCATAGCTTCAAGCAAACACCTCAAGAGACGGTCAGACTAGCTGGGAGACGGTTTAGGCAATACCTAGAGAGATGCCCGATGCCGGAGTTACCTACACCGGCCAAGCAAGTGGCCCTGTTCTTAGATGGATTGTTGAGCACCAAGCTCAGGTCATATGTGTATCTGAAGGACCCCAGAACTATAGAAGAGTGCGTGCGCATGTGCATAGACATTGAGCACAATTTAGGCGAGGAGTTAGAACTGTCAAAAATCTATAAGGATTCTGATAGCTCTAGTAGCCTCACATCTAGTCAATCCATATCCATTGAGGAACTTGCAGAGAAGGTAGCTCAAAAACTAGGTGTCTCTAGCAAACAAACTCCGAGATTTGCCCCAGCTAAGCGGTGCTACACTTATGGAGGTGACCATATGGCAAATGTATGCCCCATTATGGCGCAACCCCAGGTGAATCCTAGTAGCCAGTACTGCACCATAGAGCGAAGGTACACCAACCACACTGCACAAGACTGCCCATATAACAAACAAACTGTCAGGCAAAACTACCCTCAGCCATATCCACAACAAGGTAGATACCAGAATCAGTACCAACCACAACAATACAACCGACCACAACAAACTTATCAGCCACCTTATCAAGGGCAGCAGAGACCTCAACCAGTCCTAGTACAGCAACCCCTTGCTCCAACCAATGTGATCCCAGTGAAATATGCATCTGCTGAAGAAAATCCGAACAGAGCCATAGTTCCAGTCACCCCATTGCTATCAGACAGTGATCCAAGTGACCATAGTTTTGACTCCACACATATTGATAGCCCACAGGCTTACTACATGCAGTCACCCGAGCATAATGAGTCATACTATTATGAGGACCCAAGTGAAAATAGTGGGGAGCCTGAGTATGCCAATGTCATGTACACAAACTCCAACTCTAGACCTCAACCTAGGCAGGTACGACCCCCATTTCCTAGAGGACCATGCTTCAGATGTCAGGGAGATCACCTTATACGTGATTGTCCACTGCCTACCCCTACACAACCTCAACCAGTAACAATTCAGGGTTTCTGTCAAGACTGCGGGAAAGAGCATCTCCTACGAGATTGCCCAAAGAACCCTAATAACATGCCTAAAATCACTCCTATCAATGTTGCTGGGTTAGTTGTAGACTCCACAGGGAGTGTGACTTCCACTGCACCTGTGCAAGTGATCACAAGAGCCCAAGCACTACAACAAAACCAAGGTGTTGGTCAGGAAAAGAGCCCCGAGGTGAGTGAAACAGAGAGCATAACCAAAAAGAGGACTAGAGCCTGGAAGGATAGTCGTGAAAGAATGAAAAGGCAATGGGCAAAAAAGATGAGCGAACTTGAAGAAAGCTTGAGAGAAACCAAAGCAAAGATAAGTGAACTCGCATCTCAAAACCACTCTCACACCACCCCTCCACCAGCTCTCCCTTTACCCGCCAATCCACCTTCTTCCATTCCCCAACCTTTCAATACACCACCCTTAACCCACCCACCACCCAGAGTAGGATCCGTCCTAGCCGATCCCACTCCCGAGGACCTAAACATGATGCTTAGAGCATATCAGGCCAGAATCCAAGAAGGGCCAAACGTAACTGATCATGAAAAGTGTTAGCCTAGAGCAGAACTAGAGCTAGAACGAACCAAAATTTGTGCTAAGATGGTGGAATTGGCTCAGACTATGTTTGAAGCCAGTCGCCTCTTTAACATCTCTAGTTCAGCTAAGACGCAGTTACACTTTGATGGACTACTAGAACGAATAGAGAGGCTAATTGCACAATCAGAAAAGGAACCCGCCTCTCAAAATAAGGGCAAGGCAAGTGAGAACGTGAGCCTACCTCCCCAGGAAGCCTACGTGCCTAACTCTACGGAGCTAGACACATCATTTTCTATGAATCGGTTCACACCAGAATTCCTACGAGAGATTCAAGAAGACAAATGGGCTAAAGAAAGTGAAGTCCCTCGTCCCATTGAATTTGTGGATGATGCACACGAGCAATTCCCACAGGACATCCCATCCATTTATGAGGAGCATGAGAGCATCCACTCTCAAGAGAGATTAGACTTTGAGTCTAATTCTCTACAAGAATTACCACATTTCACAGGCCCATGGGAAACCAAGTCTACTTGTCTGAGAGCGCCCACAGTCATGATAAAAAATGAAGATTCTATCATACCTAGGAATAGAGAGGTAGTAAAGAACACTAAAGTGCAGTGCAATCTCACTTTAGAAGAGCTACTCAAAGTTAAGCTAGAAGTGTGGAAACATGTAGCCAAACAAGTGCCAGACATAGCAAAATCGCGCTCCCAAGTAGGATCTCATAGAACAATGCTTGAAATACCATTGGATAAGATAGGAGACATGAGTGAAGGAGAAGAAGGAAATACCTATCTCCCAGTAACTCATCAGGGTTACACAACCAAGGCGATTTTGGACTCAGGTGCAAGAGTTGCAATTGCTACAACTTCCCTATGGAAGCGATGGGGCAAGCCAGCACTCCGACCAACGACAATGAAATTGCAGATGGCTGAAGGTCATATTGAAAGGCCCTTAGGATTGCTAGAAGGAATAACTCTCACTACATGTGGGGTTGAGTTTGAGCATACTTTTGCTATATGCGACTTTAGCAAAAACCAAGCCTACGAGATGATTTTGGGAAGGCCATTTATGCGGCAATTGCAAGTAGTCCAGGATTGGGGAACCAATTCCTTGTATTTGCAACATCTAGGTGTTACAACCAAAGTCAATCTTAAGGATTACTCTCATAGAGACGTACCGCCTATTCAATGGAATCCCATCCATAGAGCCAAAGATGAGACTGAGTCTGTGCATCCCATAGGATCCGGATCCTCCTGGATGCATGAAGACACCCACTTATGGATGTGTAAGGTAGCAGTAGAAGAAGAGAAGAGAGAGAAAGCCAGAGAGGTAGGTGCAAAAGAAAACCATAGATCAATTCAAGACCCAGCCTATGCACCTGTAGTCTTTCCTGATGAGGAATTTGAACCCCATGGCTGGGCAGAAATCCTAGCAACAATGGATGTAGCCATCAATGAAGAGCAGTGGACACCTCACTGTGATGAGAATGGCTATGACATTTCAGTCTTTTCAATAGAGCCAATCATGGGAGATGCAGTTTTAGAAGAATGCAAACCTAGCCCTGATGCATTTGAGGATGCGAGTGACTCCGATCTAGAGTCAATCATTATGGACCCACCTTTTGCATCAGATGAAGAATACTTCTATGAAGTAGAATTTCAACCCCAGAGGCACGGAGAGCTTACAAATGAGGTGAGGTTAGCCACACAAGTAGCTACTAAGAGCGGAGGAAAGAAAAAAAAGAAGAAGGAAGTCACTCCGGAGGCAGAAGAATCCTTGTTTGAGGTCCCTGAAAATTTTAAAAAATATGAGATAGATGATAGGAGAGTCATGATAAGAATTCCTAAACGTGAGGCACAAGAAGGAGAAGCCTATGATAGCAAGGAAACTACCAAGAACATAGTTGTAGCCATCGAGGAAGGAGAAGAAAGATGCACGTACATAGGTCATGACCTGACAGAAGAGGAAGAACAAGAGCTAATAGCCTTGCTAAGAGAATACCGAGATGTATTTGCTTGGAGTTATAAGGACATGAAAGGGGTAGACCCTGATATATGTTCACATACAATCCCCATGACCTCAGATGCCAGACCCTCGAAGCAGAAGCCCTACACATACAACGATAACTATGCTGCTAAGATCAAAGAGGAGATAGATAGACTGGTTGAAGCCGGATTCATCTATGAAATTGAGCACACTGAGTGGGTATCCCCCATTGTAGTGGTGCCCAAGAAAAATGGAAAACTGCGTGTGTGTATTAACCTTAAAAAATTTAATGCCGCCACGATTAGAGACAGTTATCCTCTTCCTATCACTGAGCACCTATTAGAAAGGGTAGCAGGCAAGGAAGTGTACAACTTCCTAGATGGGTTTTCGGGCTACAATCAAGTAGCCATTGCTCCAGAGGATCAACATAAAATGGCTTTTTCCACGGAGTGGGGCATATTTGCCTTTCGGGTAATGCCATTCGGGCTTACTAATGCACCTGCTACCTTTCAAAGATTGATGTGTCACGTGTTTAAAGAGTTCTTGAGGAAGAATTTGGAAGTCTATGTTGATGATCTGTGCGCTCATTCCAACATTAGACAGACCCATATACCTGAACTCAGACAAATCTTTGATAAATGCAGAGAATATCAAGTCTGCTTGAACCCAGAAAAGTGTGTTTTCATGGTCAGGCAAGGCAAAATTCTAGGACACATAGTGTCTAAGAACGGCATATCCACTGACGAAGAGAAAGTGAGAGCCATCGCAGAACTACCTAGGCCAAAGAACGTCAAGGAAGTACAGGCTTTCATGGGGCATTGTGGTTACTACCGCCGGTTTATACACATGTACGCCATCATAGCAAAGCCTCTGTATGGACTTTTGACTAACTTTGAGTGGACTGACGAATGTGAGAATTCCTTCAATGATCTTAAACGAAGATTGTGTTCAGCACCAATCTTGACCACACCGGATTGGAATAAGCCATTCCATGTGCACATGGATGCATCCAATTATGCTATTGGGTGTGTACTCGCGCAACCTACTGGTGAAGGTAATATGGATCTTCCAATTGCCTATGCTAGTAGACAGTTGAATGCAACTGAACGAAATTATACCACTACGGAGAGAGAAGGACTAGGCATGGTATATGCAGTTAAACATTTTAGACATTATTTGCTCACAAATAAGTTCAAAGTTTTTACTGATCACCAATCTCTACTGTACCTGGTAAACAAGCCATGTAATACGGGCAGATTAGTAAGATGGTTTCTCTTACTAATGGAGTGTGACTTTGAGGTAGTAGTGAGGAAAGGCAGAACTCACCTGAGAGCAGATCATCTCTCAAGGCTCACATCAAGAGAAGCCCCACAAGGAGTGTCAGATGACTTACCTGATGCTTACTTGTTTAACTTGGAAGTTGTACCGCAGTGGGCTAAGCCATTAGTGCCAGTATTAACCTACGGGCCTAACCACTCAGTAATGGCCACACAGGATAGAGAGGTAGTAAAAGCCCAAAAGTATCACATCATTGTAGGAAGTATGTACAAGCACACGGATCAAGGGATCTTGGCTTGTTGTGTGGAAGAGGACGAGCACACAGTGGCTGCAATTAGCACATGTAGGTGCATTAGAGCAACACTACTCAAAACAACGAACCCTACAAACATTGAGGAGACTTGGAGTGTACAGGCCAACTATGGAAGAAGACGTCCATAGAATGTGCAAGGAATGCCCAAATTGTTGCACTAAGCCACCAATGGAACATGCCACCCCTTATCGCGTGTCTCTAGTGCCAGATTGGAGCAAGCCACTAGTGGCGTTTCTGAGGACGAAAACATCCCCTCAAGATATGACCCTGACGAGACAAAGAAGTCTAGAACAAGAGGCCCTAGTTTACTCACTCATTGGTGATAATCTATACCAGCGCGGAAAAGATGGTTACCTGAGACTATGTGTTCATGAGAGTGAATATCTAAAGATCTTGGAAACTGCTCACCAGGGTGTAGCAGGATGACACTTTGGTCCAGATAGGGTGATCAAAGCAATTCTATTTGCAGGATTTTGGTGGCCCACCCTTCACATGGATGCACATACCTATGTGAAGAGGTGTGAGATTTGTCAGCGAACCCAGTATCCTATACGCAAAGATGAGATGCCACTGAAGCCTATGATGGGCGGACGTGCATTCTCTAAGTGGGGAATAGACTTTGTAGGTCCTATTAATCCCCCAGCTAAGGGCTCACATGCTGAATATATCATCGTGGCCACAGACTATCTAACCAAGTGGGTAGAAGTGAAAGCTACTACAAAAAATGATGCTCAAACAACAGCAAAGTTCTTATTTGAAAATGTGTTCACAAGGTACGGATTGCCAATAGAGTTGGTGAGTGATAAAGGCACACACTTCTTGAATGAAGTCATAGAAAACCTTCTCCAAGAATTCTTGGTAGTACATAAGAAGTCTGCCCCCTATCACCCTCAAGCCAATGGCCAGGCTGAGAGTACAAATAAGATCTTATGCAATGTACTGACGAAATTAGTGAACAATAAACGCTCTGATTGGGACAAACAACTACACCATGCTGTTTGGGCATACCAAGTGGCCTATAAAACGGTACTCCAAGCCACACCCTTTCAGATGGTGTTCGGTCAGAATGCGGTGCTACCCTTGGACTTTTTGATACCTACATTGAAGGTAGCACAAGAGCATGACTGGATAGGCCATGAACTCTCCTCTCGAATTTTTGATCTTGAACGTCTAGGCAAAACACGATTGAGAGCTGCAGCAGGAATCTATGCAGCGAAGAAGAGGCAAAAGGCATATTTTGATACACATGTGAAGGATAAAGGCTTGAAAGCAGGAGACCTAGTCCTAGTCTACACATTGAAGCAGCATGCACGAAAATTAGAGAAAAGAGGCTATGGAACTATGATCATAAATAGAATTTCAACTAGTGGGGCAGTACAACTAGCCACTTTGGAAGGCGATGTTCTCCCTAGCTACATAAGCGGATGTAGAGTCAAGTTATACCAAGAACCCCTGACTGAAGAGATGTTAAATCGGCTCAACATGGCCAAGAAACGTAAAGAGGAGGAAAAACGAATTCGAGAAGAAGCACAAGCAGAGGCCTTAGAGCGCATCCGACGAATGAAATTGAGGAGGCAAGGGAGAGATCAGCCTATGATTGACACTCAAGAGTCTCCAGGCTATCACATGGCCATGTGCGAGGCTTCAGGTGAACGTACCCATAAGATAGTGGATCGACGACCTTTTGTAACCCTAGAAATAGGACAAAGATACAGCACAACAAGCGTGAGAGCTTTAATTGATTCAGGAGCAGCCACTAGTGCAGTTTGGCGTTCTTATTGCCAACAGCTGCAATTGGAGGTAAAACCCCTAGAGGCATATCTGACAGGATTAGGAGGTGTTGAAACCCCTTGCATGGGAGAGGTGGATCTACCCCTCTACATTCAGGAGGTACCAATGCCAGTAAGAGTGCTAGTATGTGAAGACGAGGATCTTACTGAGCCTCTTGTCTTAGGCCAAGACTGGATCTATGATCACGCAGTCAACCTCAACCTAAGAAGTGGACTTCTTCAGGCTTGGGTAGGCCAAAGCCGTCTTACGATTGAATTAGAAAATCAAGCACTCAAACCAATAGAACGGGCACCAACTCCTGGTCCCTCCAGGAATCCACATAAAGATAATGATGCTCTTCTTGTCCAAACTTCTATGGTGCAGAGGATTGTCAATCTTACCAAAGGTACAGGAGTCAATGAGGAGTTCGCAGCGGGGTCAAAGGAGATTCTAAACATGAAGACCAAACACTATACAACACGAAGGAGGCCATTGATCAAGAAGTAGGAGCGCCAACTAGTGCAACATGGAGTACCTCGTGGCACGAAGCAGATCTGGATACGCAAGGATGGAAAACCCACAACTCTAATAGCAGACTCTCGAGGAGGCCACAAACAAGCCACACCATCACGGACACAAGTGAAGGAGTCCCCTAGACAACCTCCTAGGCACACCATGTCTATTTGGGTCCCTAAGCGGTCAATGAAGGCTAGCCCCAATGCTAGACACATATGGGTGCCCAAGGCCTGTTTACGAGCCCAAATAGCTCCAACTCTAGTTATTGGCATAATTCAACACTCACACGTCCTCTCGACTAACAACGGAGGAACTCTACCTAAAGACCACCCTAACCCACACTCAACCAAATCGAGAAATGTCTGGAAATGGGTGCCCAAAAGGCCCCAACTCCATCACACTCTAGTTCATAAATCTCTACCTATCTTTAGCTCTAAGAGCTACGAACCCTCTAGCAAAGTTTGGAGACTTAAACCATGTATCAAACCCCCAGACCCAATTTTTGTAAATCCATCCTCTCTGACATAGGTGCATTCTGAGTCCATTGCATAACCAAAGTAGACATCTAGGATGATACTGACCTCTAATCACCACCCACATCTATCACAAGCACTTCACCTCTGACCACTAACCTTCGGGATTGTCATGTTAGTATTGTGAAGGGAACACCATTACATCCTGTTTCCTATGCAACACTAATGTGCCCTTCTTCTTCTAGCAGATAAGCACCCGATTCCCATGGCAGCAGCTGCAGGCACGAGTTCTCAGGCAAGCACCAGCACTCAAATCAATTGGGATACCATGCCTGTGGAGGTTCCACTGATAGCTAGGCCAGAGGAGCTTTTGAACGTAAGAAGAATTCCCATTCCGGATCCACCAAGTGGCCTAACAGAAAGAGTAAAGGGGCATTCTCAGTGGTTCAATGAGATGCCAAGGGATTTGGGAGACGCAGATCATATCTGGGAATCCAAGATGGAATGTGGAGGAGTGTGGTGGACCTTTCAGTTCTTCTCACGAGAATTTGAAGCATTGCAAAATGCAACTCCTCTTCAGGATATTTGGCAGAAAGCGGGATTGCAAGATTACTTTAGTGCAGCCTTGCCTAGACCGGATTTTCTTAGGTGCTACTACTTGATAGCCACACTGAAGCCGACAGGGGATAAAGATCATTCAGGCACATTCTGGGTGCCCTCCCTATCAAACCAGGAGGAAATGAAGAAGTTTGAGTTGAATGTTACCTTAATCAGGGAAGCTCTTCAGATGTATGGCACCCACGTTCCCTCTGATAGAGATCCCTTGATACCAGAGTCAATGAAGAGCAACAGAATCAAGAAGTTGAAAGAAATGTGTGCCCTCACCCCTAACATCGCCATACCCCTGCGAATGTGCCTTCAACACTTCGCATTTCCAGCTCAAGACCGTTTTACCCAACCTCACAAGAAAATATTGTATGGATTATATCTAGCAGAGACAGGAAGCTTGCCAATTAAGATGCATGTATGGATTCTGGACCAATTGTATGAAGCAGGCAAGCGGGGTGTGAGGAAGCATACGTTACATGGCTGCTGTGCGATCACCAGAATTATTTATAGATGTCTTGCATATGACGTCCCAATAGCCAGGGCCCTTAAATACTCACAACTGGAGTTTTTCAAGGGGCGGAAGTCAGGGAATCAACCAGCGAAACGAATGCGTGGATCACTCTCCCAGGTCATGATCCCTCACGAGGCCACAGCCGAAGCTCCCCCTAGAGAAGAAGCCCACGTGGCACCTTTCACGGTACATCTCCAAGGAACTCAATCAGGGGGTGTGGTACAGCCCACTCCATCCGCCCCTCCACTACCTACCGATGCCAAGTTTGCATCTATGGCCACCTTAACTGAGGATCCCAATTTTGATTTTGAAAGATTCCTACAGACGGCCCACTTATCTGATAATGAAGGTTTTTCTGACAATGCCGATCCGGGATCATCATTCCAAGGAGAACAGCCACAGGGCGAGACAAGCAGGGTACATTGGGAAGAAGAGGCACAACATCCTCATGGTCCAAGCACACAAAATCAAGAAGAAGAACGGGGGAATGAACCAGAGGAGAGTGAAGAGAAGGCCCCTGCCTACACGGCACAACTCAAACGGCTATACAAGACAATCAAGCAGGTACAGAGAAGACATAAGATGACAGAATGCTTCAAGCCGAGAATGTCGACTCACATTTTGTTGAATCATTGAATCTATTGGCGGAGACATGTGGGATCGGGGAAGCATTGAGGACAATGGTCTATCAGGAGAACCCTACCTATGATCAACGAAGGATTCATACACGGCCACGACAAGGAAAAATGATTCAAATGGAAGTCTCTACTGCCTTGCCTACCACAATTTCAGAGGATGTTCACATGACAAGCCCAAGTCCCACTGACGAGCAAGATGTAATTACACAGGTACCATCTCCACCGTCACCTTCCATTCAACCCTCAGAACCCTTCTCCACTAGTCTTTCTGAACAACCGATATCCACCCATCATGAAACCATTGTACACACCTCTGTTTTTACATCCTTCCCTTTACCCACATCCATCACTTCCACCCAAATTTTTGAACCTCACACCGGTCATCCTGCCACCGATCAAACCATAATAGGTCACCCTTCCTATCTCCCCACCCGTGGACAACGACTTGCCACTAGCCAGACCTTATCCCATCATTTTCCATTCACCCACACCCAAACCCTATCCACCACTTCCCTAGTAACTGCCTCATACTCAACCCAAGTCACACAACCGTCGTTCTGGACAAACCTTGTAAATATACTCCAACAGGTCGAGAACTATAATAAAAAGTCCCTTTCCCAACCCCACTCCCCACATTCACTGCCACCACTAACACACCACCTACCGTTCCCGTATTCACAATTCACACTCCACACACTCTCACATCCGATCCCATGGATATTTCACCATCCACAGGAGCACCCACCACCACGTCTGTTCCACCATCAGCACATCTCACTTCACTCATAGGCACATCATCCACTTTTTCCTTTCCCACCTCCCGACCCTTTGCACGTTCCACCTCCACCCATGCATCCACATCATTTAGGAATGCACTAGACACCATGGTTGAAGCGGCCACTCAGCTTAAGCAAGAGTATAAGCTATTAGAAGAAAATAACACAGAGTTGTGCAATCTCTCGGCTCAACTCCAAGCACGAGTCGATGCCTTGGAACTAGGTAATACAGCACTACAACACCAGGTGACTGCCCTCCAACACTCGAAGACAGAACTCGAAGCTAAGTATGCAGAGACAGGCAAAGCTATGGAGGAACAACTCAGAGAACAAATGGGCCGCAATGCGAGACTTCAACGCAAGATGGCCCTACTACGTCGCCATCTAGCAGCGGCTCAAGAAGAGAACCGAAGGCTACAACAACAAAACAAGGAGAACCTAGAAGCGGCCATGGAAAACACCCCGGGAGCACCTATAGACCCTGCAAAATTCCAGGCTGTCCCCTTAGAGCATATTCAACAGGTTTTAGAAGGTTATGCGACCCTCTTGGAAGCCCATGATCAGTTGGCAGACCAGATAAAGGAACTACAAGGATCCAAAGTACCGACAACACACCCACCCACACCTAAAGAGACGGTCGATGCCGCTACTTTGCCAGAACCTGAACCTTCAACCAACAGTGAGGTACTTGAGCTACGATAACAGGTTGCAGAACTAAAAATCAAGTTGTTACAGTATGAACGACCTCCCTCTCCACCTGATCAAACCATAGAAGAAGAAACAGTAGTCATTCCAGTGGAGGAGACATTTGAAGACAATTATGAGCCTCAACCCCTTATAGGAGGCAGAATTACGGAGGAAGGCCAAGACACATATGAGGAGCCCCCATCGGCATGGATGAAGCAGGTAGAGGAGATGGGCCACACTCACGAAGAGCGCGTAGCAACTCAGATGTTGGCCATGAAAACCATTGAGGAGTCTATACTCAAGTCTGAATATTTCTCGAACTTGGCTCCTAGGTGGTTGATCACCAGTTCAGAGTTACAATATAAGCCCTATTTTGTACTGCTGGCTTACTATAATGCTGAGATCAATCGCATAACCAACCAGTACCCTACGTTCGCAACACAGTTCGAACTCGAGGACATTCCAGAGGCAGCCAGAAAGGGGGCCATATTCCAACCCATATGGAGGCAAAAGTTACTGGAGACCTATCCGGAGATGTTACGAACATGGGATCACGCTCCCATGCATTTGAAGTATAACCCTTGCTTTGGTCCAGTACAAAGAAGAAGATCATGGAAAGCATTCGCCATCAAGGTTCAGAACAACACAAATTGTAAAGAATGGCTCAATTACCCCGCAATCGCACCCCCAACCGGCACACCTACAGTATCACACATGATAGCCACCATCAGACATTGGATGCCACGCCTCCACCCCATGCCGGATGTCGCCGCTCAAATGATGCTCAAAATTTTGGACATGATGCAAGTGGTGCTAAAGACCTTTCGAAATGTACGTAACATCCAGCCTTCAATTCCGGGCTTCATCAATGGTAATTATGATTTGTTGTATGACATGAGCACGACCCCGAGCATTCGAGTAGCTTACGCATGGCATGCACGAATAAGATATCTCCCTGCCTGCTACAAGCAAACCTTTGAAGATATGTTCACCACGGGGTTTTGGGAGTCACACTCAGAAGTATTCGCACCACGCCCAACCCACCTGCTACAACTATTTGCGTGTGAACAAACCATGCACTCGGAACTCTACACCACACCACACCCTGATCTGCCAGGAGCAGTCAATTGGGATGCCCTTCAGAGAGATTTGGTCCGGGGACTACGCATCAAGGAACAAGAAGTGGCAACCGACCTCCTGCAGAGGTACATTGATCAAACAATGGAGCAGAGGTCTGTCAGAGGCGACAGACGCTAGGGAGGGGAGAGTGTTGGCAGTATACGGGAAGAAGCAAATACGGGCATACATGCAGATCTAGCACTAAGGCAACCCTTTATTTTTTTCCAAACCCCTACACCATTTAAAAGTGATTCTTATCACTAAAAACCCTTGTAAATATCATTTCACCTTTTTGTAGCTCCATTTTGTACAAGCCGAGGAGTCATCGAGCTTGGGGAGCCTTAGAAGTAGTTGCCTGCCAATTTTCATATTTTTTAGATCTCGTTTGAGCCCTCAAATAAACCCTGGAACCTAATTTTTAACTAGGCCGGACACTAGGTCTGGACAGGGCCAAAGCTAGTCAAAAACTATAAATAGAGCTAGAGAGCTCATTTTTGGGAGAGCTTCTTGTAGTTTTGAGCTTGTATGAGAACTTTGTTGCAATAGAAGTGATTCCATTGTCTGACTCTCTTTGTTCTTGCTGTGTGTGCACGTGTGTGTATGTGTGTGCATGTTAGTGTGCTTCGCACTCACACATTTGTGCCTTCACTTGCTCGAGGTCTTCATACCATCCTCATGTCTTCCCGGATTGACATTAAAGGAGGTGCTACTCATCACTGAGCTACAACTCATAATGAGTTTTATGCACCTAGAGTAAGCATACTAGGGCCACATTACAAGGCCATGCATGAGGCACCAAAGTATCATTGTACTACTAAGAAAGCACATTTCCCACTTGGGAAATAGGATCCCTTGTACCATAAATAATAAGCACCAATTGCTTTGGTTATATCCTTAGAGTTTAAGAAAAAAAATGTAATCCAAGGCCAGGTTTTATGTTCCTTACACACTTGTGAGTGGAGACGCTACACATAGAGCAAACGATCAACACACCACTACAACTTACTTCATATTTGATACTTATCATTCAATACTTCAAAAACAGATGGCTTCCTCAAGTTCTGAAGCTACAAAGAATGCATCAACTGATTCTGAAGCTACACATGAAGCGGAAGTATTGGAGTTTCCCTTGGAATCTGCATTTAAGGCAAGGGGACATTGGTTCAGAGATGATAACCCAGCAAGTGACCACTTTGTTTCTTGCAACTATAAGAATTATGGACCGAGAACATCAATTCCCAGTGATGACCAAGATTTCAGAAGCTTGCATGAGATGCCTAGGGTAGTGAATGTATGGACTCAAGCAGGAATCGAGACTTATTTAAAGCTCCCTATCTACAAAGCAGACTTTGAAAGATGCACACAAGTAATGAATACCTTACATCTAGCTCTTGATAAACCCTCGGTCCCTGAAGCCATGGTATTAGAGCGCAACGGGGAATCACAGACTATCCGATTCATGCATGAACTAATTAAAGCAGCATTCAACTAGACAGTGGATGGTCTTACAGATCTAAAGGATGAATGCCATGAGGCAAAGAAAAGAACTTTCTTTGACATCAATAGAATAGACATCGAAGAGGAAGTTAGATTCGTGCATCAACAATTTTATTTTCCTAGTATGAATAGATATACGGCTCCTCAAAAAGGTTGTAGTACAAATGTTATCTCATGCCGTCAAGAAAATTGGGAATCAGGTTAATATGAAACCCTACATTCAAGAGAATCTTTGAAGCCAAAAAGTAGTGGGTCCAAAAAAAGTTTTTAAATGGAAGTTCAACTCTAACACTGCTTATCTATCAAGCATTGAACATGGAGTGTTTACGGCCTATGATCTCGACTGTGGAAATGGCAAGGTATGTAAAAGCATCTACATTGCCAAAGAAGAGGAAGGATGTAACCCTAGTAGAGGAAGTTGGTACAAGCTCAAAATCGATTATGAGGAGTGCAAAACGCGCTCGTGTGGCTAAGGCATCACAAACACCACAATGCAAACAAACACATGAGCTTCCTAAGGTGCTGATCCCTTAAACACCTTCTATTACCAAAAGAGACCTCTCTACATCATTAGAAGCCACACATGTCTAGATGAGAGGACAAATCAACCTTACAATATAGGGCCACCAATACCATCAAGCGGGAACACAAAGATCAATACAAGGAGAAAGAATTGTATCTCACCAAGATAGATATAAAGAATTGGGACTTGATGATTCTAGCTAGGAGAGTGAGTCAACACATGATCATGACACACTTAATACAGATATACAAATTGATGAACACATGGGAGAAGACTGGGAGAAACTTAACCAAGTCTAGCAATCAATCGAAAAGGAAAAGGAACAAAGAACATAGTCTCAACCTTTGCATGAAGCATCGGTAGTAGAAGAACATATAATACAATTAAATGAGCAAACGAAATTGTCCCTCAGGGAAGCTTCACTGCCCAAACACAAAATGAATATTCATCCAAAGAGGGAACCCGACACCACCGAAATGCAAGAAGAAGAAAGACCTATGTTTCCAATAGGGGTTGTGGTTGAACCTTCACCGTTGGATGTGGTACAAGACTCTCATAAGAGGCCTTCTGAAGAACTATCAATGGAAGACTCCACAACCATTGAGGAGGGTGAACCACAGATTCAACTCTAGATAAGACAAATGCATCCATCAAGACACATTACATGTGGCACAAGGTAAAGATGTACAAATAGGAGACGAACCAGTTATCTCAAGAACTTGGCTAAATGTCAATGTCAATCAACTAAAACCTATTGTCAGAACCATGATAGACACTACCATGATAGATTCAAAGCATCTTGATGGACAAGGAAAAAAAATAGAACTCTTCGAGGCAAGAAATCGATTTCAAAAACTAAGTGAAGAACTTTCTACTAACAACATAGCCTTGCAAAAAGAACTCATTCAAAAGATAGCAGATTTGGAAGAAAAGGCACAAGAGTGTTGTCGTGTATAGAAAGAGAATGCCTTGCTAAAAGGAAATGTACAAGAATTAACCACATCTGTATCCGTACTCCAAGAGGAAGTAGCAAAATTGCAAAAGCAGCATGCAATGTATGAAGTTGAGAGGATGAGGATGCTCAACCACAACAAGCTCCCAGAAAGTCAGATAAAAGTGTATATGGACGAGGTCGATAACCTGCGTACGTGAAATAAAGAATTAAAGAATTCCATTTTATTAAATCAATGATTGGAAAACAATGTAGACACAAACATACTAGAATTACAAGCCAAATTGGTAGCATTGGAAGAACAGTTGATCCAAGAGCAAAGCAAACAGGTAGAGATAGAGACCACCTATAAAGCGGAAGCTAAATCTTGGGAAATGGAATGAAGCTATACACAAATACATGGAGCAATGCAATGAAGATGTGAATCACCTAAAACATCCATGTGAAGCAAAGGCAAAAGTGGAAGAGGAGCTCAAGGTTACTAAACAAGCAAATGAACAGAAAGATAAAATCATCATAGAGCTTAGAGCCCAACTAGCCCAAACCAAGAACTTGGGGACACTAGTAGTGCAATCTACGATGGCTACTGACGAGACTGAGGTACACCCTCTTTCACCCCCAATCATTCATTCACCAATAATAGAACTAGGTATCGAGGAGTATGATGATCACCCAATGTCATATACTGCAAAAATAAGTTAGAAAGAGCGAGCACTACTGGTGTCTCGGCTTATCGAGAATTTATAAAACGAAGTCACAAAAGTCATGAAGGAAGCTAAAATTAAGAGCAAAGATTTAGAGGCAATCATGAAGCCCTTCAATCTCCCGTTCGGCATTATGAAAGAACAAACTCAAATGTCAAATGAGGAGCTAAAATTCAAAACAATCACCTTTCAATACACTCAAGAACAATTTGATGCTGCCAATCCTATATGGAGGAGAAAAGTTTTGGAAACAAATCCAACGCTGCGGGTGCAGTGGCAGGAGGCACTGTATTTATTACAAGTTAACCCTACATTTTGTCCTATGCCACGTCGATGATACTCGCCAAAATTTTGGAAATTCCAAAGTCAAGGTAAACTAAATAAGCAGTGGCTCAATTTTCCATTACTTTCAAGCCCACCCCACAATTACTTACCTACATAAGAATACATGATCAAAACAATGGAATTTTGGTTATCTCGATATGCAAAAGTTCCCGATCTCACTGTCAAAGTGACTAACAAAATACTCAGCATGATTCTCACTATACTCAAAGTATTCAAGCATGCAGAGTATACTTTTTTGAATTTTATTGGAATCAATCAAGGCACATATGTTTTAGTATTGGACCTTCCTGTTATGCCAAGTAGACTAACCATCATGGCCTATTATTCGCGACTAATGTTCTTCCCTAGTACATACATGCAAACTTTTGAATAAGCCTTCTTCACTGGCTTCTTTGAGATTGATTTTGAAATCTTGCTAAAGATGTACGTGAATTTGAATGCAAGATTAGTCACCTATGAACTAAGTTTTTTTGCTGACCATCACCAACCACCATACGATGGTGTCAAGTTCGAACAATGGAAGCGCTTCATGATACATGAAGCCAATCTACTAAATGAAACGGATCAAAAGGTATATAAGATGTACTCCTGTCGACATCCAAAGCCTATCGAGGACGACAGAGTTCAGGAGGGGTGTTGCAGAGCTAAAGAGAGCACAAAGCAGAGAAAAAGACGGGCCCCAAAATTTTTCCGATTTGGACATCATATTTTTGTATCATAACCATTCTTGTAATATATTTTCCGTTGTAAATGCACTAGAGGAGTCCTCTAGATGCATCCCCACAGAAGATTAGAGATTTACCCATGTAAAATAGTAGGAAATTAGTCTTTTAGTAAATAAAGTCCCGGTCTCTTATGTGAAAGGACCATTTTTAGAGCACAAGTATATAAGTCAAATGTGACTCTTTGTAAAAGACTTTTTGCCATTGTGAGAATAGAGAGCACAGAAATTCGAATTTGTGTCTTCTTCACTCTGTATCTTCTTCTCTGTGAGCTTGTATGCATGTGTATTGCTTGGAAAGAGTGCTTGTGAGTGTTGTCTATCCATGAAAGTGTTTATTTGCTGTAGGTAAGGTGTGTGCGAAGTGTAGGAAGTGCTAAAGTGTAGGGAGGTATTTCCCGCGACTCAGTATTTTGCCCATAACTTGAAGTAGGAGTGTCAAAATTGAGTGAAACCACTGCCATTGGATACGTCTTCTCGAGAGGTTCAAAATGCACATGCTATTCGCTATATTTGGAGCTCGGAGCTAGGAGAAAAGTCCAAAATACTGACGGCTACTGCACCAAGTATCGTGACGTCATGACCAACAGTTGAAGCTTGTTTGGATAAGTCTTTGCCTTGTTTACACTCTTTGAGTAGTTCATTTGCATTGATCATCACATAATTGCATGTCCTCATACACTCGGCTAGGTTTGTATACTCTTTGGATTGATAATTAAAAGCGTGTATCCCCACTATATGCACTTGAGAGGGGATTGAGGTATAGTCTCTTTCTCCGCAAGTCCCTAAGTTGGTACTTAGGTCAACACACTTTTTGGCGCCGTTGCCGGGGAGTGTCGAATCAAACCGAGGCATTCGTGTGATGGTAAGTAGCTTTTTGCATTGAAGCAAGAGGAGGAGTGGTGATTTTCTCTTCTTTTGTAAGTCATTTTCAACCGCACTCGCTACTTCTCATTCTTGGAGTGTGTGTAGTGAGTTGTTAACCTAGAATAGGAAGAGTGAGGGAGTAGAGTAGGTAGCTAGAGTAGTGTTCAGTCTTTTTTTTAGTTGAGTTCTTCTTTTGAAGTAGAAAAAATCCCAAGTATAAAAACCAAAAAAAGTCATTTTGTAAGTCACTTGTGTTTCTGAGCAAGTATCGTGGAGAGCATCTGTCGAGTATCGCGTGGGAGCAAGTAGGCTATCTGAGGCTGCAAAGAGCAAGGGGAAGTGATAAAGGAGTTGGAATAGCCTCCAAGGTGAGCACATTATTGCTGTGTGGTGATCTCTTCTCTGTAAATCAAATTTTTGGAACAAACGATCTGCATCAGGTATCGTTTAGGAGCTGCAGAGGTTATAAAGTGTGATTTGAATGATACAGAGAGTGAGGAGAGGGTAGAAGACCTTGTGAAACATCTGTGTATAATCAAAACTTGAAAAATCTCTTTCAAAATTTGTCCAAGGGTCAAGTATCGTTTTGCTCCCGCGGTCGAGTATCGCGATACTTAGCAAGTATCGTTTTGCTCCTGTGGTCGAGTATCGCGATATTTCCCTCCTATCGGTATCGTTTCACTCAGAGGTCGTTTCGATCAGAGATCGGTATCGTTTGAGCCCAAAGATCGTGTATCGTTTGGCTTAAGTATCGTGTATCGCTTCTCAGAGATCGTGATACTTACCAAAGATCGCGTATCGTGTTGTTCAGGTATCGTCGATCGTTTCCACTTCAAAAGGTCGTGTATCGTTTAGGGGAAGTATCGTGTATCGTTTTCTCCCGAGTATCAAGTATCGTTCCCCATCAAGTATCGTTTTTCATCAGGTATCGTGTATCGTTTGGAGACAGAGATCGAGTATCGTCTGGGATCAAATATCGAGTATCGTTTGAGCCCAAAGACCGTGTATCGTTTTAGGCTAGAGATCGTGTATCCTGGAATCTGGAGTCAAGTATCGTGATCTGGAAAAAATTCTTTTTCAGTCATTTCCTAGCCAAAGTCTTCTAGAAATTCTGACTTTTAGTGAAGAATCCCAGAGGCTAGAGGATTGCAAGGGCTGATCAGAGTTGTTAGGTGGATGAACCTGAGATCCGGAAGAACCCTAGGAAGCCGAAGAAGTGTAATCTCTTCTGTAGGTAGTGTAGCAGAGCAAAGTAACCGTTCACATTATTCGGAAACTTCTAGTGAGTCAGAGGATGAAATTCCCATGGCTTCGGAGGATATGCAGAACACAGTACCCATGATTGGCATGATGTCGATCATTGAGGGAGAGTACAGGACCTCCTTGGAGTACGTGAACACCAACCAAAATGAGATCCCTATTTATTTGGATGGTCTAAATAGATCAGTGGCCAGGTTAAAGAAAGCGTCAGAGGCTTATATAGTGCCCAGACCAGCAGTCAAGTATGTAGGAGGTTTTTACATGGACAAAAGAGATATCCAATATATTGTCACGGAGCACCCGGAAAACATTAATGAACATGGTGAAGATAATAATGCTTCAAACTTAAATGGAGGTGGGAATGAAGAGCAAGTAACTACACCTAGAGGGAGATCTGCTATAGCTAGGATATGGAGGGGAGACCTGATTCCCCAAGACGGCTCCCTAATGGATGTGTATTTGATCAATGGGATAGAGCATCTTCTTAGAGCACATTCTTCAATATGGGAAGCTGCCCCTAATCCAGTCACCATCTATGAGTTACAAGATCCTGATTTCCCCACCATCATCACATATCTGGATAAGAATCAGAGAAGATATTGGCCCTTAACAGAAGCGGAAAGAGCTGAGTTGAAATATCAGAATATCCCAGTGTTTCCCCCTAGGGACCAAGCCACTACTTCAAGAAACCCACTCGGAACATCCCATAATGATTCATGTCAACAGTCGGGCCAAACACAACAAACACAACAAACCCAAATCCCAGTCAGACCACATGTGCAGTTCGCAATGCCTGCAAATAACCCTAATTACCAACCCCAACCAACTATTGACCCAAGACATGGAATTCATGCTCCAGTCAGACCGCCGGTAGTAAGAGGACCAGGCATACCAATAGGAAGACCAATTTTCCCAGTGATGCCTAGACCGCCCGAAGCAGGAAGAAGATTAAGGCCAATTCAAGTGGCCAAATGCATGAGAAATCACTATGATGGCTCTAGTGAACCTTACAATCATATAGCTGAATTCAAACAAGTAATCAGAGCCAAACAGGTAGAAGACTTCTTGATTCAATATGAGTCCTTTGGTCTTACCTTGTCAGATACGACGTTAGCATGGTTTCAGCCATTGGACCTTAATAATTTTCAAAACATGGAGCAAGTCTACCAAGAAATGATTGAGGAATTCACTAAGTCAGGAATTAAAAACAATTCTTCATCATTGATCCATAGCTTCAAGCAAGTCCCTACCGAATCAGTGAGATTGGCTGCAAGAAGATTCAAGCAGTATGTGGACAGATGCCCAGTAGAAGAGAGACCTACCCAAAATAAAATGGTGTCATTATTTTTGGAAGGATTGTTGAACGGATCTTTGAGATCTTTAGTATATGTAAAGAGAGTTCAGACTTTGCAAGAATGCATGAAGGAATGTATAGACCTAGAAGACAACCTAGCAGAGGACCTGAAAATACCTCAAGGTAGCTTGAAAAGTGAAGATTCGGTCAGTTGCACATCAATCCCTAAAAACAATGTCGAGGAAATAGCCGATTTGGTAGCAAAGAAGTTGAACGTTCAAGGACAGAGGAACTACCCCAATAACCCTATGAGAGTGCCCATGCTCAGAAAATGTATGCAGTGCGGAGGTGATCATCCTTCTCACTTGTGTACTAGGGGAGTAGTCCCGCCACCTGCTTATGCTTATAATAGACCCACTGTCCCAGGATCTCTACAATATTGTAGTATAGAACAAAAATATACAAATCACAGTACAGAAAATTGCCTTACAATAGGCAAGCGAGACCAGCACAGCCATACATGAGACCTTATGGATACCCTCAGAGAGATCAAGGAGGTGAAGCCTTTAGATATCCCACTTATCAGCCGCAGGCACCAGTGCCACGCCCATATGCGTATCAAGGATACACCCAACCATAACCAGTACTAGGACAACAACCGCCCCATCCTCAGAACGTTGTCCCAGTCAAGATTGCTCAACCTGAAGAAAACCTAGAGAGAGCAATAGTCCCAGCCACACCTTTGACTAGTAATGAACCATATGACTCGTTTTATGACCCTAGTCAAGGAACATATCCTAATTATGAAAGCTCAATGATGGAATATGGACAACTGTATGAACCATATGCCTATGGCATGGAAGTATCAGATAGTTCATACGGATATGAGCAGGACTATGTGTCATTAATGTACACAGCTCCTAGAGCAACCATACCACCCCGACCCATGAACAGACCGCCTGTACCTAGAGGACCATGCTATAGATGTGGAGGTGATCACTATATCAGAGAATGTACATTGCCAAACCCACCACCACCACAACGCGTCTGGGAAGGCTACTGTAGTGATTGTGGTAAGGAACACCTTTTCAGAGATTGCCCCAAGAATCCCAACAAGGTTACATCCAATGTGCAAATCAATGTGATAGAAGTAATCGAGTCATCATGGAGCGATAAGGAATATACTGTACCATTGAAGGCAATAACAAGAGCCAAAGTTAGAGAGACCCTAGAAAAACCTGAAAAACATGATCAAAGTAGCCCAAAAATGAATACACCCACACCACAGAGAGTGGAAGACTCGGAAGAGCTTGAAAAAAGTGTTGTAAGTAAAAGAACCCAAAGATGGAAGAACCGTAGAGATAGAATAAAAGAAAAGAAGTTACTACAGAAGAAGGAAAATGAGAAGAGCAAACAAAACCCAAAAGAGGAACTTGAAGAAGAAAATAAAAATGAAAAGTACAAAAAAGAAGAGGTAGGATCAGTGTTAGCAGATCCCATGCCTGAAGAATTAGCTATGTGGATTCAGGCATACAAGGCACGAATAAGAGCCGGACCGACCATCGAACAACATGAAAGAGAATACCCTAGAGGTGACCTAGAGAAAGAGAGGTTGGAGATCTGCAAAAAATTGATAGAAGTTGCTCAACAGACCTTAGAAAAACCTGTATTGCCATTGCCCAAGACCCGAATTCCTGAAAGAGAATTCCAAGAGTGCATCAACACCAATGACCATGAAAAACCTGAAGTAAGTAAGACACTTAATGGCAATTATTGTGAGGAAAAAAGGGAAGGATCCGTTGTTCCCGAAGTAGAAGGAGAATGGCCTAAAGATTTGTGGGCTAGAGTCCAAGAAGACAGATGGAAGAAAGTAGAAGGAATTGAACCACCTTTTGAAGAGATAGAAGCAGAAGAGGAAATGGAGGATTCAATACCTGAATTAAATTCAGAAGAAATTTTACCAATGGATCCTAGTGACAAAGGAGATGATGGAATAAAGGAATTGCCCAATTACACAGGAGAGTATGAACATAATTCAGAATTATATTGCATCCCCTCAATAAGGAAAAAAGAACCAAACCCATCAGTCCAAACATCGGACATCATACATCTTAGAAAAGTCAAAATTCCTTGTACCCTAACATTAGAGGAATTGTTGAAGGTTAAACCACATTTGAAGGAGAAATTAACCAATCAATTGGAAATCAAAACGAAAGAAAAAGAGATATCTGATGAAGTAAACATAGTAAAGATCCCGGTGGATAAGGTAGGAGATTTTAGTGAGGGAGATGAAGGAAACACTTGCCTTCCAATTACTTTTAGGGGTTATACCACCAAAGCCATCTTAGATTCAGGAGCTGGTGTAGGCATTGCTACTAGAGAAATCTGGGAGAAATGGGGAAAACCAGCTTTAAGACCAACGCGAATGAAAATACAAATGGCTGACGGACACACAGAAAGACCCTTGGGATTATTGGAACGAGTAGTTTTCACCACATGCGGAGTTGAATTTGAACACACCTTAGCAATTTGTCAATTTGAAAGGGCAAGCAATTATGAAATGATATTGGGGAGACCTTTCATGAGACAGTTAAAGGTTGTGCAAGATTGGGGAAAAGATGCAGTGTACCTACAACATGAAGGAACCACCACGAGAATAAATCTCCACACTTATACATATCAAGATGTTCCTCCCTTACAATGGAATCAAATTCACAAGGAGGAAGATGATCATTCAATTCACAACATAAGTTCTAGTGACCAATCTTGGATGAACGAGGACACTCATCTATGGATATGCCAAACTGCCAAAAAGGAAGAGGATAGGAGAAAAGGATGGCAGCAAGGGCAAGGAGTAGCTAGGTCTGTACAAGATCCAGCTTACATGCCTCAAGTCTTTTTAGATGAAGAGTTTGAACCTCATGGCTGGATGGAGATTTTAGCGACCCTCGATGTATGCGTGAATGAAGAAGTGATAACCATGAATGAATGCATTGACGAAGAAGGATATGATGTTAGTCTCTATGTAGTAGTTCTTCAGGAGGCTAAAGAAGGAGAAGTGATAGAGAAAGAATGGAAGGAGGACTATGAGAGCATTGAAATGGAGCTAGAACCAATGGAACCTGAGGATGAAGATCAAAAAATAAGCATCACAGCTAATGAAAACAACCAAGAGCCTACACAGAAAGAAGAGCTGGAGTTAGATAAAGAGCCAGAAGGTGAAGAAAACAAGCCACAAGATCAGTTTGAAGTGCCCGCTCACTTCAAGAAATATGAAGTAGAAGAGAGAAAAATTGCTATTCAAATGCCTAAAAGAGAGGCACAGCCAGGAATAGCATATGACAATAAAGAACAAACCAAGAAGATAGTAGTAACGTTAGAAGAAGGAGAAGAACGATGTACTTTCATAGGACAAGATGTCTCCATAGAGGAAGAACAAGAGTTAATACGCCTCATACGAGAATATCGGGATGTTTTTGCTTGGACCTATAAGGACTTGAAAGGAGTAGATCCATCTATATGTGCCCATAGAATCCCCATGACATCCGAAGCCAAACCTTCTAAACAAAGACCATATACATACAATGACGTGTATTCAGCAAAGATAAAGGAAGAGATAGACAAGTTGTTAGATGCTGGATTCATATATGAGATTGAACACACGGAATGGGTGTCACCTTTGGTGGTTGTACCGAAAAAGAATGGAAAGTTAAGAGTGTGCATCAATTTGAAGAAAGTAAATGCCGCGACCATAAGGGACAGTTATCCATTACAAATTACAGATCATCTCTTGGAAAGAGTGGCAGGAAAGGAAGTCTATAGCTTTCTGGATGGCTTTTCAGGGTATAATCAGGTAGCTATTGCTCCTGAGGACCAACATAAAACAGCGTTCGCAACTGAATGGGGAGTATACGCCTTTAGAGTCATGCCTTTTGGTCTAACTAATGCCCCAGCCACCTTCCAAAGATTGATGTGCCATGTATTCAAAGAATTCCTAAGAAAAAGTATGGAGGTCTATGTGGATGATCTTTGTACTTATTCAGCTATACGATCAGAACATATCCCCGAGCTAGAAAAGATCTTTGCTAAATGTCGACAGTATCGAGTATGCCTTAACCCAGAAAAATGTGTCTTCATGGTTAGACAAGGGAAAATATTAGGACATATTGTCTCTAAAAATGGAATCTCAACTCATGAAGACAAAATCAAAGTAATTCTGGATTTACCAAGACCAAAGACGGCTAAGGAAGTTCAAGCATTTATGGGACTTTGTGGATACTATCGAAGATTTATACATATGTACGCCATAATTGCTAGACCTCTCTATGCATTATTGACTCAATTTAATTGGACCGAGGAATGCGAGAGAGCCTTCAATGAGTTAAAGAATCGATTGAGTTCAGCACCAATCCTTCGAGTACCTAATTGGAATAAGCCATTTCACATTCGTGTGGATGCTTCCAAGTTTGCCATTGGTTGCATCTTAGCTCAAGCTGCAGATACAGGAAAACTAGACCACCCTATAGCCTATGCTAGTAGACAATTAAATCAAGCAGAACGCAATTATACCACCACGGAGAGAGAAGGCCTAGGGATGGTGTACGCAGTCAAAAAGTTCAGACATTACCTGTTGGCAAACAAATTCAAATTCTTCATTGATCATCAAGCCCTACTGTACCTAGTCAACAAGCCTTGTAATACAGGACGACTAGTACGATGGTTTTTATTGCTAATGGAGTTTGATTTTGAGGTAGTAGTCAAGAAAGGAAATACTCACATAAGAGCAGATCACTTATCAAGAATGACCCATGGAGAACCGCCCTTAGGAGTACCTGATGATCTGCCAGATACATACCTATTTAACCTGGAAGTATGTCCCCAATGGGCAGAAAAGTTGATCCCTATACTTACACATGGACCGAAAGATGGGATCACACCAAACCGAACCCAAGACCTTTGGAAGACTAAAAACCTTCATATCATTGCGGGAAGTTTGTATCACCAGGATTCGAATGGATTACTCATGAGATGCGTAGAAGAAGAGGAACAGGCAATGTGGCTTCAGAAAACACATGTAAACCAATGGAAAACTCATTTGAATGCAAAAGGAACATGGCAAACCCTGAAGAGGTTAGGCATATATTGGCCGACCATGCAGAGAGACGCACATAATTATGTGTCAGCGTGCCAAATTTGTCAAGAACAGAATCCAGATGAGAACTCAACTCTATGCTATTCCACAATAGCACCGAGATGGAGCATGCCTCTGGTAAAGTTCTTGAAAACTCAAGAATACCCAGAAGGAGCTACTTCAGCAAGGAAACGTGCACTTGTAGAACAAAGTAAGGATTATGCCATTATAGGAAAACAACTTTTTAAACGAGGGAGAGATAACCAATTAAGAGTGTGCATTCACGAAGACGAATATCTTTCTGTTTTAGAGATGGCCCATACAGGAGCTGCAGGAGGGCACTTCTCTGCAGATAAAACAGCAAAAATGATCCTCTTTGCTGGAATGTGGTGGCCAACTCTACACCAAGATGCCATGACATATGTGCAACGATGTGATACTTGCCAACGGACAAAATATCCAATTAGAAGAGATGAAATGCCACTTAGACCCATGATGAGTGCCAGAGCTTTCACGAAATGGGGAATAGACTTCATAGGACCTATTAGCCCACCAGCGAAAGGATCCCATGCCGAATATATAATTGTAGCCACAGACTATCTGACCAAATGGGTTGAAGCCAAAGCAACCAAGAAAAATGACGCGAGAACTACGGCCAAGTTTCTCTTCGAGAACGTTTTCACTAGATTTGGATTACCAATAGAAATTGTGAGTGATAGAGGTATGCACTTTGTGAATGAAGTTATGGAAGCTTTTTTGAATGAATTCCTGGTAATTCATAAGAAATCAGCTCCTTATCACCCACAAGCCAATGGACAAGCCGAGAGTTCGAATAAGATCTTGTGTACTGTTCTCACAAAAATTGTGAACAATGGTAGATCAGATTGGGATAAGCAATTACATCATGCTTTATGGGCATTTCGAGTAGCCTATAAAACCGCCATAGGCACTACTCCTTTTAACTTAGTATATGGACAAAATGCTATTTTGCCAATTGATTTCTTAATTCCCACTCTGAGAGAAGCAACTACTTACGAGTGGACAGGACATGAACTATCAGCTCAATTGGATCAAATAGAAAAGCTTCACAAAACTAGGTTACAAGCAGTGGCAGGCACTTATGCTGCTAAACGGCGATAGAAAGCCTACTTTGATGCTCACATTAAGGACAAAAATTTGAAGGAAGGAGATTTAGTTTTGGTATATACCTTGAAACAACATGCAAAGAAGTTGCAGAAGAGGGGATATGGCCCATTAATCATCAATCGTATATCGACAAGTGGAGCCATCAGCTTAGCAACCATAGATGGAGATGTATTACCAAACTACATCAACGGATTTAGAGTAAAAAAATATCTAGAACCATTGACCGAAGAAACAATGTCTCGATTAATCAAAGGCAAGAATCGACGTATTGAGGAGGAAAGGATACGAGAAGAAGCAAGACAA
Source organism: Ceratopteris richardii (assembly GCA_020310875.1). Taxonomy (NCBI): domain Eukaryota; kingdom Viridiplantae; phylum Streptophyta; class Polypodiopsida; order Polypodiales; family Pteridaceae; genus Ceratopteris; species Ceratopteris richardii. The sequence goes on from CM035443.1 coordinate 4,588,615, forward strand.
GAAGCCCTAGAACGAATTAAGAAACGGAAAGAGTGGATGAGAGAGAGATGAGAGATATCGACTAGGAGAAGAACTCATCCCAATGGCTAATTTTAGAGCCACTAAAAGCGTAGCTTCACAGAGAACGCAACCGTATTTAAATTTGGGAGCAGGTAAAACGGAGTACCACTTGGTGGATGCTCTCATTGACACAGGAGCTGCCATAAGCTGTATCAAACTTTCTTTGACCCAGAAACTCAAAGAGGAAGTACGCCCATCGATGGCACTTTTGATAGGAATAGGAGGAACGATTACTCAATGCATGGGTGAGATCACCTTACCTCTGCATCTTGGCAACAACACTATGGAACAAAAGCTATTAGTGTGTCATGATCAGGATTTACTTGAAGATATTGTGTTAGGTCAAGATTGGATTTATGAATATGAGGTGACCATTCAATTGGCTTTAGGATACATCTCTGCCAGGATAGGACATCGTGATGTATTTAGTTTGCTAGACGAACGACCAATCAAACCTGTAAGCATAGATCCAAAAATTTATCCCAATGAACAAAGTCAGGAGTGTATGTTCACTAGCACTATAGAAACCCCATCGTCAAGTACTATATGTGTGGACACTTTGATTTCTGCTTGCATTCCATCTTCTAGTGTGACAAGTCACAAGAGTGTCAATCTATCTGAAACCAACCTCAGTGAAGCACCATGCATAAGAGAGACCAGTACTCTGAGTGATTCAAAATCTATACCTATTAAAATAAACCCTATTCCGTACACTCAACAAGCTTGGATAAGGAAAGATCAAGTGAAGGAATATCTTAGACGACAGAAGCACTATCGACATCGGAGCAACCAAGCAAGTAACAAAGCAGATAATTTTGAGCAGCAAAGACAACAACGAAGTGCTACAATTTGGATCCCAAGGAAAGTAATAGCCGCTCAACCGGATCGATCGCAAATATGGATTCCTAAATCATGCGCTCCAAAGAAGCTAAACCAAAACGAGGAACCTCAGCATAAGAAGAATCAACAGGATCTACGAGCAAAACAGCCACAGAAGAATAGCTATTGGAAGAAGAAGGAGTCTGCAGACGCAAGACAAGCCAATTTGAGATCCCCAAAACAGATAAAGCAGACTTACTACAGGAGAAGAACCACATTTACCAAGAAGGTGGAGAATACACTACATTCCACCAGAATGAAGCAGATTTGGGTACCGAAAGACAAGACAAACTGCATACATCAAACTACTTCCGATTGCACACATATGGAGTTGTCAGGACCTAAAGTATGCATAGTAGGGCCACATTACAAGGCCAAGCATTCGGCACATCTTTCTTCTATTTCAGGATAGTCAAGCACATTTTCCTCTTGGGAAATAGGAGAGCACTTGTACATACATTAAGAAAATTACTCCAAAAATAATAACTGCTTCGGCTATAACCTAACTTTTCTGTTTTCCTTTTCAGATGAAAATATAAAAATACCTAAAAATGTGAAAAATCCAGGTATTACCTTTCTCACACCCACGGGAAAGGGGCGACACCATTCACTCGGAGCAATATCGAGCTTATGACAAACAAATAAAGGAGGATTTCTGATAATATATGGCAACCAATTCATACTCTATATTGAGTGCAGATGGCGTCTACTAATTCCGAAGCTACACAAGTGGAAGAGGTCCAGCTTCTTCCATTGGAATCAGTAACAAAAGTAAGAGGCCATTGGTTTCGTGATTACCAACCAGTCTCAGAACTTATTTTCATGGCAACTATCAAGATTATGGATAGGGATCATTACTTCCCTATTATGTCTCAAGATTTCAAGACCATAATCCAAGGTTTACCGCATATTGAAGATGTATGGAAGCAGGCAGGCCTAGAGACATTTCTCAAATTGCCAATCTATGTTCCAGATTTTCAGAGGTGTGCACAAGTAATGAATACCTTGCAACCTGCTGCAACAAAAATATCAGTTCCAGAAGCACGGGTATTGGATAAAGTAGGGACATGGAAGACCATCCAATTCACTCATGAACTAATCAATAAAGCTTTTGGATGGAATCAAGAAGGAATTACTAGTGTCAAAGAGGAATGTCATGATCCTAAGAAGAGATCCTTTGTGGAGATTAACAGAATAGACCTCGAAGACGCTGTCCGTCTTGTGCACCAGCATTTCTGTTTCCCTAATATGCACAGATACACGGCACCACAAAAGATCGTAGTACAACTACTATCACATGCCATGAGACAAATTGGGAACAAGGTGAATCTGACAGGGTATGTCCAAGAAAGACTATTTGAAGCCCAGAAGAAGTGGGGACAGAAGAAGTTCTTGAATGGGAGTTCAACTTTAACGTTACTCATATATGAAGCCCTTGACATGAAAAATTGCTTACGGGAGATGCCGACATCAGAAGGGCTAGCCAAGTATGCAAAATCCGCTACAGTCCCTAAGAAAAAGAAAGCAATTGTTATGGTTGAAGCAGCTGGAACCAGCTCACAAAAACCCATGAGGGGTACAAAGCGTCTACGGGAGGAGGAAGCCCAAGCTACACCGCAATCAAAGCGAACACATCTATTACCGAAGATCACGACGGCTCAAATGTCTATTACGAGGAGAGATCTTTCCGCTGCCCTCGCAGAGACACATCAGTATATGCAAGGACAGGTAAACTTGAATATTCAAGGTCATCATTATAGACAGGCAAGTCAAGAGAAACAACAACGGAGTACAGAGAAGATTCCTAAACAAGCTGGAAGATACAAAGAGCTGGGCATAGATGATTCTAGTACCAATACGGAATCCAGTCCTGAAAAAGACACTCTGGATACTGATATAAGAACAGAAACTCAAGAAGAAGAATGGAATGAAATTAATCAAGTGGAAGTGACGCCGGACAACCAAGAAAAGGAAAAGAGAGTAGAAGAATCTATTGAACCTGAGCATGTCATTCAATTGAATGACACTACAAAGATCAGCATCAAGGAAGATACAACCAGTGTTACATATGTCAAACCACCTATCAAAGAGGAAATCCAAACTCCAGTGAACGTGAATTCGGAGGAGCTACAAAACCAAGAACAAATTGTGATCGAGGTGCCAGATGATACTCCTCAAGGAAATCAAGAAAACATGGTGGCTGAGCAGAGGATCCAGCTTCAGATTAGGCAGCCCCATGACACTACATTACATGTGACACAGGGCAAAGATGTCACAACCGGAGAAGAATCGAGTATACCAAAAACATGGCTAAATGTGGATGTTACTCAATTGAAACCTATAGTGAAACAAATGATTCAGACAGCCATGGACACACAACAGCAAATGATGGATATAGATGCGGATTATGATAAGGCTATGAGAGATAAGAATCAATTCCAGATAAGGAGCGAACAACTGTCATCACAGCTCATCCAGGCACAAAAGGAGATAACGGCCAAAAGCACTGAGTTGCTCAAAACCAAAACTCAATATGAATCATTAATCACTCAGCATCATCAACTGCAAACACAGCTCGCAGATTTACAGCGATTACATGATGCAAGCGAAGCTAATAAAGTTAGAATGAGAGCTAGAAGTACTTTGCTCGAGACACAGCTAAAATTATACATGGAAGAGAATGACACTTTACAAAGCAGGAATAAGGAATTAATGAAATCATTATTATATGATCAACCGATCGAGCAACAGGAATCCTCAAAAACAAAAGAAAAAGTATTAAGAGATCAGATCGCACAATATGCAGATTTGCTGAGACAAGAGCGAGCAGTGAGAGAAGAATCAGAACGGACGCACAGTCAAGAGATCAATGAATTAAAAAAGCAGTTAAATACAGCACATGGAAAACTTGCAACAAGCTACAATGAAAACATGGATAATGTGGTTGAAATCGGAAATGAGTTACTGGCAGCAAAAGATGCACTCAGGGCAGCCATGCAAGAAGTACAAGAGAAAGATGAATGCATAGCACAATTAAAGACTCAAATACAAGAGAAAGCACCGATCGGGACACCAATAGAGCCAATAAAGGAAAATCCTACTGACGAGGTAGAGGTACGTCCTCTATCTCCCCCGATTTGTCATTCTCCACTACATGAGCAGTTGGCAGACATACATGCTGCTCATTGTCATTTGTTACTCTCTTGCCTCCTTGTGTGCAATGGCGTTGGTCTTGGTGTATGGATTTGCATGTGTGTGTGCATGGTTGCGAGGATGTTCCCCTTTGCTCCTTCTGACGTTGGCCATTGTTGCCATTGCTCCATGAGCGTGGGTGAACCTCTCCTCTCATTCTTTGCCCCAACTTGGAGAAACCTCTCACTTCCATGTGAGGCGGTTAGGGTTTGTTCTTTTCTCAACATTTTGGCGCCGTTGCCGGGGACGTCGGCCTTTAGCCGTTGGTTTTTCCAAGTTTGCGTGTCCATACTTCGTGAGATGCACCTTGACACTTGGAGAAGGTTGAATACGTGTGGCCTTCGGTTGGTCAAGGGTACCTCTTATTTGTTAATTTCTGAGTAGTTTAGTTCTTTATTTTTGTTTGTTGCACAAGAACATCCCCTAACCCCCTTCTCTTTCTCTCACTCTCTCATATGCACATCTCTCACACACACCAAGGGGCATCTGTCTGCATCTCTTTCATCTCTTTTTCAAGGTTGCCCTTGAGAAGGGGGAGGGACATTTCTCACTTCTTTCTCTCCCTCTTTTCACTTAAAAAAATAAAAAAATTGTGGCAAAGTTAGTTGCAGGTGATTGCGAATTTTGTACGGTCTTCGAATTTTTTCCACTCCAAGAAACCAAATGTGCTCGAAATTTCATGTAGCATTTAAGAATTGGCTTATGTGTGGGGTAGTTGGGGAATTTATTGGACTCCTCCCTCGTCATTAATCCGTATGGGGAAGGGGAGATGGAGGAGTTACTCTCTCCCTCCCATTTCCGTTCTCCCACTGTCGGGTGGAGCATCTTCTTGCTCCCCCGTGGTCTCTGGTGATGGTGGAGCTGTCGCGTTGTGCCTTCGAAGCTGTAGTCAAGTCCAATGGCTTATTCTGCTCCCGTGCTCCTTCACGCTCCAAGTTAAGCCTCTGTCAAGCTACCCTGATCGTAATGACAGAGTATTTGTGTGGACGGAGCTCCACTCCTCTGAGTTTGCAGAACACTAAAACCATGTTCGCCGTCTGCGTGTGCTCCTACTTCCTTGACGCTAAGTACAAGATCCTCAAAATCTCTCCTCTGTAGCTCATGAATAAGCCTGCGAGGAGGACGATCAAGCTTGTGTGTACGAGGGCATCATCATTTGACACTTTGAAGCAGGCTGGATCCTTAGTCGGCCCCATCCTCACCCCTGTAGATTTGTTTTTGGCTCAAGTTAGATCATGGTGTACCATTGTTATGACTTATGACTCGATCTATCTGCTGGAATATGGACTATCGCCGATGTCCGTAGACTTTCAACCATCATCAATCTGATGGTAATTTGTAGAAATGGTTTTGCAAATGCATACTCTGGATGCACTATTTTCAGGTGCTGCGGAGGATCATTGTCTGAGGTGCTCGATTAGGTAAGAATCCAGATAGGTTGATGCGTCGCCATCTACATGTGGCTATGGCAGGTGGAGCTGTATGTCCTGCTGGTGGAGTTGAACCGATCCAATCAATGGCCTTATACATGCAGGCTGGGGAAACTCAATTTTCTTCCCGAATCCTTCTTCGTTGGCTGCGTATGCTATTTCTTTGATATGTTGGGGGCTTGCACACACTGTGGCCATCAGTTTGGGATGGAAGATTCTACATTATTAAGTCTTCTGTTATCATGAGTTCTTAACTTTTTGCCTGGGCTACGAGATATATATTGTAACTCTTCTCCTGCCTATATCTACAATGCTTAATCTTGTATGTTGTGGAAAACGTGATGATATACATATGCTGTGATCCGTTCTTGTCATACATTTTGAAAGACTGATGTTTGCATTGGTGTATATGGAGGGCCAAGCATTTAAATGCTCCCCTACCTTGTGCATTATAAACCCTGCAGATCTGATGGAGTTGGGCTCTGAAGGACTATCCTCTCTTCCTTCTTGGATGTTTGATGAATGGTGGGGGAGTGCGTGTTCCTCTCATTCGGATATGCTTGCTAAGTAAAGAATAGGTGAGGAGGGCCTCACATAACAAGGTATTCACACTCCGTTTGAAGTCGCCGTGGGTCACCTCAGTACAAGGTCGGTTACAGGCTCTCCTTCTCATCAGAAAGGCAAGACCTTTTGACTCCCTAACTGCAACCTTTCCCATCCATTTCTCTTCTACAAGGCCCCTTTTTTTTTCTTCTTCCCCACCCTTGCGAGGATGGGATTTTGCGTCTCATCATTACTATACTCAAAGAATAGCCCTAAAATGCTTAAGAGTATATTGGCCCACAATGAAGTCAGATGTTCATAGTCTGATAAAACATTGCCCAAGTTGTATCTATAGACCTCTAGTAGAGTATGCAACTCTTTATCATATTTCTTTGGTACCTAAATGGAGCACTCAATTGGTCAATTTTTTGAAACTAAGAACTTCCCCCAAGGATATGGCTTTATTTGTACAATGAAGCCTAGCCCAATAAGCAAAGCACTATATGCTAATTAGAGATAACATGTACAAGCATGGTAGAGACACTTGCTTACTACTGTGCATCTAAGAACAATTATTTTGAAATCTTAGAAACTACACATAATAGTGTTGCAAGTGGACATTCTAGACTTGAACATGTTATTAACACCACTCTATTTTATGGTGTTTGGTGGCCTATCCTTCATATGCATGTCCATGCCTATGTGAAACAATGCAATACTTGTTAGAGGGCTTAATATCCTATTAGAAAGGATGAGATACCACTGAGACCCATGATGGGAGGATGTGTGTTTTCTAAGTGGGAAATAGACTTTTTAGGATCCATCAACCCCCCATGAGAATCTCTCATTCACAGTATATCATTTTCACCGTAGAGTATTTAACAAAAGAGTGGAAACTAGAGCCACACATGAGAACAATGCATAAACCATTGGGAATTTTTTATTTGAAAATGTATTTGCTAGATACAACATCCCCATTGAGCTAGTTAGTGATAGAGGCATGCATTTTGTAAATGAGATCATTGACTATCTACTTCAAGAATTCATGGTGATGCACAAAAACTCAACCCCTTATCATCCCCCTATGTGTTCTTTAGCCTGACAAATGTAATGATTCAAATCTTACCGCACAAACTAGACTTGTGGTGGAACTCCCTTCTTTTCCAAACAAGAGTGATCCTACCATTAAGGGACAATTTTAACCTCAGCACCAATGACCATGCCAAAGATTAAAGCAACAATAGTATCATCCTCAAACACCATCAAAGGAAAGGAAGAAAAATATAACATGGTATGAGTGAAGAAAGACGAGCGACCAACTTCTCCTTTAAATGAATCTGAACCACAACATTGCAACAAGAGATGAATAACAAATTACCAAAAACACCAAAATCATTGAGGGAAGATGCATCAAATCTGGATACCAAAGCAGCTTCTAAGGGCACAACCCAACACATCTTGAATATGGTTGCCACAAGCTCGCCTACATACTTCAATCCCTACAACCAACTCTATCTTGCTAGAAAAACCTAGGTAGACATTTCATAGTCCAAATCAATGTGAATCACAACTACATAACATGCAAAAGCTTTGTACTCATGACCACCTCAATTTATGGAAATGGATGCCTAAACAGCCCCAACACGTCTCAAACAACCTCCTCTTCATATCATCATATTGTACAAACAGATTTCTTAAATCAAAACGTTCCCCCATGTAATGGCCATGGTAATTTATGAAGCCTTCAAACATCAATGTAAAACCCTAAGAAAGTAGAAACACATACATAGACCTTGTAATATTCTCTGTACTATAACATGACATTAATCTAGATAAGCTTCCCATAGACTATGTCCACCATGGTGAGCAAATGCATAAATCCAAGTGTGCATATAGGTGATTCTAGAGACATACAATAGACACCTCTGAGCTCAATTGCAAAATGCACAAATAAGGACTAAGTAAGGGATCCATGTCAGTACTGGAAAGGGACCACATTCTTGTCATATTGGGATTTTGTATCTCTCACCATATTGCCATGATTTTTCCTTATCTTAGTAGATATATACAATATGGATCTCATAGGAAAAGATTGGCAATAGTCGGCCCAGTTCAATGCTCATGGACTATAGATCCATTTTAGTAAAGGAGTGTCCATTCTTAAACTCAACGGAATTTATTAGTTTCTAGGGAGAAATCCCAATCAAAGATCCACCACTTATGTGCACGAAAAGAAATCACACTAGTTTATAATATTGATTGGGCCACTCGCAGATGCTAAATTATTTGGGAATCAAAGTTAGAATTTCATAGTTCATGGGGTAGATTCCAATTTTCTGCACAAGAGTTTGAGGACTTACAAAATTCAAAAGAAATACAAGAGATTAGGAGAAATTGGGGCTAGATAATACTTGAGGGCACCTCTTCTTAAAACCGACTTCTAAAAATGCTACTACTTGCACACAGTATGGTTGGGTGTGGATAGGATGTAATATGAACACATTTACTACCATATATCCTCCATGACCAACCAATGAAGAAATTTCAACTCACTCACAAGTTGATTAAGGAGGCCGTAAAGATGTTAAGGATTCACATCCCATCAGGTAAAGAAACAAATGGAAAGGAGAAAAATTTTGAAGGCCGCACACATGTCTCCAATTACACCCAACCTATCCACCACTCTCAGAATGTGCATGCAATATTTTGCCTTCCTTGGTGAAGATACATTTACACAACCTCATTACAAGATACCATTTAGCTTATACCTTGTGGAAAACGATTTTCTAAAGATAAATTTATTACCTTGGATAATGGATGAGCTCTATGTAGCAAATACAAGGTGGTCATGAAGCTAGTTTCTCAATGGGGGTTGTGTCATAAGATACATTGCTGACATGCATCTAGCCTATGACATGCCAATGAAAAGAGCACTAACATTTGCATAATCACAAAGATTCAAGGAGGGCAAAACATTGACTGCTCATCAAATCAAGCAGATTGCCTATGCCATTAATTCACCCTTAGGGCCATTACTAGTCATTCGATAGTTCATTGTTCGTATTCCACAACCAAATATCCCATCAAAAATAGACTATGCTAGATCATCCAACACTAGAGACATCATAATAGAACCAGAATTGACTCAAGATACACATATGAATGTTGAGATATTTGAGTTCCCAATCAATGAGACTACCACACATGAAATGATACCGTCTTTTGATTTTTAAATACCTAAACCACTTCTAGAATTCAAATTTTCAAATGCGTAGCTGTCTCTCGAGAATATGAAAGGCCAAGCTTACTAGTTGATAGAGAGGAGAAGTAACAACCAAATGATGATGATGAAGAAGAAGAAGAGATAGACCATTCCATATATAGAGAGGCCATAAAAGGCTTTATTCACAGATGGAGGAAGTTCAAGCGAGAAATAAACTTAATGCAAAAAGATTCCATGTGCTATTGCAACAAGATCTCACAGCAAGTTGCTTCGATGAAGCATTCATAAACACAATGCACTTACTTATAGAGGTTATTGGTGTGGGTGATGCATTATGGATTTTGATGATGTTGAGCCCATAAAAGTCATATTGGTCAAAGTCAACAAGGTCAAGGTCAAAGTCAATAGGTGCAAAGTCAAAGGGCTAAAGTCCAGGTGTCAAAGTGCACAGGTAGTGCACAATTAATTGTCCACAAAGGGTAAATTGGAGAAAGTGGGTTGCATGTTGCAAAGGTATCTTCTCTAATTTCCCTAAGGTTCAAAGTGTGTTTTAAAGTGTTTTGGAAGGTTCAGGTGAACCCCCCTTATGTGCACATTATAAGAGTTAAAAGAGAAATGTGAAGGTATGTGAAGCGGCAGCGTACGGACAGGTGAAAGTATGGCCCCCCATCAAAATTTTTGGTTTTAGTCTAAAGTCACTACAGGACAAAACAGTGAGTCGTTGGCTGCCACTTGTGAAGACAATCTTGGGACATCAAAGTGAGCACCAAGATACTATTGCAGTTAGGAGCGTACGTGATCGACACACTCAAATCAAGGCAAGGACTATTCTTGGAGGGGAAGAGAGGGAAGTGCAAGAGTCACTAGAGTGTGACGCAGAGAAGTGGAAGTGAAGGAGTGCATGGAGAGTGACTAAGGGATTGTGCAGAGAGTGCTAAGCTAGTCCCCCAAGGATCTCAAGGTCTCCTTGCAGTGTACGCGTGCCGACAGAAGGTATTCATTCCTCCCCCTTAGTGGAAGCTTGGTACAAGGTGTGTGTTGAGAGCAGTATGGGCACCCAAGGACTGAGGAGACAGGGAAGCCAGCGGAGAGAGTCAGAGCAAGGCGAAGGATTAAGTAGACAAAGCAATCGACGCAGATCTGGCAGATAGGCCCTTCAAATTTTTCCAAATCAACATCTCTATAACAATGATTCTTATCACTAACCATCATTGTAAATACCATTTCATATTTTTGTAGCTCCATTTTGTGCAAAACAAGGAGTCCTTGAGCTTGAGGAGCTTTAGAAGTACCTACATATCAATTTTCGTATTTTTTAGACTCCGTTTAAGCCCTCAAATAGGCCCTGGAACCTAATTTTTAACTAGGCCGGACACTAGGTCTGGACAGGGCCAAAACCTAGTCAAAAACTATAAATAGAGCTAGAGAGCTCATTTTTGACGTTAGCTTGTAATAGTTTTGAACTTGTATGAGCTTTTTGAAAGTAATCTAAGAACTCCATTGCTTCTCACTCTTTGTCTTGCCGTGTGCGCGCGTGTGTGTGTATGTGTGTGCATGTTAGTGTGCTTCTCACTCACGCACTTGTGCCTTCACTTGCTCGAGGTCATCATACCATCCTCACGTCTTCCCGGATTGACATTAAAGGAGGTGCTACTCATCACTGAGCTACACCAAATTTTGGCGCCGTTGTCGGGGATCGACCTTTGAGGACGAGCGTGTGATGGTAAGACGTAGAGTTATGACGTTGGCATTGTAGGAAATTTCTCTATTTTTTCTTACTTTTCTCTTTCTTACTACACCATCATCACCACCATCATCATCCTCACCATATCCAATCTCCATCTCCATCATCGTGAAAAAAAAATCAGTTTTTTTATCATATCACCTTCTCCACCTCACTTCCCTCATTCCACTTGTGAGAGAGAGCGAGAGCGAACTGTTGTGTGCTATTTTTTGCATGTTTCTTGAGTTTGCTTGCAGGTATTGGCTATCCCATCATCCCCAGTACGCTGCGCAGGTACCGAAATGTGCAGAACTGTCTCTGTGTCGCAATCTTCTGTCGATTGCGATTGACAAAAAACTTCCTCTTTTGGTAAAACTGAGTGCACCACAGTAGACTAGAGACCTTGCACTTCACAAATCCACAAAAATTTCAAAAAAATTTGCATTTTCTCTGTCCATCGCGATTGATAGCATCAATCGCGATTGACACTGTCCATCGCGACGGACAGCCAGTCCATCGCGATTGACAAACCCCGACGGACACGTGTCCATCGCGACGGACACCCCTGTCCATCGTGACCGACAGAAAAATCGCGACTGATACCTGTCCATCGTGACTGATACCTGTCCATCGCGACTGACACCTGTCCATCGCAACTGACACCTCTCCATCGCGACTGATACCTGTCCATCGCGACAGACACCCCTGTCCATCGCGATCGATAGAAAAATCGCGACTGATACCTGTCCATCGCGACTGATACCTGTCCATCGCGACGGACACCCCTGTCCATCGCGACTGATACCTGTCCATCGCGATTGATACCTGTCCATCGCGACTGACACCAGTCCATCGCGATTGACACCCGTCCATCGCGATTGACAGCACAGTCGATCGTGATTGACAGCCAATTTCGGCCAATTTTTTAGGGTTTTTTAATTTGAAGATTTTGGGTAATTTTGGACATGGATAATGGACTCTAGAGCACATAAGGATGCTATAGGCAAATAACCCGAGGAAAACCTGTTGCCCTGTTGGCCTCTTTGAACCCTGTTTTAATCCGTGAAGCCTGAACTGACATAACTTTCTCATACGAAATCCGTTTGCTGTGATTCTTGTTTTGTTGGAAAGCTCATGGGGAGTACAACCAAAACTTCCACTGGTTATGTGAAAATTAATATCAGGATTATTAGATAGAGTATTTTGAAGTTGACCATACCCCGAGGTAGGAAAACTGAGGGATCCTTGGGATTGTTTTCCATAAAGGCAAAGGATAATTTGGTCTGTGAGTTACATGCATGAAAGTGGTCTATTGTGTCATTTGAATCTAAGTCTTGAGCTAACCGTGGGACTTTTACAGGTCCAGTAAGAGCACTTGAGGGCATTCTAAGCAAGAGTAAGTGCAAGCTTGGGAACACGCGTCCTGGGCACACCAGGGCAACAACACAAGGAAAGAAACTCAAGGTTGGAAAATCCTCAACACCCTCTATCAATTCGTAGCTTAGGCTAATTGCGGGAAGTGCTAGGAGTAAGTCAGGGCAACGATAGGCATCAATCAAGTTGAAGACTACCTATGCACTCAAGTTCAAGATTAAACATAATCTCTTCGTGATGCGATAACCTTAAAGGAAAGAATCTAACATGGAACGATCAACTTACAGTGCGAAAATTAACTCAAATATTCCTGATGACGTGATTTCTGACAAGAACATAAACACGGTAACCACTAAAAAGAATCAAGTAACTGATACAAAAGAACTCAGCAACGAGGTTGTACTTGGGCAAATTTGGGCTATTCAATTAGGCTTATGAACCTTAGATCAGGGCGACATCTAGGGAGAGATAGACAAAGTCTTAGGTCTTCAGAGGCTAGTGTCAACCACACTGCTAGGTCTTGGGCCCAGCAGTTGAGCCACCACTCATACTACCCTAGCTCGGAGACTAGTGAATTAGAGATGTCTCAAGGCATGGACCGACCTATGGGAAGTTAAGGAGTGCCATACTTGCACAGGGTAGAAGGCCCGTACAAGATGCAGCTGGAATACCTTAGGACCAACCGATTAGGTGCTAGCATCTATGAGGACGGCCTAGGAAGATTGGTGGTCCAAATAAAAAACCCAGACCAATCTATTGGGCAGCTAGAGCACCCTGCTGTCAAATTTGAAAATGGTGCATAGCTTGATAAAGAGGGAGCCATATACGTGGTCACTAGTCACCCAGAGAGGACAGATGAATTCGGGAATGTGATCCCTGAGACGGACATAGATGACCTAAAACAAGGGAACGTAGGAGGGGAGCCCAGGACCCCTCGAGGGAAATCTGTTCTTACTAGAATCCTCAATCCCGAGTGGGTTCCCCAGGACAACAAGAGCATAGATCTGCTTCTGAACCGAGAGACTGACGAAGCCTTTTGGAGGTATAAATCTGATCGGCCAATTGATATAGGAACAATCATGATCTATGAGTTTAAAGATCCAGATAGCCCAGGCAGAGTGACCTACTTAGATCACGCTTCAGAAAGGATCTTTGTGGTTACAGAACATGATAGACATGCTTATACTCGGATGGGTGAGTTTATTTTCCCCCAACCAAAATCTAACGTGTCCTTTGGCCACCCGGGAGCTGGAACCTCCCAAGCTCATGGAGTTCAGAGAGACATAAAGAGAGACAGACCTGAGGTAAGCTTTGCCAACTCCTTGGGAAGAGGAAGAACGAGAACGGAAACAAATAGAGTGGAACTTGAGGGACATAGAGCCCCAGGAAGCCGAAGAAATGCGGATGAATTCCCTCTACCAAGACCAAGAGAGCACACGAGGACCCTGAGACCGACCCAGCTAGTTAAGTCCATGAAAAACTACATCGATGGCACTGGAGATCCCTAGGATCAGGTGGCTAAGTTCAGGAAAGTCTTGAGAGCGGAACAAGTGGAGGATCTATTCACGCAGTACAATGCCTTTGGTCTAACCCTTAGGAACACAGCCCTTACATGGTTTCAACCATTGAATGAGAGACAATTCAGGAGTATAGACCAACTCCTAGAGGCTTTCATCATTGAATTCTCTAAGAGTGGCATAAGACATAATACCTCCTCATTGATTCACAGCTTCAAGCAAACCCCTCAAGAGACCGTGAGACTTGCAGGAAGAAGATTTAGGCAATATCTTGAAAGATGCCTTGTTTTCGAGCTACCCACATCAGCTAAGCAAGTGGCTTTATTCTTGGATGGATTTCTAAGTACCAAATTGAGGTCATATGTGTATTTGAAGGACCCTAGGACTATAGAAGAGTGTGTACGCATGTGCATTGACATCGAGGATAACCTAGGGGAGGAGTTAGAGCTTTCCAAAATATACAAAGATTCAGATAGTGCCTCTAGCCTCTCTTCCACGCAATCCACATCAATTGAGGAACTCGCTGAGAAAGTGGCACAAAAACTAAGTGTCTCTAGCAAACAAATCCCAAGGTTTGCCCCAGTAAAGAGGTCCTATACTTGCGGTGGTGACCATATGGCGAACGTGTGTCCCATTACGGCTCAACCCCAAGTAAATCCAAGTAGCCAATACTGTACCATAGAACGGAGATACACAAATCACACAGCACAAGACTATCCATACAATAAGCAAGCGGTTAGGCAAACCTACCCTCAGCCATATCCACAGGGAAGATATCAGAACCAATATCCACCACAGCAGTATGCTAGGCCCCAACACACCTACCAACCACAATATCAAGCTGTAGCTCAAGCGTAAGCACCACCTCCTTTACTTGTCAATCCGCGGAGACGTGAGGACCGGTATGAAGACCACGAGCAAGTGAAGGCACAAGTGCGTGAGTGAAAGCACTCAAACATGCACACACATACACACACACGCGCACAAGGCAAGATCAAAGAGAGGAACAATGGAAGGATTTTGATTACAAAAAGAAATCTATTACAAAACTGAAATCTACAAGAAGCTCCCCCCAAAAATGAGCTCTCTAGCTCTTTATATAGTTTTTTGACTAGTTTTGGCCCTGTCCAGACCTAGTGTCCGGCCTAGTTAAAAATTAGGTTCCAGGGCTTATTTGAGGGCTCAAACGAAGTCTAAAAATTATGAAAATTGGTACAATGGTACTTCTAATACTCCTCAAGCTCGAGGACTCCTCGGCTTGCACAAAATGGAGCTACAAAAATAGAAAATGGTATTTACAATGGTTTTAGTGATGGAAATCACTAGTTTTGTAGGGGATTCTTCTAAAGAGTTGACATGTACTTCATGGAGCTCCCTACTTGCTCCTTCTTCTTGTGTGTGTCCACCTTTCTGATGTGCTTTCATGCTTGTGCTTGACCTTGAGTTCCAACACTCCCCTCCCTCTCGAGTCTGTCGTCCCTGACAGACCCTTGTTGGAAGGGCTGTTCTGTGTAGTGCTTTGAGAGGTGGTGTCCATCCGTTGTATGAGCTGGTTCCTTGGATTCCAGCAAGAATGTGTCGTTGTGAGCTTTCAAAACTGCAAGTTGCTCAGAAGAGGTTGTCAAGAGTGATTTGGAGCAACTACTGGCTTCAATTTGCTTCCGAGATATGGATGTTGTTCCCAAGATGTCTGCTAGCTCTTTTAAAGATGATGTTGAGAGCATTCATGCCAACTACTCATAACCCATAATGAATGATGGGTAAGTGTGTTCGTGCCTGGGTTGAAAAAAGTATGTGCCTTGTGCACGGCCTTGTAATGTAGCCCTACGCATGCTTACTTGGAAAATGCATTGGAAGAAGTATGGTGCAAAAATTGCGGGTCTTGAGCTAAGTGCTCAAGGGTATGCTGACAAAGAGGTTTCCTAAACAATCATGGTTATGGTGTTTCCAGAGTAAAGATACTTACCATGGGGAAGGTTAATGGATGTTTGTCTCTTCGTGTTGTACATTGGCCTTTGGGATGGAACCTTGTGGATGAATGTCCATGTTGATTGTCCACTGATGAGATCTTTTGAGTGGTGGATCCCCTCTCCTCTTTTCAAAGCAACATTTGTCACTAACAATGTGCATTTCTGAGCTTGGGCTCATGCACGTTCACTTTCCTATATTGACACTCAGAGGAATATTGGACACGTGCCGGTTTCTAAGAGATTACCATGCTGATTGACATAGACCATTCACCAGTGCTACTGTTCCATACTGGTTCAGGAAATATTGAGAATTGAATTGCTTTATATTCTTTGGCAAGCAACATCGGGTAACTACACCAAGCTGAGTTTCACATATTCTCTTTAGCTCACCATTTACAGGAGTCTTCTCCTCCAGAACTACCTTTTGCAGATATCTCCTTGGCTGCTCTGGTACATACAGTAGTTAAGCATCACTCAAGTTGTGGACCTTCAAGCTCTTCACTCCCACCATAGTAAGAGGAAACCATAGTTGTGGATGCCCTGCTCATGCTAAGTTCTTGACATTTATGAGAGAAGGCAGCAATTAAATCATCTGCAAGCCAAGACACACTTCTATCCAAACTGATAAATGCCCAGTAATCGATGGTTCAATCTTCAACTAAGCATGACTCATTCATGTTCCATGAGCGAAACCTGGGAACAAGTTCTTCCTCGTTTTTTTTTTTTTTTTTTTTTTTGTGGGAAAAATTATCACAAAACAAGAACACAAAAGTTAGTATCAGTAGAAAAAATTTGACATATGTCAATGTGCTCTTGTGCTTGGGATTCTCAAGTGTGTCTATGCACGACCGTGTAATGTGGCCCTATATTAATGCATACTTTGACAATGCATGACCTGAATGGTGCAAAAGACAGGGTTGTGCAAGGAGCACATGGTTGTCGCTCGTTCGAGGCTTTCGATGTTATTTGCAGATATTGATGCCATCTTTGTTGGAGGTACCCATTGTATCTCGAGAGGACAACTAATCATTCCTCCTTATCGGGATCCATTTGAGAACAGTCTGCAACTGGGTAGAGATCACCTTTGGCCACTTCGTGTTTGAATGATCTCCTGAGGGTTTGATCCATCGTGGCTGGCTCTTTATTTTGGTGGATGCTATCAGTGCTTTCGTCTTCCAAACCCATATCCTTGCAGAAGAGGTTCTTTGATCTTTATTGGAGCTCTGTGCTTGATTCAGTTCTTTACCTCGCCTTGGTGTCTTTGTTGTGCAGGTTGTTGCCTTGAAGTCCCCCCTTGGATTTTGTCTGAGCTTAGGCTTGATTGCTTGGGGTCCCTGGATTGGAAGTGGTCTTTCTTGAGGATAAGTCATGGTAGGCCTAGACCATAGATTTTGAAGTCTAGTGTGAGGGGACTGATTTTGTGCCAGGGCTTTCTTTGGTACCCATATCATAGTGCGATTTGGTTGGGCACTAAGTAATTTCTTGGCCACCCAAATTTGCTTGACATTACCAAGAAAATGTGATTTCTGTTTCTTGATGTAAGGGTCTTTTGGGCCTTCTATGTGAGTTTTTTGACAAAACTCATCTTTACATGGGGAGTGCAACAAGGGTTGATCTTCTATACCTACATCAGACTCATGCAAGGGATCAATGGGCTGTGTGGTTTGAGATTGATCTAGAGATTCATCGAGACATTTATCCTTATTACACATAGAATCCCTAGGTGTACAAATGGGTGATGGATTGTCATGATTCACCCTAGAGTCGACCTCCTTTTCCACATCAGTGATACACAACAGTGGTTGATCATCTCCTTCTTGACCATCTGAGTGCAGATCATCCCTACTTATGGCTTCATGAGGGGAATCCAAATTTATAGGAAGAGAGGGTCCTTCCACATCCCCCAAACACTTGGAGTCCTCCATATCTCCATTCTCTAAGGTTTCCTGTGATTTACTCAAAGAAGGATCAGATTCAAAAACATGAGTAGAAAGAAAAATTTTCTCATTAAAAACACGCTCTGTGAAAAGATGATTTTGCCCCCAATCATCATAAGGTGGATAGTCATTAGGATTTTCCATAGACATATATGTAGAAGCATGGATGATAGGTGGAGAAGGCACCTCAAATTCTTGATGATTTTGTTTAATGAACCTTTGGGTGCCAATGATCAAGCCCTCATCTATACAATCCATGACAAAGAATGTTTCCGAAAATTGCATATCACCCACCATAACAGACAACACAACTTGACCCATGCATTCATAAGGTTCGTCATCCATGAGGATAGAAGAATGCGTTGTTGGTTGTATGTTCTCAAAAATAATGGTCAAGAAGTCAATATGAATCAAATTCCACTCACAATGAGGATTGATATATGCACTCAACCTTCTACAGTCATATCCTATTCTTATATCTACCAAAGTATTGTGATATTCTCTTGTTGCAAATATGGATCCGACCCCCCCAGACATTTCCCCCGTTTCCTCGATTCCTTGCAATTTTTCTCTAAATGTTTCACCTTGATGTGATATTATCTCATGTATTTCATGTTTATCGCCCTCCGTTTTTTCGATCTTAGCCCCTTTTCTTCTATCTTTTGCTTTTTTCTTTCCCATGACACAATTTTCTCCCCCTTTGTATTGCTCAAAAATCCTTGGGAGCCCCCTGGTTTCCTAGTCCCACTTGAGGGTCAACTTCAAATTATCCTATCTCAAAATTAACGCGTTATTCTTGAAAAAAAACAGTTGAGGTCGTGTAGGATTTGAAACGAGCTTTCCAACGAGATATAGAGCTCAAAAAATGGACTTTGGATGAAAAAGTTATGCCAATTCAGGCTCCAGGGGGTCAAAACAGGCAAACAGGACCTTTTGGAAAAAATCGCGATTTTGTGAACTTTCAGAGAATCGCGATGCTGTGAAGTCAAAAAATCGCGATATTGAGCACAAGATCGTGTTTTTGAAAATCGCGATTTTGAGCAGAAAATCGTGATCCACAGAATCGTGTTTTGAAAATCGTGATTTTGATCATAAAATCGTGTTTCTGAAAATCGCGATGTTGATCACAAAATCGTGTTTTTGGCATGAAAATCGCAATGTTGAGCACAAAATCGTGTTTTTTGAAAATCGCGATTTTGACTCAGAGAATCGTGATTCACAAAATCGTGTTTTTTGCTGAAAATCGTGATTTGTGAGAATCGCGATTTTGAGCCCGCTGAAAATCGTATTTTCTCAGAATCGTGTTTTTTGACATGAAAATCGCGATGTTGAGCACAAAATCGTGTTTATGAAAATCGCGATTTTGACTCAAAGAATCGTGATTCACAAAATCGTGTTTTTTGCTGAAAATCGTGTTTTCTCAAAATCGTGTTTTTGACATGAAAATCGCGATGTTGAGCACAAAATCGTATTTTTGAAAATCGCGATTTTGAGCAACAATTCGTGTTTTCACAGAATCGCCTTTTTCACAAAATCGTGTTGTTGGCATGAAAATCGCGATTTTGTCATAGAGAATCGTATTTTTTCTCAAAATCGTATTTTTCGCTGAAAATCGTGATTTGTGAGAATCGCGATTTTGAGCAGAAAGTCGTGTTTTTCTCAAAATCGTATTTTTCGCTGAAAATCGTGATTTGTGAGAATCGCGATTTTGAGCAGAAAGTCGTGTTTTTCACAAAATCGTGTTTTTGCTGAAAATCGTGATTGGTGAGAATCGCGATTTTGAGCAGAGAATCGTGTTTTTTTTTGAAAATCGCGATTTTGAGCAGAGAATCGTTTTTTTTGAGAAAAAACACAGAATCGCGATTCTTTTCAACCAACTTTTAGGCGGGAAAACTGAAAATCGTGATTTTTCAAAAAATTTTGAATTTTCACAGAATCGCGATTTTCATCACAGAATCGCGTTTTTTGGCGGGAAATTCAAATTTCTGAGCGCCGGCTATGGCGAGCTCCGTATGAGCAGAAAATCATGAAAAAAACACAGCGCTTGCTCTCCCTTGCTTCTCCTAACTCCTTCCCACACAATAATGCATGAAAAATGGTATGAAGATGGTGAAAATGCACTAAAAAACAAGAATTTTCTATGAAGAAGAAGATGGAAGAAGGTGGAGATGATGATGATGATGAAGATGAAGAGGAAAAAACAGAAAATGAACTGAAATGACAGTTTTTTTTTACCTTCCAACGTCGCAAATTTACGATCTTACCATCACAACGCTCGTCCTCGAAGCTCTCTCCCCGGCAACGGCGCCAAAATTTGGTGTAGCTCAAGCGTAAGCACCACCTCCTTTACTTGTCAATCCGCGGAGACGTGAGGACCGGTATGAAGACCACGAGCAAGTGAAGGCACAAGTGCGTGAGTGAAAGCACTCAAACATGCACACACATACACACACACGCGCACAAGGCAAGATCAAAGAGAGGAACAATGGAAGGATTTTGATTACAAAAAGAAATCTATTACAAAACTGAAATCTACAAGAAGCTCCCCCCAAAAATGAGCTCTCTAGCTCTTTATATAGTTTTTTGACTAGTTTTGGCCCTGTCCAGACCTAGTGTCCGGCCTAGTTAAAAATTAGGTTCCAGGGCTTATTTGAGGGCTCAAACGAAGTCTAAAAATTATGAAAATTGGTACAATGGTACTTCTAATACTCCTCAAGCTCGAGGACTCCTCGGCTTGCACAAAATGGAGCTACAAAAATAGAAAATGGTATTTACAATGGTTTTAGTGATGGAAATCACTAGTTTTGTAGGGGATTCTTCTAAAGAGTTGACATGTACTTCATGGAGCTCCCTACTTGCTCCTTCTTCTTGTGTGTGTCCACCTTTCTGATGTGCTTTCATGCTTGTGCTTGACCTTGAGTTCCAACACTCCCCTCCCTCTCGAGTCTGTCGTCCCTGACAGACCCTTGTTGGAAGGGCTGTTCTGTGTAGTGCTTTGAGAGGTGGTGTCCATCCGTTGTATGAGCTGGTTCCTTGGATTCCAGCAAGAATGTGTCGTTGTGAGCTTTCAAAACTGCAAGTTGCTCAGAAGAGGTTGTCAAGAGTGATTTGGAGCAACTACTGGCTTCAATTTGCTTCCGAGATATGGATGTTGTTCCCAAGATGTCTGCTAGCTCTTTTAAAGATGATGTTGAGAGCATTCATGCCAACTACTCATAACCCATAATGAATGATGGGTAAGTGTGTTCGTGCCTGGGTTGAAAAAAGTATGTGCCTTGTGCACGGCCTTGTAATGTAGCCCTACGCATGCTTACTTGGAAAATGCATTGGAAGAAGTATGGTGCAAAAATTGCGGGTCTTGAGCTAAGTGCTCAAGGGTATGCTGACGAAGAGGTTTCCTAAACAATCATGGTTATGGTGTTTCCAGAGTAAAGATACTTACCATGGGGAAGGTTAATGGATGTTTGTCTCTTCGTGTTGTACATTGGCCTTTGGGATGGAACCTTGTGGATGAATGTCCATGTTGATTGTCCACTGATGAGATCTTTTGAGTGGTGGATCCCCTCTCCTCTTTTCAAAGCAACATTTGTCACTAACAATGTGCATTTCTGAGCTTGGGCTCATGCACGTTCACTTTCCTATATTGACACTCAGAGGAATATTGGACACGTGCCGGTTTCTAAGAGATTACCATGCTGATTGACATAGACCATTCACCAGTGCTACTGTTCCATACTGGTTCAGGAAATATTGAGAATTGAATTGCTTTATATTCTTTGGCAAGCAACATCGGGTAACTACACCAAGCTGAGTTTCACATATTCTCTTTAGCTCACCATTTACAGGAGTCTTCTCCTCCAGAACTACCTTTTGCAGATATCTCCTTGGCTGCTCTGGTACATACAGTAGTTAAGCATCACTCAAGTTGTGGACCTTCAAGCTCTTCACTCCCACCATAGTAAGAGGAAACCATAGTTGTGGATGCCCTGCTCATGCTAAGTTCTTGACATTTATGAGAGAAGGCAGCAATTAAATCATCTGCAAGCCAAGACACACTTCTATCCAAACTGATAAATGCCCAGTAATCGATGGTTCAATCTTCAACTAAGCATGACTCATTCATGTTCCATGAGCGAAACCTGGGAACAAGTTCTTCCTCGTTTTTTTTTTTTTTTTTTTTGTGGGAAAAATTATCACAAAACAAGAACACAAAAGTTAGTATCAGTAGAAAAAATTTGACATATGTCAATGTGCTCTTGTGCTTGGGATTCTCAAGTGTGTCTATGCACGACCGTGTAATGTGGCCCTATATTAATGCATACTTTGACAATGCATGACCTGAATGGTGCAAAAGACAGGGTTGTGCAAGGAGCACATGGTTGTCGCTCGTTCGAGGCTTTCGATGTTATTTGCAGATATTGATGCCATCTTTGTTGGAGGTACCCATTGTATCTCGAGAGGACAACTAATCATTCCTCCTTATCGGGATCCATTTGAGAACAGTCTGCAACTGGGTAGAGATCACCTTTGGCCACTTCGTGTTTGAATGATCTCCTGAGGGTTTGATCCATCGTGGCTGGCTCTTTATTTTGGTGGATGCTATCAGTGCTTTCGTCTTCCAAACCCATATCCTTGCAGAAGAGGTTCTTTGATCTTTATTGGAGCTCTGTGCTTGATTCAGTTCTTTACCTCGCCTTGGTGTCTTTGTTGTGCAGGTTGTTGCCTTGAAGTCCCCCCTTGGATTTTGTCTGAGCTTAGGCTTGATTGCTTGGGGTCCCTGGATTGGAAGTGGTCTTTCTTGAGGATAAGTCATGGTAGGCCTAGACCATAGATTTTGAAGTCTAGTGTGAGGGGACTGATTTTGTGCCAGGGCTTTCTTTGGTACCCATATCATAGTGCGATTTGGTTGGGCACTAAGTAATTTCTTGGCCACCCAAATTTGCTTGACATTACCAAGAAAATGTGATTTCTGTTTCTTGATGTAAGGGTCTTTTGGGCCTTCTATGTGAGTTTTTTGACAAAACTCATCTTTACATGGGGAGTGCAACAAGGGTTGATCTTCTATACCTACATCAGACTCATGCAAGGGATCAATGGGCTGTGTGGTTTGAGATTGATCTAGAGATTCATCGAGACATTTATCCTTATTACACATAGAATCCCTAGGTGTACAAATGGGTGATGGATTGTCATGATTCACCCTAGAGTCGACCTCCTTTTCCACATCAGTGATACACAACAGTGGTTGATCATCTCCTTCTTGACCATCTGAGTGCAGATCATCCCTACTTATGGCTTCATGAGGGGAATCCAAATTTATAGGAAGAGAGGGTCCTTCCACATCCCCCGAACACTTGGAGTCCTCCATATCTCCATTCTCTAAGGTTTCCTGTGATTTACTCAAAGAAGGATCAGATTCAAAAACATGAGTAGAAAGAAAAATTTTCTCATTAAAAACACGCTCTGTGAAAAGATGATTTTGCCCCCAATCATCATAAGGTGGATAGTCATTAGGATTTTCCATAGACATATATGTAGAAGCATGGATGATAGGTGGAGAAGGCACCTCAAATTCTTGATGATTTTGTTTAATGAACCTTTGGGTGCCAATGATCAAGCCCTCATCTATACAATCCATGACAAAGAATGTTTCCGAAAATTGCATATCACCCACCATAACAGACAACACAACTTGACCCATGCATTCATAAGGTTCGTCATCCATGAGGATAGAAGAATGAGTTGTTGGTTGTATGTTCTCAAAAATAATGGTCAAGAAGTCAATATGAATCAAATTCCACTCACAATGAGGATTGATATATGCACTCAACCTTCTACAGTCATATCCTATTCTTATATCTACCAAAGTATTGTGATATTCTCTTGTTGCAAATATGGATCCGACCCCCCCAGACATTTCCCCCGTTTCCTCGATTCCTTGCAATTTTTCTCTAAATGTTTCACCTTGATGTGATATTATCTCATGTATTTCATGTTTATCGCCCTCCGTTTTTTCGATCTTAGCCCCTTTTCTTCTATCTTTTGCTTTTTTCTTTCCCATGACACAATTTTCTCCCCCTTTGTATTGCTCAAAAATCCTTGGGAGCCCCCTGGTTTCCTAGTCCCACTTGAGGGTCAACTTCAAATTATCCTATCTCAAAATTAACGCGTTATTCTTGAAAAAAAAACAGTTGAGGTCGTGTAGGATTTGAAACGAGCTTTCCAACGAGATATAGAGCTCAAAAAATGGACTTTGGATGAAAAAGTTATGCCAATTCAGGCTCCAGGGGGTCAAAACAGGCAAACAGGACCTTTTGGAAAAAATCGCGATTTTGTGAACTTTCAGAGAATCGCGATGCTGTGAAGTCAAAAAATCGCGATATTGAGCACAAGATCG
This sequence comes from Ceratopteris richardii, assembly GCA_020310875.1. Classification (NCBI taxonomy): domain Eukaryota; kingdom Viridiplantae; phylum Streptophyta; class Polypodiopsida; order Polypodiales; family Pteridaceae; genus Ceratopteris; species Ceratopteris richardii. The sequence continues at coordinate 4,612,860 of CM035443.1, forward strand.
TGTTTTTGAAAATCGCGATTTTGAGCAGAAAATCGTGATCCACAGAATCGTGTTTTGAAAATCGTGATTTTGATCATAAAATCGTGTTTCTGAAAATCGCGATGTTGATCACAAAATCGTGTTTTTGGCATGAAAATCGCGATGTTGAGCACAAAATCGTGTTTTTTGAAAATCGCGATTTTGACTCAGAGAATCGTGATTCACAAAATCGTGTTTTTTGCTGAAAATCGTGATTTGTGAGAATCGCGATTTTGAGCCCGCTGAAAATCGTATTTTCTCAGAATCGTGTTTTTTGACATGAAAATCGCGATGTTGAGCACAAAATCGTGTTTATGAAAATCGCGATTTTGACTCAAAGAATCGTGATTCACAAAATCGTGTTTTTTGCTGAAAATCGTGTTTTCTCAAAATCGTGTTTTTGACATGAAAATCGCGATGTTGAGCACAAAATCGTATTTTTGAAAATCGCGATTTTGAGCAACAATTCGTGTTTTCACAGAATCGCCTTTTTCACAAAATCGTGTTGTTGGCATGAAAATCGCGATTTTGTCATAGAGAATCGTATTTTTTCTCAAAATCGTATTTTTCGCTGAAAATCGTGATTTGTGAGAATCGCGATTTTGAGCAGAAAGTCGTGTTTTTCTCAAAATCGTATTTTTCGCTGAAAATCGTGATTTGTGAGAATCGCGATTTTGAGCAGAAAGTCGTGTTTTTCACAAAATCGTGTTTTTGCTGAAAATCGTGATTGGTGAGAATCGCGATTTTGAGCAGAGAATCGTGTTTTTTTTTGAAAATCGCGATTTTGAGCAGAGAATCGTTTTTTTTGAGAAAAAACACAGAATCGCGATTCTTTTCAACCAACTTTTAGGCGGGAAAACTGAAAATCGTGATTTTTCAAAAAATTTTGAATTTTCACAGAATCGCGATTTTCATCACAGAATCGCGTTTTTTGGCGGGAAATTCAAATTTCTGAGCGCCGGCTATGGCGAGCTCCGTATGAGCAGAAAATCATGAAAAAAACACAGCGCTTGCTCTCCCTTGCTTCTCCTAACTCCTTCCCACACAATAATGCATGAAAAATGGTATGAAGATGGTGAAAATGCACTAAAAAACAAGAATTTTCTATGAAGAAGAAGATGGAAGAAGGTGGAGATGATGATGATGATGAAGATGAAGAGGAAAAAACAGAAAATGAACTGAAATGACAGTTTTTTTTTACCTTCCAACGTCGCAAATTTACGATCTTACCATCACAACGCTCGTCCTCGAAGCTCTCTCCCCGGCAACGGCGCCAAAATTTGGTGTAGCTCAAGCGTAAGCACCACCTCCTTTACTTGTCAATCCGCGGAGACGTGAGGACCGGTATGAAGACCACGAGCAAGTGAAGGCACAAGTGCGTGAGTGAAAGCACTCAAACATGCACACACATACACACACACACGCACAAGGCAAGATCAAAGAGAGGAACAATGGAAGGATTTTGATTACAAAAAGAAATCTATTACAAAACTGAAATCTACAAGAAGCTCCCCCCAAAAATGAGCTCTCTAGCTCTTTATATAGTTTTTTGACTAGTTTTGGCCCTGTCCAGACCTAGTGTCCGGCCTAGTTAAAAATTAGGTTCCAGGGCTTATTTGAGGGCTCAAACGAAGTCTAAAAATTATGAAAATTGGTACAATGGTACTTCTAATACTCCTCAAGCTCGAGGACTCCTCGGCTTGCACAAAATGGAGCTACAAAAATAGAAAATGGTATTTACAATGGTTTTAGTGATGGAAATCACTAGTTTTGTAGGGGATTCTTCTAAAGAGTTGACATGTACTTCATGGAGCTCCCTACTTGCTCCTTCTTCTTGTGTGTGTCCACCTTTCTGATGTGCTTTCATGCTTGTGCTTGACCTTGAGTTCCAACACAAGCCCAGCAAAGGCCTCAGCCTGTGTTAGCCCAACAACCTCCAGCTCCAGCCAACGTGATCCCTGTAAAGTATGCAGCTGCAAAAGAAAACCTGAATAGAGCCATAGTGCCAGTAACCCCATTACTATCAAAAGGTGATCCCAGTGACCATAGTTTTGATTCTACACATGTTGATAGCCCCCAGGCCTACTACATGCAATCTCCTGAACATGGTGAGTCCTACTATAGTGAAGAGCCAAATGAACCTAGTTGGGAGTCAGATTACACAAACGTCATGTATGCAAACCCCAACCCTAGACCTCAACCTAGACAAGTAAGACCCCCATTCCCTAGAGGACCATGCTACAGATGTCAGGGAGATCACCTCATTCGTGATTGCCCCATGCCTGCACCTACCCAAACCCAATCAGTGACGATCCAGGGCTTTTGCCAAGAGTGTGGAAAGGAGCATCTCGTACGAGACTGTCCTAAGAATCCTAATAATATGCCAAAAATCACTCCTATTAACGTTATTGGGTTAGTGGTAGATTCCACAGGAAGTGTCACTTCCACTGCACCGGTACAGGTAGTCACTAGAGCTCAAGCATTGCAGCAAAACCAAGGGGTAAGCCAGGAAAAGAGCCTAGAGACTAGTGAAACTGAGAGCATAACCAAGAAGAGGACTAGAGCGTGGAGAGATAGTCATGAAAGAATGAAAAGACAATGGGCAAAGAAAATGAGTGAACTTGAGAAAAGCCTAAGAGAAACTAAAGCTAGGATAACCGAACTCACAGCTCAAACTCCCTCTCACACTACCCCACCTCCATCACGTCCACCATTCCCATCTCCATCCGAACCGCCACCTTCCAACCCACCTCACCTAATTCCACCACCCCCTAGAGTAGGATCAGTCCTAGCTGATCCCACTCCCGAGGACCTAAACATGATGCTTAAAGCATATCATGCCAGAATTCAAGATGGGCCAAACGTAACTGATCATGAAAAGTGTTACCCTAGAGCAGAACTAGAGCTAAAACAAACCAAAATTTGTGCTAAGATGGTGGAATTGGCTCAGACCATGTTTGAAGCCAGTCGCCTATTTAACATCTCTAGTTCAACGAAGACACAATTGCACTTTGATGGGCTGTTAGAAAGAATAGAGAAGCTAATTGCACAATCAGAAAAGGAACCCGCCTCTCAACACAAGGACAAGGCAAGTGAAAGGGAAGGTCTTCTTGCCCAGGAAGCCTATGTGCCTAACTCTACGGAACCAGACACATCATCTTCTATGAATCGGTTCACACCAGAATTCCTACAAGAGATTGAAGAAGACAAATGGGCTAAGGAAAGTGAAGTCCCTCCTCCCATTGAACTTGTGGATGATGCACATGACCAATTCCAACAAGTCATCCAATCCATTTATGAGGAGCAAGAGAGCACCCGATCCCAGGAAAGATTAGACTTTGAGTCTAACTCTCTACAAGAATTACCCCACTTCACGGGCCCATGGGAAGCCAAGTCTAATTGTATGAGAGCCCCCGCAGTCATGGTAAGAAACGAAGACTCAGTCATACCTAGGAACACAGAGGTAGTGAAAAACACTAAAGTGCAGTGCAACCTCACTTTAGAAGAGCTACTCAAAGTTAAGCCAGAAGTGTGGAAACACGTAGCCAAACAAGTGCCAGACATAGCCAAATCGCGTTCCCAGGCAGGATCTCATAGAACAGTGCGTGAAATACCATTGGACAAGATAGGAGACATGAGTGAGGGCGAAGAGGGAAACACATATCTTCCTATCACCCATCAAGGATACACCATTAAGGCCACTTTAGACTAAGGTGCAGGAGTTGCAATTGCTACCACTTCCCTATGGAAGCGTTGGGGCAAGCCAGCACTCAGGCCCACAAGGATGAAATTGCAAATGGCCGATGGTCACATAGAGAGACCCCTAGGGCTGTTATAAGGAATAACTCTCACCACCTGTGGTGTTGAGTTCGAGCATACATTTGCTATATGTGATTTTAGCAAAAATCATGCCTATGAGATGATTTTGGGAAGACCCTTTATGCGAGAGTTGCAAGTGGTACAGGATTGGGGAACCAATTCTTTGTACTTGCAACACTTAGGTGTTACGACCAAAGTGAATCTCAAAGATTACTCTCATAGAGATGTCCCTCCTATCCAATGGAATCCCATCCATAAAGCCAAAGATGATACAGAATCGGTGCATTCCATAGGATCAAGATCCTCATGGATGCATGAAGACACCCACGTATGGATGTGCAAAGTAGCAGTGGAAGAAGAGAAGAGAGAAGAAGCCAGAGAGATAGGTGCAAAAGAAACACATAGATCAATTCAAGACCCAGCCTATGCACCTGTAGTTTTTCTTGATGAGGAATTTGAACCCCATGGCTGGGCAGAAATTCTAGCAACAATGGATGTAGCCATCAATGAAGAGGGCTATGACATTTCAGTGTGATGAAGAGGGCTATGACATTTCAGTCTTCTCCATAGAGCCAATTATGGGAGAGGCAGTGTTAGAAGAGTGTGACCCTATCCCTGATGCATTCGAGGATGCAAGTGACTCCGATCTAGAGTCAATCATTATGGACCCATCTTTTGCATCAGATGAAGAATACTTCTATGAAGTAGAATTTCAACCCTAGAGGCACGGAGAGCTTACAAATGATGTAAGGCTAGCCACACATGTAACTCCTAAAGAAGAAGGAAAGAAAAGAAAGAAGAGAAAAGTCACACAAGAAGAGGAAGAATCTTTGTTTGAGGTCTCGGAAAATTTTAAGAAGTATGAAATAGATGACAGGAGAGTCATGATTAGAATGCCTAAACGAGAGGCGCAATCGGGGGAGGCCTATGATAACAAAGAAACCACGAAGAAAGTGGTTGTAGCCATCGAAGAGGGAGAAGAGAGATGCACGTACATAGGCCATGACCTGACAGAAGAGGAAGAACAAGAGCTAATAGCCTTGCTAAGAGAATACAGAGATGTATTTTCTTGGAGTTACAAGGATTTGAAAGGAGTGGACCCTGACATATGCTCACACACTATCCCCATGACCGTAGATGCCAAACCCTCTAAGCAAAAGCCATATACATATAATGATAATTATGCTGCCAAGATCAAAGAGGAGATAGATAGACTGGTTGAAGCTGGATTCATCTATGAAATTGAGCACACTGAGTGGGTATCCCCCATCGTAGTGGTGCCCAAGAAAAATGGAAAGCTACGTGTATGCATTAACTTGAAGAAGGTCAATGCAGCCACCATTCGAGATAACTATCCGCTTCCTATCACAGAACATCTCTTAGAAAGAGTAGCAGGCAAGGAAGTGTACAGCTTCCTCGATGGATTTTCGGGCTACAATCAAGTAGCCATAGCTCCGCAAGATAAGCATAAGACGGCATTTGCCACTGAATGGGGCATATTTGCTTTTAGAGTAATGCCATTTGGGCCTACTAATGCAGCAACAACCTTCCAGAGGCTGATGTGCCATGTATTTAAAGAGTTCCTGAGGAAGAACTTAGAAGTCTATGTTGATGATCTTTGTGCTCATTCCAACATCAGACAAACCCATATTCCTGAACTCAGACAAATCTTTGACAAATGCAGAGAATATCAAGTCTGCTTGAACCCAGAAAAATGTGTTTTCATGGTCAAGCAAGGCAAGATTTTAGGACACATAGTGTCAAAGAATGGCATATCCATCGATGAAGAGAAAGTGAGAGGTATAGCCGAGTTACCTAGACCAAAGAATGTCAAGGAAGTACAAGCTTTCATGGGGCATTGTGGTTACTACCGACGGTTCATTCATATGTACACTATCATTGCAAAGCCCATGTATGGACTTTGGACTAACTTTGAATGGACTGATGAATGTGAGAATTCCTTCAATGAGCTTAAACGGCGATTATGTTCAACACCAATCTTGACCACACCCGATTGGAATAAACCCTTTCATGTTCACGTGGATGCATCCAATTATGCTATTGGGTGTGTACTTGCATAGCCTACAGGCGAAGGTAATATGGACCTTCCAATTGCCTATGTGAGTAGACAATTGAATGCTGCGGAATGGAACTATACAACCACCGAACGAGAAGGATTAGGCATGGTATATGCAGTTAAAAAGTTTAGACATTATTTGCTTGCAAATAAGTTTAAATTTTTTACTGACCATCAGGCACTGCTATATCTCGTAAACAAGCCATGCAATACAGGCCGATTAGTAAGATGGTTTCTCTTACTAATGGAATATGATTTCGAGGTAGTGGTGAGGAAAGGGAGGACTCATTTGAGAGCTGACCATCTTTCTAGGCTCACATCTGGAGAGGCCCCACAAGGAGTGTTAGATGACCTGCCTCATGCTTACTTGTTTAATTTGGAAGTGGTTCTGTAGTGGGCTAAGCCATTAGTGCCAGTATTGACATACAGGCCTAACCACCCAGTAATAGTCACACATGATAGAGAGGTAGTAAAAGCCCAAAAGTACCACATCATGGCTGGAAGTATGTACAAGCACACAGGTCAAGGGATCTTGGCTTGTTGTGTGGAAGAGGATGAGTACGCTAAATGGTTGCAATTAGCACATGTAGGTGCATTAGAGCAACACTACTCAAAGCAACAAACTCTACAGACACTAAGGAAACTCGGAGTGCATTGGCCTACTATGGAGGCTGATGTCCAAAAGCTGTGCAAGGAATGCCCAATTTGTTGCACTAAACCACCTGTGAAACATGCCACTCTTTATCATGTGTCTATAGTGCCAGATTGGAGTGAACCACTAGTATCCTTCCTGAGGACGAAAGCCTTCCCTCCAGACATGACTCTGGCTCGGAAAAGAAGTCTAGAAAAAGAAGCCCTAGATTACTCACTCATTGGTGATAATCTATACAAACGTGGTAAAGATGGTTACCTGAGACTTTGTGTTCATGAGAGTGACTATCTGAAGATTTTGGAAACTACTCACCAAGGTGTAGTAGGAGGACACTTTGGACCAGATTGGGTGATCAAGGCAATACTATTTGCAGGCTTCTGGTGGCCAACCCTTCACATGGATGCACATACCTATGTGAAACGTTGTGATGTGTGTCAGAGAACTTAGTATCCTATACGCAAAGATGAGATGCCACTGAAACCTATGATGGGTGGACGTGCATTCTCTAAGTGGGGAATAGACTTTGTAGGTCCGATTAATCCCCCAGCTAAGGGTTCCCATGCTGAGTATATCATTGTTGCCACGGACTATCTAACCAAATGGGTAGAGGCAAAAGCTACGACAAAGAACGATGCTCAGACAACTGCTAAATTCTTGTTTGAGAATGTATTCACAAGATACGGGCTACCTATAGAGCTAGTAAGTGATAGGGGCACTCACTTCTTGAATGAAGTGATTGAAAATCTACTCCAAGAATTCTTGGTAGTTCATAAGAAGTCTGTCCCCTACCACCCACAAGCTAATGCGCAAGCCGAAAGCACAAACAAGATTCTGTGCAATGTGTTGACCAAATTAGTGAATAATAAACGCTCTGATTGGGACAAACAACTACACCATGTTGTTTGGGCATACCGAGTCACCTACAAAACGGTACTCCAAGCCACCCCCTTTCAGATGGTGTTTGGCCAAAATGCAGTGCTACCATTGGACTTCTTAATACCTACCTTGAAGCTAGCACAAGAGCACGAATGGACAGGTCATGAACTCTCCTCTAGACTTTTTGACCTTGAACGATTAGGAGAAACAAGACTGAGAGCGGCGGCAGGGATATATGCAGCTAAGAAACGACAGAAGGCATACTTTGATGCCCACGTTAAGGATAAAGGTTTGAAGGCAGGTGACCTAGTACTAGTCTACACTTTGAAACAACATGCGAGGAAACTAGAGAAAAGAGGCTACGGACCCATGATCATTAATAGAATCTCAACAAGTGGAGCAGTGCAACTAGCCACATTAGAGGGTGATGTTCTCTCGAGCTACATTAGCGGATGCAGAGTCAAGTTATATCAAGAACCTCTGACGGAAGATATGCTAAGTCGACTCAACACTGGTAAGAAACGCAAAGAAGAAGAAAAACGAATTCGCGAAGAAGCTCAAGTAGAAGCATTAGAACGCATCCGGAGAATGAAGTTGAGAAGACAAGGTAGAAAGCAACCTAGGACAGATGCATATGCAGATCAAGGATATCATGTGGCTATGTGTGAAGTTTCAGGTATTAGCTCTCATAGGATAATTGATAGACGTCCTTTTATAAACTTGGAGATAGGGCAAGGAAAGGGTGCAAGGACTGTAAGGGCCTTAATTGACTCAGGTGCAGCCACTAGTGTTGTTAAATTATCTTACTGTCAAGAGTTGAAATTAACTGTCAATCCTATAGAAGCATATCTCATAGGATTGGGAGGTGTGGAAACCCCTTGCATGGGCGAGGTGGAACTTCCCCTCTATATTCAAGACGAAGCAATGACAGTCAAAGTACTAGTGTGTCAAGATGAGGACCTCACTAAGCCTCTTGTCTTGGGTCAGGATTGGATTTATGATCATGCAGTCAACCTAAACCTAAGAAGTGGACTTCTTCAGGTATGGGTAAATCATAGTCGAATTACAGTTGAATTGGAAAATGAGGCACTCAAGGAACTAGGTAAGGCACGAACTCTTGGTCCTTCTAGGGGCACACATGAAGTTGACAATGTTGTTCTTGTCCAAAACTGTATGATGCAGAAAGAGGATTGTCTCAACAACGGAGTCAAGGATAAGACAACACTCCCTTCTTTTCCAAAGGCCAGAAGGATGCAGCAACCAACGACAGATCAAATACAGAGGAAGTAGAGCACTACCCATCTTGGAGGCCAAAAACACGTGCGAAGCAGATTGTTTCAACCGTTGAAACAAGTATGGATGCGGAAAGGCGAACACCCTGTTGCTACCCGGCCAACCCCATGGCCAAAACCTCTTATTAGTAGTCAACAACAGGACACTAATAAGAATTCTTTCATAAATTCTTCTGTGAAAGTAAAGTCTATTTGGATACCCAAGAAGTCGATGAAGGCCAGCCCACAATCACGACAAATCTAGGTGCCTAAGGCTTGCTTGCGGCCTCAAATAGCTACACCAAGGCCACATCCTCTACAACACGTTTCACTCACTCGAACATCCAATGCCCATTCTTACACATCACGCACGAACACATATCCTTCCATGAGCACAAGTAGAATCACTTGTAAATGGGTCCCTAAAAAGTCTCATTTTCAAGCAGACACTTCCATCAAACTCTCTAGAGTCTCCTCAAAATCAAGATCAAAACCCATCCACTGTATTTGGCAGCCTAAAACTTGTAATAAACCCCCGGACCCCAGGTGTAAATCCATGCCCACCTACTAACTACATCACTCTCACACTACATCATTACACTTAGCTCCTAAGTCTACCCAATTCCTAACTCCACACACAAGCACCGCGCACTCACTGACTGACTGACTTGTCACTAAAAGCTCATGTTAATCAACATGACGGAGGCTGCAGGAACTAGCTCTCAAACAGAAACGAGCCAGCAAGTGGTGGACTTAGATAGTTTACCCGTTTTGCCTGAGACAAATGAAAGACCAGAAGAATTGCAGGCCATCAAAATCATACCTATAGCGGACCCTCCCAGTGGCCATACCATGCCCGTAGGAAAAGCTTCCCACTGGTTTAATGAAGTGGCAACAAGACCCTTGGGAGAGGGAACATACCTATGGGAATCAGAGTTAGACTTCAATGGGAAGCAAGGTAAATACCATTTCTTTACAAGAGAATTCGAGAAGTTACAAGTGCTACGTTCGGTATGGGAGAAGGCAGGATTGGATGCATATTTCAGTGCACGGCTCCCAAAGCCTGACTTCATGCGATGCTACTATCTCATCAACACCTTGACTCCAAACAAGAACCCAAAAGGTGCAAGCTCATTTGTGATCCCATCTCTAACAAAAGGAAATGAGCTCAAGAGGTTTAGGTTATCCAACAACTTGGTGAGAGAAGCCCTAGATATGCGCGGAGTGCATATTCCTACAGAGAAGGAGACCCTAGTGCCTGATTACATGAAGAATCAAAGCCTCACCAAACTCAAGGACATGGTGTCCATGACGCCTAATATTGCAATACACCTTCGCATGTGCATGCAACACTTTGCTTTTCCTGCCCAAGATAGATTCACCACGCCGCCCAAAAAAATATGGTTTAGTTTGTATCTGGCAGAGACACAGAACCTCACCATCAACTTACCCCACTGGATAATTGATCAGATACACCTAGCTCACAAACGATGGCCGCGGAAACAGGTTTTATATGGATGTTGTGCTCTGACGAGAATCATTTATAGGTGTTTGGCTTATGACATCCCTATTCAACGGGCCCTGATGTGGAATCATGTAGAGCAGTTTAGAGGCAGGACATCCACTGGACCCCCTTCTAAGAAGATGAGAGGTACTGTCCAAGTCCCTTGTGCTCAACCACGTGGAGCCACCCTAACACCAGACGTTACCCCTCCACCCTGAAGAGTCCGACCATTCACACTCCGACTCCCAAGACGCAGCACCGATGGTCCTAACTTGATATTCCCTCCCATCCCAACCGATCTTGAAGTTCCCGGCGGTGCACCTTTGGAAGAACTCACGAATGAAGACTTCGAACAATTATTACACGATGTAGAGCTGGAGGCAGAAGAGGCACAACAAGTGGAGAATGTGCAAACGCAGGCAACAACCTCCCAAGTACCTGTCACCACAGTTGAAGTGGATGAAGAGGATGATGAAGATGAAGAACAGGCGGAAGATGAGGAGGATTATGATCAAGAGCATCATGATGAGCAACAAGAAGTGCCAGAAATTGTAGGTGCACCTGCATATACAGCTCAACTACAAAGGTTATACGACACAATCAAAGCAGTGCAAGAAAGGCATCAACTCTCTCTTGTGTCAGGTCAAGCTCTGATGCAAGAAATGCTATCAGATGATGGGGTGGACCAACATTTCATTGACACCCTCAAATTAGTGTCAGAATCTTTAGGAGTTCCGGAGGCTGTCCACACTACAGTCCGCTAGTCCGTAAGGTATGACAAATGCAGAGTCGACACATTACCACGAGCAGGTAAGACTATCAGGATGCCCGTCACAGAACAAGAAGTAACCATTGAAGCCACAACTACCCCCACCACCACCATTGACCTGTCTGCTGAAACCTTCGTTCAGACATCACCCATCTCACCCCAGCACCCCCATCACCACCTTCTCCACCCCCACCACCACCTCCCACCATGGAAGAAACGGTAGTCATCACCTCTACCTTCACTTATAACCCAACCTCATTCACATCATTCTCATTTCGAGAACCCACCTCACAAGACACCCTCTTCTCCTTCATCACCAATCCCTTGTACACTTCAACCATTCTATCCTCCGAACCCATAATTGGCCATCCCATAATTCCAAGTGTGGTTGGAAACCCGGCACCCACAGAAGGCACCCTGTGTTTCTATTGGGGGGATTCTTAGACCAGAAGCAGTTTGAGGGTTTGTAGGAGAAAAGGGAAGAAACAAGAAGAGAAAATACACCTGGAAGCTTCTGCCGATTGATTACAGTAAGACAATTACAATGTTTGAAGTACAAGACAAGCCAATACCTCTCTGTGCACAATCCCATAGAGTGCCCAATTACAAAATACCCAATATCCCAAAGTCTTCTTGCCGCCGGCCTCCTCTGCACCAGACCTCCACCTGCTTCAAGCTTATCCTTGTGCACACCTTGCACCAAGCTTCCACAAAGGGGGGAGGAGTGAATACCTTCTGTCGACACGCGCCCACTGCAATGGGACCTTGAGATACTTGGGGGACTAGCTTAGCACTCTCTGCACAATCCCTTAGGCACTCCCTATGCACTCCTTCACTTCCACTTCTCTGCGTCGTCGCACATTGGTGACTCTTGCACTTCTCTTTCTTGCTTCTTAGACTATGCTCTCTTGCTTACTCTAAGATTGGTCCAACAATGGCCCTTTCCTTGATTTGAGTGTGTCGATCACGTACGCTCTTAACTGCAATGGTATCTTGGTGCTCACTTTGATGTCCCAAGATTGTCTTCACAAGTGGCAGCCAACGACTCACTGTTTTGTCCTGTAGTGACTTTAGTCTAAAACCAAAAATTTTAATGGGGCCATACTTTCACCTGTGCGTACACTTTGCCGCTTCACATACCTTCATGTTTCCTTTTAAGTCTTCACTTTTGCACATAAGAGGGGGCTCACCTGAACCTTCCAAAATACTTTAAAACACACTTTGAACCTTAGGGAAATTAGAGAAAATACCTCTGCAACCTGCAACCCACTTTCTCCAATTTACCCTTTGTGGACAATTAATTGTGCACTACCTGTGCACTTTGACACCTGCACTTTAGCACTTTGACTTTGCACCTGTTGACTTTGACCTTGACCTTGTTGACTTTGACCAGTTGACTTTGAGTAGTTGACTTTGATCTTTTGACTTTGACTGCAATTGACTTTGACCAACATGACTTTTATGGGCTCAACAGTTGCCCACCATCTAATGTGCTCTCCGTCCCGGAGAGCTATAGACAAAACTCGGAACATAGATGACACGTGATTCTGGAGCTGCAAAACTTCAAAAGGACACCTTTGAGCAGCCACCAAGTCCACTAGGAGCAGCAGAGAACAAGCACCAGAGAAGAACCAAAAATTGGATTTTGCCATGGAAAAGCAAAGGGTTGCAATGGGAGGGTAGAAAGGAGGGGGAGGGGAGGGCTGAGGGTCGGGGATGGAAGGGCTTGGGAGGGTTAAGGATGGGGCTGGGCAAATTGGTAAAGGGAGGGCATGGGTGATGTGGATGGGGCCTAGAGGCGGTTAAAATGATCAAACAGTAGAGCTACAGAGGGTGCATGTGGGATATTATGTAACATAAGGTAAGACAAGGTGAGAATAGACCATGATTACAATATGGGGAAATAAAAACATGTCATAAATTTGCTCAAAACATGTGGGTTTTGACCAAAACTCAGAGAAAATATAGGAATTTGGAAAATTAAAGGCAAAAACTGAGTTCAGAGGTGCCAAAAAACATGAAAATGACTCCTTTTTTGTAAAAAACGGCCAATCGAGGCACGATCCAGAGCCAAAAGCTTTTAGCCATTAAAATTAAAAAAATAATAAAAATTAAATTATATATATAATAAAAATTAAAAAAACGTGTTTCCCTTTATCTTTTCTTTTTTTTTCTTTTTTTTTTGAACGCCCATATGAAAAATAAATAAATAAAGTAAGTAAAAACAAAATAAATAAAATAAAAATAAAAATAAAAATATTAAAATAATAATAAAAAAACAAAAAATAAACAATAATAAAAAAAAGAAGAAAAATAAAAATAAAAATAAAATTGGTGGGGGGGGGAGTAGGTGTTAGGGTTTTTTTTTTTGAAAAAGAAAACGCCCCTATGGGGCTTTTTTGTTTTTTTCTTGTTTTTTTTCAAATTACCCAAAAATCAAAGAAAATACATAAAAAATCCAAAAAAATTGCAAAAAAAATCCAAAAAATGATAAAAAATGCTCAAAAATTTTTCTACAGGCCTAAGCTAGAATTTTGCAATCAAACCTACAGAGATCTTCTTTTATTCCTCAAATTTGGCAAGAAAATGACCTCGGGAAGGGATAAAAAATGCCAGAAAAATGCTAGAAAAATTTCCAAAAATACCCAAAAGTTTTACTTTTGCAGAGGTTATGGAATGCCTTCTAGGTTTTCTAAAAACACCAGTAACAAAGATGAAATTGATAAAGAAAACTACTAAAACTGAGCAAAATGTGATGAGAAAGCTATGTACAACCTGGACAGATTTTGCAGTTCTAGGTGATCCATACATCTTCAAGTGTGTTGATGATAGGCCTTGAGCCTTGATATGTTGACCAGTGGCAAGGCCTCTCCTTTCAGCGTCTCTAACTCCACAGCACCCCAATTTAGCATTGTTTTGACTCTATAAGGTCCGTCCCAATGTGGAAGCCATTTTCCTCTCAATTGTGTATGAAGATGAGATCTATGGAGAAGAACTAACATGCTTGCTTCAATGTTGGTGTTCCACAGATGTCGATCATGTGCCTCCTTCCTCTTCATCTGAGTCTCTATCAATTGTTTCGTTGCTAGTAGACGAATCTCCTCCACTTTATGTAGTGCTCCTAGCCTCTGAGAGACATCACAATCCTTCTTTCCATGAATGAATGCTATTTTAGGTGATCCATGTAAAAATTCAAAAGGCTCAATGGGCAATATGCCATAAACCAGTTCGAAAGGAGAATATCCGGTGGCCTCTTTATAGGCTAACCTGTATGCCCACAGTGTACCTTGATAAGCAATGCCCCATGAAGTGGGCTGCAACATACACTCCTTTCTTAACATTGAGATTAAAACCTTATTTGTCGACTCAGCCTGTCCATTGGCTCTTGGATAGTAAGCACAAGAGGTCCTATGTAGAATTCCATACCGGTTGAAAATTTCCTGCAGGACCTTATTGACAAAATGTGTACCTTGATCTGTACAAATTTCAAGTGGGCATCCAAACCTGCAAATGATGCTACTATAAATGAAATCAGCAAAAAATTGGGCAGTGCAATCGGGGGAGGCAATAGCTTCAGCCCACTTTGTCGCATAATCTGTAGCTATCAAGAGATATTTTTCTCTTTTTGGAATTGCGGGAGGGTAGATGGGCCCTACAAAATCTAGCCCGCACTTCTCAAATGGTTGCCAGGAGGTGGAAACAACCAAGGGGTTATGCCTCTTCTTTGTTGGCTTAGGTCCACACCTCTAGCAAATGTCACATGCCTTTCCCCATTCATCTGCATCCCTAAATAGTGTAGGCCACCATAGACCAGCATCCAGTATCCTCTGACTCATAATATGCCCTGGAAGGTGCCCACCACCTGTTCCTTCATGTGCAGAGTGAAGGACTTCCCTCACTTCTTCTTCTTCCAAACACTTCCTGAACCTCTGAGACTCCAAACGGAGGAGAGTCGACGGCACCCTAGATGAAGGGACGACCTGCACTAATACCAATTGTTGGAGTTAAACGTTTGCGGAAGCACATGAACAACACAAGGAAGAAGAAGAAGCTTGGAGCACAACACACAATACTGAATGTATTACTAGAGAATGTACAAAGATTAGTAGCCCCTTAGGGCAATATGCGTATATACAAGCCAGGGGAAAAAACCTCCTAAAGAGGGAAAAAAGTGCCCCGGCAGTCCTAGTGTGTTCACACACATCACTACCTAGATATATCAACACTTCCAATTCTCTATGATTACGATATCTTTCTATAAGCAGTAATGAAAGCCACTGATGCTATGAAAGCCACAACATATGTATTCTGCATGCATCCTTTTATGAGAATCTATGTAAGTTGTAGTGGTCTTCAATCAAGTGCATGATCTAAGGAGAATATCATGGAAAAGTGAGATTGGCAAGTCGATATCTAAGCACCTATGTTTATTCCATGCTTTTAGGAAAAAACCTAAGAGTCTATTCATATGCAAGTGAGGTGAGCTGTAAGGCTACGGTTCAAAAGAGGGTTCATATGGGAATAAAATATGAGAGAAATTAATGACAGGTGGGAATACAAATGATATGCTTCCATTGAAGCTTGTCTCATTTTCAACAATGCTTCATTTCTACGTTGTAATCAGCGAAGATAATGAAGTAAGGTTGATATTGGAGTTCAAAAGTGGTGATGAGGCATGGATGTGAGAAACTCTTTAAATACTTAGGGTTTAGAACAATTTCTTCTATGTTAGCCATTGCTTGTATCTGAATGGCCACTCTCTCATCATGTTGCGATCAATATCTTCAACCTATTTGAGCCACTGTGGTCGTGGCGCTTCATATGTCTCTTGGCCCTATTCAGTTATGTGGTTGCTAGATATCAGCTATGGTTCATATGCCTCTTCAAGTGTTTCTTCCACGGGAATCGTGATGGTTTTGTTCATTCCGATACTTCAAGAGGTGTTGGTGGTCATTTGTATTGGAGAAGCCTAGCTTGTAGTTCTTGTTTTTTTTTCCTCATTAACTTTTTTTCTTCAAGGTAGAGGGGACTTGACATAGGAGTATCTCCTTAAGGGGGCTGTTCT
Source organism: Ceratopteris richardii (assembly GCA_020310875.1). Classification (NCBI taxonomy): domain Eukaryota; kingdom Viridiplantae; phylum Streptophyta; class Polypodiopsida; order Polypodiales; family Pteridaceae; genus Ceratopteris; species Ceratopteris richardii. The sequence goes on from CM035443.1 coordinate 4,628,911, forward strand.
AGGGAATCTCGGTCAGTTGTTTTCCTTTGTGAGTAATCTTCTTTGAAAATGAGTCCATCATCCTTTCAGGGATTGTCGAGCAAGTTATCAAGCTTTCACTATCCTCGTTATCATCATTATTTGTGGAGCATCCAACATCTTTGCTAGTGGTGTTTCCTACTTGGTTGCTTTCCTTACAGGTGGATTCCTCTAGGGTTTCCCCACCACTATGATAGTCTTCATGATTCAATCTGTGTGCATAATCCATGTCATTGACCTCTTTTTCGAGGTTGCAAAAGATGTTTGTTTCTGAAGCTCTGTGAGAGGGGCTCTTCTCAATACTTCCTTTTGGGCTTCCTTTTGTTCTTGGTATTTCTTCTGTGAAGCCGTCAGGGTCTGTTTCCAAGACTTGTGTCTGCTTCCCCTTTTTAGACTCCAATGGATGCTCTTCTAAAATGCTTTGGGCCCCTAACACAACTTTGTTCCCTGTTACATTAGCATTTTTTGGGTTTTGCTTGTTCTTATTGGATTTTTGTCTTAAAGGACATTCTTTTATTATGTGGCCCTGCATTCTATAGTGAAATCAAGTATTTGACAAGTTCTTGTATTTAAAAATCTCTTGCTCAATGGTTTTCTCTTCTTTGATGTCTACGACAATTTTACAGGGAAGATCTTTCTTTAGATTTGCTTCATACAATGACTTGAAACTTAAAGTTTCTTCACACCCAAGCTTCTCTCAACCATCCAAATGATCCTTAGCATAAGTTTATTTCATACACTAACACTTGACACACATGGTAGACTTGAATCGCCACTATCCCTTGATTGGTATAACTCCCTTATGAAAATGAAAATTACATGAAAACCATTTATAAGCTGGTCACCTTTACACCACATGTCGTACAAGAAAAGAAATGTTGCGACACCTCCAATCTTGAAGCCTTCTCCAAGAGTGCTTTGACTAGCGATCCCTATGCTCTCATCTCAAGAGTAAGAGTCGTGTAAGATACAAAGCAATGTGATGGAACTTAATCCAACTTATGCAAGTACATCGCACATAACATCCAGCTTGCCCTCTTACGTCCATCATCATGAAGTACAAATGTGGCTCCACCACATTGTTTGCATCGGTAAAATTATAATATAAAAAATGAAGCATGAATCTCTAAGATCTCCAAGCTTCATGCATGTTCAACGCTACATCAAAGCTTCAAAAACTGTTGTCCTCCTTCCCTTTGTAATGGTACCAATATGGCCAGCAAAGTTCTAACCTTTGCAAAATCTCCATCACACTTCAGTAGAATCAAAAAATGCACAAGAAAGGGAAATAATACATCTGCATTTCTCATAAACAAACTTGCTTCTACAATTGCACATGCACTTAAATAACTAGATCTGAATATGATACCCTACCCATAATGATCTTAGATATTTGCCCCACAACGTGCAACAATTTAAAACGACATTGTAGCTTAGTAATGAGTAGCACCTCCTTTAATGTCAATCCGGGAAGACATGAGGATGGTATGAAGACTGTTGGAGTTAGACGTCTGCGGAAGCACGCGAACAACACAAGGAAGAAGACGAAGCTTGGAGCACAACACACAAGACTGAATGTATTACTAGAGAATGTACAAAGATAAGTAGCCCATTAGGGCAATAGGCGTATATACAAGCCGGGGGAAAAAAACCTCCTAAAGAGGGAAAAAAGTGCCCCGGCGGTCCTAGAGTGTTCACACACATCACTACCTAAATATATCAACAAATCCCCCCTGGGAGTGATGCGGTGAACAAGGAGCTTGCACTCATGTATAAGGAAGTGCCGAGCTATGTGGAAATCACTCCACAAAAGGAAGTAAGCCCAAAGCTTTGCGGAAAGCTTCAAACTTCTCCCTAGGCAGAGCCTTCGTGAAAAGGTCTGCAATGTTCTCCTGCGTGGGCACATATGCCAAGCTGATCTCCCCAGCAGAGAACCTCTCCCTGACATAGTGATAATGCACCTCAATGTGCTTAGTGCGAGCATGGAACACAGGGTTCCTCGCAACTGCCAATGCACTCTGACTATCAGTGAAGATGGTGGTGGCAGAAGACTGGCCAACACCCAAATCAGCCATAAGGCGTCTGAGCCACACACACTCAACAGTCGCTGTGAAAGCTGCCCTATACTCAGCCTCACAACTGGAAGTGGCCACAGTAGGCTGCTTCTTGCTCAACCAAGATATACATGAGCTACCAAGCATGAAGCAAAAACCATTGGTGGACACACGAGTGTCATAGCAACCAGCCCAATCTGAGTCAGAAAAAGCATGCAAATCTGGCGGTAGTGATCCCCCCTTGGGATAAAACAACCCAAGTAGCTGAGTACCACTCAAGTAGCGAAAGATGCGCTTAACCGCTTTCCAATGCGTGACTCCTGGGCAATGCATAAACCTGCTCATCTGTGAGACAGCAAACTGAATATCTGGCTGAGTAATGCATAAGTAAATCAAGCATCCAACAGCCTGCTGATAGAGAACAGCATCAAATGCATCTCCAACATCATGAAGACTCAATCGTAAACCTGTCTCCATAGGAGTGGCAATAGGTTTACAATCTTCAAGGCCAAAACGCTGCAATAATGTGTCAATATATTTCGTTTGACACAAAGCCATTCCACCATCAACTTGCATAAACTGAATGCCCAAATAGTGATGCAAATGCCCCAAATCAGACATCTCAAATGAGGCATGCAAATCAGCCTTGAAATCAGCAATATGCTTCTCAAGAGGACCAGTGAGCAGCATGTCGTCTACATAGACAACAATGATCAAAAGCACATCATTAGCACGCTTAACATATAAGGTGCTTTCAGTTGGACTGTTCTCAAAACCATGTGCAATCAGATAGGCATGTATTTTCTCATACCAAGCACGTGGTGCTTGCTTTAAACCATATAACGCCTTCTTTAACCTGCACACCTGGTTTTCATGCCCTTTCTGCACAAAGCCACGGGGCTGAAAAACATACACTTCTTCATGCAAGTCACCATTCAGAAATGCTGTTTTAATGTCCAACTGATGTACATTCCAACCATGATGGGCTGCAAGTGCACAAATGCTCCGAACAGTAGTCATACGGCATGTAGGTGCAAAGGTCTCATCAAAATCAATGCCTCTTTCCTGCGCATAACCCTTTGCAACAAGCCTAGCCTTATACCTGTCAACTGTACCATCAGGTTTACGCTTCAGCTTGTATACCCACTTAGTGCCAATGGCCTTCTTGCCAGGAGGCAAGTCACATAAAGACCATGTACCATTCTTCATTATAGCATCATATTCAGATTGCATAGCAGCCATCCAATTTTCTGAATTTTGTGCTTCATCAAAAGAAACAGGCTCATTCTCATCACAGAGACTAGATGTAGCCATAGCATAGCAATCTGATGCAAAGGAGGTACTATGAGAGCCTGAACGAGTACGATATGACAAAGGTGCATCTAATTTGCTATCACGCAAAGTCTGCACCAGCCATTTTGGCATAGTTTTTGCCTGTTCAATATCAGCTCTCTCATCAACAAGTGCATCATGTAAATCTGCATCAGAAATGGAATGATCTGCATCATCATATGAAACCTGCAAAGGCTGAGAAGTTGCCTCATTAGGACCAGCGCTAGCCTGTCCACCTTTAAAAAGAGGCATCAAAGTATCATACATGTCTTTGGAGCTAACAGATGTCTCCTTAGTACATGAAAGCAATGGCTGAATAGCATCTTCCACAAAGACAACATCACGGCTAACCAGAATGCGTTTAGTGTGTGGATGATACAGACGATAGCCTTTACTTTCAGAACTGTACCCAACAAAAATACATTTTACTTCCTTATCATCCAATTTTATGCGATGTTGTTCAGGCACTAATGCATATGCCAAACAACCAAAAACACGCAGATGAGCAACAGATGGCTTGCGGTCATGCCAAGCCTCATATGGAGTGATAGACTGCAGCGCTTTCGTGGGACACCTGTTCAGTACATATGTTGCACACATGACAGCCTCAAGCCAGAAACTATGTGGTAAAGTCTGACTTTTGACCATGCACCTCGCCATCTCCATGAGTGACCTGTTCTTTCGTTCAACAACTCCATTCTGTTGAGGTGTATACGGCACTGTACACTGGTGTTTTATCCCACGTTCAGCCAGAAATGCATTAAAATCTGAAGACATATATTCCCCCCCTCGATCAGAACGGAGGGTGCCCATTTTACATGCTGACAGATTTTCAGCCAAAACCAAAAACTGTTTGAAGCACATGAACACTTCGGACTTTGCTTTGAGTGGATATACCCATGCATGCCTGGAAAAATCATCAATGAAAGTCACGAAGTAAAGGTAATTTCCAAAAGAGGGTGTCTGCATAGGACCACAGACATCACTATGTACAAGCTGCAATTTCTGCATAGCCCGAACTGAACCATCTTTTGGAAAGGAAGAACGCTGCATTTTGCCCAAAATACAGCCTTCACAAACATGTTTTCCAGGTGCCTCAAGTTTGGGCAAAGAGGACACCATTTCAGATTTCTGCAGGCGTAACAAACTAGCAAAATTCAGATGACCAAAGCGTGCATGCCAAAGCTTTGCATCTGACATAGCCTGAGAATCATGATTTGCACATGCCGAATCATTCACAGATTTTTCATAGTGTATGAGCTTATACAGCCCACGACATAAAATGCCAGAAGCAATAATCACATCGCCATTTGAGAGATCAGCTGTTCATGAAGGCTAGTGGTGAGGGGTTCTGAGGGCTGGATGGGAGGTGATAGGGGGAGATGGTATCTGAGCATGTACATCTGGTTCATCACTGTTGGTTGGGCTGGCCATGTGAACATCTTCTTGAGTGATAGTGGGCAATGCGGGTAGAGACTTCCATTTGAATCATTTTTCCCCTTCGCGGTCGCGTATCGATCCTTCGTTGGTCATATTGTGGGGTATTACGATATACCATGGTCCTCATGGCTTCCACTATCCCACAGGTCTCTACCAAAAGATTCAATGATTCTACAAAATGCGGGTCCACATTCTCCGCTTGCAGCATCTGGTTCACCAATGCTCTATTTGCTTCCTCTGATAGCCTATGTCTCTTTTGTACCTACTTGATCGTCTTGTATAGCTGTTTGAGTTGGGTCGTGTAGGTAGGGGCCTCTTCCTCACTTTCTTCTGATTCATTCCTCTGCATCTCTCCTTGCCCATGTGTACCTCCCTCCTGTGTTTGTTGTGCCTCATCTTCCCAATGTACCCTTCTTGCCTCACTCTGTGGCCGTTCTCTTTGGGATGATGATCCGGGACCGTCATTGTCAGAAAATAATTCACTCTCAGACAAGTGTGCTGTTTGTAAGAAGCTTTCAAAGTCCAATGATGGATCTTCTGGTAGTGGAGCCATGGATGCAAACTCTGCATCTGTGGGTAGTGGGGGGGCTGATGGAGTGGGTTGTACCATGCTTCTTGATTGGGGTCCTTGAAGATGGATTGTGAATGGGGCTACTTGTGCCTCTTCTCTAGGGGAAGCTTCTGTGGTGGCCTCACGAGGAATTAGAACCTGTGAAAGTGATCCACACATTCTTTTCGCAGGTTGAACCCCTGAATTCCACCCCTGGAAGAATTCCAATTGTGAGTACTTGAGGGCTCGTGCAATTGGCACATCATAAGCCAGGCACCTGTAAATGATTCTTGTAATGATGCAGCAGCCATTCAAAGTAGGCTTCCTCACTCCTCGCTTGCCTGCTTCATATAACTGATCAAGGATCCATACTGGCATTTTCATATAAGCTCCCGGTCTCTGCTAGGTATAACCCATACCAGATCTTCTTATGAGGCTGGGTGAACCGGTCTTGCACTGGAAATGCAAAGTGTTGAAGGCACATCCGCAGTGGTATGGCGATGTTGGGGGTGAGGGCACACATTTCTTTCAACTTCTTGATTTTGTTGTTCTTCATCGACTCTGGTATCAAAGGATCTCGATCGGAGGGTACATGGGTTCCATACATCTGAAGGTCCTCCCTGATTAAAGTGATATTCAACTCAAACTTCTTCATTTCTTCCTGGTTTGATAGAGAGGGCACCAGGAATTTGCTTGAATGATCTTTGTCTTCTGTCGCCTTGAGACTTGCAATCAAGTAGTAGCACTGAAGAAAATCAGGTCTAGGCAAGGCTGCACTAAAATAATCTTGCAATCCCGCTTTTTGCCAAAAATATCTTGAAGAGGGGCAACATTTTGCAATGCTTCAAATTCTCGTGAGAAGAACTGAAAGGTCCACCACACTCCTCCACATTCCAATTTGGATTCCCAAATATGATCTGCGTCTCCCAAATCTCCTGGCATCTCATTGAACCAATGAGAATGCCCCTTTACTCTTTTTGTCAGGCCACTTGGTGGATCCGGAATGGGAATTCTTCTCACATTCAAAAGCTCTTCAGGCCTTGCTGTCAGTGGGGCCTCCACAGGCATGGTATCCCAATTGCTTTGAGTGCTAGTGCCTACCTGAGAGCTCGTGCCTGCTGCTGCTGCCATGGGAATCGGGTGCTTATCTGCTAGAAGAAGAAAGGCACATTAGTGTTGCATAGGAAACAGGATGTAATGGTGTTCCCTTCACAATACTAACATGACAATCCCGAAGGTTAGTGTTTAGGGTGAAGTGTTCATGATAGATGTAAGTGATGGTTAGTGGTTAGTGTACTCCTAAGTGCATACTGTGGACATGCAAAGTACTCAGAATGCACCTACATCAGAGTGGATGGATTTACAAAATTGGGACTGGGGGTTTGATACAGGGTCTAAGTCTCCAAACTTTGATAGAGGATTCGTAGCTCTTAGAGCTAATGACAGGTAAAGATTTATTAACAAGATTGTGATGGATTTGGGACCTTTTGGGTACCCATTTCCAGACATTACTCGGTTTGACTGAGTGTGGGTTAGTGTGGGATTTAGGTAGAGTTCTTGAGTTGTTTGTTGAGAGGATTGTGAGTGTTGAATTATGCCAGTGACTAGAGTTTGCGCTATTTGGGCTCGTAAACAGGCCTTGCGCACCCATATCTGTCTAGCATTGGGGCTAGCCTTTATTGAATGCTTAGGGACCCAAATAGACGTGGTATGCCTAGGAGGTTGCCTAGGGTACTCCTTCACTTTTGACCTTGATGGTGTGGCTTGTTTTGTGCCTCCTTGAGAACCTATTACTAGAGCTGTGGTTTTTCCATCCTTGCGCATCCAGACCTGCTTCGCGCCACGAGGTACTCCGTGTTGTACTGGTTGGTGCTCTTGCTTCGTGGTCATCAGCCTCCTTCATGTCGTGTGATGTTCGGTCTGCATGTTTGGAATCTTCTTTGGAACAGTTGGGAACTCCTCATTGAGTTCTGTACCTTTGGTAAGATTGACAATCCTCTGCACCATAGAACTTTGGACAAGTCCAACATTGTTATGTTCATGTGGGTTCCTGGAGGGACTAAGGGTTGGTGCCTTTTCTACTGGTTTGAGTGTTGGTTTTTCTAATTCAATCATAAGGCGGCTTTGGCCTACCCAAGCCTGAAGAAGTCCACTTCTTAGGTTGAGGTTGACTACGTGATCATAGATCCAGTCTTGGCCCAGGACGAGAGGTTCGGTAAGATCCTCGTCTTCACATACTAGTACTTTTGCTGGCATGAGGACCTCTTGAATGTAGAGGGGAAGTTCCACCTCTCCCATGCAAGGGGTTTCAACACCTCCTAATCCTATCAGATATGCTTCTAGGGGTTTTACCTCCAATTGCAATTATTGGCAATACGAAAGCCGAATTGCACTAGTGGCCGCTCATGAATCAATTAAAGCTCTCATGGTCCTTGCACTCTCTCCTTGTCCTACTTCTAGGGTCACAAAAGGTCGTTGATCAACTATCTTACGGGCCAGTTCACTCGAAGCCTTGCACATGGCCATGTGATAACCTAGAGCTTCATGAGCGTCAGTCATGGGTTGATCTCTACCTTGCCTTCTCAATTTCATTCGTCGAATGCGTTCTAAAGCTTCAGTCTGTGCTTCTTCACGAATTCGCTTTTCCTCTTCCTTATGTTTCTTTGCAGTATAAGTCGATTGAGCATTTCTTCAGTTAAGGGTTCTTGATATAGCTTGACTCTACATCCGCTTATGTAACTTGGTAGTACATCACCCTCTAAGGTGGCTCGTTGTACTGCTCCACTTGTGGAGATCCTATTGATAATCATTGGTCCATAGCCTCTTCTCTCTAATTTTCGTGCATGCTGCTTCAGTGTGTAGACTAGGACTAGGTCTCCTGCTTTCAATCCTTTATCCTTCACATGTGTATCAAAATACGCCTTTTGCCTCTTCTTGGCTGCATAGATTCCTGCTGCAGCTCTCAATCGTGTCTCACCTAAACGTTCAAGATCAAAGATTCTAGAGGATAGTTCATGGCCAGTCCAGTCATGCTCTTGTGCTACTCGTAATGTAGGTATCAAAAAATCCAATGGTAGCACCGCATTCTGGACAAACACCATCTGAAAGGGTGTGGCTTGGAGTACTGTTTTATAGGCCACTCGGTATGCCCAAACAGCGTGGTGTAGCTGTTTGTCCCAATCAGAGTGTTTGTTATTCACCAGTTTAGTCAGCACATTGCATAAGATCTTATTTGTGCTCTCAGCCTAGCCATTAGCTTGTGGGTGATAGGGGGCACACTTCTTATGTACTACCAAGAATTCCTGGAGAAGGTTTTCTATGACTTCATTCAAGAAGTGTGTGCCTCTATCACTTACTAATTCTATTGGCAATCCGTATCTAGTGAACACATTTTCAAATAAGAATTTTGATGTTGTTTGAGCATCATTCTTCGTAGTGGCTTTCACTTCTACCCACTTGGTTAAATAGTCTGTGGCCACAATGATATACTCGGCATGTGTACCCTTAGCTGGGGGATTAATAGGACCGAAAAAGTCTATTCCCCACTTAGAGAATGCACGTCCACCCATCATAGGTTTCAATGGCATCTCATCCTTGCGTATGGGATACTGAGTTCGCTGATTAACCTCACACCTCTTCACATAGGTATGTGCGTCCATGTGAAGAGTTGGCCACCAAAGACCTGCAAAAAAAATTGCTTTGAACACCCGATCTGGACCAAAGTGTCCTCCTGCTACACCTTGGTGAGCAGACTCTAATATCTTCAGATATTCGCTCTCGTGGACACACAATCTAAGATACCCATCTTTTCCTCGTCTGTATAGATTATCTCCAATGAGAGCATAGTCTAGTGCCTCTTGTTCTAAGCTCCTTTGTCTCACCAGAGTCATTTCTTGAGGGAATGTTTTCATCCTCAGAAAGTCCACTAATGGCTCGCTCCAATCTGGCACTAGAGACACGCGATAAAAGTGCGGCAAATTGGGCATTCCTTGCACATCCTATGAACATCTGCTTCCATAGTTGGCCAGTATACTCCAAGTCTCCTCAATGTTTGTAGGGTTTGTTGTTTTGATTAGTGTTGCTCTAATGCACCTACATGTGCTAATTGCAACCACTTTGCGTACTCGTCCTCTTCCACACAACAGGCTAATACCCCATGATCTGTATGTTTGTACACACTTCCTGCCATGATATGATACTTATGAGCTTTTACTATCTCCCTGTCTTGTGTGTTTATTATTGGGTGGTTAGGCCCATATGTCAATAATGGCACTAATGGCTTAGCCCACTAAGGTAGAACTTCCAAATTAAACAAGTAAGTATCAGGTAAGTCATCTGACACTCCTTGTGGAGCCTCTCCAGATGTGAGCCTAGAGAGATGGTCTGCTCTCAAATGAGTCCTACCTTTCCTCACTACTACCTCAAAGTCATATTCCATTAGTAAGAGAAACCATCTTACTAATCTGCCTGTATTACATGGCTTGTTTACCAGGTACAGTAGAGCTTGGTGATCAGTAAAAAAATTGAACTTATTTGCAAGCAAATAGTGTCTAAACTTTTTAATCGCGTACACCATGCCTAATCCTTCTCGTTCGGTGGTTGTATGGTTTCGTTCAGCAGCATTCAACTGTCTACTGGCATAGGCAATGGGAAGATCCATATTACCTTCACCCGTAGGTTGTGTAAGTACACATCCAATAGCATAATTGGAGGCATCCACATGGACATGGAATGGCTTGTTCCAATCTGGTGTGGTCAAGATTGGTGCGGAACATAACCTTCGTTTAAGCTCCTTGAAGGAATTCTCAAATTCATCAGTCCACTCAAAGTTAGTCAGAAGTCCCTACATGGGATTTGCAATGACAGCATACATGTGAATGAACCGGCGGTAGTAACCACAATGCCCCATGAAAGCCTGTACTTCCTTGACGTTCTTTGGCCTAGGTAGTTCTGCGATGGCTCTCACTTTCTCTTCGTCAGTGGATATGCCGTTCTTAGACACTATGTGTCCTAGAATTTTGCCTTGCCTGACCATGAAAACACACTTTTTGAGGTTCAGGCAGACTTGATATTCTCTGCATTTATCAAAGATTTGTCTGAGTTGAGGTATATGGGTCTGTCTAATGTTGGAATGAGCGCAAAGATCATCAACATAGACTTCCAAATTCTTCCTCAAGAACTCTTTAAACACGTGACACATTAATCTTTGAAAGGTAGCAGGTGCATTGGTAAGCCCGAATGGCATTGCCGGAAAGGCGAATATGCCCCACTCTGTGGCAAAGGCCGTCTTATGCTGATCTTTTGGTGCAATGGCTACCTGATTGTAGCCAAAGAATCCATCCAGGAAGTTGTACACTTCCTTGCCTGCTACCCTTTCTAATAGATGCTCAGTAATAGGAAGTGGATAACTGTCTCTAATAGTGGAAGCATTAACTTTTTTAAGGTTAATACACACACGCAATTTTCCATTCTTCTTGGGCACAACCACAATGGGGAATGCCCATTCAGTGTGCTCAATCTCATAGATAAACCCAGCTTCTACCAATCTATCTATCTCCTCCTTGATCTTAGCAGCGTAGTTATCATTGTATGTATAGGGCTTCTACTTAGATGGTCTGGCATCTGAGGTCATGGGAATCGTGTGTGGGCATATGTCTGTGTCGACACCTTTCAGGTCCTTGTAGCTCCAAGCGAATAAATCTCGGTACTCTCTTAGCAAAACTACCAACTCTTGCTCTTCTTCTTCCGTCAAGTCATGCCCTATGTAGGTGCATCTTTCTTCTCCCTCTTCTATGGCGAAAACTATTTTCTTGGTAGTTTCCTTGCTATCATAGGCCTCTCCTGCTTGTGCCTCACATTTAGGCATTCTTATCATGACTCTCCTATCGTCTATCTCATATTTTTTAAAGTTTTCAGGGACCTCAAACAAGGATTCTTTTGCCTCCGGAGTGACTTCCTTCTTCTTTCTTTTCTTTCCTCCACTCACTAACTACTTGTGTGGCTAACCTCACATCTTTCATGATTTCTCCGTGTCTCTGGGGGTAAGCTTCAACTTCATAGAAGTATTCTTCACCTGATGCAAAAGGTGGGTCCATAATGATTGACACTAAGTCGGAGTCATTTGCATCCTCAAATGTATCAGGGCTAGGTTCGCATTCCTCTAAAACTGCATCGCCCATGATTGGCTCTATTGAGAAGATTGAAATGTCATAGCCATCCTCATCACAGTGGGGTGTCCACTGCTCTTCATTGATGGCTACATCCATTGTTGCTAAAATTTCTGCCCAACCATGAGGCTCAAACTCTTCGTCAGGAAAAACTATAGGTACATAGGCTGGGTCTTGAATTGATCTATGGGTTTCTTTTGCACCTACCTCTCTGGCTTTCTCTCTCTTCTCTTCTTCTACTGCTACCTTACACATCCATAAGTGAGTGTCTTCATGCATCCATGAGGATCCGGATCCTATGGAATGCACAGACTCAGTCTCATCTTTGGCTCTATGGATGGGATTCCATTGAATAGGCGGTACGTCTCTATGAGAGTAATCCTTGAGATTGACTTTGGTTGTAACACCTAGATGTTGCAAATACAAGGAATTGGTTCCCCAATCCTGTACCACTTGCAATTGCCACATAAATGGCCTTCCCAAAATCATCTCGTAGGCTTGGTTTTTGCTAAAGTCGCATATAGCAAAAGTGTGCTCAAACTCAACACCACATGTAGTGAGAGTTATGCCTTCTAGCAATCCCAAGGGCCTCTCAATATGGCCATCATCCATCTGCAATTTCATTCTCGTCGGTCAGAGTGTTGGCTTGCCCCAACGCTTCCATAGGGAAGTTGTAGCAATTGCAACTCCTGCACCTGAGTCCAAAATTGCCTTGGTTGTGTATCCCTGATGGGTAACTGGGAGATAGGTATTTCCTTCTTCTCCTTCACTCATGTCTCCTATCTTATCCAATGGTATTTCAGGCACTGTTCTATGAGATCCCACCTGGGAATGCAATTTCGCTATGTCTGGCACTTGTTTGGCTACGTGTTTCCACACTTCTGGCTTAACTTTGAGTAGCTCTTCTAAAGTGACATTGCACTGCACTTTAGTGTTCTTTACTACCTCTGTATTCCTAGGTATGATTGAATCTTTGTTTCTTATCATGATTGTGGGTGCTCTCAGGCAAGTAGACTTGGTTTCCCATGGGCCTGTGAAATGTGGTAACTCTTGCAAGGAATTAGACTCAAAGTCTAACCTATCATGAGAGTGGGCACTTTCCTGTTCTTCATAAATAGAAGGGATGTCCTGTGGGAACTGATCATGTGCGTCATCCACAAGTTCAATGGGAGGAGGGACTTCACTCTCCTTTGCCCATTTCTCTTCTTGAATCTCTCTCAGAAACTCTGGTGAATACCTATTCATAGAAGAAGAGGTGTCTGGTTCAATGGAGTTAGGCACATAAGCTCCCTGGGGAGGAATGCTTATTCTATCACTTGCCCTCTCCTTAGCCTAGGAGGTGGCTCCTTTTCCAGACTTTGCAAGTAACCTCTCCAATCTATCCAATAGACCATCAAAGTGCAATGGTGTTTTGATGGGGTTAGATCCATTGAACAAGCAACTGGCTTCAAACATGGCTTGTGCCAATTCGACCATTTTAGCACAAAGCTTTGTTCGCTCTATCTCTAGATCGGCTCTAGGGTAACATTTCTCATGATCTGTTACATTGGGCCCTTCTTGGATTCTGGCCTGATATGCCTTAAGCATCATGTCTAGATCTTCAGGAGTGGGATCGACTAGGACTGATCCTACTCTGGGTGGTGGGTGGGTTAAGGGTGGTGTATTGAAAGGTTGGGGAATGGAAGAAGATGGATTGGAGGGTAAAGGGAAAGGTGGTGGAGGGGTGGTGTGAGAGTGGTTTTGAGATGCGAGTTCACTTATCTTTGCTTTGGTTTCTCTCAAGCTTTCTTCAAGTTCGCTCATTTTCTGTGACCATTGTCTTTTCATTCTCTCCCGGCTATCTCTCCATGCTCTTGTCCTTTTCTTGGTTATACTCTCTGTCTCACTAACCTCATAACTCTTTTCCTGCCCTACTCCTTGAGTTTGCTGCAAGGCTTGGGCTCTAGTGACCACATGCACTGGGGCTGTGAAAGTTATACTTCCCGTAGAGTCTACCACTAACCCAATGACGTTGATAGGAGTGATTTTAGGCATGTTATTGGGGTTCTTTAGGCAATCTCGTAGGAGATGCTCTTTTCCGCAATCTTGACAGAAACCCTGAATTGTCACTGGTTGGGGTTGTGTAGGGGCAGGCAGTGGACAATCACGTATAAGGTGATCTCCTTGACATCTGAAGCATGGTCCTCTAGGAAATGGGGGTTGTTGAAGCTCAAAGTCAAGGACAAAGCATGGAAGCACATCAAAAGGTGGACACATGAGGAAAGGGAGCAAGTAGGGAGCTCCAAGAAGTGTATGTCAAATTTTCAGAAGAATCCCCTACAAAAATAGTGATTTTCATCACTAGAAACCATTGTAAATACCATTATCTATTTTTAGTAACTCCATTTTGTTCAAGCCGAGGAGTCCTCGAGCTTGAGGAGTATTAGAAGTACCATCGTACCAATTTTCATAATTTTTAGACTTCGTTTGAGCCCTCAAATAAGCCCTGGAACCTAATTTTTAACTAGGCCGGACACTAGGTCTGGACAGGGCCAAAACTAGTCAAAAAACTATAACAAGAGCTAGAGAGCTCATTTTTGGGGGTTAGCTTGTTAGAGAATAGAACTTTTGTAAGAGAACTCTTTTGCAATCTAAGCTTTCCATTGTTCCTCTCTTTGATCTTACTTTGTGCGCGTGTGTGTGTATGTGTGTGCATGTTTGTGTGCTTTCACTCACGCACTTGTGCCTTCACTTGCTCGTGGTCTTCATACCGGTCCTCACGTCTCCGCGGATTGACAAGTAAAGGAGGTGGTGCTTACGCTTGAGCTACACCAAATTTTGGCGCCGTTGCCGGGGAGAGAGCTTCGAGGACGAGCGTTGTGATGGTAAGATCGTAGATTTGCGACGTTGGAAGGTAAAAAAACTGTCATTTCAGTTCATTTTCTGTTTTTTCCTCTTCATCTTCATCATCATCATCATCTCCGCCTTCTTCCATCTTCTTCTTCATAGAAATTTCTTGTTTTTTAGTGCATTTTCACCATTTTCATTCCATTTTTCATGCATTATTGTGTGAGAAGGAGTTAGGAGGTGCAAGGGAGAGCAAGCACTGTATTTTTTTCATGATTTTCTGCTCATACGGAGCTCGCCATAGCCGGCGCTCAGAAATTTGAATTTCCCGCCAAAAAACGCGATTCTGTGATGAAAATCGCGATTCTGTGAAAATTCAAAATTTTTTGAAAAATCACGATTTTCAGTTTCCCGCCTAAAAGTTGGTTGAAAAGAATCGTGATTCTGTGTTTTTCTCAAAAAACACGATTCTCTGCTCAAAATCGCGATTTTCAAAAAACACGATTCGCTGCTCAAAATCGCGATTCTCACCAATCACGATTTTTAGCAAAAACACGATTTTGTGAAAAACACGATTCTCAGCTCAAAATCGCGATTTTCAAAAAACACGATTCGCTGCTCAAAATCACGATTCTCACCAATCACGATTTTCAGCAAAAACACGATTTTGTGAAAAACACGATTCTCTGCTCAAAATCGCGATTTTCAAAAAAACACGATTCTCTGCTCAAAATCGCGATTCTCACCAATCACGATTTTCAGCAAAAAACACGATTTTGTGAAAAACACGACTTTCTGCTCAAAATCGCGATTCTCATAAATCATGATTTTCAGCGAAAAATACGATTTTGAGAAAAAACACGATTCTCTATGACAAAATCGCGATTTTCATGCCAACAACACGATTTTGTGAAAAAGGCGATTCTGTGAAAACACGAATTTTTGCTCAAAATCGCGATTTTCAATTCACGATTTTCTGCTCAAAATCGCGATTTTCATGTCAAAAACACGATTCTGAGAAAAACACGATTTTGAGTCAAAAACACGATTTTGTGAATCACGATTCTCTGAGTCAAAATCGCGATTCTCTAAAACACGATTTTGTGATCAACATCGCGATTTTCAGAAACACGATTTTGTGATCAACATCGCGATTTTCAGAAACACGATTTTGTGATCAACATCGCGATTTTCAGAAACACGATTTTGTGATCAACATCGCGATTCTCTGAAACACGATTTTGTGATCAAAATCGCGATTTTCATGTCAAAAAACGCGATTTTCAGAAACACGATTTTGTGATCAACATCGCGATTTTCAGAAACACGATTTTGTGATCAACATCGCGATTCTCTGAAACACGATTTTGTGCTCAACATCGCGATTTTTTGACTTCACAGCATCGCGATTTTCAGAAAGTTCACAAAATCGCGATTTTCTCCAAAGGTCCTGTTTGCCTGTTTTGACCCCCAGGAGCCTGATTTGACATAACTTTCTCATCCAAAGTCCATTTTTTGAGCTCTATAGCTTGTTGGAAAGCTCGTTTCAAATCCTACACGATCTCAACTGTTTTTTTCAAGAATAATGCATTGATTTTGAGATAGGATAATTTGAAGTTGACCCTCAGGTGGGACTAGGGAACCAAGGGGGCTCTAAAGAATTTTGAACCATACCAAAGGGAAAAATTTGGACTCTTGACTAAAGCTTATGAACCTGAGATCTGGTAGACACTTAGGCAAGGATAAACAAAGCATTAGATCTTCTGAGGCTAGTGTCAACCATACATCCAAGTCTTGGACACAACAACTAAGTGGTGATCTTTTACTAAGTTCAGACACAAGTGATTCAGAAATGTCTTTTAGCATGGGAAAACCTGCAGGTGGCTCAGGGACTGCCCATCTACAAACACCGGAAGGTCCCTATAAGACACAGTTGGAATATATTCAGACCAACCAATTAGGTGCTCGCATCTATGAGGATGGTCTGAGGCGATCAGTGGTCCAACTCAAAAATCCAGATCAATCCTTTGGACTTGAACACCCGGTGGTCAAGTTCGAAGAGGGTTCATACATTGATAAGGAAGGAACCATGTATGTGGTTACCAACCAACCAGATAGGACCGATGAGTTTGGAAATATCATTCATGAGAATGAGATAGGAGACCTAGAACAAGGAAATATAGGACAAGGACCCCAGACTCCTAGAGGCAAGTCAGTTTTGACCCGAGTGATCACTCCAGACTGGATCCCTCAAGACAACAAAAGCATAGAACTATTTTTGAATAGAGAAACAGAGGAAGCCTTTTGGAGATTCAAGCCAGAACAACCTAGCCAATTGGGCATAGTCATCATCTACGAGTTCAAGGATCCAGAGATACCAGGCAAAGTTGTCTACCTGGATAACACGTCTGAGAAAATTTTCTTGGTAACAGAACATGATAGACATGCATATACTTGGAAGAATGAATTGATTTTCCCTCCACCAAGATCCAATGTTTCCCACGGCCTCCAAGGAGTAGGGTCATCCCAAGCTCAGGAAGCCCAGAGAGAAAGAACTAGAGAGAGACCGGAGGTAAGTTTTGCACACACAGTGGGCAGGAATAGGTCAGGATTGGAAAATGAAAGACCTGAAAGAGAGAGATATCAAGCACATAGGCAACAAAGAAATGAACATGAATTTCCATTGCCTAGAACCCGAGAGCACCCAAGAACCCTCAGACCCACTCAAGTGATCAAGGCAATGAAGAATTATTTTGACGGGTCAGGAGATCCTTATGATCATGTGGCTGAGTTCAAACAAGTGTTAAGAGCTGAACAGGTTGAGGATTTGTTCACCCAGTACGAGGCATTTGGTCTGACTCTTAAGGGCACTGCCTTAGCTTGGTTTCAACCATTGAGTAGTCGCAACTATCGCAATATAGGTCAACTGCTAGACGAATTCATTGTAGAATTTTCCAAGAGTGGTATCAGGCATAACACTTCATCTTTGATCCACAGCTTCAAGCAGACACCCCAAGAAACAGTGCGACTAGCAGGTAGAAGGTTTAGACAGTACCTAGAAAGATGCCCTGCTCCAGAGCTACCCACACCAGCCAAACAAGTGGCTTTGTTTTTAGATGGCTTACTAAGCACAAAGTTAAGATCCTATGTATACTTGAAAGAGCCTAGATCCATAGAAGAGTGCGTGCGGACATGCATTGACATAGAAGATAACCTGGGTGAGGAATTAGGATTATCCAAACTCTATAAGGATTCAGATAGTTCTACTAGTCATGCTTCAAAAATCTCCACGGAAATAGAGGAGATAGCTGAGCATGTTGCCAAGAAGCTGGGAGTCCAAAATAAACAAACACAGAGAGTCACTCTAGTGAATCGGTGTTATACTTGCGGAGGCGACCACATGGCTAATGTATGCCCATTGCACAACCAGAACGTGAGAGAAAGGAATGCTCCATATTGCACTATAGAGAGAAAATATACGAACCACATGGCTCAAGATTGTCCCTACAATAGGCAAGCTGTTAGACAGAATTATCAGCAACCTTACCCACAAGGTAGGTATCAGAACCAATACCAACAGCCATATTATAGACCACAACAGCAATATCAAGCACCATATAGGCCACAACCTGTCTTGGGAAACCAACCACCAGCTCTTGCCAACGTGATTCCAGTCAAATATGCTGTGGGAGAGGAAAATCCAAATAGAGCATTGGTGCCACTAACCCCATTGATACCAGATAATGACTCTCATGCCCATAGTTCAGACTACTCCCATGAAGGTAGTCCACATGCTTATTACACAGAGTCACCTGAACATAGTGAGATTTACTCGTATCAATATGAGGCACCACCTATGGAGCAAAATTGGGAGCCAGAATACTCCAATGTCATGTACACAAATCCTAACCCTAGGCCCCAGTTGAGACAAATGAGACCACAAGCCCCTAGAGGATCTTGTTTTAGATGTCAAGGTGATCATTTCATTCGTGACTGTCCCCACCCACCATCTCCGAGTCAAGGACATGCTATCACAATACAAGCTTTTTGCCCTGATTGTGGCAAAGACCATCTCCCTAGAGATTGTCCAAGAAACCCCTCCAGTGCACCCAAGATTACTCCCATTAATGTGGTAGGCTTAGTGGCAGAATCAAGTGCCAGTAGCAGTAACGTGGCACCTGTACAGGCAGTTACTAGGGCACAAGCATTAAAACAAGATAAACCAGCAGAACAATCGGGGTCGAGTGAATCAGGAGAGCCTAGTAAGAGGAAAACAAGAACATGGAAGGATACCAGAGAAAAGGCCAATCGTAAGTGGAATAAAAAGTTATCGAAACTAGAAGAAAGCTTGAAAGACGCAAAAACAAAAATAGAAGACATTGCATCTCATAACCCCTTGCATGCCGAAACTCCATCCAGTCCACCTCATCCCACCCCACCACCCATTGTGAATAGACCACAACCAGGGTCTGTTCTTGCAAATCCAACCCCAGAAGGTTTGGACATGATGTTCAAGGCCTACCAGGCTCGACTTCAAGAAGGGCCTACAGCTGCAAACCTAGACAAGAGTTACCCTAGAGCAGATTTAGAGATTGAACGGATGAAAATGTGCATGAAAATGGTAGAACAAGCTCAAGCCATACTTGAGACTAGTCAAAAGTTCAATCAGACAAACTCTATCAAATCAGATTTGCATTTCCAGGGCATACTAGAAAGATTAGAGCAATTGGTAAACAAACCACAAGTTTCTTTACCTCCACAGGCTCAACCAGTTATTGAAAGAGGAAGCTCACCACCAATGGGAGCTTATGTTCCTAATTCCACGGATCCAGGAATACCTCCTTCAATTCAACAGTACTCTCAAGAATTCTTGCGGGAAATACAAGAAGAGAAATGGGCCAAGGAGAAGGGTAATTCCCCTCCTATTCCTGAGATTGATGATCTTCATGATCAATTTCCCCAAGACATCCCATCTATTTACGAAGATGAAGCAGAACAACAAGAAGACGAAAGGTTAGATTTTGAATCTAATACCTTAGAAGAACTGCCTCAATTTCCAGGCCCATGGGAATCTGGATCTCTCCAGATTAGAGCTCCCACAATACTAGTAAGAAATGAAGACTCAGTGGTTCCAAGGAACACGGATGTCGTGAAGAACACTAAGGTTCAGTGTCATCTCACTGTAGAAGAGCTGCTCAAAGCAAAACCTGAGCTCTGGAATCATGTGAAGGATCAGGTTCCAGAACTTGATTCCAACATGCCAAAAGCAGGCTCCAAGCAAAGGGTACCAGAGATACCTCTAGACAAAATAGGGGACATGTGTGAGGGTGAAGAAGGTAATACTTATCTTCCCATCACCTACCAAGGTTACACAACCAAAGCAATCATAGATTCAGGTGCTGGTGTTGCTATTGCGACCACCTCCTTGTGGAAGCAATGGGGCAAGCCCACATTAAGACCAACTAGAATGAAGCTTCAAATGGCTGATGGTCATTTTGAAAGACCTCTAGGATTGCTAGAAGGGATCACTCTAACCACTTGTGGTGTAGAGTTTGAGCACACATTTGCTATATGTGACTTTGAGAAAAATAATGTCTTTGAGATGATCCTAGGAAGACCCTTCCTACGACAATTGCAAATAGTACAGGATTGGGGAACTAACTCCTTGTACTTACAGCACTTAGGGGTCACCACTAAGGTCAATTTGAAGGATTACACCTTCAGAGATGTACCACCCCTACAGTGGAATTCTATCCACAAAGCGAAAGAAGATTCCATCTCTGTGCATTCTGAAAGTTCACCTGATCCATCATGGCTGCATGAAGATACTCATTTGTGGATGTGCAAGGTCGCAAAGGAAGAGGAAAAACGTTTAAAGGCAAGAGAAGAAGGAACTTCGCTAGGAGATAGACTAGTTAGGGACCCAGCCTACACACCGATGATCTTTCCAGATGAGGAGTTTGAGCCTCATGGCTGGCCAGAAATCTTAGCCACCATGGACATTGCTGTCAATGAGGAACAGTGGACACCTCATTGTGATGAGGAGGGTTATGATATCTCAGTGTTCATGTGTCAACCCTTGCTAGAAGAATGTGACCCTAGTGATGTCATAGAAGAAGAAGAGAATGACGATGATCTGGAGTCTATTGTGATGGATAGTTGCTTTAACTCGGAGCAGCACTATCTAGAAGATATAGGAGTGTTTACCCAGAAAGAAGAAGAACCTCTCACAAGTATTAAAACAGTAAACTCAAAGGATGGAAGTGAGAGTAGTCAAAAGAAAAAGAAAAGAGAAGTAGTGAAACAAGAAGAGGAGGAATCATTGTTTGAAGTACCAGAAAACTTCAAGAAATATGAAGTTGACGACCACAAAATTTTGGTACGAATGCCTAAGAGAGAGGCCATCATAGGAGAATCATATGATAATAAAGAAAAGACCAAGAAGATTGTAGTGACCATTGAAGAGAACGAAGAGAGATGCACATATATAGGAGATGACCTAAGTGCAAGAGAAGAAATGGAGCTCATAGCTCTATTAAGGGAATATAGGGATGTGTTTGCATGGCACTATAGAGACTTGAAAGGGGTAGATCCAAGAATTTGCTCTCATACTATCCCCATGACTGCTGATGCTAAGCCCACCAAACAGAAGCCCTACACATATAATGATACCTATGCAGCAAAAATAAAAGAAGAAATTGATAGGTTGATTGAAGCCGGATTCATCTATGAGATTGAGCATACCGAATGGGTGTCCCCCATTGTTGTGGTACCCAAGAAGAACGGGAAGTTGCGAGTGTGTATTAACCTTAAAAAAGTTAATGCCGCTACGATTAGAGATAGTTATCCACTTCCAATCACAGAACACCTTTTGGAGCATGTTGCAGGCAAGGAAGTTTATAGCTTCCTTGATGGATTTTCAGGTTACAATCAAGTAGCCATTGCCCCAGAAGATCAACACAAAATAGCTTTTGCTACAGAGTGGGGAATCTTTGCATTTCGTGTGATGCCATTTGGGCTCACCAATGCACCTGCAACATTCCAAAGGCTCATGTGTCATGTCTTCAAAGAGTTCTTGCGAAAGAGCTTAGAAGTGTATGTGGATGATTTATGTGCTCATTCCCAAGAAAGAAGGGTTCACATCCCTGAGCTCAGACAAATCTTCAACAAGTGTAGAGAATATCGAGTGTGTCTAAACCCAGAAAAGTGTGTGTTTATGGTGCGTCAAGGTAAAATCTTAGGGCATATTGTTTCTAAGAATGGAATCTCAACAGATGAAGATAAGGTACGAGCCATAGCGTAACTACCAAGGCCAAGGAATGTTAAAGAGGTACAAGCCTTTATGGGCCATTGTGGATATTACCGTAGGTTTATCCACATGTACGCGATCATAGCTAGACCCCTTTATGCCTTGTTGTCTAATTTTGAGTGGAACGACGAATGTGAGAATTCTTTCAATGAACTGAAGAAACGTTTGTGCACAACACCAATATTGACCACTCCTGATTGGAATAAGCCATTCCATGTCCATGTGGATGCATCCAATCATGCCATAGGATGTGTGCTAGCACAACCCACAGGTGAAGGGAATTTAGATTTGCCCATAGCATATGCTAGTAGACAACTAAACCCAGCCGAAAGAAATTATACCACAACCGAGCGAGAAGGGTTAGGCATGGTATATGCTGTAAAGAAGTTTAGACACTATTTATTGGCCAACAAGTTCAAGTTTTTCACTGATCATCAAGCTTTGTTATATTTGGTCAATAAACCTTGCAATACTGGACGCTTAGTAAGATGGTTCCTCTTACTAATGGAGTATGACTTTGAAGTTGTTGTCAGGAAAGGTAGAACCCACCTTCGGGCAGATCACCTTTCTCGCATTACTTCAGGAGAGTCACCACAAGGAGTGTCTGATGAACTACCTGATGCTTATCTGTTCAATTTGGAAGTTGTTCCTAAATGGGCAAATAAGTTGGTACCAGTCCTAACCTTCGGCCCTGCAAATAAGAATGTGAAAACATCACAAGAAGAAATTGTAAAATCACAAAAATATCACATATTGGCAGGAAGCATGTACAAACAAGATACTGAGGGTGTATTAGCTTGTTGTGTCGAGGATGATGAACATAGTAGTTGGTTGCAGCAAGCTCATGAGGGATTGCTAGGAAATCACTATTCTAAACAACGAACATTGCAGAATTTGAAACGTTTAGGAGTGTATTGGCCTAGCATGGACAAAGAAATACATGAGTGGATCAAGAATTGTCCAATGTGCAGAGAGAGACCACCAGTGGAGCATGCGACCCTTTATCAAGTATCATTAATTCCAGATTGGTGTGCTCCATTGGTAGAGTTTATGAGATCGGGAAGATTACCCAAAGAGGCCAGTCTAGCAAGAAGACGAAATATGGAGCAAGAGGCTCAAGGCTATGCCTTAGTAGGAGAGAACCTATACCGAAGAGGTAAAGATGGTTACTTAAGACTGTGCGTTCATGAATCAGACTATTTAAGGGTCTTAGAGACTGCACACAGTGGTGTTGCAGGTGGACATTTTGGTCCTGACCGAGTGATTAAGACCATTCTATTCTCAGGACTTTGGTGGCCCACTCTTCATATGGATGCACATACCTATGTGAAGAAATGTGACACATGCCAACGTGCACAATATCCAGTTAGAAAAGACGAGATGCCTTTGAGGCCAATGATGGGAGGGCGTGCATTTTCCAAGTGGGGCATAGACTTCATAGGTCCTATTAATCCCCCTGCTAGAAACTCCCATGCAGAGTATATTATTGTAGCCACAGATTACCTTACCAAGTGGGTAGAAGTGAAAGCCACAACAAAGAATGATGCTCAGACGACGGCTAAGTTCTTATTCGAGAATGTGTTCACGAGATATGGGCTACCAATAGAGTTAGTGAGCGATAGAGGCACACACTTCTTGAATGAAGTCATTGAAAATCTTCTCCAAGAATTCTTGGTGATACATAAGAAATCTGCCCCCTATCACCCACAAGCTAACGGACAAGCCGAGAGTACCAATAAGATCCTCTGTAACGTATTGACAAAATTGGTAAATAATAAACGCTCTGATTGGGACAAATAACTTCATCATGCTGTTTGGGCTTATCGAGTTGCCTACAAAACGGTACTCAACGCCACCCCATTTCAGATGGTCTTCGGACAGAACGCTGTGCTACCATTAGATTTCTTAATCCCTGCCTTAAAAGTAGCACAAGAGTATGAGTGGAATGGGCATGAATTGTCCTCTAGGATCTTTGATCTCGAACGCTTGGGTCAAACGAGGCTACGAGCGGCAGCAGGCATCTACGCTGCGAAGAAGAGGCAAAAGGCATACTTTGATGCACACATCAAGGATAAGGGATTGAAAGAGGGAGATCTAGTGTTGGTATACACACTAAAACAACATGCCCGTAAGTTGGAAAAAAGAGGATATGGACCCATGATCATTAATAGAATTTCCACTAGTGGTGCAGTTCAGTTGGCCACTCTAGAAGGAGATATCTTGCCAAACTATATTAGTGGCTGTAGAGTCAAGCTATATCAAGAACCTCTTACGGAGGATATGCTAATGAGACTCAACACTGCGAAGAAGCGAAAAGAAGAAGAGTTAAGAGTGAGAGAAGAAGCACAGGTAGAGGCCAGAGAGCGTATTAGGCGAAATAAGTTAAGGCGATTAGGCCTAGAAGTCAACTCAAAAGCCCCAAAATATCACATGGATATGTGTCAAAAGTCAGACATAGCGACTTCTCAGGTCATTGACCGAAGACCCTTTGTGACCATAGAGATAGGACAAGGGAAGGGTGCAAGGACGGTGAAAGCATTGATTGACTCAGGTGCAGCAAGTAGTGCAGTTAGACTTTCCTACTGCCAAGACTTGGGGTTGAACATCAATCCCATAGAAGCTTATCTCATAGGATTGGGAGGTGTGGAAACCCCTTGTTTGGGCGAGGTGGAACTTCCCATCTACCTTCAAGATGTTCCAATGAAAGTCAAAGCGCTAGTATGTCAAGATGAGAACCTTACAGAACCACTTGTCTTGGGTCAAGATTGGATCTATGACCATGCAGTTAACTTAAACCTAAGAAGTCAAATTCTTCAAGTTTGGGTACATGAACAATGCATTACATTAGAATTAGAGAACGGCATGCTCCTAGATCATGGCACCACACACTCTCTTAGTTCTTCCAAGACTAATCATATGAAAGAAGATGTTGTATGTGTCAAAAGCTCTATGATGCAGAAGGAGTCAATCGTGGAAGACCAGGTTCGAAGGCGGGTGGATCTTTCTTCTTCTCCAAAGAATCAAGTAGCCACAGTAGTGAGTCCACCACACAAGCAAACACAACCGTTCACGACAACTGCTACATCAAATAGAAAGACACCATTCGATAAAAAAGCAGTTCCGAGCATGAAGCAGATATGGGTATGCAAAGGAGAGCAACCACCAGCCTTGCCCCCACAAATCCCATCCATGCACACCAACAAAGCCAGAAGACGAAGGAAGCAGCTCAGACAAGCTCAATCACAAGGTATCCAACAAGTTTGGGTGCCTAAGAAGTTAGCTGCAGCTCAACAAGGGCAATTACAGATGTGGGTACCTAAGAAGCTCTTACATCCACAACAACCTATGTTCTCCCACATGCGAAAGGAAGCCAAAAAGAGAAGAGGGTAAGAACCACGTACAGAGACCGAAAGAAGATCAAATCAGCTCTTCAAGAAAAGTAGGAAGACGTGCAAAAAGGATATGGGTTTGGAAGCCAAAAGTACAAGTAGCCTACACCGAACCAAAGGGCCAATCACATTGGATACCACAGTTCAGAAAGCATCCAAAGATGAAGTCGCCTGAAGTGATCTCTACTGTGCCAAATGCTGTTCTCAAATGGATTCCAATAAGAAGGAATACATCATCTCGCGATCCCATGGAGACATCCAAGAAAGATGGCGTCCACATCTGCAAGTATCATCAAGCCTCGACGAGCAACAACCATGTGCTCCTTGCACAACCCTGTCTTTTGCACCATTCAGGTCATGCATTTCCAAAGTATGCATTAATATAGGACCACATTACACGGCCGTGCATAGACACACTTGAGAATCCCAGGCACAAGAGCACATTGACATATGTCAAAGATTTTTATTGATTGATACTAAAATCTGTCTTCTTGTTTTGTGATATTGTTACAAAAAAAAAAAAAAAAAAAAAAAAAACGAGGAAGAACTTGTTCCCAGGTTTCGCTCATGGAACATGAATGAGTCATGCTTAGTTGAAGATTGAACCATCGATTACTGGGCATTTATCAGTTTGGATAGAAGTGTGTCTTGGCTAGCAGATGATTTAATTGCTGCCTTATCTCATAGATGTCAAGAACTTAGCATGAGCAGGGCATCCACAACTATGGTTTCCTCTTACTATGGTAGGAGTGAAGAGCTTGAAGGTCCACAACTTGAGTGATGCTTAACTACTGTATGTACAAGAGCATCCAAGGAGATATCTGCAAGGGATAGTTCTGGAGGAGAGGGGATCTGCCATTCAAAAGATCTCATCAGTGGACCATCAACACGGACATCCATCAACAATGGTCCATCCCAAACGCCAAGTGTACAACATGAAGAGATGAACATCCATGGACCTTCTCCATGGTAAGCATCTTTACTTTGGAAACATCATAGCCATAATAGCGTAGGAAACCTCTTCGTCGGCATACCCTTGAGCACTTAGCTCAAGACCCGCAATTTTTGCACCATACTTCTTCCAATGCATTTTCCAAGTAAGCATGCGTAGGGCTACATTACAAGGCCGTGCACAAGGCACATACTTTTTTCAACCCAGGCACGAACACACTTACCCATCATTCATTATGGGTTATGAGTAGTTGGCATGAATGCTCTCAACATCATCTTTAAAAGAGCTAGCAGACATCATGGGAACAACATCCATATCTCGGAAGCAAATTGAAGCCAGTAGTTGCTCCAAATCACTCTTGACAACTTCTTCTGAGCAACTTGCAGTTTTGAAAGCTCACAACGACACATTCTTGCTGGAATCCAAGGAACCAGCTCATACAACGGATGGACACCACCTCTCAAAGCACTACACAGAACAGCCCTTCCAACAAGGGTCTGTCAGGGACGACAGACTCGAGAGGGGGGGGAGTGTTGAAGCTCAAAGTCAAGGACAAAGCGTGGAAGCACATCAAAAGGTGGACACATGAGAAAAGGGAGCAAGTAGGGAGCTCCAAGAAGTGTATGTCAAATTTTCAAAAGAATCCCCTACAAAAATAGTGATTTTCATCACTAGAAACCATTGTAAATACCATTATCTATTTTTAGTAACTCCATTTTGTTCAAGCCGAGGAGTCCTCGAGCTTGAGGAGTATTAGAAGTACCATCGTACCAATTTTCATAATTTTTAGACTTCGTTTGAGCCCTCAAATAAGCCCTGGAACCTAATTTTTAACTAGGCCGGACACTAGGTCTGGACAGGGCCAAAACTAGTCAAAAAACTATAAAAAGAGCTAGAGAGCTCATTTTTGGGGGTTAGCTTGTTAGAGAATAGAACTTTTGTAAGAGAACTCTTTTGCAATCTAAGCTTTCCATTGTTCCTCTCTTTGATCTTACTTTGTGCGCGTGTGTGTGTATGTGTGTGCATGTTTGTGTGCTTTCACTCACGCACTTGTGCCTTCACTTGCTCGTGGTCTTCATACCGGTCCTCACGTCTCCGCGGATTGACAAGTAAAGGAGGTGGTGCTTACGCTTGAGCTACACCAGGGGTCTTACCTGCCTAGGTTGAGGTCTAGAGTTGGGGTTTGTGTACATGTAGCTCAATGATGAGTAGCACCTCCTTTAATGTCAATCCGGGAAGACGTGAGGATGGTATGAAGACCTCGAGCAAGTGGCGGCACAAGTGCGTGAGTGAGAAGCACACAAGCATGCACACACATACACACACGCACACACACGGCAAGACAAAGAGAGAGAATCAATGGAGTTCTTTAGATTACTTTCAAAAGCTCTTACAAGTTCGTTTCAATTACAATCTAACCTCAAAAATGAGCTCTCTAGCTCCTTTTATAGTTTTTGACTAGCTTTGGCCCTGTCCAGACCTAGTGTCCGGCCTAGTTAAAAATTAGGTTCCAGGGCTCATTTGGGGGCTCAAACGAGATCTAAAAAATACGAAAATTGGTACGCAACTACTTCTAAGGCTCCTCAAGCTCAAGGACTCCTTGGCTTGCACAAAATGGAGCTACAAAAATGTGAAATGATATTTACAATGATTGTTAGTGATAAAAATCACTGTTGTTGTAGGGATTTCTTCTAGTGATCTGCCATGCATATCTTCGAGCTCCCTACTTGCTCTTCCTCCCTGCATGTCCATCTCTTTGATCTGCATTAGTGTCTTGAAAAAATATTGGCCTACTTGCCAGATCTTCTTTGACTGCCCTGTTTGCTTGTGCTGTCCCTTCGCTCTGACTCCCTTCTTTGACTTTCACGTCTTGTAAGTCCTGGTGTACCAAGACTACTGTTGATGTATGAAACACCACAAGAAATGAATTAAGGTGACACTAGAACACCTCTATGGTCACCATTAACTCATTGCCACTCCAAACTTTGAGAAATGATAGCCTAAAGTGAGAACTTTGCTTCTACAGAAATTCCTAGTCACTAAAATGACATACCTTCAGTATTTTGCTAATTTCTCCTAGCTCAAGTATTATTTCTTGATGAAACTTTATAGGCTGAAACTAGAAGAGTAGAGCTTTCCAACAAGCTATCATATGCATCAAACGGAGCTCTAGAACTCAAGTTATGGCCCTCACAAGATGACCATGTATGACCTTCCAAAACTGGAAAACTTGCCTGTTTTAGTAAGAGCGCCTGTTTAAAATTAGAATTCGATGCTTAGCATCGACTTGCAACGAGAATTCGATGCCGGGCATCGACTTGGGATGTTTTTGGCCACTTTTCAGCAGGGATTCGATGCCGGGCATCGACTTCCCGCATAAAGTCTTGATCTTTTGGACACCAAAACTGTAGGTGATTTCATGCACACTTAGAATATGACTTATCAACTGGAATTCGATGCCAGGCATCGAGTTGCTCCAACAACATCATGTTTTTCAAACACTTCAGTAGTGAATGAAAAATATAAATGAAAATATGACTTATTAGCAAAGATTCGATGCCAGGCATCGAGTTGCTTGGAAAACTTGATCTTTGTAACTCATCACACAGTAGGTAATCATGGAGATGATGGAGAGAGGCTCATACACAGAACTTTACTCAGTTCTTCTCATAACTATAAAAAAACTCAGAAGTTTTACAAATGCTTTCTCACTCAGAGAAGCCCGACTATACTCAGTCATACAAAAATGAGTCCTTCTCACTTTCTCATTGTCTTCCTCCTTCTTCTTCTCTCTCTCTCTCTCTCTCCGCGTCAGTTGATACAAACTAACTTATATAGATTTTCGTATTCTCGTGATTTTAAAAAACTTCTAGAACTAAAGTGAACTAACTTTACAAGTATAATACAGTTGTGAATTTGTCCCTTCACATAGGCATGGGGTTTTCTTCCTAAGATTTGACCTTCAAATATATGTCTAATTAGTGAGTGTTTCTCCAACAGCTCCCCCTCAACCACTAATTGACATTCCCTGTTTCTTCATATCATCTTCTTTTCTTTTACTCCTGCCATGCTTTTGAATCTGCTGGTCTTCACACCATCCAAGCTCTTTGTCATTATGTCTACTAACTGATCTTTAGTAGAAATGTACTCCACTTCAATCTCCTTCTCCATTACCTTTTCTCTGAGAAAATGATATTGTATCTCTATGTGCTTTGTCCTTGCATGAAATACTGGATTTGATGCAAGATAAAGTGAACTCATATTATCTCCATGTATTATAGGTGTACCTTGATCAATGCCTAAGCTTTTGAACAATGTCTGCATCCATATGACCTCCTTAGCTGCTTCCACAAGTCCTTTGTACTCAGCTTCAGTTGATGATAATGCTACTGTATGTTGTTTCTTTGAACACCAACTTACAAGCTTATCACCAATGTATATCATGTAACCATGAGTTGATCTTCTGTCATCTTGGTTACCTGCCCAGTCTGAGTCACTGTAGGCTCTCAATTTCAAATCTGATGTAAAATGATAATATAATCCTTCCTTTATAGTTCCTTTGATATATCTGAGAACTCTTTGACCTGCAATCCAATGTGGGTCCTTTGGACAATGCATGAATTGTGACAAAACTCCCACTGCATAACTAAGATCAGGTCTTGTTAGTGTAGCATAAATCAAACTACCCACAAGAGATTGATACTTCCTCATATCTTTGTATTCTGCACCATCATATTTACTGAGCTTGTGATTAACTTCAAGTGGAGTTGAAGCTTCTCTGCAATTTTCCATATCAAACTTCTTCAACAAGTTCAGAAGATACCTTTCTTGTGACACATATATGCCATGATCTGTATAAGTAACTTCCATTCCAAGAAAGTATGATAACTTTCCTAGGTCACTGATCTTAAACTCTTTCTCAAGTAATCTCTTTACCTCCTTGATTCCTTCATCTAAAGTACCTGTGATTATAATGTCATCTACATAAATACAAATGTAGATTGTACCTTCCTCTGTTCTTTTGATAAGTAGACTTGAATCTGCTTTTGAACTTTGATATCCAAGATCATTGAGATACTTCACCAGTCTATAGTTCCAAGCTCTTGGAGCTTGCTTCAATCCATACAATGCTCTTCTCAACCTGCAAACAAAATTTGGATACCTGGAATCTATAAACCCTTGAGGTTGTTCCATGTATACCTCATCTGATATGTATCCATTCAAGAATGCATTTTTTATATCCAATTGACTTAGGGTCCATCCTTTTGAAGCTGCAATAGCAATGATTGTCCTTATAGTTGACATCTTAGCTACAGGACTAAATGTCTCATCATAATCTATGCCATAGGTCTTGGCATAGCCTTTCACCACCAATCTAGCTTTGTATCTGGCTATACTTCCATCTGCAAGCTTCTTCACTTTATAAACCCATTTATTTCCAATTACTTTCTTACCATTTGGTTTAGGAACAGGTTCCCATGTCTTGTTCTCCTCCAGTGCATTGAACTCTTCCTTCATTGCTTCTTCCCATTGCTTTTTACCTTTAGCTTCATCATAGTTCTGAGGTTCTTCATCATCTTTGACCATATATGCATAGTTCTTCTGAGTTATGTGAGAAGTATCATAAGAATACCTTTCTGGTTGTCTCCTTGTCCTGCTTGACCTTCTTGGTTCACATTCTTCATAAGTTTCTGGATACACCTCTTCATCAAATATAGGAGCTTCTTCATTCATTCTTGTTAATCCACTTCTGGATGTACTTGCTTGCATATAGTCTTCATCTCTATTCACCTGCACAATTGATTTTCCTTTCTCACATCTTCTTACCTCTTCTTCAAATTCTTCAGCTGTATGACTTTGATCTGCATACCAACTTTTCTGTTCATCAAATGTAACATCTCTAGAAACAATAAATTGTTTGGTTAGAGGATTCCACAATCTGTAACCCATCTGCTTTTCATCATAACCAATGAACACATATTTTTCTGCCTTTGGTTCAAGTTTATGCCTAAGTTGTGATGGCACATAAGCATATGCAATTGATCCAAACACTCTACAATGATCTAGTGTTGGTTTCTTACCCCACCAAGCTTCATATGGAGTCATTCCATTCAGAGCTGCACATGGTAATCTATTCACAAGATATGTAGCTGTATTTACAGCCTCAGCCCAAAGATAATTTGGATAGTTCTTCTCCTTTAGCATAGCTCTAGCAAACTCAACCAAAGTCCTGTTCCTTCTTTCTGCTACACCATTTTGTTCTGGTGTATACCTGCAAGTTATTTCTCTCTTAATACCTGCATTCCAAAGATAATCATTGAACTCTTGGGAGAAGTATTCTCCCCCTCCATCAGACCTCAGTCTCTTAAGCTTTTGACCTGTGACTCTCTCTGCATATGCATGAAAATGCTTGAAAGCTCCAAACACTTCTGATCTTTCCTTCAAAACATATAATGTTATCCATCTTGTAGCATCATCAATGAAAAGAACATAATACCTTGAGCCACTGATAGATCCTTCTTTTGTTGGTCCCCATACATCTGTATGAATGAGCTCAAGTACTCCATCATGTTTGAATCCTTTCTTTTGAAATGGTAACCTATGTGCTTTACCCATTTGACATGCTTCACATTTATAAACCATATGTTGACTTTGCACATTTGGTAATCCTAGTACAGACTGATTAGCAACCATAGCTTTAATTCCTCTTTCATTGAAATGACCTAATCTCTTATGCCAGAGATCAAGTTCTGTAATCACTGCTTCACCATGTGTGAGCAAAGCTTGACCAATGTTTCCTTGCACTCTTAAAGTAAAGAGTCTACCTTCTTTCTTACCAGAGACAATCTGATTATATCCATTCTCTGGATCTTCCACAAATACTCCTTCATTTGTAAACCTGACTTGAAAACCTTTTTCAACTATCTGTCCCACACTAATCAAGTTTTTAGGTATTGTTGGAACATACAAAACATTGGTTAGCAAATCTGCTCCACTCTTGCATTTCACTTTTCCAATTGAATGTACACTATGTCTTGTATTATCACCAGCTTGAACTGTGTGACTAGAAATGCCTTTTTCCAATTCTGACATCAATTCTATGTTTCCTGACAAATGATTAGAACATCCAGAGTCAATGTAAAATACCTTTAGATCTTCTTTGTCTGATGTGCTGATTGAATTCATCATCAACGATGTATGACTTTCATTCTGTGTGTCATTTGCATAGTTGTAGTAGGTGGTGTTGTAGGATTGATTCTGTCCCCAACTTCTTCCTCCACCTCTACCATAGCCTCCTCTTTGACTTTGTCTACCTCTTTGGAAATTACTTTGATATCTTCCACCTCGACCTCTGCTATTGTTGTTTTGATTCTGGTTTGATCCTTGTTGGTTGTGCCAACAGTCATGAGCCAAATGATTACTCAATCCACAGATCCAGCAAGCCTTTTTGTTGTTATTTTGATTACCTCTTCCTCTTCCAAAGCCTCTTGCTCTTCCTCTGCCAGTGCCTTTACCTCTTGCATAAAAAGCTTGAGAATTAGACTCCTCTTCATCCTTTGCTTTACCTTTATCTCCTTTCTTCTTATTCTTCATGTACATTGCAGAACTTTGACCTTTATCTCCATCTCCCTTCAAGTCTTGCTCATATGTGAGCATCAAACCAAGCAACTGGTTCAAATCTGGAACATAATGATTTAATGAAAGTTCTGTTGATAAGACAAAAGGTTTCCACCTTTCATCCCCTCTCAAGCCTGCAAGTAGTTGAGCAATCAATCTGTGATCTTCAACATCTTCATCTATGGATCCAAGACTATCTGCTAGATCCTTCATCTTAGTGACATAATCACTAATGGTTTGACTTGGCTTCTTCTTGAATGTTGTAAACTCTGACCATAGACTTGCTTTCCGTGCTTTAGTAGTGCTTTGGAAATGATATTCCAATGCATTCCATATATCTTCTGATGATTCCAATCCTCTGATGTGTGGTAGCAAATGATCTGAGATTGTATTGTAGATGTAGGCTTTTGCACTTGCATCCTTCTTCTGCCAATGCTTTAAAGCATCAAGTTCTTCTTTCTTTGGTCGGCTTTCATCTTCAAATACTGGCTTCTCTTCTTCACCTGTTACATATACCATGAGATCCTTACTCATAAGTAAGGCTTCCATTCTCATTACCCATGCGGGGTAATTATCTCTGTCCAGTTTGTCAATGGAGATATGATCTGCCATAGTTCTTTCCTTCTGCTACAACCTGTGAGCTTAAAGGATAAAGGATAATACCTTTTGAAGTTCTTTGTGTATGAGGATACTTCGAAAGTAATCTTTTGATGCCTTGTGTCTTCAAATGCTTCACCTTTCAAACTTTAATGGAAAACTTTACAAAACTTCTCGTACCTTTGTCGTCTTCTGCTCTCGAGAATCTTTCTGCTCTGATACCACTTGTTGATGTATGAAACACCACAAGAAATGAATTAAGGTGACACTAGAACACCTCTATGGTCACCATTAACTCATTGCCACTCCAAACTTTGAGAAATGATAGCCTAAAGTGAGAACTTTGCTTCTACAAAAATTCCTAGTCACTAAAATGACATACCTTCAGTATTTTGCTAATTTCTCCTAGCTCAAGTATTATTTCTTGATGAAACTTTATAGGCTGAAACTAGAAGAGTAGAGCTTTCCAACAAGCTATCATATGCATCAAACGGAGCTCTAGAACTCAAGTTATGGCCCTCACAAGATGACCATGTATGACCTTCCAAAACTAGAAAACTTGCCTGTTTTAGTAAGAGCGCCTGTTTAAAATTAGAATTCGATGCCTAGCATCGACTTGCAACGAGAATTCGATGCCGGGCATCGACTTGGGATGTTTTTGGCCACTTTTCAGCAGGGATTCGATGCCGGGCATCGACTTCCCGCATAAAGTCTTGATCTTTTGGACACCAAAACTGTAGGTGATTTCATGCACACTTAGAATATGACTTATCAACTGGAATTCGATGCCAGGCATCGAGTTGCTCCAACAACATCATGTTTTTCAAACACTTCAGTACTGAATGAAAAATATAAATGAAAATATGACTTATCAGCAAAGATTCGATGCCAGGCATCGAGTTGCTTGGAAAACTTGATCTTTGTAACTCATCACACAGTAGGTAATCATGGAGATGATGGAGAGAGGCTCATACACAGAACTTTACTCAGTTCTTCTCATAACTATAAAAAAACTCAGAAGTTTTACAAATGCTTTCTCACTCAGAGAAGCCCGACTATACTCAGTCATACAAAAATGAGTCCTTCTCACTTTCTCATTGTCTTCCTCCTTCTTCTTCTCTCTCTCTCTCTCTCTCCGCGTCAGTTGATACAAACTAACTTATATAGATTCTCGTATTCTCGTGATTTTAAAAAACTTCTAGAACTAAAGTGAACTAACTTTACAAGTATAATACAGTTGTGAATTTGTCCCTTCACATAGGCATGGGGTTTTCTTCCTAAGATTTGACCTTCAAATATATGTCTAATTAGTGAGTGTTTCTCCAACAACTACTGCCAACACCCCCCCCACTCTCGCGTCTGTCGCCCCTGACAGACCCTTGTCTAGCTGCTTTTTGGACGTAATATTGGACAACATCGGCGGCGAGGTGGTGTTCTTCTAACCTGAGTCCCCTTGCTAGATCTGTCAGCAATGCATTCCAATTGACTGGCCCTGGGACATCTGGATGTGGCACCCGTAATTGTTCTGAGTGAATGGTTCGCTCCACAGCAAATAAATGGAGGAGATGTGAGGGTCTGGGTACAAATATTTCTGAGTGGTATTCCCAGAACCCTGTTATGAACATCTCCTCGAATGTTTGTTTAAAGCAGGCTGGGAGGTATTTTATTCTGGCGTGCCAAGCATATACCACCTCTATGGAAGGAGTGGTGCTCATGTCATAAACTAAATCCTGGTTTCCTGTAAGGAATCCGACACCTGAGAAGTGTGGGTCCTTGATATTCTTGAATGTCCTGAATGTAATAAGCATTAATTCAAAAATTTTCATGCACATCTGGGCCATCACATCAGGGGTATTCCTTAATCGGATGCTCTAGTGCCGTATGGTGGAAATCATGTAATTGACGGTGGGAGGTCCTTGAGGGGGTGCTAGATAGACGTAGTTTAACCATTTGGCGCAGCCTTTGATATTCTTGACTGCAAGGGTAAACTTTGGCCATGTGCGTCTGCGGAAGACAGGAACGTAACAAGGGTTATATTTAATAAAAAGAGGCATATTCGTCCAGGTGCGAACCATCTCCGGGTAGGTTTCAAGGAGTCGGATCCTCCAGGTGGGTTGATGAATGGATCCTTTTTGAGCGCTCCCTGGGATGTCATCTGGCCCGAACTGTGTAGCAAACGTTGGAGGTTTGCCACATCTTTGTTGGATATCTGCATTGTAGTCCGCCAGGAGTATACAATAGGGCACGTATTGATCATCATTGGTTCCGATCCATCTATGGTGGGACATGCTGCGGAAGTATTCTGATTTAATAATAGTGTCCTCTATCTTTGCCATAGATTGGATTTGAACTGCCACTCGATCTTCATGAGTTGATGCTGTTTTCTCTAGTGTCTGGAGCCACTCAGGTACTTCAATTTCTAACGTATCCATTCCTTCTGCGGTTTGCTCACCACCTGGCATTGGCATAGGAACGTATGGTTCCTCATACGTCTCATCTACCTCGATGGGTACCAAATCCTCGGGTTTTGGTTCGACAACTGGAGAGGGCTGCCTTTCGTGTGCGAGTAATCTTTCCTGTAATTCGGCCACCTGCTCTTTCAATGTCTTGACTTCCTCTGAAGTCGTGGTCGTTTCTGTGACTCTGGGTGCTGTCTTTTGCTCTTGGAGCTGATTGCGCAGCTCATCACGTTCCCTTTTCAAGTCATCATGAGCATCTAATAGATCTGCATAGCTTTCCAAGATGGTCTTCATTGTCTCTGAGGGTACCGCTTTAAACTGTTCTGGATCAATTTCGTGGGGAGAGCCTTCCATTGCTGCTTCTAGATTTGCTTCATTTTGCTGCTGCAGTCTCTTGTTCTCCTCCAGTGCTGTGGCCATATGTTTCCGTAGTAGCGCCAAGTTGCGTCTGACTCGCAGGTTATCGGTCTGGTATACTTCGAGCAAAGCTTCTAGTTGTTTGACACCTGATTCTGTCGATGGTTGGGGTGCCTCCAATAATGTTTGGTGAGCCTGCTCAAGCGTTGTGTAGCGTTGAGTCAGTTCTGCATTTTCTGTTTGTAGAATGTGAAATTGTCTTTGTAAGTTCTGATGGTGCGTTGTCAGTTGTTGATACCGGTCGTCCAGAGCTCTGTACTCATTCTGGAGCTGGTATACACATTGATTTAATGCTAAAAATATGCTATTTACATTAAATAATGCTGGGAGGGGTGAAGATGCAGGGGGAATGGGGGCGGGAATGGGAGATGTGAATGATGTGGATGCAAGCGGAGATGTGGGTGGCGGGGGTATGGGAGATGAAGGTGGCATGGGGGGAGGGAGCGGTGCTGTGGCAGGTGATGTTTCCATCGTGTCAATTGTTTGAGTGACAGTGTAGATGGGGATCGTGGGTGGAGTGGATGTGACGTCAGTGAACAGGGTGGTGAAAGTGGGCATGGTGACTCCCCTGAATTGGATTCCCGAAGAGAGTGGGATGCCCATGACAATGGTAGTGGTAGTGGACGTGGTAGTGCTAGTGTCATGTGGTGGAGTGAATTGTGTAGTGCGAGGTGGGGATGGTGGTGACAGTGGTGCTTCCTGATGTTCTTCTTCTTGCGTTGTCTCTCCTGGTGCTGATACATTGATGTGAATTTGTTTCCCGGACCTCCTGGGACGAACGGGAACCCTTTTCTCAAATCTGTGAATGTAGGCCATTGCCTCATGTATGGCCTCATCCAATCCTACTGCGTCGGCATGAAGGTTTATGGACTCAATGAACAACTCGTCCACACCTTCCTCAGCTAGCAAGTCGTTCATGAGTCTCTTGCCTGCTTCAAGTGACATTTTATGCTGTTCTTGAACTAGCTTCATGGTTCGATACAGTCTTTTTATTTGTGCCGAATACGCTGGGGCACTTGCTAACTCGGAGAGTTCGTCATATTCTTGATGTTGTTCTTCGTCGGCTTCTTCTTCGTCTCCTCCTGCCTCTTGTTCATCTACATCGACTTCTACAACTTGTGGTTGGGTGGGGGCCGATGTTGTTGTTTGGGGTTGTGGTTCCTGAGCTCGCTCTGCTTCAGTTTCGAGATTAGAGTCATAGATCAACCTGGCAATTTCTTCATCCGTGAGGTCCTCAAGAGTAAATCCCTGTGGAAATTCCAAATCTGATGGAATGGGTGGAAACACCAGATTGGGTCCCTCTGTACTTGGTCTTGGTAGCCGGATAGTGAATGGCCTAACGCGTCGTGTCTGGGGAGGGGTAATTTCTGGTGTAGTGGTGGCTCCCCTTGGTTGAGCGCAGGGTAGTTGGACTCCCCCCCTCATCTTCTTTGATGGGGGACCTGCTGCTGATAGTCTTCTCTGGAATTCTTGGGCCCGGGACCATACGAGTGCCCGCTGAACAGGCACGTCATAAGCCAAGCATCTATAGATTATTCTGGTCAGAGCACAACACCCGTGGAGCACATTTTTCTGCTTCTTGTTCCACCTTTGATGGGCTAGGTGGATCTGATCTATGATCCAGTGGGGCACATTGATGGGAAGGCTTTCTGTCTCTGCTAGATACAAGCTGAACCATATTTTCTTCGGGGGCATTGTGAATCGTTCCTGGGCGGGGAAAGCAAAATGTTGCATGAGGGTCCGCAGGTGAAGCGCAATGGTAGGTGTCATCGCTACCATATCCTTCAACTTATTAAGATCTTTGTGTTTCATTCGGCCTGGAACCATGGTTTCCTTTTCTGTTGGGATGTGCATGCCATACATACCCAATGCTTCTCTTACTAGATTGAGGGTCAACTTGAATCTTTTAAGCTCATGACCCGGCAGCAGTGATGGCAACACAAAGGTGTTGTCGCCTCCCTTGGCCCTGCTTGGCGTGATGGTACTGATCAGATATGAACATCGTAAGAAATCCGGCTTTGGTAAGTGGGCCCTGAAATAACTGTCCACACCCGCTTTGATCCAAACTGATCTCATGACTTCGGCGTTTTGATAGCTTTCAAACTCGCGCGTGAAAAAGTGGTATCGACCCCATTTGCCATTAAATTCCAATTCTGCTTCCCAGAAATAGGTTCCATCGCCCAGTGGTCCAGCAACATCACTGAACCAATGCGCATGCTTACCTACTTGAGAAGTGTGCCCTTGAGGAGGATCCTGAATGGGGAGCACATGCACGGCTTGAAGTTCTTGCGGCCTTGCGGTGAGATGTGGCTCGAGGAGAAGTGTTTCTATGTCCACAATCTGGGCACCCGATCCGGCTTGAGAACTGGCACCTGCTTCTGCCATGGCCCTGTTTGCTGGTTGGTTCTGTGAGAATATAGGACCAAGTGTTAACATCGTAATGGACAGAATAAATCCGTTGTTGTCCCCGTTACAACATTAACATGAGGTAGATGGTGAGTTAGTGGTTAGTAAGTGCACGAAGACAGTGTGTGTAGTTAGTGCTTGGGTTGTCCTAGGAGACTAATGCAGTTAGTGAGTGGGTATGAATTTACAAATTGGGGTCGGGGGGTTTATTACACGTCCTAGGCTGCCAAATGCAGTGGATGGGCTTTGTTTTTGGGTTCGGAGAGACTCTAGAGAGCTTTCTCGGTGTCGCGGTTTGAAAATGAGGCCTTTTAGGGACCCATTTACAATTGATTACATGCACGCTCTTGGGTCTTGGTGTGTTCTTGAGCGTTGAGAACGAGTGAATACTGGCAGTATGCGTAGCTGCATTATGCTGTTTAGGTTGTGGCCTCGGCGTAGCTACTTGTGCCCTCAAGCAAGCCTTAGGCACCCAAATTTGTCTTGATTGTGGGCTAGCCTTCATCGACTTCTTGGGCACCCAAATAGATTTCACATTAGCAGGAGAATTTCTGCAATACTTCTTATTAATGTCATGTTGTCGGTTATTAATAAGAAACTTCGCCCGTGTAGTTGACGGTGGTGCCACTGGTTGTTCGCCTTTCCGCACCCACACATGGTTTATTTTCTGAGACATTCTGCTGAGCAGGTACTTTTGATCTCGGACATAGGTAGTACTCTTCTTCTTCTGCCTTTGATCCACCTTGGGTTGCTGCCTCCTTCTGGCCTTTGGAAAAGAAAGGAGTTCCGTTGCATTCCTGACTCCTTTTTTGCGAATATCATTCCTCTGCAACACATAGTTTTGGACAAGAACAGCATGGTCATCTTCATGTGTACCCCTGGAAGGACCAGGAGTCTGTGCCTTTCCTAGTTCCTTGAGTGCTCCATTGTCTAATTCTACTGTAACTCGACTATGATTGATCCAAACCTGGAGAAGTCCATTTCTTAGGTTTAAATTGATTGCTTGGTCATAGATCCAATCTTGACCCAAGACAAGAGGTTCAATGAGATCCTCATCCTGACACACCAGTACTTTAACTTTCATTGCCTCATCATGAATGTAGAGGGGAAGTTCCACCTCGCCCATGCAAGGGGTTTCCACGCCTCCCAATCCTATGAGATATGCTTCCACAGGATTGACAGTTAACTGCAACTCTTGACAGTAAGACACTCTAACAGCACTAGTGGCTGCACCTGAGTCAATCAAGGCTCTTACGGTCCTTGCATTCTTTCCTTGTCCTATCTCTAGGGTTACGAAAGGACGTCGATCAGTTATCCTATGTGAGCCGGTTCCTACGACTGCACACATTGCCATATGATATCCTTGATCTGCATAGTCATTTGTCCTAGGCTGCTCTCTACCTTGCCTACGTAATTTCATCCTTCTGATGCGTTCTAAAGCTTCTGCTTGAGCTTCTTCTCGAACTCGCTTTTCTTCCTCTTTGCGTTTCTTAGCAGTGTTGAGTCGGCTGAGCATTTCCTCCGTGAGGGGTTCCTGATACAACTTGACTCTGCAACCGCTAATATAATTTGGGAGAACATCCCCCTCTAATGTGGCCAATTGTACTGCTCCACTCGTGGAGATCCTATTGATGATCATAGGTCCGTAGCCTCTCTTTTCTAGCTTCCTCGCGTGTTGTTTTAGTGTATAGACTAAGACTAGATCTCCTGCTTTCAAGCCTTTATCCTTCACATGGGCATCGAAATATGCCTTCTGTCTCTTCTTGGCTGCATATATTCCTGCAGCGGCTCTTAGTCTTGTTTCCCCTAATCGTTCAAGGTCAAAGATCCTAGAGGAGAGCTCGTGACCTGTCCATTCGTGCTCCTGTGCTACTCTCAATGTAGGAATCAGGAAGTCCAAGGGTAGCACAGCGTTTTGGCCGAATACCATCTGAAAGGGGGTGGCTTGGAGTACCGTTTTATAGGCAACTCGGTATGCCCAAACAGCATGGTGTAGCTGTTTGTCCCAGTCAGAGCGTTTAGTGTTCACTAATTTCGTCAGTACATTGCATAGGATCTTATTAGTGCTCTCAGCTTGTCCATTAGCTTGAGGGTGATAAGGGGCAGACTTCTTGTGTATTACCAAGAATTCCTGGAGTAGATTTTCAATTACTTCATTCAAGAAATGAGTGCCTCTATCACTTACGAGCTCTATAGGTAGTCCGTATCTTGTGAATACATTCTCAAACAAGAATTTAGCAGTTGTTTGAGCATCGTTCTTTGTCGTAGCCTTTACCTCTACCCACTTGGTGAGATAATCTGTTGCAACAATGATGTATTCCGCATGAGAACCTTTGCGGCTGGGGGATTAATAGGACCTACGAAGTCTATTCCCCACTTAGAGAATGCACGTCCACCCATCATAGGTTTCAATGGCATCTCATCTTTGCGTATAGGATACTGAGTCCTCTGGCAGACATCACACCGTTTCACATAGGTATGTGCATCCATGTGAAGGGTAGGCCACCAGAAGCCCGCAAATAGTATGGCCTTGATCACCCGATCTGGTCCAAAGTGTCCTCCTGCTACACCTTGGTGAGCAGTTTCTAAGATCTTAAGATATTCACTCTCATGGACACACAGTCTCAGGTAACCATCCTTACCGCGTTTGTATAGATTATCACCAATGAGTGAGTAATCCAAGGCTTCTTGTTCTAAACTCCTTTTCCTAGCTAGAGTCATGTCTGGAGGGAATGTGTTTGTCCTCAGGAAGGATACTAGTGGTTCACTCCAATCTGGCACAATGGATACTTGATACAGTGGCGTGTTCCACAGGTGGCTTAGTGCAACAGATTGGGCATTCCTTGCACAACTTTTGGACATCCACTTCCATAGTTGGCCAATGCACTCCGAATCTCTTTAGTGTCTGTAAAGTTCGTTGCTTTGAATGGTGTTGCTCTAGTGCACCTGCATGTGCTAATTGCAACCATTTAGCGTACTCATCCTCTTCTACGCAACAAGCCAAGATCCCTTGATCTGTGTGCTTGTACATACTTCCTGCCATGATGTGGTACTTTTGGGCTTTTACAACCTCTCTATTCCGTGTGTTTACCACTGGATGGTTAGGCCCGTATGTCAATACTGGTACCAATGGCTTAGCCCACTGAGGCACCACTTCCAAATTAAATAAGTAAGCATCAGGAAGGTCATCTGATACTCCTTGTGGGGCTTCTCCTGATGTGAGCCTAGAAAGATGATCAGCTCTCAAATGGGTCCTACCTTTTCTTACCACAACCTCAAAATCATATTCCATTAGCAAGAGAAACCATCTTACTAATCTTCCTGTATTGCATGGCTTGGTTACGAGATATAACAATGCCTGATGATCAGTAAAAAATTTAAACTTATTTGCAAGCAAATAGTGTCTAAATTTCTTAACTGCATATACCATGCCTAAGCCTTCTCTCTCTGTAGTGGTGTAATTCCGTTCAGCCGCATTCAATTGTCTACTGGCATAGGCAATTGGAAGATCCATATTACCTTCACTAGTAGGTTGTGCAAGCACACATCCAATAGCATAATTGGATGCATCAACATGAACATGGAATGGCTTATTCCAATCTGGTGTGGTCAAGATTGGTGCTGAACATAATCTTCGTTTAAGCTCCTGGAAGGAATTCTCACATTCATCCGTCCACTCAAAGTTAGTCAGGAGTCCGTACATGGGCTTTGCAATGACAGCATACATGTGTATAAATCGTCGGTAATAACCACAATGCCCCATGAAAGCTTGTACTTCCTTGACATTCTTTGGCCTAGGTAGCTCTGCTATGGCTCTCACTTTTTCTTCGTCGGTAGATATGCCATTCTTTGACACTATGTGTCCTAGAATCTTGCCTTGCCTGACCATAAAAACGCACTTTTCTGGGTTCAGGCAGACTTGATATTCTCTACATTTGTCAAAGATTTGTCTGAGTTCAGGGATATGGGTTTGTCTAATGTTGGAATGAGCACAAAGATCATCAACGTAGACTTCTAAACTCTTCCTCAGGAACTCCTTAAACACATGGCACATCAGCCTCTGGAAGGTAGCTGGTGCATTGGTAAGCCCAAATGGCATTACTCTAAAAGCAAAAATGCCCCATTCTGTGGCAAAGGCTGTCTTATGCTGATCCTCT
Organism: Ceratopteris richardii; assembly: GCA_020310875.1. NCBI lineage: Eukaryota > Viridiplantae > Streptophyta > Polypodiopsida > Polypodiales > Pteridaceae > Ceratopteris > Ceratopteris richardii. The sequence goes on from CM035443.1 coordinate 4,671,602, forward strand.
GGTGCTATGGCTACTTGATTGTAGCCCGAAAATCCATCAAGGAAGCTGTACACTTCCTTGCCTGCCACTCTTTCTAAGAGATGTTCTGTAATGGGAAGCGGATAGTTATCTCGAATAGTGGCTGCATTAACCTTCTTCAAGTTAATGCACACGCGCAGTTTGCCATTCTTCTTGGGCACCACTACGATGGGTGATACCCACTCAGTGTGCTCAATTTCATAGATAAATCCAGCTTCGACCAGTCTATCTATCTCTTCTTTGATCTTAGCAGCGTAATTATCGTTATAGGTATAAGGCTTTTGCTTAGAGGGTTTGGCGTCTGAAGTCATGGGGATGGTGTGCGAGCATATGTCCGGGTCAACCCCTCTCAAATCCTTGTAACTCCAAGCGAATACATCTCTGTATTCTCTTAGCAAGGCAATCAATTCGTGCTCTTCTTCTTCTGTCAGGTCATGGCCTATATACGTGCATCTCTCCTCTCCTTCTTCTATGGCCACTACTATTTTCTTGGTGGTTTCTTTGTTATCATAGGCCTCTCCTGATTGTGCCTCTCGTTTAGGCATTCTAATCATGACTCTCCTGTCATCTATCTCATATTTCTTAAAATTTTCTGGGACCTCAAACAAAGATTCTTCCTCTTCTGGTGAGGCTTCTCTCTTCTTTCGTTTCTTTCCTTCTTCCTTCGGGGTCACATGTGTTGCTAATCTTATATTAGTTGTAACCTCTCCATGCCTCTGGGGTTGAAATTCTACTTCATGGAAGTATTCTTCATCTGATGCAAATGGTGGGTCCATAATGATTGACTCTAGATCGGAGTCACTTGCATCCTCAAATGCGTCAGGGCTAGGTTCGCATTCTTCTAGAATTGCCTCTCCCATGATTGGCTCTATGGAGAAGACTGAAATGTCATAGCCATCCTCATCACAGTGAGGTGTCCATTGTTCTTCATTGATGGCTACGTCCATTGTTGCTAAAATTTCTGCCCAGCCATGGGGTTCAAATTCCTCATCTGGAAAGACTACAGGTGCATAGGCTGGGTCTTGAATGGGTCTATGAGTTTGTTCGCACCTACCTCTCTGGCTTTCTCTCTCTTCTCTTCTTCTACTGCTACCTTGCACATCCATAAGTGAGTATCTTCATGCATCCAGGAGGATCCAGACCCTATGGAATGCACCGATTCTGTATCATCTTTGGCTCTATGGATGGGATTCCATTGGATAGGAGGGACATCTCTATGAGAATAGTCCTTGAGATTGACTTTGGTCGTAACGCCCAAGTGTTGCAAATACAAGGAGTTGGTTCCCCAATCCTGTACCACTTGCAACTATCGCATAAATGGTCTTCCCAAAATCATCTCATAAGCATGATTTTTGCTGAAGTCACATATAGCAAAACTATGCTCAAACTCGACACCACAAGTGGTGAGAGTTATTCCTTCTAGCAATCCTAGGGGTTTCTCTATGTGACCATCGGCCATCTGCAATTTCATTCTCGTTGGCCTGAGTGCTGGCTTGCCCCAACGCTTCCATAGGGAAGTAGTGGCAATTGCAACTCCTGCACCTGAGTCCAAAATTGCCTTGGTGGTGTATTCCTGGTAGGTGATGGGAAGATAGGTGTTTCCTTCTTCAATTTCACACATATCTCCTATCTTATCCAAAGGGATTTCTGGCACTGTCCTATGGGATCCTACCTGAGAACGAGGTTTTGCTATCTCTGGTACTTGTTTGGCTACATGTTTCCATAATTCAGGTCTAACCTTGAGTAGTTCTTCTAACTTGAGATTACACTGCACGTTAGTGTTCTTCACTACTTCTATGTTCCTAGGTATGACTGAATCTTCGTTTCTCACCATGACTGTAGGTGCTCTCATACAGGTGGACTTTGCCTCCCATGGTCCTGTGAAGTGGGGTAACTCTTGTATGGAATTAGATTCAAAGTCCAATCTCTCGTGAGATTGAGTACTCTCCTGTTCCCCGTAAATAGATGGGATGTCTTGTGGGAATTGGTCGTGTGCATCATCCACAAGTTCAAAGGGAGGGGCGACTTCACTTTCGTTATCCCATTTGTCTTCTTGAATCTCTCGTAGGAAGTCTGGTGCAAACCGATTCATAGAAGAAGAAGTGTCTGGCTCCGTAGAATTAGGCGCATAAGCAACCTGGGAAGGAGGGCTTATTCTATCATTGGCTCTCTCCTCGTTCTCACGGATGGCTGGAGCGCAAGCTCCCTGGGGAGGGTTACTCATTCTATTACTTTTCCGGACAGGCTCATACGCTCCCTGAGAAGGAATGTAGGCAACCGGTGGAGGTACGTAAGCTTTCGAGGGAGGCTCATGTGCCTTTTGGGGGGGGAGATAAGCTTCTTGAGGAGGCACATGGGCTTCCTGAAGAGGCTGGCTTATCCGTTCCCTTGCCCTTTCCTTTCTTTGAGGGGTAGGTTCCTTTTCTGATTGTGCAATTAGCCTCTCTATTCTTTCTAAGGAGGGGAAGTTGTCTGGTTTAGTGGAATTGGCCGCATAAACTTCCGATGGGGACTGGTTCATGTTTTTGCTTGCTTTCTCTTTCTCTTGATTTTTTTCTTCCTTGGCAGATCTTGCAATTATCCTCTCTAACTTCTCTAGGAATCCATCCAAGTGTAATTGCGTTTTGGCTGAGCCCGAGTAATTGAAAAGGCGACTGGCTTCAAACATAGTCTGAGCCAATGCGACCATTTTCGCGCACAGTTTGGTTCTTTCTATCTCTAGGTCAGCTCTAGGATAGCACTTGTCATGATCCGTGACGTTTGGCCCTTCTTGGATTCTGGCCTGATATGCTTTAAGCATCATGTCTATGTCTTCAGGAGTGGGATCAGCTAATACTGATCCTGTTTGGGGTGGTGGGTGGGTTACGTGGGGTGTCTTAGAGGGTGGAGGGATGGAGGGTGATGGGGATGGTAGCGGTGGGAATGGGTGAGAGTGCGGTTGAGACGTGATCTCTATGATTTTAGCCTTGGTTTCTCGTAGACTTTCCTCCAGTTCACTCATCTTCTTTGCCCATTGCCTTTTGGAGTGTCACGATACCTCGAGGTGTCGCGATAGGTCAGGATATGGTGAATTTTTCTGTTCTGTTTAGTGATCCTAGGAGCTCTAGGGCTGCGCAGTGTCGTGGTGCACTCAGAATCGTGATTGGGGCAACTTTTCGGTGTGTCGCGATAGCTCGAGCTTGATGCCTCGGGGCTTGCGCAGAGAGATTCCGTACCTGCTGAGCTTGCTGGAGATGATGATGGAGCTGAAACCTGCAAGAAACATTGAAAAACACACACAAACAAGGACACACACTTGCTCTCTCTCAAACTCGCACAAAGCAAATGAGGGAAATGATTTGGAAGTGGGAATATAAGGTGGTGAAGGAGATGAAGATGGAGATGAAGATGGAGATGGAGATGGAGAAAAAACAAGAAATTTACCTACTACTTACCATTCCAACGCGTCCTCTCTACGTCTTACCATCACACGCTCGTCCTCAAAGCTCGAATCCCCAGCAACGGTGCCAAAATTTGGTGTAGCTCAGTGATGAGTAGCACCTCCTTTAATGTCAATCCGGGAAGACATGAGGATGGTATGAAGACCTCGAGCAAGTGAAGGCACAAATATGTGAGTGAGAAGCACACAAACATGCACACACATACACACACACTCACACACATGGCAAGAACAAAGAGAGTAAGACAATGGAATCACTTCTATTATAACCAAGTTCTCATACAAGCTCAAAACTACAAGAAGCTAGCCCAAAAATGAGCTCTCTAGCTCTATTTATAGTTTTTGACTAGCTTTGGCCCTGTCCAGACATAGTGTCCGGCCTAGTTAAAAATTAGGTTCCAAGGCTTATTTGAGAGCTCAAACGAGATCTAAAAAATATGAAAATTGGCAGGCAACTACTTCTAAGGCTCCCCAAGCTCGAGGACTCCTCGGCTTGTACAAAATGGAGCTACAGAAGATGAAATGGTATTTACAAGGGTTTCTAGTGATGAGAATCACTTTTATAATGATGTAAGGTTTGGAAAAATTTTAATAGGTTGCCTTAGTGCTAGATCTGCATGCATGCCCATACTTGGATTCTTCCCATATGATGCCAACAGACATGGTGTTGAAGAATCTATGGGATGGCATCAAACAAATGCAAACAACTAAGATGTGCTAGTAATGCTTGAGATGTGCACAAATTGGAGAGCATGTATAACACAGAAAATAAAAGAAAATATTTCTGCCCATGAGAGACTCGAGAATCATGAGATATCCAGTCCATAGGTGGATTTTCTTCCTCATCCTATGGATTGGATATCTCATCATGGAAACAAATTCCAAGAAAACAAGAAAGAGAAGGAATTAGATTAAAGGACTACTCTAACTAACCATAAAAGTCTTGCACCACTGAATGGATTTGCAAATGATTAAAGTTTCTTCACACCCAAGATTCTCTCAACCCTCTAAATGGTCCTTAGCATAGTATTTCTTCATACAAAATATGCACCTAGCAATCTCCACAGCTATGTTGGGAAGAGTGCTTTTCCAAAGATTATTTAGAGACTTCTAGAAGCATCCACCCCACTTAACTTGAGCTAACTCCAACATATTAAGACTTAATGCGAGTGGCTAGTATGCATAAAAAGTGTAACTCTAGCCAATTAGGGCATTTATCGGGTGGAGATGTAGTTGTGGTGATGGTGAAGGTGAAAAAACATATGTGGATTCTACTTAACTCCAAAGGTCACCCTCATAAATCTATATAATAGTTGGTTGGGTGGAGATTCAAAGGCTCTTTGTCAGGTTTGGGATGATTTTGTGACATTGGTATCAAAGCAGGTTTTGATCTTAGGACCTATGATTTATAGGTCCACCACACTTTTCTGGCTAAGGATTAATCCAAGAAATAAGTTGAGTGTAAGGTTAGACGAGTAGTCTGCTTAAAGGAACCGAAATGTGAATTGGTTTGACAACATGAAAGGAATGTTCAACATTGGAGCAACATGTTGTAGATAAACAGTGCTTAAGTAATTAGAAATTGACAGGTTGTTCGATTTCTAGTTCAATGCTTTGGGCTAAAACGAAACTAAGTTGAAGCAAAAGTCAATGCATGATGGTGTGAATGTGAGCTTGGCGGTCTTCAACATCAAGTTTCACATTGACATCAAAATGGGTATGGTGGCATGGGATGTCCATCTTAAAGGTGATGAATGCTCAAGCTCAAGTTCAAGTCTTTTAAGTGCCCAAAGTTTGGATGAAAAAACCATTTGGGATTTAATTTGGAGTGGTCTAGCTACTAGGAGGTAAGATCTACATGCCTGCTTCCACTTTGAAGAATCCTATGCTGGAAACCTGTAGGAGGCCCCATGTCTGCTTCCTTGAGATGATCCGATGGTAATGCTTCCTTGAGACGATCCGATGAACCCATTGTTTGCATACGATTCAGATGTGACAGATGCTCGTTCCTCATTAGGGACTTGACTATGTACTCTTGGAGATTCTCAGACAAGGATTCTTCTAAAAGAATGACTAAGATCAAGTAATGAGAGCTTGATCTTGTGACTATTTGGGGAATTTATTTTAGGAGGGATGGGCACTCTTTCTTCCAAATTGAAAGAGGGCCCCTTTCAAACATAGGCAAACCATTTCAAACATAGGCAAACCATTTCAAACATAGGCACTTGGTGAGAAATACCTGATTTTATTATTTATATTTATTCTTATTAATAATATCAATGTTATTATTATTATTTCAAGAGATTCCCATTTTATGCTCTAGCTTTATTAATATTAATAATATTATTATGTTTATTATTATTATTATTATTATTATTATTATTGTAGATTCCTTTTTTGCAAGTTTTCATCGTATTTGGTTTTTGGAAGCCATACTAACGGTTTTTGGCAATTTTTTTTTGAGAATGCTTTTTTTTTGGAAGCCCACATATATGGGTACACCCTTAGATTTGAACTGAAAATATGGAATGCAATTGTTAAGCTTACATAATCTCACAATTCCAATTGTAAGAGTAGGGCAACCTCTCAAAACTTAAAACATTGATTTTGACAACCTCTCTCTCTCTCTCTCTCCTTGCTTGCCACCAGAACATAAATTAAGCAAGATGTAATGTACAAGAGACCTCACAAATAATGCATAAGAGGCATGCAAATCGGTCTTAAAATGTGCATCTCTTTAGGACCTTCATCAACATATCATCTACATATTAAGCCATAGTGATAAGAAGCACATCATCTACACGCTTTACATACAAGGTTCTTTTAGTTGGATTATTATGAAATCCATGTGCTAATAAATAGGCATGTATCTTCTCATATCAAATATGTGGTTCTTGTTTTAATCCGTACAACGCCGTATTTAACTTTCACACGTTATTTTTAAGAACTTTTTACACAAAACCACATGATTGAGAAACATACATTTGTTCTTGTGAATCACTATTCAAAAATGCAATTTCAATGTCTAGCTAATGTACATTCCAAGCATTATGAGCTGGAATTCATGGATGCTATGAATGAAAGTCATGCAATCTGTAGTGGAAAAAGTCTAATTGTAATCAATGCCTTTCTCTTGAACATGAGGTTTGGCCACAAGCCTACCCTTATAGTAACCAATACTATCATCATGCATGCGTTTCTCATTCCATAGTGGCACCTACTTTTTGGAATTACGTGTCTCATCAAAAGAGAAAGGCTCATTCTCATCAAAAGCCTAGAAATGACCATTGCAAAACAATCTGCTGCAAAATAAGCCTCAACATGTACGATATGTCACAGATGCATCTAACTCTTTATGCCTCAAGGTTTGCACCAACTAATTAGGCATAGTGTTAGCCTCTTCAATGTAAGCTCTCTCATCAGCAAATGCATCACAAATAGAATGATACACCACTATATTTCATTTTTGGAAGGCTTCACTTGCTACCCCACAGAATTTCATTTCTACTCATGCACAATAGTAACCACATCACTTTACATGGATACCATGTGCACCACACCTACCATCCCTACTTTCATGGTAACACTTACATGCATGAAACTGTTTGATCCTATGGACATATCACCACCCATACTACCACCCCCTCCCCCACACTTCCACAATCCCCTATCCCCCCTCCACCCACATCACCACTATCATGCATAATATTCACAACTCCCATAACCCCTCCCATTCCCCCTACGTTCGCCCTTGTCACCCTTACATCAACATCTGTACATAATACATCTAATACAATGATTTAGTGTGTATCATAGCTCCAATAGGATTATCAACAATTAGAAACAAGAAATGCAATCCTCTTGAGCGAGTCTCACTGGTTATAGACTAGAGTAACAACACTAGAAAAAAGGTAATAGTAGATTACAAGCCGAGAACCATGGGGGAAAACCTCTCACAAACAAGAAACAAAATTGACTTTGGTCGAAGCATTGCCTAGGAGAGTGGAGATCATCTTGAGGAATCTTTGACTACACCCGAGGTCTTTTAGCGATTGTAAAATCTACTTATTTGTTCTCGACTAGAAGTGCAAGTTAATGCGCACAAGAAAGTAGCATATTAGTTATCAGCAATGCGTACAACTTTTCCTCTCACCAGATTAGGAGACTCTTGGACATCTTCAAAAATGGAGCAAAAAATAACAGTTGCTACTGTTTCTTTTGAGTACTTCATGTTGCATCAAAAGACGAGCATGGTGACATTCCCACAAACGACATCATAGAAAAGAGGAGGAGGAGGAGACAAGCCAGATGGATCTCAATCCAAATCTCTGTTACTTTTTATATATATGAGAGAGAAGGGGGTTGGAGAGAAGAGCAGCCAATCTGTAGGTCACCATGGAAATAAATTCCAAGAAAGAGAAAAAAGTAAATTTAAAGAAAGAGAAAAAAGTAAATTTAAAGAAAGAGAAAAAAGTAAATTTAAAGAAAGAGAAAAAAGTAAATTTAAAGAGCTACTCTAACTAACCATAAAAGTGTTGCACCATTGAATGGCTTTGGAAATGAAGATGATTTCTCTATTAGGAAGATGATATATTTATACAATGGCTTGAAACTTAAAGTTTCTTCACACCCAAGATTCTCGCAACCCTCCAAATGATCCCTAGCATAATTTTTTTTCATACAAATTATGCCCACATAACAAATGTAACCCTAGTCAATTAGGGCATTTATCGAGTGGAGATGTAGCTATGGTTACACAAGCGATGGTGGAGATGAAACAACATATCTTGATTCTAGTTAACTCCAAAGGCCAATTAGAAAAATGCTCAAGTAATTAGAAATTGACACGTTGTTCGATTTCTTGTTCAATGCTTTGGGCTAAAACGAAACTAAGTTGAAGCAAAAGTCACCGCATGATAGTCTAGATGTAATCTTGGTGGTCTTGAACATGAAATCTTACATTGACATCAAAATGGGTATGGTGGCGTGGATGTCCTACTTAATGTGATGAATGCTCCAGCTCAAGTTCAATTCTGAATAAGTGCCCCAAGTTTGAATGAAAAGCCCATGTAGGATTTGATTTGGAGGGGTCTATCGTGGGAGGTAAGATCTACATATCTGCTTCCATTCTAAGAATCCTCTATTGCAAACCCTGTTGCCTAGAATGTAATGAGAAATAAAATAGAGAATTGTTGATGATCTTGTGACTATTTGGGGAAGTTATTTTAGGAGGGACGGACACTCTTTCATCCGAACAAAAGAACGCCCCTTTCAAACATAGACAGAATGGCTCAATCTCCTAGCTATAAAGATCCAAGCAAGGTAAATCATGTATGCAAATTAAAGAAATCTCTTATGGTTTGAAGCATGCACCTAGGGCATGGAGCCATAGGCTAACAACCTATCTTCATGACCAAGGATTCATGATGAGCAAGGTAGATTATTCTCTGTTTATCAAGAGGAGTAATTCAGAAATGATATATTTATGTGTATATGTGGATGACATCATTCTTACAGGTAGTGATGCCAATGGCATCAAACAAATAAAAAACTAGATGATGCAAGAGTTTAAGATCAGTGACCTAGGGTTTCAGAAATACTTTCTTGGACATGTTGAAGTGTGAAGAGAGATGGTGGATGCAATCCAAAGATGAGTAGGTGCCGCTACAACCAGCTTCACACCAGCCAACTGAGACTTCAGAGTTGATTAGTAGACCCTTTGAGCTTCCTAAATCCACCAAAATATCAGCCAAGTACTTTGGAACATGTATCCCAAAAGTTTAAGTCAAGACCGACAAGTTGCAAAATGACTAGCTCCCAAAACTTGCTATTTTTGGACATACACCTGCTGGAAAAAATGAACAGTGCTCTCAACCTGGAAGGAATTAGAAAAATTCCTTTTGGGCATAGCAAATAGACTTAGCAAGCTTCCTATTCCAAGTTAAAACACTTCAAATGATGGACTGAGCACTGAGAACAAGTTTCATCAAGTTCTGGAACATTCCCACAATTCTCGGGGCTCTGTAGAGATAGACCAGTAAGCAGTAAAATGCAGATATCTCCAAAAGTATAAATCCAATGACCTTGCAAATTTATAGGTAGAAATTAGCCAGTGAGATCTATCCAACACATTTTAAAACACTGAAAAATGTTCAGTAAAACTCGAGATATGACCTTCTGAAGTTACTGCTCTGAGTGAGTATAGCAGAGAACAAAACAGAGAGGTAGATGATAATAAATGTATAGATTCACATATGATTACAACCACATTGGCAATGAATCTTTGCACAATGGGAGTAGAATGATAGAGCTATGGAGTAAGCTCTTCAATCTCTACAAAATGACATGAAGTGGTCACGTACAAGGCTTGCTTATCGCCTCTTCCTTCTTGCTCCTTTTATAGCTATTCTTGGAGGGAGTTTTGAATTCGAATTCGAATGGCTCCACCTAAAAGTGATCCCCAAAGTTAGGAGAGATTCCCTCAGCTCAAAAATTCGTGATTTTGGTAGTTGGAGCCACGAATTTGCTTTTACATCATGGATGAGGTAAGCCATCCTTTTACTTTTTTCTTTTTCCATTTACAAGAGATAAAATGTACTCTTTTACAAGAGGTGTTCACATGACTACTCATGTGACTTACAAATGAGGATAATATCAAGCATATCAAGCATGTAGGCTTGGGCAAAATGCACCAACAGCTCCCCCTCAAGCCTAACATGCTTGGCCTCCAAATAAGTCTTCAATTGTCCTTGATTTCCTGCAAACCAATCATCAACTTGAATCTACTTAATTTCGTACCATCAAGAGCTTTCGTCAACATGTCTGCACATTGCATATCTGTAGAGACATAGGATAGTTGAATATCCTTGCTCAATAGCTTCTCCCTTACATAATGGTAGTGGACTTCAATATGCTTGGTTCTAGCATGGTATACCGGATTAGCTGCTAGATGTAGTGAGCTTGTGTTGTCACCAAAAATGTGAGGTGTTGAAGAATGAAGTCCAAGATCTGTGTACAAAGATTTTAACCACATGATTTCTTGAGTTGCATTAGCCAAACCTCTATATTCTGCTTCAGTAGAAGATAATGCCACGGTTGGTTGCTTCTTCGATGACCAAGAAATGATTTTTGAACCTGCAAATGATATATACCCTGATGTGCTTCTTCTATCATCTTTAGATCCGGCCCAATCTGCATCTGAGTAGACCTTTAGCTCAATATCTGAAGTATATGAATAAAACAAACCTTCATTCATGGTCCCCTTTAGGTACTTGAGGACTCGCTTGGCCGCTTCCATATGTGGTCTTCTCGGCTTATGCATAAACTGACTCAATATGCTAACACTATAGCATATATCCACCCTTGTGAGTGTTGCATAGTTCAAACTTCCAACCAAGCTTTGATAGCTTGTGATGTCTTCAATTGGCTCTCCTTCATAAGCACTAAGCTTATGATTTTGCTCCATAGGTGTGCCTGCACACTTGGTATTTTCCATCTTGAACTTGACGAGCATGTCATGGACATACTTCCTTTGTGTGATGTATATACCTGAATCTGTGTAGATCAACTCCAATCCAAGAAAATAAGTGAGTGGTCCGAGGTCACTTATTTTGAACTCCTCCTTCATTTGACTCTTTACCTGTTTGATTCCTTCAAGATCATTGCCTGTGATAATAATATCATCAACATACACACATAAATAGATCACTTCAGATCCATTCCTCTTTATGAACAAAGAGGTATCCGCCTTGCTAGCTTTGAATCCTTGGTCCTGCAAATAAGTAACCAATCTGAAATTCCAAGCTCTTGGAGCTTGCTTCAATCCATACAAAGCTTTCTTTAGTTTGCATACATAGTTAGAATGATGTGCATCCTCATATCCAGGAGGTTGTGCCATATACACTTCCTCAGAAATCCATCCATTCAAGAAAGCATTCTTTACATCAAGTTGATAAAGATTCCAATTTCTAGATGCAGCAAGACTAATGAGAACCCTAATTGTAGGCATTTTTGCAACAGGAGAGAAAGTCTCCTCATAATCAATACCATGGGTTTGAGCAAACCCTTTAGCAACTAACCTTGCTTTGTGTCTATTTATACTTCCATCTGGATTCTTCTTGATTTTGTATATCCATCGAGATCCGATTATCTTCATAGATGGCTTGTTAGGTACAAGCTCCCAAGTGTCATTCTCCTTCAAGGCTTCCATTTCTTCATCCATTGCATCTCTCCAAGCTTTCTTGCTTTGTGCTTCTTCAAATGTGGTAGGTTCTTCATTGGTTGAATCCTTTGCAATGTAGATTGAGTGCTTGGTGACCAAAGAAGTATCATAACCAAACCTCTCTGGTTTCTTCTTCTCCCTCAAAGACCTTCTAAGTGGTTGATGTGAGCTCTCGGGTCCATATGTAGCATCCTGCATCTTTGCTTTACCTTTGTTCTTCCATAGCTTTAGTCTTTCCAAGTCTTCTAGGTCAATCTCCGAATCACTTTCTTCAATCTGCTTTGGCTCCTTTGGTTGAAGTGATGGAAAATCTTCATCCAAGTCATATGGCAGCTTCACTTTCCTGTCATCATCAAACCATGATTTGTTTTCATCAAAAATTACATCTCTACTCACAGAAAATCCTTTATTGGTTGGATTGTACAATCTATATCCTTTTTGGTTTTGATCATAACCAATGAATACACACTTCTCTGCCTTGGGATCCAATTTCCCTCTTACTTGAGAAGGAATGTGAGCATAGGCTAAGCATCCAAAGATTTTGCAATGCTCTAGACTAGGTCTTCTTCCATTCCACACTTCATATGGAGTGGTTCCATCTAGTGACTTAGATGGAAGTCTATTTATGAGATATGTGGCTGTCGACACAGCCTCTGCCCATAGGTAGTTTGGCAATCCCTTTTCATTGAGCATGGACCTTGCAGCTTCGACAATAGCTCTGTTCCTCCTCTCTGCTACACCATTGAGTTCAGGTGTATACCTTGTAGTGACTTCCCTTTTAATGCCTCTTTCATGCAAGAAGGCATCAAATTCAGAAGAGAAGTATTCTCCTCCACCATCTGATCTGAGTCTTTTTAAAGTCCTACCTGTTTGGTTTTCAACAAGAGCAATATACTTCTTAAAGCAATTAAACACTTCATCCTTGTGCTTCATGAAAAACAGAATGGTCCACCTGCTATAATCATCTATGAAAGACAAATAATATCTTGAGCCTGATATAGATGGCTCCTTACTTGGACCCCACACATCTGTGTGCACTAGATCCAAAGGATTTTGATACATATATCCTTTCTTATTGAAAGGTTGTCTATGAGCCTTGCCGAGTTGACAAGCTTCACACTTATAAATCATGTGTTGCCTTGTGATATTAGGCAAACCAAGTACACTTTGGTCCCTGCAAATCTGTTTGAGTGTCCTCTCACCAATGTGAGCAAGCCTTTTGTGCCATATCTCCAACTCTGTTAGAGTTTGAGATCCATAGCTAAACAAAGCTATGTTCTTTGTATCTTCCACTTCAAAAGTGAAAAGCCTTCCTGTCTTTTCTCCTTTGGCAATCCTTCGAAAGCCTTGCCTTGGGTCTTCAACATATGCTCCAAATCGATTGAATCTAACCTGCAATCCTTTTTCAACAATCTGTCCAACACTTATTAAATTTTTGGTAATTGTAGGGACATACAAGACTTTGCTTAAGAGGTTCATATTCCCATCTGATGTCTTCACATTACCTATCTTCTCCACTGAGTGCTTTGTGTCATCTCCTGTCTGCACTTCATGCTTGTTATGAGGATCTTCCAAATCAGAAAGTAAAGCCACATTTCCTGCTACATGGTTCGAGCATCCCGAATCGATGTAAAATATGTGATCATCATCCTTACCCTTCTTCGTTGATAGATTCATAATCAATAATGAATCTTCTTGACTTTGGTCCTCTGCATAGTTATTGTAATCTCTTCTTCCTCTATGGCCACTTTGATAGTTGTTGTTGTTGTTGTAATTGTTGTTGTAGTAGTTGTTGTTGTTGTAGCCTCCATTGTATCTGCCTCTATTTGATCCATAGCCACCTCTATTGAATCCTCTTCCTCTTGAGTTCCTCGGGATCCTGAAACATTCTTCAGTAGTATGGTTAGATAAGCCACATATGTTGCAAGGTTGAGACGATTGGAATCTCCCCCTGCCTTGCTTTCCACCTCTGCCTCTTCCTCTAGCTCTTCCTCTACCTGCAAAGTTTGCTTGGAAAGAGCTTCCTTCATCTTCATTCTTCCTATTCTTTGACTTGTCCTTGACCTTAGCTTTATCAGAATATAAGGCAGAAGTTTGATTACCTCTTGAGGACTCACCACCTTTGCTAATCTTTGCTTCATGAGTGAAGAGTTGGCCCATGAGTGTGTTGAGGTCGGGTACATGCATATCCATGTATAAATCCATGGCTGTTGTGAATGACTCCCACTTGTCGTCTGCTTTGATTCCATTCATGATTTGTCTTATGATTTGCTCCTCTTCAATTACCTCTCCAATGCTTCCAAGTTGGTCGGAAATCTCCTTCATCTTTGTGACATAATCAGTCACATTTTGCTTCGGGCTTTTCTTCATTGTTGTGAACTCCATCCACAATTGGTTCTTCCTTGCTCGAGTGTTGGAAGAGAAGAAAGAAGCAAGTGCATTCCAGGTTTCTCTTGATGTCTTGCATCCCTTGACATGAGGTAAAAGAAAATCAGAGATTGAGTTTAGAATATAGGACCTTGCAAGTGCATCCTTCGAACACCAATTCGAAAGTCCTTCCACTTCTTCATGTGATGGTTGCCCTTTGTTCCTCATGGTTGGCATTGCTTCATCTCCGGATATGAATCCATATAGATTCCTCCCTTGAAGGTAAGCCTCCATCCTTAGAGACCATGCCGGATAGTTGTTTCGATCCAATTTGTCAATTGTTGATGGAAATCCATCTCCCATGTTGCTTGACTATGCTCTGATACCACTGTGAAGAGAGATGGTGGATGCAATCCAAAGATGAGTAGGTGCCGCTACAACCAGCTTCACACCAGCCAACTGAGACTTCAGAGTTGATTAGTAGACCCTTTGAGCTTCCTAAATCCACCAAAATATCAGCCAAGTACTTTGGAACATGTATCCCAAAAGTTTAAGTCAAGACCGACAAGTTGCGAAATGACTAGCTCCCAAAACTTGCTATTTTTGGACATACACCTGCTGGAAAAAATGAACAGTGCTCTCAACCTGGAAGGAATTAGAAAAGTTCCTTTTGGGCATAGCAAATAGACTTAGCAAGCTTCCTATTCCAAGTTAAAACACTTCAAATGATGGACTGAGCACTGAGAACAAGTTTCATCAAGTTCTGGAACATTCCCACAATTCTCGGGGCTCTGCAGAGATAGACCAGTAAGCAGTAAAATGCAGATATCTCCAAAAGTATAAATCCAATGACCTTGAAAATGTATAGGTAGAAACTAGACAGTGAGAGCTATCCAACGCACTTTAAAACACTGACAAATGTTCAGTAAAACTCGAGATATGACCTTCTGAAGTTACTGCTCTGAGTGAGTATAGCAGAGAACAAAACAGAGAGGTAGATGATAATAAATGTATAGATTCACATATGATTACAACCACATTGGCAATGAATCTTTGCACAATGGGAGTAGAATGATAGAGCTATGGAGTAAGCTCTTCAATCTCTACAAAATGACATGAAGTGGTCACGTACAAGGCTTGCTTATCGCCTCTTCCTTCTTGCTCCTTTTATAGCTATTCTTGGAGGGAGTTTTGAATTCGAATTCGAATGGCTCCACCTAAAAGTGATCCCCAAAGTTAGGAGAGATTCCCTCAGCTCAAAAATTCGTGATTTTGGTAGTTGGAGCCACGAATTTGCTTTTACATCATGGATGAGGTAAGCCATCCTTTTACTTTTTTCTTTTTCCATTTACAAGAGATAAAATGTACTCTTTTACAAGAGGTGTTCACATGACTACTCATGTGACTTACAAATGAGGATAATATCAAGCATATCAAGCATGTAGGCTTGGGCAAAATGCACCAACATGAAGAAGTTCCACTTGGAGGATGCAAAAATAGCTAGCACCCCTATGGAGGTAAATCATAAATTAAGTGCTCATGAAGGTGATATGCTTGAAGACATTGCAGGTTATCAAAGCATAGTTGGGAGTCTAAACTATGCAACATTGACAAGGATTGGCATATGTTATGGAGTGAGTGTTCTGAGCCAATGCATGCATAAACCTAGAGCAGCTCACTTGGAAGTTGCTAAAAGAATTTTGAAGTACCTCAAAGATATCCAAAATCAAGGTCTTTACTTCCCATACACATTAGATTTGAACATAAAGCTGTACTCAGATGTAGATTGGGCAAGATGTAAGGATGATGGAAGAAGTTCTTCTGGCTACTTATCTTTTGCAGGTGACAAACCCATCTCATGGTCTTCTAAGAAGCAACCAACTATTGCTCTATCTTCAATAGAGGCTGAATATAGGGGATTAGCAAATGCTACACAAGAGGCTATCTGGATTAAGTTGCTCTACTCAGATTTGGGACTTCACTTTCATTCACCAATGATCCTTGGTGATAACACTAGTTCTTTGCATCTGGAATCCAACCCCATTTATCATGCAAGAACTAAGCATATAGAAGTGCACTATCACTATATTAAAGAAACACTTGAGCAAAGAGATTCAACTAGCATATGAATCTACAAATATGCAGTGTGCTGATTTGTTAACCAAAGCACTTGATGCTACTAAGCTTTGCAGGTTTAAAACCATGATTGGATTATAGGATATTCAAGAAGATTGATGAAGCAATGCAAGCAAAGATGTTTTCCTTGAGGGGGAGTTGTTGGTGCAAATGTTCAAGCCTACTCATTTGGCTTAGCATGGAAGACTTTGTGTGGAACTAGCACTTGATGATTCTTGTGAAGTATAGCTTGTAACTACTTGGTCATTTACCATTGTAAAAGATTAATTCCTTGGAGAATCTTGTAAAAGCTTAGATCCCGTGGAGTTAGAAAGAATATTTGCTATGAATTTAATTGAGAGAATAACTCCTAAATCAGTGGAGTTATAATTCAAAAGTACTACAAAGAAACTCATATAAAAAGACTTTGAAAAGATCTTTCAAAAGTGTGCCTCATTTCAAGTTCATTCTTGATCATTTGTAGAACTTGAGTAGTTCACACTATAGCTCAATCCATTCATCATCATTGAGCATTATTACAATGACAATGACTTTGTATAATTATGTTCTATAGTACATTTAGGTCATTGAACATCTCTGTCTACTTCTCTTCTATGATTACTCAAAATAGCCAATTGCTTCTAGTCATATCTCACTGAATACACAACCATTTTACATAATCTTTAGCTGATTGGAACCAGCTTAAAGTCTACTTTGTGCTGTCAAAATGTCAAGGAATTTGGTTTAGGCGTCTGGGAGAAATCTGTTGATATATTTAGGTAGTGATGTGTGTGAACACTCTAGGACTGCCGGGGCACTTTTTTTCCCTCTTTAGGAGGTTTTTTTCCCCCGGCTTGTATATACGCCTATTGCCCTAATGGGCTACTTATCTTTGTACATTCTCTAGTAATACATTCTCTAGTAATACATTCAGTAATGTGTGTTTGTGGTCCAAGCTTCTTCTTCTTCCTTGTGCTGATCACGTGCTTCCGCAGACATCTATCTCCAACAATTGGTATCAGAGCAGGTCGTCGCTTCTTCTAGGGCGCCGTCGACACTCCTTCGTTTGCAGTTCCAGATTCACACGAAATTTGATGAGCATACTCAGGGTGTTTTCGAGATAAAAACAGCTTCGATCTGTGGTGCCGAAATCGCGATCTGAGCTCGTTTCGGCCTCCGAACGCACTATCGTAGCACTTGTGCAGGCTATTTCGTCCTTTTGTGCCAAAGGTATATACTAGTTTCTGTTCGTCAGTTTAAGCATCTCGAAGTCTGCTACAGGTCTAGCAGAACTCGTCTAGGCAGTTCCGTTCAACTTTATGAGATACAGTCAATTTTCTGCATCAAGGTATTTTAGTCACCGACCATGGCTGAAAGCAGTGATGTATTCCGTATGTTGGCTGTTGAGGATAAGTTGGATGGTAGCAACTACCCATTATGGGCTTATATGATGCGACATGTACTGGTTGCAAAAGGATTGTGGAGCATTGTGCAGGGTGTTAAAAGACGTCCTGTTACACCTGCGACTACAGGTACTACAAATACAGGTGCTGGAGCTGATGAAGATGGTGTCGAAGATGATATTCCGCAGATTCCTGTTCGTGCTGCTGTTTGTGTTGCACCTACTGCAGAGCAGATTCGTTGGGATGGCAGAGATGCCCAGTCACATGCATTGATAGCTTTGTCTATAAACGTGCCATTATTCCTCACATTCGCTCTTGTAGAACAGCAAAGGATGCTTGGGATACACTTACCACTTTGTACCAGGCTAGGAATGAGGCTCGTGTTGCTTACCTCCGAAAACAATTGGAGAGTGAGCACATGAATGAAGGTGATTCTATGGATAGTTTTCTCACAAAGATCAAAGACCTGAAGGAACAATTGATTTCTGCTGATGAGGTTATACCAGATAGCTCACTTGTGCAGTCCATTCTGAATGGTCTTCCTGATTCATATCAGAGTTTTGCCTCTACTCTTCGGTTGATGATGAAAGGCAATCCGAATGCCTTGTCATTTGAGGAATTAGTCTTTGTTCTGTTACAGGAAGATCAGTCCAGGCAGAACAGGTCCATTATGCGTGTTGCAGATCAAGCTTTCCTGGCTAGTCAGAAGGGCAAAGGAAAATGGAGCTCTTCTACTAGTAAGCAGAAATCTGCAAATGCTACACAATCGAAGAACCAGGATAAAGATGAGAAGAAATCAGAAAAGCAGAAATTGTTCTGCAAGTACTGTAAAGGAAATGATCATATTATAAAGAACTGTCCAAAACTGGCTGCTAAAGAGGCAAAGAAGAAAGAGGCTGGAATGGTTGTTGCAGAGGCCTCTACACCAGAAACAGAGTCTGCAAATCTTGTGCAGGAAGAAGAATGGGCGTTTACTACTGTCTGTAGTTTTAACCCATCTTCTCATGATCAATGCATGTCTGTAGTAGACTCAGATGTTTGGTACTTTGACAGTGGGGCGACCAAACATATTACCTCGCAACGCAGTTTCTTCTCTTCACTCGAGCCTGCCCCTACAGGGAATACTGTCACATGCGCCAATAACTCCTCTTATCCTGTTATGGGAGTTGGTAAGATCATTCTGACTACTGCTAATGGTAGTTCTTTCACTTTGTCAGATGCTTTATTTGTGCCAGGGATCAAAAAGAACCTGTTATCAGTTTCTGCATTAGCCAAGATTGGCTTGGTTGTGAAATTCGTTGATGACAAGTGTACAGTCCATGATCTCTCAAATGGCGATGTGATTATTGCTTCTGGCATTTTATGTCGTGGGCTGTATATGCTCATAGACTACGAAAGATCTGTGAATGATTCGGCATGTGTAGTTCATGATTCTCAGGCTATGTCAGATGCAAAGCTTTAGCATGCATGCTTTGGTCATCTGAATTTTGCTAGTTTGTTACGCCTGCAAAAATCTGAAATGGTGTCCTCTTTGCCCAAACTTGAGGCACCTGGAAAACATGTTTGTGAAGGCTGTATTTTGGGCAAAATGCAGCGTTCTTCCTTTCCAAAAGATGGTTCAGTTCGGGCTACGCAAAAATTGCAGCTTGTACATAGTGATGTCTGTGGTCCTATGCAGACACCCTCTTTTGGAAATTACCTTTACTTCGTGACTTTCATTGATGATTTTTCCAGGCATGCATGGGTATATCCACTCAAAGCAAAGTCCGAAGTGTTTATGTGCTTCAAACAGTTTTTGGTTTTGGCTGAAAATCTGTCAGCATGTAAAATGGGCACCCTCCATTCTGATCGAGGGGGGGAATATATGTCTTCAGATTTTAATGCATTTCTGGCTGAACATGGGATAAAACACTAGTGTACAGTGTTGTATACACCTCAACATAATGGAGAGGCTGAAAGAAAGAACAGGTCACTCATGGAGATGGTGAGGTGCATGGTCAAAAGTCAGGCTTTACCACATAGTTTCTGGCTTGAGGCTGTCATGTGTGCAACATATGTACTGAACAGGTGTCCCACTAAAGCATTGCAGTCTATCACTCCATATGAGGCTTGAACAACATCGCAAAAATTGGATGATAAGGCAATAAAATGTATTTTTGTTGGGTACAGTTCTGAAAGTAAAGGCTATCGCCTGTATCATCCACAGACTAAACGCATTCTGGTTAGCCGTGATGTTGTCTAAATGGAAGATGCTATTCAGCCATTGCTTTCATGTACTAAGGAGACATCTGTTAGCTCCAAAGACATGTATGATACTTTGATGCCTCTTTTTATAGGTGGACAGTCTAGTGCTGGTCCTAAGGAGGCAACTTCTCAGCCTTTGCAGGTTTCATATGATGATGCAGATCATTCCATTTCTGATGCAGATTTACATGATGCACTTGTTGATGAGAGAGCTGATATTGAGGAGGCAAAAACTATGCCAAAATGGCTGGTGCAGACTTTGCATGACAGCAAATTAGATGCACCTTTGTCATATCGTACTCGTTCAGGCTCTCATAGTGCCTCCTTTGCATCAGATTGCTATGTTATGGCTGCATCTAGTCTCTGTGATGAGAATGAGCCTGTTTCTTTTGATGAAGCACAAAATTCAGAAAATTGGATGGCTGCTATGCAATCTGAATATGATGCTATAATGAAGAATGGTACATGGTCTTTATGTGACTTGCCTCCTGGCAAGAAGGCCATTGGCACTAAGTGGGTATACAAGCTGAAGCATAAACCTGATGGTACAGTTGACAGGTATAAGGCTAGGCTTGTTGCAAAGGGTTATGCACAGGAAAGAGGCATTGATTTTGATGAGACCTCTGCACCTACAAGCCGTATGACGATTGTTCGGAGCATTTGTGCACTTGCAGCCCATCATGGTTGGAATGTACATCAGTTGGACATTAAAACAGCATTTCTGAATGGTATCTTGCATGACAAAGTGTATGTTTTTCAGCCCCGTGGCTTTGTGCAAAAAGGGCATGAAAACCAGGTGTGCAGGTTAAAGAAGGCATTATATGGTTTAAAGCAAGCACCACGTGCTTGGTATGAGAAGATACATGCCTATCTGATTGCACATGGTTTTGAGAATAGTCCAACTGAAAGCACCTTATATGTTAAGCGTGCTAATGATGTGCTTCTGATCATTGTTGTCTATGTTGATGACATGCTGCTCACTAGTCCTATTGAGACACATATTGCTGATTTTAAGGCTGATTTGCATGCCTCATTTGAGATGTCTGATTTGGGGCATTTGCATCACTATTTGGGCATTCAGTTTATGCACGTTGATGGTGGAATGGTTTTGTGTCAAACGAAATATATTGGCACATTATTGCAGCGTTTTGGCCTTGAAGACTGTAAGCCTATTGCCACTCCTATGGAGACAGGTTTACGATTGAGTCTTCATGATGCTGGGGATGCATTTGATGCTGTTCTCTATCAGCAGGCTGTTGGATGCTTGATTTACTTATGCATTACTCGGCCAGATATTCAGTTTGCTGTCTCACAGATGAGCAGGTTTATGCATTGCCCAGGAGTCACGCATTGGAAAGCGGTTAAGCGCATCTTTCGCTACTTGAGTGGTACTCGGCTACTTGGGTTGTTTTATCCCAAGGGGGGATCACTACTGCCAGATTTGCATGCTTTTTCTGACTCAGATTGGGCTGGTTGCTATGACACTCGTGTGTCCACCAGTGGTTTTTGCTTCATGCTTGGTAGCTCATGTATATCTTGGTTGAGCAAGAAGCAGCCTACTATGGCCACTTCCAGTTGTGAGGCTAAGTATAGGGCAGCTTTCACAGCGACTATTGAGTGTGTGTGGCTCAGACGCCTTATGGCTGATTTGGGTGTTGGCCAGTCTTCTGCCACCACCATCTTCACTGACAGTTAGAGCGCATTGGCAGTTGCGAGGAACCCTGTGTTCCATGCTCGCACTAAGCACATTGAGGTGCATTATCACTATGTCAGGGAGAGGTTCTCTACTGGGGAGATCAGCTTGGCATATGTGCCCCCACAGGAGAACATTGCAGACCTTTTCACGAAGGCTCTGCCTAGGGAGAAGTTTGAAGCTTTCCGCAAAGCTTTGGGGTTACTTCCTTTTGTGGAGTGATTTCCACATAGCTTGGCACTTCCTTATACATGAGTGCCAGCTCCTTGTTCACCGCATCACTCCCAGGGGGGATTTGTTGATATATTTAGGTAGTGATGTGTGTGAACACTCTAGGACTGCCGGGCACTTTTTTTCCCTCTTTAGGAGGTTTTTTTCCCCCAGCTTGTATATACGCCTATTGCCCTAATGGGCTACTTATCTTTGTACATTCTCTAGTAATACATTCAGTATTGTGTGTTTGTGCTCCAAGCTTCTTCTTCTTCCTTGTGCTGTTCGCGTGCTTCTGCAAACGTCTATCTCCAACAAAATCTTCTTCGAAGTGCTCACTTGTCATTTACTAGTTGTTCCCTAAAAAATCGAGGGTAAGATCTTATTTCTTAAAGTTATTTCTCTGAGCATAGTTGATCATTTTAAATTATTCCACTTGCAATCATTAGCTATCTAAGCTAGTTGAATTCCCTCAAAAGGATATTTGTCAATTTTTAGTGTACTATGAGCTCTGAGTAGGAAATTCTTCTTCCAAGGCATATAGCAATTTGACATTCTTGCATTCACTTTCAAACCAAGAGTCATTCTCATCAGACACAACATCTCTACTGACCATAAATTCTTTGCTAGATGGATTATAAAGCCTATACACCTTTTGATTTATATCATACCCTATGAAGATGCATTTCTCTACATTAGGGTCTAACGTACCTCTGATTTGAGATGGAACATGCACATAAGCAACACAACCAAATATTTTGCAATGTTCAAGTGATGGTCTCCTACCATTCCATGCCTCATAGGGGGTCATCCCATCAAGGGACTTAGAAGGTAACCTCTTAATAAGATAAGTGGCAGTAGAAATAGTCTTTGCTTAGATACATTAGGTATCCGAAGTAGACATTGATCTCTACATATCTGCTTCAATGTTCTCTCACCAATGTGTCCTAATCTTTTGTGCCATATCTCTAACTCAGACAAGGTTTGATCCTTATAATTATAATGTGGAATGTTTCTAGTGTCCTTAAGCTCAAATGTAAACAATCTACCTCTGTTCTCTCCCTTTGCAATTCTCCTGAATCCATGTTGGGGGTCCTCCACAAAGGGTCCAAATTTATTGAACCTAACCTACAATCCCTTTTCCACTATCTGTCCAACACTCATCAAATTCTTTGTGATAGTAGGTACATAAAGAACTCTGCTCAACAGATTCTTATTGCCATCAGAAGTTTTGACATTTCCTACCTTGACAATTGAATTCTTGGTATCATCACCTGTTTGCACTTGGTGCTTTCCATTGGGATCTTCAAGATAAAAAAGGAGAGTTATATTGCTTGCTACATGGTTTGAACAACCTGAGTCAATATAGAAGAGATGCTCATCATTCATACCTTGTTTTGAGGTCATGTTCATAATGAGAAGAGAATCCTCTTGCTCCTCTATATAGTTGTTGACGTTTTTTCTTGATTTGTATCCTCCTTGATAATTGTTCTTTTAATTGTTGTTGTAGACATTTTTGTAACCTTGATTATGATTGAATATTCCTCTTGATTGTGAGTAGCCACCTCTTTGGAATCCTCTTCCTCTCTAGTTCTTGAAGTTCCTATAGCACTCATCTGTTGTGTGATTAGATAGTCCATATATATTGCAAGGGGAAGATTTGAAAGGTCTCATCCTACCTTGCTTACCTCCTCTGCCCCTTCCTCTTGAATTCCTACCTCTCCCTCCATAGTTAGCGTGAGAAGTAGCAACTTCATCTTCAAACTTCTTGCTCTTACCTTTATCCTTAGACTTTCCTTTGTCTGTATATAGGGCAAAATAATTGTTAACTCTTGATGGTTCACCATTCTTGTTGAGCTTGGGCTCATGGGTAAAGAGTTGCCCCATGCGAGTTGTTAGATCGGGGATTTGCATATCCATATAAAGATCCATTGCAGTTGTGAAGGATTCCCACTTATCATCTGCCTTGATGCCATTGATTATCTGTCTCACTATTTGCTCCTCTTCAATCGCCTATCCTATGCTTGCCAACCGATCAGCTACATCCTTTACCTTGGTCACATACTCTAAAACATTCTGCTTAGGTTGCTTCTTTTGAGTAGTAAACTCCATCCACAATTGGTTTTTCCTAGCTCTTGTATTGGAAGAAAAGTATGAAGATAGAGTATCCCAAGTCTCTTGGGAAGTTTTGTAATTCCTAATATGAGGAAGAAGGAAGTGAGAAATAGAGTTAAGTAGATATGACCTGGCTAAAGCATCTTTGGCACACCATGAGTTGAGTCTTTCTTGCTCCTCTCTTGTATGTTGATCTTTGATTCTAAATGTGGGCATCTCCTCATCTCCTGATATGTATCCATATTACCATGCTGGATAATTATTCCTGTCCAATTTGTGAATGAAAGAAGGGAAACCATCTCCCATTTTACCTCAACTTGCTCTGATACCACTGTTTGAGAAGATGGATGGATACCTCAAGGAAGTGAGATGGTACTGCTAGAACTTGCTCCGTACCAGCCCTGATACACGTCAAAGTTATAAAGTAGGACCTTTTAGCTTGCAAATGACACCAAGAAAGTACCTATGTACTTTGGAGATGATGCTTGGAACAATTAATCGAAAATAGACTAGTTCAAGAATAGCTAGTGTTAAAAAACTTGTTATTTTAGTCCATACACCTACTGGCTTTTTTACTCAGAGCTCATAGTATAGTAGCAATTGACAAAATTGGTTTTGAAAGAATTCAATTATTGTAGATAGCTAATGATTGCAAGTGGAATCATTTAAAATGATCAACTATGCTCTGAGAAATAACTTTAGCAAATTAGATCTTACCCTCGACTTTTTAGGGAGCAACCAGTAGATGAATAGTGAGCACTTTGAAGAAGATTTCTCCCAGATGCCAAAACCAAATGCCTTGAAAATTTGATAGCACATAATAGAATGTTAGCTGGTTCCAATGAGTGAATGATTATGTAAAATGGGTGAGTATTCACTAAGGTATGACCAAACAAAGTTGGCTGTTTTGAGTAGTCATAGTAGAGAAGTAGAAAGAGATGTTCAATGAGCTAAATGTATTATAGAACATAATTGTACAGAGTCATTGGCATTGTAATGATGCTCAATGATGACGAACTGAGTGAGCTATAGTGTGACCTACTCAAGTTCTAGAAATGATTATGAATGAGCTTAGAATGAGGCACACTGCCGTGAGATCTTTTCAAAGTCTTTTTATATGATTTTCTTCTTAGTTTCAATTTTGAATTCAAACTTTGCTTCAATCAAAAAATAACTCCACTCATTTAAGAGTTATTGTCTCAATTAAAGTCATCACGGATATTCTTCCTAACTTAGGAGATATAAGCTTTACAAGATCCTCCAAGTAATTAATTTTTTACAATGGTAAATGACCAAGTAGTTACAAGCTATAGTTCACATGAATCATCAAGTGCTAACTCCACACAAAGTCTTCCATGCTAAGCCAAATGTGTAGGCTTGAACATTTGCACCAAGATTCACCATCAAAGAGAAGATGAATTCTACATCTATTATCAACAAAGTTCACTACTAAGCCAATTTTTTATCCCTTTTTTATCCCTAGCATATGTAAAGCATCTGATAAAGTGAATGTACTATCATTTGTAATATTAAAAATAGTTTTCCAAAATCCCATAATAGGATAACAAGATTTGTTAGCACATGTGATGTCTGTAGGAGCATGATCAAGTGAAATGAAGAAATTATGTTGTGTGGTAATATGTTTGTTTGTGCTATTATCAAAATGAAAAATGTATGAGCCCAGCACAAACATACATTTTCCATGAGCAGGTGGATTATAAGTATAATGAGTGATAACTTCCAATTTTTCGTTTAAAAAATACAAGCAAGCTTAGTTTTCGGAGTAGAGGCATCTACGACAACCATTACATCTTCCTTATTCTTTGTTTCTTTTGTAGCAATTTTAGAAAAACTCTTTATAACATGATCATTTTCCTTACAATAATTACAAAACTACTTTTTCTTTTATAACTTCTTATCATCTTTATCTTCCTTCTTTGACTTTATAGCATTAGCATATTTTTTTCTTACTAGTAGATGAGATTCATTTAGCTTTGTACTTTTGCCTAGCTAAGAAATATTGATCTACAACATGCATAATTGACCTATTTTTCCTAGATTGATTTTCTTACAACAGAATAGATATGACTTTGTCAAAATTTTGGGGAATTTGGATTGCCTTTCATCACCAAAAGATAAGCAAAAAAAAGAATTGATTAACAAATTTGGACATGACTAAGGACAATCCATATAAGTGAAATGCCTAGCAAGATTTCATCTATAATAATCAACTACTCTTTGAAATCCTTGATCTTTGTTAGAAAAATTCCCATTGAATCTCTTGCATTGATATGATCAGTCTCCAATGGTTTTCAAATGAAAACAACACAAGCCTCATTTCTAGCCTCGTATAATTTGAGAAGATTATGCAAAACATCCTTGGTTGTTTTGCATGACTGAATGTGAAGGCTATGACATGCTTAATAGAAACATCTATCAGTGCATGTGCTTATGCATCTTTGCCATCCCAACAAATCTACTCTACAATAGGTGCAATAGGAAATGCAGTAGGTCCAAGAAAAAAGAATATCCTCATCTTCAAGAACACATGCATCATTGACTATCATAGTATTTTCAAATTTAGTAAAACATATTTCAACACCCTAAAAAATATTCCACAAGACTTTTTCTACCAATAAAGCTTATAGACCTAACTTGTGTTAATAGCCTTTTTGTTAAGAGGAAAATCACATAAAGAACAATTACCATTATTCATAATACCATCATATTCTCATTCCACAGTGGCCACCTACACTTTTTCATTATGTGTCTCATCAAAAGAGAATGGCTCATTCTCATTAGAAAGACTAGAAATGACCATTTCATAACAATTTCATGCAAGAGAAACACTAGAGAGGCTCAAATTGTATGATATTTCAAAGATGCATCTAACTTTTTATCCCTCAAAGTTTGCACCAACTAATTAGGCATAGTGTTAGCCTCTTTAATGTAAGCTGTGTCATAAACAAGTCCATCATGTATATCAACATCATAAATAGAATGATATTTGTGGTCATTGGAAACCTTGATAGGGTGAGAAGTTGTCCCGCTAAAAGATAAACTTGATTATCGACTAGTGAACAAAGGAAACAAAGTGTCATACATCTTTTGAGCTAACCGATGTCCTCTTTGTAAATGAAAGTAGGTACTGAATTGCATCCTCCACAAACACTACATCTCAACTAACTAGAATCCTCTTACTTGATGGATAATACAAATCTTAAGCTTTACTTTCAGAATTTTACAGATAGAAATACATTTCCTAGCCTTATCATCCAATTTCTAGATTCTTGCACAAGCATAATGAATATAGCAAACAATCAAAAAATATGTAGATGAGAAAGAGATGGTTTGCAACCATTCCAAGCCTCATACTGAGTGATAAATTTTAATTCTTTAGTGGGACACTTGTTAAGTACATATATTGCACAGATAACAATTTCATACACCTCACCATTTCCATGAGAGAACTATTTTTCCTCTTAAAAACTCAATTATATCAATTTGTATATGGAATTATACATTAATGTTTTATCCCACAATCAACTGAGAATCTATTAAAATTAAAGGATATATACCCCCAATCAAGAGGGAGGGTGTCTATTCTACATGTTGATAAATTCTCATTCATAACTAGGAACCATTTGAAGTAGATAAACACTTCAGACTTTGCTTTCATTGGCTACACCGATGCATGCCTTGATAAATAATTTACTAGACAAATTCTCATTACAAGAGATAGAGTTGAGTTCTTGTAAACTTGGTAGAAAAAGATCAATCTCTCACCATGCATCATGTGATTTTGTGTATTTATCTCTTAATGCATCCATATGTAATTAAGAGACACTCACTTTTGAAGATGCATGTGATGATTCA
Source organism: Ceratopteris richardii (assembly GCA_020310875.1). NCBI lineage: Eukaryota > Viridiplantae > Streptophyta > Polypodiopsida > Polypodiales > Pteridaceae > Ceratopteris > Ceratopteris richardii. The sequence continues at coordinate 4,699,303 of CM035443.1, forward strand.
AATTGGATGAGTGCAATCGAGTTAGAATTGGATTCTATTCACAAAACTCATACTTATGAGTTATGTGAATTGCCAAAAGGTAAGAATGACATCACTGCTAAGTGAGTTTACAAGATTTAAAAAAAACGCTAGATGGTAGCATTGATCGCTATAAAACTAGACTAGTTTCAAAAGCTTATGTGCAAAAATATGGCATATATTATGAGGAGAGTTTTGCACCTCCTAAATGCATGACTCATTTGTTATGTGATTGCATAGGCTATCCATCGTGGCTAGAAAGGAAATCAATTGTATATAAAAACATCTTTCTTGAATGGTGATTTGCAAGAAGAGCTCTACATGAAGAAACCTCATCAACTTGCCATCAAAGGTCAAAAGCATATGGCTTGATGCTTGTATAAGGCTTTGTATGGACTTAAGCAATCTCCACATGCATGGTGTGAAAAGATACATAAACACTTAATTGCTCTTGGTTGTACATATTGCCCAATTGAAAGCACACTTGAAGTACACAAACATGGTCCTGACCTTTTAGTGTTTGTTCTTTATGTTGATGACATTCTCTTGATTGGGTCATGTGATGATAAAGTTGGCATGCTTATGGATGAATTGTAGCATAATTTGGATATTACAGATCTTGTTTATTTGGAGTATTATCTTGGCATCTAGTTTGTATCCATTTAGGGGGGAATGTTTGTGAACCAAGCAAAGTATATTGAGAAGCTATGTTAGTGTTTTGGTGTTGAGGTTTGCAAGCCTATCTCAATGCCAGTGGAAACAAGATTTAGGTTCTCATTTTAGGATGCATGTGATGCATTTGATACTTCTCTTTATCAGAAAGTTGTGAGATGTTTGATATATGCATGTAACACAAGGATGGATATACAATGTTCAATTACCTAGTTAAGTTGATTTATGCATAGCCTTGTCACTAATCATTGGTAAGTGGTAAAATGTTTCTTAAGAAAACTCAAAGGCACTTTGATTTTAGATATATTGATTTGGTATATGTGCCTACACAAGAGAATGTGGTAGACATTTTCACCAATGCTCTTCCACGAGAAAAGTTAGAAGTCTTTTGCAAAGCTTTAGGCTTATTACCTTTTTGGGGATGATTTTTCACTTCCTCTATGTGTTCACATCATTTGCTCCAAGGGAGTTTGATACATCTATGTGTCTCTCAGGTAGTTTTGATGTGAATTGTTTCCCTATTTATGGAAATTATTCACTTTAGTGCTAGCTAGAGGTTTTTCCCCCATGTGGCCACATATACATGATATAAGCATATGTGGTGACACATTTTACTTAGGGATCCACATATAGCTCTCACTTCATTTATTCGCATACTATTGATCATCTTTTAACAACTAGCTCTTCTAGTCATGGCATGTCTTTATGCTTTGATCTCCGTCGTCACACTTGTGTGTACCTCTATTCATGCTTCCTCACTCACTTACACACCCAACAATTGTTTATATAAGTACCAATTTTGCTATTTTCTTGTCTACAAGAATATTAGGAAAATAATAGATCTCATAAATTCTCTTCTTGATGTTCTTGGATCTAGTAGGCTATGAAAGCAGTTTACAATGAAAATACTCCTTTAATGTGATTATAACTCTTCTAGGACAATTGTGAATGGAAAGATGTATGAATCTAAGAATTCAACTTTTGATTACCAGTAATCCTCATTTTGCTATGAGAAAAATATTTATTCACTCAAAAATAAGGTCATCAATAAGCAAGTAGAGACTCTTGACGGCTTCACTTTCCCAAAAAAAAAAAAAAAAAAATCATGGTATTTGAGTTGAAGGCATCCATACAGTAAAAATCATGAATGATAAGAACTTGATTAATTATATAGCGAGTATCATCAAAACAAGTGGAAAAGTAGGCATAATGACGAACAATAAACTACGCTTATCTAGTGGTGTGATTAATGAAACTTGGAGAGAAACGTATCCACAAGTTGGGAATAACAACAAGACTCATTGGATCCTTGATGCAAGGTATCTAAGCCGAGTTCAAAGTTTAAATACAATGGTTGAAAGAGAAAACGTAACCTTCAAACTCATAAGAAGTTTATGTCAACAAACCAGTCATAAAATCAATGTTACTAATAGCTAATGATTCCAAGATTTGAAATATTATAAAACTAAATGGTTTCATCCATAAATAGTTATTGATATCTTCAACTACTAATTCATAAAGACAATTACTGAGAGGAATACAAATAATCCTTTTGCTCTTAGGCTTTAAATAGTTCATTCGGTAACTAACAGGAGGTGATAAGTTCCAATAAATAGTCTAATTAGTGAGGCTCAAAGAATGTTATGAAGGTGTGAACTAGTAGTAAGAGGTGATGTTTCTTATCAATGAAACATGATCTCAATGAATGAGAAGAACATAAGTACTCCTTTTACTTTCGAATCTAAATAATTTATCTAGCGTTTAGCCTGTTGTAAGAGATATTTGGTGATATGAATATCATTATAGAGCATGGATTTCTTTATTTTGAAATTGTGAGCATGTATTCCTTCAACAATACAAGAAATCCAATGCTCTTTAGAATAAGAGTAAAAAGCTTTATAAACGATAGTAGATAAGTAAAGATATCATTATAAAGTGCCTCTATTAGAAAGATGATATATACATATACAATGGCTTGAAACTTAAAGTTTGTTCAAAAACAAGATTCTCTCAACCCTTCAAATGATCCTTAGCATAATATTTCTTCATACAAAATATGTCCACATAACAAGTGTAACTCTAGTCAATTAGGGCATTTCTCGAGTCGAGATGTAGGTATGGTTATACAAGCGATGGTGGAGGTGAAATAACATATGTGGTTAACTCTAAAGGTGAATTAGAAAAATGTTCAAGTGATTAGAAATTGACACGTTGTTCGATTTCTAGTTCAATGCTTTGGGCTAAAACGAAACTAAGTGGAAGCAAAAGTCACTGCATGATGGTGTAGATGTGAGTTTGGTGGTCTTGAACATCAAGTCTTACATTGAAATTAAAATGGGTATGGTGGCATGGGATGTCCTACTTGAAGGTGATGAATGCTCAAGCTCAAGTTCAACTCTGAGTAAGTGCCCCAAGTTTGAATGAAAAACCCATTTAGGACTTAATTTGGAGTGGTCTAGCCTAGGAGGTAAGATCTACATATTTGCTTCCATTCTAAAGAATCCTCTATTGCAAACCCTGTTGCCTAGAAGGTAATGAGAGATAAAATAGAGAATTGTATTTTAGGAGGGATGGGCACTCTTTCGTTCGAACAAAAGAAGGCACCTTTCAAACATAGGCAGACCATTTCAAGATGCCTTCCTTCAATACTAGGGTTTTTCTAATTGGTGCACTTGGTCAGAAATAATTTCTTTTTTTATCTACATTTATTCTTATTAATTTTATCATTATTATTATTTAAAGAGATTCCCATTTTATGCTCTAGTTTCATTATTATTGCTGTTGTTGTTTTGTTATTATTATTATTGTTATTATTATTATTATTATTGATTCTTTTTTGCAAGTTTTAATCGTATTTCGTTTTTGGAAGCTTTTCTTTGGAAGCCATATATGGGTACACGGTTTTTGAAAGTGTGAAAATTTGAGCTGAAAATAAGGAATGCAAGTGTTTAGCTTACATAATCTTGCAATTTTAAGAGTAGTGCAACGTGTCAAAAATTAAAACATTGATTTTGATGTGGATGGTTGCAATGTTCATGGGTCAAATATGCTATCGTTGCACGCAGTCAAGAATTATTTTTTCTGTAGGCCATAAAAGATCAAGGTACGTTGTCAAAAGGGCCCATCTCTTAGGAGATTATTGTACTTGATCCGAATCTTTTTCTCTCTCTCTCCATCTCTCTCTCTCTCTCCATCTCTCTCTCCCTCCCCCCTCCTCTCTCTCTCTCTCACTCTCTCTCTTTTCTTTCCAAAGCTCATTTGCTAAATGCTCTCGCACACACCAAAGTTCTTAAAGGCATTTCATCCTTTCTTATTGGATATATTTTTCTTTTTGTTTAAGAAATATCACACCTACCCACATAAGATTTAGCGTCTTGAAGTAGATTTGGCCACCAATCCCTTGAATATAAAACCAATTCGGCTTTTCTATCTCTAGAAAAATGTCTTGCTACCACTCTTGAATGAGTAAGTTCTAACATCTCCTAATATTTATCTTTAGGTACAAAAATTATAAAGCATCCATCAACTCATCAACTCTTCTTTTGTATGATTGATTTTTAATCGAAAGAAAATCATTACTCAATGTTTTCATCTTTCTTGCATCCTCATTCATTTCTTCGTGATTTTCGTGAAACATTCCTTTCAAGCATTCCACTATAATTTCAATACACCTCGGATTAACTTGAAACCACAACAAATTCCCATCACTTAGAGGATCTTCATGTGTACATTCTTAACATGGTGTCACATAATTATCCACATCTTTTTCCTTGTGTGGCCAACATGCTCCTAGCCTCTCTACGTTATTTAGAGTACCTACCGTTGAAGCATGATAACACATATTAAATTTATGTGCCTTATCCAAATAATTTTGTTGCTTATCTTCTAGCACACAATATTCCAATACTCCTTTTGAAGTAAAATGATGAATATGTCCTCAAAGTAGAAGAAAGAATTCTACTTTTTTATTTTAAAATGTGGCCCAAAGGACAATATTGGAGCCAATAAAGTTTCCCACTTAGGTATGCTTTATATTTTCAATAGATAAGCATCTCGAAGAACATCATCATTTCCTTTTGGGGCTTCCCTTGATATGATTCTGGAAAGATGATCTACTCTTGTATGAGATTTGCCTTTTTTTAAAATGAATTCAACAAAGAGTTTGAATTTGCTAGCCAATAGATAATGCATGAATTTCTTCATAGCATACACCATACCTAAACCCTCCCATAAAAGTTTTTTGTTCTCTGAATTTTTTTGTTCTAGGAGATTTCACAATGGCTAGTACTTTTTCTTCATTGATAAAATTTGTTCCAACAATTTTCCTTGTGTGAGAAAAAACACATAATTTTTTGGATTCAAACGGACTCTATATGTTCTACATTTTTGAAAGATAGCTCTCAGGTCCTATAATGATCTTCTCTTTTATGGAAAAGGCACAAAATATCATCCACATATTTTTCCATCAAAGAGCTTAGAAAATATTTGAACACATGACACATCAACCTTCATACTGTTGTAAGTGCATTACTTAAACCAAATGGCATTACCCTTTATGCATATACACCCCATTCAGTAGCAAATGTCCTTTCTATGTTGAACGTTAATGCAATAGGAACTTGGTTATACCCTTAGAAGCCATCTTAAAAACTAACAACTTCCTTTCTTGCATTTCTTTCTAGGAGAAATCAGTTATTGGTAGAGGACATCTATCCCTAATAGTTGCGATATTTACTTTTCTAAGTTTCCATTTTTTCTTTAGGGTCAAAACTAATGGAGATATCCATTTTGTGTATTCTATCTCATCGATGAATTTGGCTACCAAAATCTTATCTATTTCCTCCTTGATTTTAACAAATTATTTGTCATTGTATGTATAATGCCTTAGTTTTATTAGTCTAGCATGTCGTGCAATTGGAATCCTATGTACATAAACATGGGGATCAATTCCTTTGAGATCCTTATAATTATAAGCAAATATATCTCTAAATTCTCTCACCAATTGTACTAGAGCTTGGTCCTCTTCCATTTTCATATCAAATGCTATGAAAACGTGCATATCTTCTCCCCTTTCCTGAGTGATCAGAACCTTTTTAGTCGCTTCTATTCTCGTTGTGGTTGGTAGGGGAGGTAATGGGGATAGGGGGTAGGGGAATTGTGGTAGGTCGTGAGATGTAAATGGGTTTTGTGAATAGTGATTTTGTAGTGGATACAATCAATAGTTATATCAGTGTGTATCATGGAGGTGTGAATGTGGTAGAAAATGGTGATGTTAGTGATGCAAGGTTAGGGAATAGATAAATGGATTATACCAACTCTTGAAGTTCATGAATGATGGTACAAAGCGGAAAACAAGTGGGAATGGTTGAAACAAGGAGGTGCTTGTCAAGGAAGGGGATCTTGGATTGGTGCATTGGAATATGAGGATTGGAGGTTATGTTATTGGTTGAGCGATGGTTGCATATGACGTAGTGATGAGAGATTGATAAGTTAGAATTGGTGAAGAGGTAGATTTCCTTAATTCTGAGGCAATGTAAGGAGGGGTTTCAAAAATGAATTGAAACTCCTTTGAGAGGGCTTAGATTGACAATGGAGGAAAATTAGTGTGATGTTGAGAGAAGAGGTATCTATAAGACAAATTGGGGGTGGAGTGTGGCTGCGAAGTATTGATCATTAGGAGAGGTTTGGTGGAATGGAGATTTGAATCGTGGAACCAAGAGGTACTTGTTGGCAAACATGGTGACGATCATAATGTCCAAGTTGTCTCTTCATCTGTTGGGGGATTCTTGGACAAGAAGGAGTTTGAGGGTTTGTAGGAGAAAAGGGAAGAGACAAGAAGAGAACATACACCTGGAAGCCTTTGTCGATTGATTACAGTAAGACAATGACAATGGTTGAAGCACAATACAAGCCAATACCTCTGTGCACAATCCCACAGAGTGCTCAATTACAAAATACCAAATATCCCAAAGTCTTCTTGCCGCCGGCCTCCTCTGCACCAGACCTCCACCTGCTTCAAGCTTATCCTTGTGCACACTGTAGCTCAGTGATGAGTAGCATCTCCTTTAATGTCAATCCGGGAAGACGTGAGGATGGTATGATGACCTCGAGAGGCACAAGTGCGTGAGTGAGAAGCACACTAACATGCACACACATACACACACACGCGCGCACACGGCAAGACAAAGAGTGAGAAGCAATGGAGTTCTTAGATTACTTTCAAAAAGCTCATACAAGTTCAAAACTATTACAAGCTAACCTCAAAAATGAGCTCTCTAGCTCTATTTATAGTTTTTTACTAGGTTTTGGCCCTGTCCACACCTAGTGTCCGGCCTAATTAAAAATTAGGTCCCAGGGCCTATTTGAGGGCTTAAACGGAGTCTAAAAAATATGAAAATTGATATGTAGGTACTTCTAAAGCCCTCAAGCTCAAGGACTCCTTGGCTTGCACAAAATGGAGCTACAAAAATATGAAATGCTATTTACAATGATGGTTAGTGATAAGAATCACTGTTATAGAGATGTTGATTTGGAAAAAGTTGAAGGGCCTATCTACCAGATCTGCGTCGACTGCTTTGTCTACTTAATCCTTCGCCTTGCTCTGACTCTCTCCACTGGCTTCCCTGTCTCCTCAGTCCTTGGGTGCCCATACTGCTCTCAACACCCCCCCCTCTCTCGCGTCTGTCGTCTCTGACAGACTCTTGTTGCTGGGAGTGCTGGATGTAATAGTCCACCACATGAGTGGCAAGTTGATGTTCTTGTATGCGTAGTCCTCTAGCCCAATCTGTCATCATGCGATCCCAATCAATTGGTCCTGGAATGTTCGGATGTGGCAGACGTAATTGATCTGCATGGATGGCTTGTTCTACTGCAAATAGATGTAGCAAATGTGTTGGTCTGGGAATGAAAATTTCTGAATGATATTCCCAGAATCCCGTAGAGAACTGTCGGGTACATTATTTAGACGAGTAGACCAGTGTCGAATTGTTGATATCATGTAGGCTACGGTTGGGGTCCCTCGAGGCGGAGCAAAATATCGTTAACCCAAGCCGAGCATTCTTTATTGTTGTGTACCTTGATTGCAAATGCTTGCGAGGATCTGCGACATACCATTGGGCAATAGCATGGATTATACTTGATATACAATGGCATGGTTGCCCATGTGCTCATCATCTCGGGGTAATCGATTAGTAGACGTGCACGCCAATTAGGTTGGAAGATCGAGCCAGCACGGGCATCTGCCGGTAAGTCTGCTGGCTCAAATTGAGTGGCGAATGTTGGCTCTTCCCTGTATGCCTTCTAACTTCTGTGTTATAATCGTGTAGCAAGACAAAGTAAGGCATGTATTGCGTCTCTGATGTTGTGATCAAGCGTTGGTGGGATAGGTTCTGAAAGTGAGAAGATCGAAGGACAGTTTCTTCCAGATTTGTGAGAGATTGAATTTGCACGGCAACGCGATCATCATGTGTCTTTCCTACTTTCTCGATCCTTTTGACCCAATCTGGAACTCCAATTTCTAAAGTGTCTTGTCCTTCTTCTGTTACCCGACCGCCGGGTGTGGGGATCGGCTCGTACGGCTCTTCATAGCTATCATCGACAAGGATTTCCACAACTGTTTCAGGTTCTGGTTCTTCAGTTGGTGAGGGTGGCCTTTCATATGGTAAGAGGCGTGCTTGGAGTTCTGCCACTTGTTTTCGGAGGGTCTCTACTTCTTCTAGAGAGTGGTGCAAGATTATCGGCTCCTGTTGAGCTGTGGGGGCACTCGCTATTTGCTTCTTTAGATCCGCACATTCAACCTCTAACTTTTCATATGACTCCAAGAAATTTGCATGCTCTTCGAGTAAGATGCGAATGTCTTCTGATGGGACTGGTCTATACTTGGTAGGGCTAATGGTTGCTCCTACAGTTCCTTCCATAGCCGCTTCAAAGTTGTCTTGAATTTGTTGTTGAAGCCTCTTGTTCTCTTCTAGTGCTTCTGCCATATGCTTCCTTAATAGTCCAAGATTGCGTGTAAGTGTAGCATTGGATATCATTTGAGACTCGAGCATACCTTCCAGTTCCTTCACTGCTTGATCATCCACTGTCAAAATTTTCAATTCCAATTCTGTGTGAGCCTGTTGTAAGGTGGTATGTTTTGAGAGAAGCGTTTGGTAATCATCTTCGAGAGTGTTGACTCTAGCTTGTAGACGCTGAGATTCTGCTTGGAGGGCAATAGTGCGTTCTTCCAATTGATGGTAGTCTTGTTGTAGTTGATGTGCACACTGAAGTAATGTAGTGAACGTGCTATTTACATTATGAGATGCAAGGGGAAAAGTTTGGAATGCAGGGGAGGTGGGAATGGGAAGGGAGGTAGTGAATGCTGTGTCTACCAATGATGTGTTGAGTGGTGAGGTGGGGGGTAGTGGAGGGGGAGATGGTGGAATTGTGGGGAGAGGTGCGGTGGTTGGTGAAATCTCCATTGGGTCAGACAAGGTGGTGTGTACAGGGGCTACCATGTAGGTTGGTATGGTAGGTGAAGTGAGTGTGGTGTTTGTGTAGATTGATGTGGTTGCGAATATGTGGGGAATGTGCCTCTGATACATTGGAGTGCGGATGAACTGCTCCACAAAGGACGGGTATTGGGGTGGTGAGGTTAGGTTGAATGAGGTGTAGGTGACAGCTGGGAAGGGAGGGTCATGGAATGGAGGTATCCGTATTGGGGAATAGGCTGGGAAATTGTTGAGCCCATAAAAGTCATGTTGGTCAAAGTCAACTGCAGTCAAAGTCAAAAGATCAAAGTCAATTGGTCAAAGTCAACAAGGTCAAGGTCAAAGTCAATAGGTGCAAAGTCAAAGTGCTAAAGTGCAGGTGTCAAAGTGCACAGGTAGTGCACAATTAATTGTCCACAAAGGGTAAATTGGAGAAAGTGGGTTGCAGGTTGCAGAGGTATTTTCTCTAATTTCCCTAAGGTTCAAAGCGGCAAAGTGTACGCATAGGTGAAAGTATGGCCCCATTAAAATTTTTGGTTTTAGACTAAAGTCACTATAGGACAAAACAGTGAGTCGTTGGCTGCCACTTGTGAAGACAATCTTGGGACATCAAAGTGAGCACCAAGATACCATTGCAGTTAGGAGCGTACGTGATCGACACACTCAAATCAAGGCAAGGTCCATTCTTGGACCAATCTTAGAGTAAGCAAGAGAGCATAGTCTAAGAAGCAAGAAAGAGAAGTGCAAGAGTCACCAGTGTGCGACGACGCAGAGAAGTGGTTTGAAGGAGTGCATAGGGAGTGCCTAAGGGATTGTGCAGAGAGTGCTAAGCTAGTCCCCCAAGTATCTCAAGGTCCCATTGCAGTGGGCGCGTGCCGACAGAAGGTATTCACTCCTCCCCCCTTTGTGGAAGCTTGGTGCAAGGTGTGCACAAGGATAAGCTTGAAGCAGGTGGAGGTCTGGTGCAGAGGAGGCCGGCGGCAAGAAGACTTTGGGATATTGGGTATTTTGTAATTGGGCACTCTGTGGGATTGTGCACAGAGAGGTATTGGCTTGTCTTGTACTTCAAACATTGTAATTGTCTTACTGTAATCAATCGGCAGAAGCTTCCATGTGTATTTTCTCTTCTTGTTTCTTCCCTTTTCTCCTACAAACCCTCAAACTCCTTCTGGTCTAAGAATCCCCCCAACAAAATTTGGCACACCCGGTGGGATCTCCAAGGAGATTTGAGCTTAGGAGAAACCAAGTGCCAAGCATAGAAGAGCTCAAGTGTCGACAGAACCACAGTGCTACTTCATCGAACAAAAGGTAAATATTCTTATCAAGTGTCTCATATTCAGTGGGCTATGAGCTGCTCATGACCGCAACTCGGTCCCAAGTATTGAGGGTCACCTGCAAGCAGACAAGGAGGAAGGTTGTTAGATGGTCCCCCAGTCCACTATCTTCCACATCATCAGTCAAGAGCATGGCGGGTCAGGTAGACTTGGAAACTTTACTCTCTAGATTAAATATAAAGTTTCCTTCTTTCAAAGGCCTAGCTCAGGAGGATCCAAATGAACACATTAGAAGGTTTTTGGCACTATTGAAGACTAGAGGCCTAATGGGTAGGGAGGATGCTTCTTTTATTCTCTTCCCTGCCACATTAGAGGGATTAGCTGATAAGTGGTTCAACCAGTTTGCTGAAAACCATTTTTTTTTTTTAATATAAAGGAAGTTCGGCAATAGCCTACTCTCCCGGACTTGAATTTAATAAAGAAAAGTACAAGAGAAGGGGACTAGTGCCCACGGGATCCCCCAAATCCCACAAAGCAGGGGAAGCTTTTACAGAGCTTAGATGACATTACAAAGAAGGTTAATTACCCTCTCATCACCCTCATGTGGGGCCCACTTGGGTTTAAGCTTGTTATCGATCAAAAGGAGTACTTGATGATGCCTAAAGGGGGGGATTTTTTACAGTTGACAATCCTTTTGGCAAGGAGGAACAGCGATTTCTCAATTGACCACTCCTTGGGGGAGTCACCGAAGTTGAAAGCACATCTTTCCCGCCAGATTTTCCATAGGACCTCCCCTCTGATGGCGTTCCAGAGAGTCACGGAGCAGCCGATCGCTTCTCCCAGCAGGGCTTGCTGCCAACTGAGACGTTTTTGAAGTCTAATTCTCTTTCCAACCACCTGCCAGAGTCTATTGGAGTTGGGGCAGGTAAAGAAGATGTGTGAAACATCTTCGATAGACCGGTGGCAGCGTTTGCACCAGGGAGGGATCCCACAAATTTTGCTAGCCTTAAGGTTGGTCCAGATTCCATGATGAAGAATTTGCCATAAGAGGACATACTTTTTGATTTCTATGAGGGGGTGCCAGATAGCCATGAACTTCATGTCCCACCGAAGCCGCGTCCATGACAGGCACCACTTTTTGTTGAGGTTAACCTGATAGTCGATCGTTTCTTTGATGTTCGGGATTTTTGATAGGCTATTCCCATTGTGCCATTTGAGACCAAGCGAGCTCGACATGTCGTGTCCCATGAGAAGGCGAACTTTGTGTCGGTCCCAGGGGAGACATCTGCTTTGCAAAGTGTTCCATTCATCATGCGAAATGTTGATGCTAGGGTCAATATCCTCAAAGTTGATCCAGCGGTTGGTGTCTTGTTTCCAGAGATGTTTCCATTTTTTGAAGCCTTTGTTCCAAAGCTTCTTGGCATTTTGAATCTTCCAAGATTCCACACTCCGGATGCCATGGATCGGAAACCAGATAGAGTCGTTTTGTCTGATACCGGCAGCCCACTTCCAGTCTTCACTTATTCTTGTGAAGCTTTTGACTTTATTCCAACTCTTCCAAAGGGAGCACACCAGATTAGAGCCTTTCGGGAAGACGGGGATCTGGGAAAATAGCAAGGTCAAGATGTCAAGATTCTTCCAATTTGGGAAACCCATGAGCGCCAACTCATTCTTGTTTCTGAAGATCAGCTTGGCCCACGAGGCCTCCCCGTTGCACCAAGCCTTAATCATCCATTTGGCCGACAGTTTGTTAGCCATGCACCCAATGTCCAAGATACCAAGTCCCCCACTATCTCTATGGCTGGTGCAGATGGACCATTTGATTTTAGGCACCCCCCTCCTATTATGGTCGCCCGTCCAAAGGAAGTTTCTACAAATACTATCCAGTTTGGACAGATCATGCTCTTTCGGTCTCCAACAAGAAAGGAAATAAATGGTAGATGATAAGAGGAACGTGTTGATAACCATAGCATGACCAGCAAGATTGATTTGCATACCTCTCCAATAGTTAAGCTTGTTTTCGAGTTTGGCAAGCACCCAGTTCCACCGCTGTTCCATAGAGACGCCAAACCCCAAGGGAATCCCAAGAAGCCGAAAAATTTGGCCCTGCGGAATGATTTGACAGCCATGATCAATGAGAAGGTCGGGCTGTGACCCACCAATAGCTCTAAAGGCGGTCTTAGAGTGGTTGATTATGGATCCAGAGGCTTCACAAAAAGTAGCAAGACACTTCCAGAACGTCTCAAGGCTGGTACTATCATTGTGCACAAAAGCGTTCATATCATCGGCAAAAAGTCTCATGGTGATCTGACTGTGGTCATGCGGCAAACGAAGGCCTTTAATGTTACCAGCTTCCACCTGATGCTCCACCAGCCTGCTAAGCCCTTCCGTGGCAATGGCAAAGAGAAGGGGAGCCAATGGGCACCCTTGTCTGATAGATCTTCTAAGTTTGATCACCTTTGAAAGATTTCCATTAATGTTAATTTGGGTCGATGCGTTTCCGAGAAGGGTCGCGATCATCTTGGTGAATTTCTGACTACATCCAAGATCTTGTAGCGACTGTAGAATATAATCCCATCCTAGCCTGTCGTAGGCTTTATCAAAGTCGATCTTGAGGAAAACTACTTCTTGTTTAGACTCATTTGCAAATTCAAGACCTTCCCAGATATCTATAATGGTTTCCAAAATTGACCTACCTTTGATGAAACCTTTTTGGTCCTCGCTTAACCACGCTCTCAAGTGGCAAGAGATTCTGTTGGCAATGACTTTGGCGATGATCTTGTATCCTGTTTGGAGCATTGTAATGGGACGCCAGTTCTCTATTCTGTTCTTTTCCCCTTTTTTGTGTACTAACTTGATAATGCCATTGTTGAGACAAGTAGGAAGCGCGCCAAACTTGAGTGCCTCTTGCCAAACCAAACGAAGAGGGGTGGCAACCACCAACTTGAAGGATTTAAAGAACTCATTAGTGAGCCCGTCGGGTCCCGGGCTTTTACCTGAGGGGAGGGCATCAATGACCTCAATGATTTCGGCTTCAGAGATAGAGGCATGAAGCAGAGAGTGAAGGTTGGGTGGTATCCTGTGGGGGGAAACCCTAGATATGGCTGCCATACAGTCCCTTCTATGGTGGGAGAGGGGGTTTGAGGTCCCCAGGAGTCTCGTGAAGTGCCCTTCAATGATCCCAAAATTATCTTCTTCCGTATTGCATACATTGCCATTTGCGTCTAGCAATAAGGGGATCGATTCTCTGTTGTGTTTCCTTTTGAGGATACGACACATCTCTTTGGTGGGTTTGTCGGCTTTGCCAGCCCACCACTCCTTGAAGAAAATTTGCAAATTTTTCCTTCATATCTCTTCCTCGTATCTCAGCAGCGCTCTGATTTTTCGAAGTCCTTTCTGGGCTTGAGATTTTCCTTTGTTCACTTCCTCCTCGAGCCGCCAGAGTCTATGATATAGAGCTTCTCTACGAGCCCGCCGCACAGTCTCTAGCATCTTCCTGGATCTAATCATGATCTGTCGTGACTTATCGACCACACTTCTCCAACACTTGGCTGGGGACAAGCCAGAGGCGAATGCCTCCTTCCACACATCAGAAATTTCTTGATGGACGGAGGGGAGAGAGAAGGAGGGCACACTGGCATGGAACCACGGAGCCTTATGGATCTTGGTGGGGGGTTGAAAAGTGATGACGATCGGGTAGTGATTAGAGATGGTGAGGTCGGTGCGTTGCGAGAGGGAAGGGTGGCCCCACTGATGAGTAAAACTCTGAGAAATGTAGCATCTATCAAGTCTAGCTTTCCTCAGGTCCTCGCCTGCTTGGAGATTTGACCAAGAAAAGCCCTTCGAGTCTTTGAATTCGACCAAATCCAAGTGTAGTTTAGTTTTGTCCCACGTTTCTTTCTCCCGACTATCGATGACCCTGCCCTTGCCCATCCATCTGTCCATAGGGTCCTCTACCATGTTGAAGTCACCACAAATAAGCACGTTGTGGGGGAGCGAGTCCAAGGAGGCCCAAGTGTTAAGTCTCTCTAACTCCCCATTAGGGGCATACAAAGAAACTAAAGTAAAACAAAAGGGAGCACCGAAAGAAACAGCAATCCATCGATGGCATTCATCTTCAATGGAGTTCTCAAGCTTTTCAAACCAGAGTTGATTAATACCGATTACCGTTCCACCGGACCCCCGCTGATGCGCCGTTGAAATCCAAACATGGGTCGAGGAGACATGTCTAAGCCATTTCTGGAGGTCTTCTCCGTCAATTTTAATTGGGATGTGATGAAAGATGCTTTTAAAAATCAGTTCCAGCATGGCAACACTGCGTAGATTATCATAGAAGAGCTAGAAAATTTAAAATTAGGTCCAGGAGAAAAGTTCCCGGAGTTTGTGACTCGGGCCAAAGCACTAATGGCTAAATTGCCAGATCCACCCCACGATTTTTTTGTCAAGAAATGGTTGGCTAAACCCCTACCAGTGGCCACTCAATGCAAAATAAAGGAATTAGTGCTACCTACAGCCTCCATAGAGGAGTTCATCATCACAGCCACACGCTTGGAGCAGATAAGGTACCAGTATGGAGCAACCTCTTCCCAACCAACATATGGTACAGAAATGGAGGATCCAGTGATACAGCTAAGGAAAGAGCTGGAGGGCTTAAAGAGAAATAAGCCCTACAAAGAGGAAGAGAATGTTGTTGCTCAGTTGAGAAGAGAGATTGAAGCACTAAAGCTCCAAAAGGAGGAGGAGGCCCAGGTAGAGGAATTGGCTCAGCTGCGACAGGAGTTGCAGGAGCTCAAGGAGGTGGCATCAAGAGTGGACTTTGGTGTTCCATGCGCAGCAAGCAAGGTCACATAGTAAGTGAATGTCCTCTGTTAAGTGTGACTTGTCAATTATGCAGGAAGGTTGGCCATGAGGCCCATGAATGCCAATCAAGAGGAATGCCTGCAACGACATACTGGACACAAGGAGGACCCCCAACACCAGCAAATGTGATGGCTGCTGCACCAAATCAAGGTAACAACTATAATCCTAGACAAAGGAATAACTTTGGAAATGGGCCTAGGAGGCCAATCATCTATTTCAGATGTGGAGAATGTGGGCATTATCAAAGTAGGTGCACCCTACCAGAAAATGCCCCTCCTTGCAGGAACTGCCCTGAGGCAAGAGACCATTATACAAATTGTTGTCCTAAGAATCAAGCCTCTTCCTCCGGGCCCCACATTCAAATGATTTCTGTGCACAAGGAAGAAGTGTGTGATCCAATCAATGAGCCATCTCCATCTACCAGGGTGGTGCAATTAGAAGAAATAGAATCTTTGACTGTGCAGACAAGAAGCAAGGGGAAGGCTCAAGTAGACATAGGACAAGAATCAAAGATTAAGGAAGGGAATCAAAATAGAGAAACATCTGAAGATAAAGTCAACACAAGTGCAGGTTCAAGTCAAAAAGGAGATCTCATATGCACCAGTGATGCCATTGGGCATGCCTTCAACAGTGCTCATGAGGAGTTTGATAAGTCAACTGGAGCCCATGCTCTCAAGGAATCAGAGGCTTCAAAACTACTCAAGTCCATGAAAAAGGAGGTTAGTATTTTTTATTTAATAAAGATGGATGGGAAATTTAGGTCAGAGTTATTGCAGATAATTGATGAAGCTTCCACTACAAGTTTGGTGGCAAAGACGGTTGTTTCACATAAAGGAAAAATTGTAGGGGAAGCACCCCTTACAGATTATAAAAGTCCTCGGCTTACAGTATCAATCAAGGGTCATGAATTTCAAGGAGTTATTGTGGATGGTGGTTCTGGCATTAACTTGATGCCTGAACATACAATGGAAAAGATTGGACTCCACCCTTCAAGGCCTGCAAATTTCACTGTTACTTTGGCAGATCAGAGCAAAGTAAGGCCCTTGGGAGTGATCCCAAAAGTTCCACTTGAAGTACAAGGTAATCTATTCATTCTGGATTTTGTGGTTTTAAGATTGCCCCAGGTTGAAGGAGGATTTCCTCTCTTAATTGGACGACCATGGCTGAGGCATGCAAGTGTCATTCATGATTGGGGCAAGGACACTATGTGGGTACAAAAGAAAGGGCAAGAGCTGACACAGATTCATTTAGAAGAGGCCCAGACAATCAAGGAAACACTAGTATGATGCAAACAGTTGGCATTTGCATGGAAACAGAATCGGAGGATCAACCCCAAATAGATTTTGAGGAAGAAGAGGATATTCTAAATTGGCTCCAAGCAGGCAACTCTTCCTCTTGTTTTGGAATTTTTCTTAATAATTCTTGCACGACTGAAGGTTATGATGAAGATAAGGGAAAAGTCCAGGTTGATGGATTGGGAGAGCCCATCACAGACCACAGAAGGGGCAGGAAAACACCCCTCAAATACAACTTGGAGGAGGATATGACAACCACAGATAAAGAAGTTTCTAAAGCTAAAGACAAGGTAAAAAATTCTAGTGAAGAATGTTCTTTCCCAATTCAAGAAATCCCTGCAGGATGGATGCAGGACAAGGAGGAACACATTAAAGTCCAAAATACACCTGCTTATGAAGCAATGCACGAAAAGCTAGTAGCAGAAGACAAGGAAGAAGATGCACACGAAGATAATATGGTAGAGAGAAATCATGTCCAAGAAATACAATTAGGCACTCAAGACACTAATCGGCCAGTTTTGGTGGCCACTTGGTTGTGGAGCCACCCAGGGCTCCTTGAAAAGGTAAAATCATTCTTGACAAAGTATATAGATGTTTTTGCCTGGCATTATAAAGACTTAGACGGAGTGCCTGCAACTTATGGAGAGCACAGAATCCCTCTGGTTGATAGAGCCAAACCCATAAGAGGGAAGAGTTATAGACTTAATCCAAAATACACTGAAGCTGTCTATGTGGAAATCCAAAAGATGGAGGATGCAGGAATCATCATTCCTGTCGAACACTCAGAGTGGCTCTCACCTATGGTTATAGTACCCAAGAAGAATACTAATAAAATCAGAATTTGTGTTGACTTTAGAGCACTCAACAAGGTGACCATTCCAGATGGTTTCCCAATGCCTTTTGCAGAACAGGTCATTGAAGAAGTGGCTGGGCATGCATTATATAGCTTTATGGATGGATTCAGTGGCTATAACCAAATATCGATACATCCAGAGGATCGTGAAAAGACTGCTTTTATCACACCTTGGGGAACATATGTGTATGTAAAAATGCCATTTGGGCTCAGAAATGCTCCAGCCACCTTTAACAGAACGGTCAATCTCATTTTTGGCCCCCTATTGCTGGAATCACTTAGAATCTTCATGGATGACTTCTCTTCGTTTTCAGGATCTCACAAAGAAACTCCTCTAGATTGTTTGGACCACCACTTGAGGCAGCTGTAGAATGTTTTCAAAAGATGTAGGGAGACTAAGTTAAAGCTCAATCCAAACAAATGTCATTTCCTTGTGACAAAAGGAACTCTCTTAGGGCATGTGGTGTCGGCTAAAGGTATGGCCCCAGATCCTGACAAAATCATTTCTATATTAAAGTTGCCTAAACCTAAATCCCCTAAAGAGATTCAGAGTTTCTTGGGGCATACTAGATACCATAGAAGGTTTATAAAAATGTATGCAAAGATAGCTAGACCTCTGGCTAGACTTACAGGTAAGGAAGTACCTTTTAAATGGGAAGAAGAGGAGGAAAAAGCATATCAAACATTACGGTCAAGGTTAGTGTCTGCTCCTATTTTGGTCACACCTAAGTGGTCAAGAATCTTTCATATACATGTAGATGCCAGTGCCTATGCAGTGGGGGCAGTTTTGACCCAACCCAGTGAAGAATTTAAAGTGGACAGACCAATTCAATATGCCAGTAGAATCTTGACCAAGGCTAAAAGGAATTACAGTACTACGGAAAGGGAAGCCCTAGCAATGGTCTTTGCTATCCAAAAATTCCGTCATTACTTACTGGGAGTAAAATTTATTATTATAACAGATCACCAACCACTAAAATACCTACTCAACAAACCACAAGCCACTGGTAGAATATGGAGGTGGTTATTGTTGTTCCAAGAGTTTGATTTTTCTGTAGTCCATAAACCAGGTAAAGAAAATGTTATGGCGGATCACCTATCCAGAATCAATATGATGAATCAAACTCGTGGAATCAATGATGACTTTCCAGATGCTCATCTATTTTCTGTACAAGCTCGAGGTTGGTATTATGATATCAAAAATTTCATTAAAATTGGGTTGCTCGTTTCGGCCTCCAAACGCACTATTGTAGTGCTTGTGCAGGCTATTTTATCTTTTTGTGCCAAAGGTATATACCAATTTCTATTCACCAGTATAAGCGTCTCAAAGTCTGCTACAGGTCTAGTGGAATTCGTATGGGTAGTTCTATTCAACTTTTTGAGATACAGTCAATTTTCTGCATCAAGGTATTTTAGTCATCGGCCATGTCTGAAAGCAGTGATGTATTCAGTATGTTGGCTGTTGAGGATATGTTGGATGGTACCAGCTACCCGTTATGGGCTTATATGATGCAACATATGTTGGTTGCAAAAGGAATGTGGAACATTGTACAGGGTGTCGAAAAATGTCCTATCACACCTGCAACTGTTACAACTGCAGGTACTGAAGCTGATGTAGAAGGTGTCGAAGATGATGATATTTTGCAAATTCCTATTCATGCTACGGTTTCTGTTGAGCAGATTCGCTAGGATGGCAGCGATGCCCAGGCACATGCATTGATAGCTTTGTCTATCAAACATGCCATTATTACTCACATTCGCTCTTGCAGAACAGCTAAGGATGCTTGGGATACACTTACCACATTGTACCAAGCTAGGAATGAGGCTCGTGTTGCTTACCTCTGAAAACAGTTGGAGAGTGAGCACATGAATGAAGGTGATTCTATGGACAGTTTCCTAATGAAGATCAGAGACTTGAAGGAACAATTGATTTCTACTCATGAGGTTCTACCAGATAGCTCACTTGTGCAGACCATTTTGAATGGTCTTCCTGATTCATATCAGAGTTTTGCTTCTAATCTTCGGTTGATGATGAAAGGCAATCCAATTGCCTTATCATTTGAGGAGTTAGTCTCTGTCCTGTTGCAGGGAGATCAGTCTAGGCAGAACACGTCCATTATGCAAGTTGCAGATCAAGCTTTCTTGGCTAGTCAGAAGGGCAAAGGAAAACCGAGCTCTTCAACTAGTAAGCAGAAATCTACTATTTCTGCATATTCAAAGAAGGAAGATAAAGATGAGAAGAAATCAGAAAAGCAGAAATTGTTTTGTAAGTACTATAAAGGGAATGATCATATCATAAAGAAATGTCCAAAACTGGCTGCTAAAGAGGCAAAGAAGAAAGAGGATGGAATGGTTGTTGCAGAGGCCTCTACACCAAAAACAGAGTCTGCTAATCTTGTGCAGGAAGAAGAATGGGCGTTTACTACTATCTGCAGTTTTGACCCATCTTCTCATGAGTAGTGCATGTCTGCAGTAGACTCAGATGTTTGGTATTTTGACAGTGGGGCGACAAACATATTACCTCACAGCGCAGTATCTTCTCTTCACTCGAGCCTGCCCCTATAGGGAATATTGTTACATGCGCCAAGAACTCCTCTTATCCTGTTATGGGAGTTGGTAAGATCATTTTGACTACTGTTGATGGTATTTCTTTTACTTTGTCAAATGCTTTATTTGTGCCAAGGATCAAGAAGAACCTATTATCAGTTTCTGCATTAGCCAAGATTGGTTTGGTTGTGAAATTTGTTGATGACAGGTGTACAGTTCATGGTCTGTCCAATGGCGATGTGATTATTGCTTCTGGCATTTGATGTCATGGGTTGTATAAGCTAATAGACTATGAAAGATCTATAAATGATTTGGCATGTGCAGTAAATGATTCCCATGCTATGTCAGATGCAAAGCTTTGGCATGCATGCTTTGGTCATCTGAATTTTGCTAGTTTGCTATGCCTGAAGAAATCTAAAATTGTGTCCTCTTTGCCCAAACTTGAGGCACTTGGAAAACATGTTTGTGAAGGCTGTATTTTGGGGCAAAATGCAGCGTTCGTCCTTTCCAAAAGATGATTCAGTTCGGGCTACTCAGAAATTGCAGCTTGTACATAGTGATGTTTGTGGTCCTATGCAGACACCTTCTTTTGGGAATTATCTTTACTTCATGACTTTCATCGATGATTTTTCCAGGCATGCATGGGTATATCCATTGAAGGCAAAGTCTCAAGTTTTCATGTGCTTCAAACACTTTTTGGTTTTGGCTAAAAATCTGTTAGAATGTAAAATGGGCACCCTCCATTCTGATCGAGGGGGGGAATATATGTCTTCTGATTTTAATGCATTTCTAGTTGAACGTGGGATAAAACACCAGTGTACAGTGCCATATACACCTCAACAAAATGGAGTTGCTGAATGAAACAACAGGTCACTCATGGAGATGGCGAGGTGTATGGTCAAGAGTCAAGCTTTACCACATAGTTTCTGGCTTGAGGCTGTCATGTGTGCAGCATATGTACTAAACAGGTGTCCTACTTTCTGGCTTGAGGCTGTCATGTGTGCAGCTACACTCTATCACTCCATATAAGGCTTGGCATGATCGCAAGCCATCTGTTGCTCGTCTGCGTGTTTTTGGTTGTTTGGCATATGCACTAGTGCCTGAAAAACATCACAGAAAGTTGGATGATAAAGTAGTAAAATGTATTTTTGTTGGATACAATTCTAAAAGTAAAGGCTATTGTCTATATCATCCACAGACTAAATGCATTCTGGTTAGCCGTGATTTTGTTTTTGTGGAAGATGTTATTCAGCCATTGCTTTCATGTACTAAGGAGACATCTGTTAGCTCCAAAGACATGTATGATACTTTGCTGCCTCTTTTTACAGGTGGACAGTCTAGTGTTGGTCCCAATGAGGCAACTTCTCAGCCTTTGCAGGTTTCATGTGATGATGTAGATCATTCCATTTCTGATGCAGATTTACATGATGCACTAGTTGATGAGAGAGCTGATATTGAGCATGCAAAAACTATGCCAAAATGGCTGGTGCAGACTTTGCGTGAAAGCAAATTAGATGCACCTCTGCCATATCGTACTCGTTCAGGCTCTCATAGTGCCTCTTTTGTATCAAATTGCTATGCTATGGCTGCATCTAGTCTCTGTGATGAAATGAGTCTGTTTCGTTTGATGAAGCACAAAATTTAGAAAATTGTATGGTTGCTATGCAATCTGAATATGATGCAATAATGAAGAATGGTACTTGGTCTTTATGTGACTTGCCTCCTGGCAAGAAGGCCATTGGCACTAAGTGGGTATATAAGCTGCAGCATAAACATGATGGTACAGTTGACAGGTATAAGGCTATACTTGTTGCAAAGGGTTATGCACAGGAAAGAGGCATTGATTTTGATGAGACCTTTGCACCTACATGCCGTATGACTACTGTTCGGAGCATTTGTGCACTTGCAGCCCATCATGGTTGGACTGTACATCAGTTGGACATTAAAACAACATTTTTGAATGGTGACTTGCATGAAGAAGTGTATGTTTTTCAGCCCCGTGGATTTGTGTAGAAAGGGCATGAAAACCAGGTGTGCAGGTTAAAGAAGGCATTATATGGTTTAAAGCAAGCACCACGTGCTTGGCATGAGAAGATACATGCCTATTTGATTGCACATGGTTTTGAGATAAGTCCAACTAAAAGCACCTTACATGTTAAGCGTGCTAATGATGTGCTTCTGATCATTGTTTTCTATGTTGACGACATGTTGCTCATTGGTCCTATTGAGAAGCATATTGCTGATTTTAAGGCTGATTTGCATGCCTCATTTGAGATGTCTGATTTGGGGCATTTGCATCACTATTTGGGCATTTAGTTTATGCAAGTTGATGGTGGAATGACTTTGTGTCAAACGAAATATATTGACACATTATTGCAATGTTTTGGCCTTGAAGACTGTAAGCATATTACCACTCCTATGGAGACAAGTTTACGTTTGAGTCTTCATGATGCTAGAGATGCATTTGATGTTGTTCTCTATCAGTAGGTTGTTGGATGCTTGATTTACTTATGCATTACTCAGCCAGATATTCAGTTTTTTGTCTCACAGATGAGCAAGTTTATGCATTCCCCAAGAGTCAAGCATTGGCAAGCAGTTAAGCGCATCTTTCGATATTTGAGTGGTACTCGGCTAGTTGGGTTGTTTTATCCCAAGGGGGGATCACTACCGCCAGATTTGCATGCTTTTTCTGACTCTGATTGGGCTGGTTGCTATGACACTCGTGTGTCCACTAGTGGCTTTTGCTTCATGCTTGGTAGCTCATGTATATCTTGGTTGAGCAAGAAGCAGCCTATTGTGGCCACTTCCAGTTGTGAGGCTGAGTATAGGGCAGCTTTCACAGCGACTGTTGAGTGTGTGTGGCTCAGACGCCTTATGGTTGATTTGGGTGTTGGCCAGATTTTTGCCACCACCATGTTCACTGACAGTCAGAGCACATTGGCAGTTGCGAGGAACCCTCTGCCCCATGCTCGCACTAAGCACATTGAGGTGCATTATCACTATGTCAGGGAAAGGTTCTCTGCTGGGGAGATCAGCTTGGCATATGTGCCCATGTAGGAGAACATTGTAGACCTTTTCACGAAGGCTCTGCCTAGGGAGAAGTTTGAAGCTTTCCGCAAATCTTTGGGCTTACTTCCTTTTGTGGAGTGATTTCCACATAGCTTGGCACTTCCTTATACATGAGTGTCAGCTCCTTGTTCATTGCATCACTCCCAGGTGGGATTTGTTGATATATTTAGGTAGTGATGTGTGTGAACACACTAGGACTGCCGGGGCACTTTTTTCCCTCTTTAGGAGGTTTTTTCCCCCGGCTTGTGTATACGCCTATTGCCCTAATGGGCTACTAATCTTTGTAGATTCTCTAGTAATACATGCAGTATTGTGTGTTGTGCTCCAAGCTTCTTCTTCTTCCTTGTGTTGTTTGTGTGCTTCCACAGATGTCTAACTCCAATAGGAAGATCATTGATAATGTATATTTCCGACATGTTTGCACACTATTTGAAGAAAAGTAAGTGGTTACTATTTTAATTCTCTCTCTCTACATATTGAAATCGTAGCTCATGTAGATGTTGTCTCCAATAGAAATAAGTATGGAGACGCAAGTACGTGAAAGGGTGTCTATGAAGGCAAGTTGGATGATTTGATATGCGTTGTAGTCCAAGTGGAGTATATAAATACTATTTAGGAAATAACTCCTTATGTGTGCTTTCGCATTCACATTGAAAGCGCATGAGATATATATACACAAGTTTTGTGATGCACACATATTGAAGTCACTTTAATTGTTTCAAGTATATGATTATATATAGATGTGACAAGAGAATGTTAAATGCAAATATTGCCTTGATCTATGGATGACTATGAATGAGATCGAAGAGGTTGCCACGCTCGATGCATATGTATTAAGAACATCTACATGGTTGCCCATGTTGGAATGGCGTTGTCAGTAAATTACTGATCATATGCTATATATGATGATAAGTTAAACGTAAATGTTATGTGCAGGATGTGATTAGTGTTGAAGACAAATATACTTGCAGTAAGCATCAACATTGGTATGAATGGACTATGAGTAAATCTTATGCATGGACTATGAGTAGGTTGTTATGATTCTATTATTGGAAGCAGCAAAACAAGTCAAATGTCACAGGATATGTATATGTGAATACATGTGGCATATAATTGTTTTGTGAACTTGCAGGGAATAAGCACCACAAATTGACTTTCATATCATAAGGATATTGACTCTTGAAGAATGAAGTTATAATTGTGCAGGTCGGTCCTCTTGAAAGCTATATCGGTATCTTTCGGGTTATGACTTCAATGGATATCACATTGACATTAATGTATCGTTACGTGTTGAAGGGTTCACATGGAACCAATCTTGACTATTGATACATTCAAGCTTTTTGAAAATGACACATTGACGTCATATGAACTATTTGATGTATTGGGATGTTATTATTGTTATGTGCAAGGACACATCTATATAAGTTTGTTGGTGTAGGACAAACACCAATTGATGATTTAGAAAAAGATTTGAGGTCAAATAATGAAGCAAAGATGAATTTATGAGGCTTGAAGTATAGTGCATGGTCAAAAGATGAAGACTTGTATATACGTGTATACTAATCTTGTAATTAGATCATAAAAATTTTGCATCAATGATGAGTGGTGATGTAAACATCTATATATACTTGATATAAATGTACTAAGAGTATGTGGGATGATAAGTGACAAGTTTTAGAAGTCATTAGAGACTTTAGAAAGTGAGAAGAACTTGAAGTATCAATTAGATGTAAGATTTCTCTGAATAGAAGAAAGTTGCATCTCGATCCTTTGCTCAGTACTCCTTCTGTGTTTATCTTCTTGATGACTCCTTTTGTACAAGTCTAATTCTATAGTAGAGTGACCTCTCTACAATTTTTGAGAGTTTGATTGTAATCAAGTTGAGAGAATTTTAAGTAGGAACATTTACATGTGTAAATGTGAAGAAGTGAAGACAAGAATAGGTGCAATCCCAGTGGTCAATGTTTTGATCAGATCTCCCTCTATAGTGTAAAGTTCTGAGCAACTAAGCACTCATTCTTTAAGTTGAAAGGTGAGCTACTTGTGACTAAAAGAATTTGAAAAATTGGGGTCTACTTTGGGAGAACCATGCATTAGAAGTTGCAGGTGTCAAAGTTGACTACATCGAAGAATAGTTTCAAACATAGGTAAATTATTTGAAGCAAATCTCAATATTTACTGAATCTTTTGGAGAGATTTAACTTGGAAAAGGTGCAAAAACATTAGGACACACCTTGTATAAAGTTTCATTGAACACTTTACACATTTGATCATTCAATGAGTGAATTAAGTGCAGCAGACTTTTCTGAATAATTAGTTTCTTCAGAGTTAGTTCATAGTTTGATAATTTGGCATTGGTCTTCCAAACTTGGTTGAGCTTTTGAGTTTTTCTTGATATAGAGGTGCTCTAACATCAAGGATAACTTGTTCTTTTGGAGATTAACACTCTCCATGAGTGGTATTACAGCAAGAGTTATCAAAATTGAAGAAAGGAGGACCCCGACTGTTGTAGATACAGAGAAATTAATATTTGAAGCTTCAAAAGGTGAAAGGTTGAAGTGAAAGCTAGAGAAGGAGGCTTGAAGCTATCAAGAAGATCAAAAGGAACTACATTACAAGTAAAGGTACATTCATTATTCATAAGCTTGAAGAATTTATTGCACAGGTGAAGAAAGGATGGGAGATTCTCTTCAGATAGAGAAATTGGATAGAGAAAACTATCCTGCTTGGATAGACATTGCAGATGCATTAGGAGTAGTAATTGAAGACATTGAAGAGGACAAATTGGTAGGACAAATTCTCACAGGTTTGAGAGGAGATGAGAAGTGGAAGCCATTCATTCTATCCACTGAATTATCACTAAATCATTTTCACTCCTAATTTGAATCAATTGCTAGGACATATGCTAACCTTTGAGCACAATGTCAAAGGTGATGTTGATAAAAGTACAAGTCAAGCAATGTATTCAAAGGACAAGAAGAAGATTAACAAAGGCAAGCAATAATTGAATGAAGATGAAGGCACTACTAGCCAAACTAACTTCCTAAGAGGAAGAGGAGGTGGCAAAGGAAGAGGAAGAGGCAGATGCAATAAAGATGGTGTCAAAGCTTGCTGGATTTGTGGTAAGAATAATCATTTAGCTCATGAATGTTGGCATAATAATTAGAATGGTGGAGGATACAATCAAAACTTTAATTCAAGAGGAAGAGGTAATAGAAATCAGAGAGGTAATTTCAGGTTGTAGAGGTAGTAGAGGTTACTTTGGAAGAAATGCAGGTGGAGGCATTCAAAGTCAATCCTACAATAATACCTACTACAACTATGCTTCATATCTGAAAGAGGATTCAACCTTAATTATGAATGCAACTTGTCAAAGACAAAGTGAAGATCAAAGAGTCTTCTACATTGACTTAGGGTGTAGCAATCACCTGAGTGGCAATATAGCTTTGATGACTGATTTGGAGAATAAGGTGAGTAATCATGCAGTTCAAATAGGTGATAATACAAAGCACAATGTGAAGTCCATTGGATCAGTAAAGGCCAAGGATGGAAGTACTCTTCTGAGTAAGGTTTTGTATGTTCCTACAATCCCAAAGAATCTGATAAGTGTAGGGCAAATTGTAGAGAAAGGTTATGAAGTAAGGTTCACTAATGATGGAGTTTTTGTGGAAGACCCTAGCAATGGGTATAAACAAATTGTTTCAGGAAAGAAAGAAGGAAGGCTATTCACATTGAAGATTCTAGGCAATGTTGTTCATGCCTTGTTCACTTATGGAGGACATAAGATCTTTGAGTTAGATCTTTGGCATAAAAGGCTTGGAAATTTCAATGAAAGGGGTATTAAGGATATGAATAACAATGGTTCAGTGCTTGGATTACCTAATGTTGCAGGTCAACACATGACATACAGATGTGAAGCATGTCAATTAGGTAAGTCTCATAAGCAATCATATAATAAGCATGGTTTCATGTATTCAGAGAAGCTTGAATTGGTGCATACAGATGTGTGGGGACCATCAGAGGACTTTAGCATTAATGGTTCAAGATATTATGTGATTTATGTTAATGATGCTACCAGGTGGATCACCATATATGTGATCAAAGACAAATCAGAGGTGTTCAATACATTTAAACATTATCATGTGTATGCAGAAAGAGTTTCAGGACAAAAATTGAAGAGAGTAAGGTCAGATGGAGGGAGAGAGTATTTTTCTCATGAGTTCAATGATTACTTGTGAATGCAGGTATAAAAAGGGAAGTTACTTGTAGGTACTCTCCTCAACAAAATGGTGTAGGAGAAAGGAGGAATAGGACTCTTGTTGAGTTTGCAATGCCAATGGTCAAAGAGAAAAAATTTCCTAATTATTTATGGCCTGAGGCAGTAAATACAGCCACACACTTGGTTAATAGGCTACCATGTAAAGCTTTTTAGGTTATGACACCTTATGAGGCATGGTGGGGTAAGAGACCTACCTTAGATCATTGCAAACTGTTTGGATGTTTAGCTTATGCATATGTGCCATCTCAATTAAGGCATAAATTGGAACCTAAAGCTGAAAACTATGTGTTCATTGGTTATGATGATAAGCAGATGGGTTATAGATTCTAGAGTCCACCCACAAAGCAATTCCTTCTATCAAAGGATGTTAAATTTGATGAGCAAAGTACTTGGTATGCAGGTACAATTAATATTCATGCAGGTGATGAAGAAACATTGAACTAGAAGAAAGGTAAATCAAAGGTTCAAATACTCGATGAAGAAGAGAACAATGAAGCATTAGTTGAAGTTGAAGAAATGCCAAGGTTTGATCCATAATGTGATGAACCAGAAACTTCAAGAACTGGAGAACTCAAACGATCATCAAGGCACAAATGGCAACCTGCAAGTTATAGCTATGATACTTCATTTTTCACCACTAAAGATTATGCTTATATGGTGAAAGTAGAGGAAGACCCTTCTACATATGAAGAGGCAAAAGGTAAGGAAAATTGGGAGAAAGCTATGCAGGCAGAGTATGACGCATTGATGGAGAATGAGACATGGGATTTGGTTCCTAAACCAAATAGTCAGAAGATCATTGGATGCAAATGGGTCTATAAGACAAAGAGGTATGCAGATGGAAGTGTGTCTAGATATAAAGCTAGACTTTTTGTGAAAGGGTATGCTCAGACATATGGTATAGATTATGATGAGACTTATAGTCATGTGGCAAAGATGACAACTATAAGGACTCTCATAGCTATTTCTGCATGTAAAGGTTGGAAGATATGTCAATTAGATGTGAAGAATGCTTTTCTAAATGGTTACACATGGAGCAACCAAAAGGTTTCAAGGATAAAAGGTACAGAGAGTATGTATGTAAGCTCAAGAGAGCTTTGTATGGTTTGAAGCAGACCCCAAGGGCATGGAACTACAGACTTGTCAAGTTCTTGAAAAAGCTTGGTTTCCAAGTGTCTAAGGCAGATAGTAGCTTGCTTATTAAAGCAAGTGATGATGGGTTCGTTTACATGTGCATATATGTTGATGACATAATTCTTATAGGCACAAATGAGAAGGGCATACAAAGTCTTAAGAAGCAAATGGAGAAAGAGTTCAAGATTAGTGACTTGGGAGACTTGTCATATTTCTTGGGCATGGAGATTTCATATACTCAACATGGAGTATATGTGACTCAAGAAAGGTATTTGAAGAAGTTGCTAATCAAGTTCAAAGTGGAAGATTGCAGGGTAGAACCTACTCCAAAGGAAGTGAATCATAAATTGAGCAGATATGGAGGAGAAGAATTCAAGGACATGAAGCTATATCAAAGTCTGGTTGGTAGTCTAATCTATGCTACATTAACTAGGCCTGATTCGTCTTATGCAGTTGGAGTGTTGTCTCAATTCATGCATTGTCCTAGGAAAGAACATTAGATTGCAGGACAAAGAGTGCTAAGATACATTAGGGGTACACTCAAAGAAGGTTTGTATTATGGATTCACATCAGTGAATTAAGTGCAGCAGACTTTCGTGAATATTTAGTTTCTTCACAGTTAGCTCATAGTTTGATAATTTGGCATTGATCTCCCGAAATTGGTTGAGGTTTTGAGTTGTTCTTGATATAGAGGTGCTCTAACATCAAGAATAACGTGTTCTTTAGGAGATTAACACTCTCCATCAAATTTAAGTTGTTGGTTGTGAATACATGTAGGTCCAAACTTGGCAAACAAGTGGTTAAGAAGGATGTACATTGAAATGAGTTGTGATCATATGTAGTTGACAATATCGAATGAAATGTTGTGCTCCTATAGTGTATTCAAGCTATACATCTCATGTAGGATCAATTGTATAATATGAGAACAAAAGGTCGTAGAGACAAGTATTGTTCTCTATGTAGGAAAATCTAGAAGATGTTATGCATTTATTGAATCTTTTGATGTATGTGAACTAACACAAATCCTGACAAGCTGATTTGAAGTCTTGAATAGAAGAAATACATCGTAAGTAATATTGGATACATACTCATTGTATACACTAATGCAAACAGAATGTGTGAAGAAGATTTGTGTGGTTGATGTATGATTTGAATAGTGTATGGCTACGTTTGTGATGTTCGGTTGAGGCTCTGTTGAATTGCTTATATGTATGAAACTTGTGGAATGATGATGATACTATGCTATGCTTAAGTGATGTATTAAAGATGTGGTTAAATACTAAGAAGATGGAGGGGACTAGAAATTTGAGAAAGGGAAATTAAAATTCAGATTGTGATCCTATTGGGTTATCTGCCCATTACCTTCCACATGTGACATCTGTATTGCTTATACCAACAATGGTATCAGATCCGTAGTGCTCTAGTAATTTTGCAGAACTTTTGAAGTCTCATCATTAATTTCTGGAGCATCTTGATTGCTAGAGGCTTGTTGAAGCCATTTTGATTGCAAGGAAGCTATAGGAGCTATTGAAGCTCAAAGTACCCCCAAGGATATTATACTTATTGCATTTTAGAAGAGATGCTAACTTTTTAAGAGTGTTTAAAGAATACAGGTTCTAGGAGAAAAAAAGCTCAAAAGAAGAGACAAAGGGTTGTGGACAAAGAAGCTTCAAAAGAGACAAAATAAGTTCAAGACAAGAAGAAGACTCAAAAGGAAGGCTTCAAGGAAACACAAAGCTATCAAGGAAAAGTAAAGGGCTTCCATCATAAAGGTGGATAGGATTCAAGAAGGAAGTCCTATCATAAGTCTCCTTATCAATTGAGTTGAAGACAAGCCAAAAGAAGAAAGCTAGCAAAGGTTCTAAACATGTTTTTGCATGGTGTCCCAAAGATGGTATACTAAGAGATGAGCCAAAACTGAAGCTTGTTCATAGTGATGTTTGTCATCCCATGTAGAAACCTTCCTTTGGGAATTACCTTTACTTCATGAATTTCATAGATGATTTATCGAGGCATGCATGGGTGTAGCCAATGAAAGAAAAGTCGAAAGTGTTTATTCGCTTCAAATGGTTCCTAGTTATGAATGATACTTTATCAACATGTAAAATAGACACCCTCCATTTTGATTGGGAGGAGTGGTATATATCTTTCAATTTTCATGGATTTTTGGTTGAGTGTGGGATAGAACATTAATCTATAATGCCATATACAAATTAATAGAATGGATTTTTTTTTTTTGAGAAACAACAATTCTCTATTGGAAATTTGTGAGGTGTATGAAATTGTTATGTATGCAATATATCTTAACAAGTGTATGCAATATATCTTCTTAACAAGTGTCCCACTAAAGCATTACAATTTATAACTCGCTATGAGGCTTGGAATGGTTGCAAACGATCTACATATTCTTCGTTGTTTGGCATATTCATTATGCTTGTGCAAGAATGTAGAAAATTGCATGATAACGCTAGAAAATGTATTCTGTTTTGTACAATTATGAAAATAAAGGTTATGATTTTTTCATCCATCGAATCAGAGGATTCTAGTTAGTTGAGATGTAGTTTTTGTGGAGGATGGAATTCAATACCTACTTTCATGTTCAAAGGGGACATCGGTTAGCTCAAAAGATATCTATGAAACTTTTTTTCCTTTGCTATGATGACATGGCATCTTATGTATTTTCACATATGTAAAACAACAAAATGAGAAGTGTGCATCGCATGCTCACCTCCACACTACGAGCATTATCCGAAACTCTCTCTCTCTCTCTTTCTACTTCATCTCTGTGTGTATGCACGAGTGCCATAGCTATGTGCCTTATGAGTGTCGTATCAAAACTATCCAGGAGATATTGAAGCTGCTCCATACGAGTCAATTTTGAGCAGATGAGGATCATCACCAAAAAAAGATAACACATTAAAAAACATCATAGAACTGTTGCAGATTGCCTCTATATTCAGCTTCGGTACTTGACAAAGCGACACTTGGTTGCATCTTGCTACTCCATGAAATTATTGCACTTCCAAGTGAAAATGAAAATCCACTTGTTGACGTCTCATCCATGACATTTCCTGCCTAATCTCCATCCGTTTATGCATATATACATGGCTGAAGTTTTCTCTCATAAAACAAGCCAAAGTTGCATGTTCCTTTCACATATCGCAATATGCGTCTCACTGCATCCAAGTGCACTCTACATGGTTTATGCATAAACTGACTCACCAAACCAACTGCAAAACTCAAATCTGGTCTTGTCTTGGTTACATAAATCAAACTTCCAACCATCTTCCTATATGCATTGGCATCATGCAAGTACTTCCCATCATCCATAAGCTTAGCATTAGCATCAAGTGGCATATCAATAGATTTGGATGCACTCATACCAAATCTCTCAAGCATTTCCAGCATATAATTGCATTATATCATCCAACTTCCCTCGTTCATTGAAATTATTTCAATTCCCAAAAATTATTTTAGCTCTCCCAAATCTTACATCAAAGATTCAGATTTTACTTGCTTTTTGAAATCAGCAATCCTCTTCTCATCATTGCCAGAAATGATCAAATTATCGACATAAAATCACTAATAGAATCATTTTGCTTCCTTGATTCCATAAAAATAGTGAATAATCAGCCTTTGAATGCATAAATTTCAGATCCAACAACTTCTTAGTGAATCATTCGCACCATGCTCTTGGTTCTTGTTTCAATCCATAAAGTGCTTTTTGTAACTTGCATACATAGTCAAGATACTTTGGATACACATAATCTTCTGGTTGCTGCATATAGTCTTCCTCATGCAATTTGCCATTCAAAAATGCATTCTTAACATCCATTTGATACAATTTCCAATTGTTCATAGCAGCCCATGCAATCATGCTTCTCACCGTTGTCATTTTCACAACTGGACTAAATGTTTCATCATAATCCAATCCATATACTTGTGCATATCCTTTTGCAACTAGACGTGCTTTAAATATTTCCAATGAACCATCACTTTTGCACTTCACTTTGTACACCCATTTACATCCAATAACTTTAATGCATTCATCCCATCATCCATTGCTTTGGACCAATCTTCACTTTGTGATGCATAATGAAAATTCTTTGGTTCCTCATGCTTGATTCTCTCAATCATGTATGCATAGTGAAGCTTCATAGACTTATTGTATAGATTTAGTCTATCCATAGGATGTTAGTCTTGTAGATCGTCTCAAAGGTGTTTCTTCATCTGATCTTGAACGTGTCTCTTTCCTTGCATGTGGAGGAACATATTTCTCCTTCATATTTTCCAACATTCTAGGCGTAACTATCTCATCATCAATATCTGAATCAGACATGTACTCATCTTTCCCTTTCTCCTTTCTTCTTGCATAGTCCTTTGCATTTTCACTCCATGATGTTTCAGGCATAGGAAACTCATATGAACCATAGTCTTGGCTTTCTTCATGGTCAAAATGTCTATGACTTGTTCCTGGCTCATCATGAACATTATGCATAAAATTATCCCTATCATTCTCTATCACAACCATGTCTTTGGGTGCATAGCATGATGCATTCTCATCGAATATAACATCTCTGCTCACTATACATTCTTTTGTAACAGGATTATAAGATTTATATCCTTTCTTCTCTTCTAAGTATCCAACAAATAACACTTTTCAGATTTTGCCTCAAACTTATGTCTCAACTGACTAGGCACATGCGCTTAAAAAATACTTCCAAAAACTCGTAAATAGCTCACATTTGGCTTATGCTTCCATAGTCTCTCATAAGGAGTCAGATCATGAACCATTCCTATTGGAGCTCTATTTATCACATGTACAATCGTATGACAAGCTTTTACCCAAAACATATCTGGCATGCTCTTTTCATTCAACATGGCTCTAGCAACTTCTTCAATCACATGATTCTTGCATTCAACAACACCATTTTGTTGTGGTGTGTATCTACAAGATAGTTGTCTTCTAATTCCATGATCACTAAGGTATTGATCAAATTCCCTTGAGATATATTCTCTCCCTGAATTTGATCATATGCAATTTATGTACATTCCCAATTGCTTTTCAACCATGTTTTTGAATTTCACAAAGCACTCGAAAAATTCACTCTTATGCTTCAAAAAATATATCCAAGTGTATCGGCTATAATCTTCAACGAATATAAAATTATAGTGAGCCACCAACTGATTTTGTTCTAGCAGGTCCAACCACATCACTATGTATTAGCTCCAAAGGTCTCCTTCTATGCATTTCTCTTCTTGAAACTTCATATGTTAATGTTTTCCAAATGTGCATGCTTCACAAATTCTTTCAAAGTTTAAATGACCAAATTGGTATTCCGCGCACTAACATTTGCTTTTCCATAGACTTCAACTTTGTCAAATTGATATGACCAATTCCTTTATGCCACAATTCAGCTATATCTAAGTGTTCATTGTTTCTGGCATACATATTCTAATAAAGAGGTGTACCCATATCAAACGTGAACAATCTACCCAACTTCTTTCCATGACCAAGAAATTTTCCTCTTTTTCCATACTTGAAATCATGTATTAAATAGCCATGTTTATTGAAAATTACTTCCATGTCTTGATCCGCAAGCTGACCAACCGAAACTAGGTTCTTTGTAATGCTAGGCACATGTAAAACATCACCCAATGTGTTTCATACACTATTCTTTTGTACTAGTGGTACATTTCCAACATCGTTAATCAAGTGTAATGTATCATCACCAATTTCCACATAGTCTTTATTCTTCAAAGACTGTTTTGACTCAAACCAGTCTCCTAGGCTCGTCATGTGATTTGTGCAACCAGATTCTATATACCAATTCATATCGTTTCCAGGTTTTGACATGCTATTTAACACATGCTCCACTACAAACATATTATCTCTGCCATAATCTCTATATGAACTTTTAGCAGAGAAGCTTCCATGTGCCGCATAATGGCTTGTATCTCTTCCTCTTTGGCTATTCTGTTTATAATAGAAATCTTTCTCAAAATGACCATACTTGCTGCAATGGTAACATTTCTAGAATTAGAACGTTCATGACTAGAACTTGTTCCTCTATGTTGGAAGAATGCATGATCTCTTGAATTGCCACTTCTCGATGCATTCAAACCAAGTTTTGCTTCTTCTATCATGTTGGAGTTAGACGTCTGCGGAAGCACACGAACAACACAAGGAAGAAGAAGAAGCTTGGAGCACAACACACTAGACTGAATGTATTACTAGAGAATGTATAAAGATAAGTAGCCAATTAGGGCAATAGGCGTACATACAATCCGGGGGAAAAAAACCTCCTAAAGAGGGAAAAAAATGCCCTAGCGGTCCTAGAGTGTTCACACACATCACTACCTAAATATATCAACAAATCCCCCCTGGGAGTGATGCGGTGAACAAGGAGCTGGCACTCATGTATAAGGAAGTGCCAAGCTATGTGGAAATCACTCCACAAAAGGAAGTAAGCCCAAAGCTTTGCGGAAAGCTTCAAACTTCTCCCTAGGCAGAGCCTTCGTGAAAAGGTCTGCAATGTTCTCCTGTGTGGGCACATATGCCAAGCTGATCTCCCCAGCAGAGAACCTCTCCCTGACATAGTGATAATGCACCTCAATGTGCTTAGTGCGAGCATGGAACATAGGGTTCCTCGCAACTACCAATGCGCTCTGACTGTCAGTGAAGATGGTGGTGGCAGAAGATTGGCCAACACCCAAATCAGCCATAAGGCATCTGAGCCACACACACTCAACAGTTGCTGTGAAAGCTTCCCTATACTCAGCCTCACAACTGGAAGTGGCCATAGTAGGCTGCTTCTTGCTCAACCAAGATATACATGAGCTACCAAGCATGAAGCAAAAACCACTGGTGGACACACGAGTGTCATAGCAACCAGCCCAATCTGAGTCAAAAAAAGCATGCAAATCTGGCGGTAGTGATCCCCCCTTGGGATAAAACAACCCAAGTAGCTGAGTACCACTCAAGTAGCGAAAGATGCGCTTAACTGCCTTCCAATGTGTGACTCCTGGGCAATGCATAAACGTGCTCATCTGTGAGACAGCAAACTGAATATCTGGCCGAGTAATGCATAAGTAAATCAAGCATCCAACAGCCTACTGATAGAGAACAACATCAAATGCATCTCCAGCATCATGAAGACTCAATCGTAAACCTGTCTCCATAGGAGTGGCAATAGGCTTACAGTCTTCAAGGCCAAAACACTGCAATAATGTGTCAATATATTTCGTTTGACACAAAGCCATTCCACCATCAACTTGCATAAATTGAATGCCCAAATAGTGATGCAAATGCCCCAAATCAGACATCTCAAATGAGGCATGCAAATCAGCCTTAAAATCAGCAATATGCTTCTCAATAGGACATTAGGGGAAAAAGTGAACCCTGCATGGGCCTTGTAAGGATTCCTAATTTTTAGGGATTAAAAAGCTAAATCCAAGAGATTAAGAGGTCATACGAAACCACTAGTGGTTTTGCCAAATAAAATATTGTCTATATATTTTTCTATTCCAATCCTCATTCGTGAGAATTAATGGCCCTTGGATGTTCCAAATCAATGGATAAGATTCAAATGGATGAGACACTAGAGAGAGAGTGTGTCTGACAACTCCTGCGACCTGGATAATCCCACGCATTCTCTGCAAATTTCGTGTCCCTTGGATGAGGTTAAATCGAACGGCAGTCCGGAAATGGGGCTGATCTAAAATTTTCGGCCAATTTTGGACCCTTGGATGCATTCGAATCTGATGGCGCAGCGCATTTCGGGCTGAGCACGAATTTGGAGCCACCTTGGACCGTCCGATGGCCTCTACATCCAATGGAGCAGGTAGAAAGGCGCTTTTCGATTCTTGGGATCACCCTCAACCATTGGATTCTCAATAGATCCAAAGGAGAGGATTTTAGGCGCTCAAGATCAAGCTACTTTTGAATACAGCCTTTAGATCAAGTCTCCAATCCAAGGGTGGAGGTTGATTAGCGCCTTTTTCATCCATCGCCTCATCTTGGCCATTGAAGACAACTTAAATCTAACGGTCATAGTGCAAGGCCGCCTTGACTTTTGCAATTTAATGTGAGCCTTCAGATCTTGAAGAGAATCCAACGGCTGTAATTGATTTTCGAACTTTCCAAAACCATTCACAGAATAAAACCCACGAATTTTAGGTGGTTTTGGCATCTTTGACCACAGAAAACCAAGGGAACCCTATGCCTAGCCTATGGCATTAAGGGACTAGACTGTGTCCACCACCCTCCTCTCATTGGTCCATCACTAATCACTCCTTAAGCTAAAAGGCCCATTCAGGGTTCATTTTTTCCCCTAATGACCAGTGAGCAGCATGTCGTCTACATAGACAACAATGATCAGAAGCACATCATTAGCACGCTTAACATATAAGGTGCTTTCAGTTGTTCTCAAAACCATGTGCAATCAGATAGGCATGTATCTTCTCATACCAAGCACATGGTGCTTGCTTTGAACCATATAACACCTTCTTTAACCTGAACACCTGGTTTTCATGCCCTTTCTACACAAAGCCACGGGGCTGAAAAACATACACTTCTTCATGCAAGTCACCATTCAGAAATGCTATTTTAATGTCCAACTGATGTACATTCCAACCATGATGGGCTGCAAGTGCACAAATGCTCCGAACAGTAGTCATACTACATGTAGGTGCAAAGGTCTCATCAAAATCAATGCCTCTTTCCTGCGCATAACCCTTTGCAACAAGCCTAGCCTTATACCTGTCAACTGTACCATCAGGTTTACGCTTCAACTTGTATACCCACTTAGTGCCAATGGCCTTCTTGCCAGGAGGTAAGTCACATAAAGACCATGTACCATTCTTCATTATAGCATCACATTCAGATTGCATAGCAGCCATCCAATTTTCTGAATTCTATGTTTGATCAAAAGAAACAGGCTCATTCTCATCACAGAGACTAGACGCAGCCATAGCATAGCAATCTAATGCAAAGGAGGCACTATGAGAGCCTGAACGAGTACGATATGACAAAGGTGCATCTAATTTGCTGTCACGCAAAGTCTACACCAGCCATTTTCGCATAGTTTTTGCCTTCTCAATATCAGCTCTCTCATCAGCAAGTGCATCATGTAAATCTGCATCAGAAATGGAATGATCTGCATCATCATATGAAACCCGCAAAGGCTGAGAAGTTGCCTCATTAGGACCAGCACTAGACTGTCCACCTGTAAAAAGAGGCATCAAAGTATCATACATGTCTTTGGAGCTAACAGACGTCTCCTTAGTACATGAAAGCAATGGCTGAATAGCATCTTCCAAAAATACAACATCACGGCTAACCAGAATGCGTTTAGTCTGTGGATGATAGAGGCGATAGCCTTTACTTTCAGAACTGTATCCAACAAAAATACATTTAACTGCTTTATCATCCAATTTTTTGTGATGTTAATCAGGCACTAATGCATATGCAAAACAACCAAAAACACGCAGATGAGCAACAGATGGCTTGCGGTCATGCCAAGCCTCATATGGA
This sequence comes from Ceratopteris richardii, assembly GCA_020310875.1. Lineage (NCBI taxonomy): Eukaryota > Viridiplantae > Streptophyta > Polypodiopsida > Polypodiales > Pteridaceae > Ceratopteris > Ceratopteris richardii. Next base: position 4,737,307 of record CM035443.1, read on the forward strand.
GTGATAGACTGCAGTGTTTTAGTGGGACACCTGTTCAGTACATATGTTGCACACATGACAACCTCAAGCTAGAAACTATGAGGTAAAGCCTGACTCTTGACCATACACCTTGCCATCTCCATGAGACCTGTTCTTCCGTTCAGCAACTACATTCTGTTGAGGTGTATACGACACTGTACGCTGGTGTTTTATCCCACGTTCAGTCAAAAATGCATTAAAATCTGAAGACATACATTCCCCCCCTCGATCAGAACGGAGGGTGCCCATTTTACATGCTGACAGATTTTCAGCCAAAACCAAAAACTATTTGAAGCACATGAACACTTCGGACTTTGCTTTGAGTGGATATACCCATGCATGCCTGGAAAAATCATCAATGAAAGTCACGAAGTAAAGGTAATTTCCAAAAGAGGGTGTCTACATAGGACCACATACATCACTATGTACAAGCTGCAATTTCTACGTAGCCCGAACTGAACCATCTTTTGGAAAGGAAGAACGCTGCATTTTTCCCAAAATACAACCTTCACAAACATGTTTTCTAGGTGCCTCAAGTTTGGGCAAAGAGGACACCATTTCAGATTTCTGCAAGTGTAACAAACTAGCAAAATTCAGATGACCAAAGCGTGCATGCCAAAGCTTTGCATCTGACATAGTGTAGAGGGACAATCAAGCAAAAAGAAAAGAAGAAGAAAATCAAAGTCTAAGACAGTGCAATAAATACACATTTCTGCAGGAAGCCCCGCAGGGGCGCATTACCCATCTCTGCACAGAGCCCCGCAGGGGCACGCACCAGGCAAAAAGAGAAATCATCCAGGTCATGCATGGTGGAAAGAAGTAAACAGCCTCAAAGCAATACAACAGGGTCAGATGTGTGCAACCAGGACAAATCAGAGGACCAAAAGTTATAAAGGGGTAGAGGCTGAAAAGTTTAAGAGGGTGACTAAGAACAGCACATTCCTAGTCACTGGTGGGGTGCTTTTGGGGATTTTGGTCTACTCCTACTCCTCTTCTTCTCACTTCTCCTCTCCTTCTAACCTAACCCTAACTCCTTCTTCTCTTCCCTCCTCCTAAACCTAAACCTAAAACTTATCACACACACCTCGAAGATGAGAAGTGACAAGTGCTGAACTGATGGACTACTTGCCAAAGGATGAATTTGCGTCTACAAGTACGATTCGATCACACTCGCTCTATAACTATCACGAAGGCACCTTGGTAGAGTGACTCCCCGGCAACGGCGCCAAAAACGTGTGTACTTGAGCCGCGAAGACTCAAGGACTTGTGCCAATGAGACTATACCTCAATTGCCACACAAGTGCATATAGTGGGATCTTTAACACACATTTATATGTTAATCCTAAGGAGTGACTTACCAAGTGTATGAAGACGTGTGCACACGTGATGGAAAATGAAGTGGTTTAGCTAATCACGCATGAGAAAAGACTACTACCTCTCACACCTACTGAAATACTGAAAGTGTTGCCGCAAGCCTCTTTTCAGCAGTTTTGGTATTTTGAGGTTTTCTCCCAGCCCAGAACTCCGAACCTAGGCAATAGGGTACTCGTTTCGAAGCTCTCGACGAGACGCATCCAATGGTGGTGGTTTCACTCAATTATGACCACTCTGCTTCAAGTTATGGCAAAAACAGTGAATTACGGGAGTCACAAACACTCGCGCCACAGCTTCTCCTAGCTTACGCACGCACTACAGCAGCTCAAAACAAAGGGGAAGGGGTAGACAACAGTTCTACACATGCATTTCAAGCATCACACACACATACAAGAGCAAAATGAAGATCAAAATCAGCAAGAAAGAGGCAAACTCGAAAATTCAGAAGTGCTCCTTCTTCACAATGACAAAAAGTTCTTTACAAAGAGTCACTTTTGACTTATATACTAGTGCCCTAAGTTTGGTCCTTTCACACAAGAGACCGGCACTTTATTCACTAAAAGACTAATTTCCTACTATTGTACATGGGTAAATCACTAATCTTCTGTGGGGATGCATCTAGAGGACTCCTCTAGTGCATTTACAACGGAAAATATATACAAGAGTGGTTATGATACAAAAGTTGTGTGTCCAAATCGGAAAAATTTTGGGGTCCGTCTTTTTCTCTGCTTTGTGCGCTCTTTAGCTCTGCAACACTCTCCCCCTCTTCGTCTCTGTCGTCCCTTGACAGACTTTGCTTCGCGCACGCGTCCAGTGGTCCGTGTTGTCTGCAGTTAAACAGACATGCAGATTCGATGGCCTTCTTGATTCAAGCTCTACTACTCGAGAGCCTGTTGCACTTGTCTCGCCTGTTGACTTGGGTTGCCACGCACGCCACCAGTGACTAGGAATGTGCTGTTCTTAGTCACCCTCTTAAACTTTTCAGCCTCTACCCCTTTATAACTTTTGGTCCTCTGATTTGTCCTGGTTGCACACATCTGACCCTGTTGTATTGCTTTGAGGCTGTTTACTTCTTTCCACCGTGCATGACCTGGATGATTTCTCTTTTTGCCTGGTGCGTGCCCCTGCGGGGCTCTGTGCAGAGATGGGTAATGCGCCCCTGCGGGGCTTCCTGCAAAAATGTGTATTTATTGCACTGTCTTAGACTTTGATTTTCTTCTTCTTTTCTTTTTGCTTGATTGTCCCTCTACACATAGCCTGAGAATCTTGAATTGCACATGCCGAATCATTCAGAGATCTTTCATAGTCTATGAGCTTATACAACCCACGACATAAAATGCCAGAAGCAATAATCACATCGCCATTTGAGAGATCATGAACTGTACACCTGTCATCAACAAATTTCACAACCAAGCCAATCTTGGCTAATGCAAAAACTGATAACAGATTCTTTTTGATCCCTGGCACAAATAAAGCATCTGACAAAGTGAAAGAACTACCATCAGCAGTAGTCAAAATGATCTTACCAACTCCCATAACAGGATAAGAGGAGTTGTTGTCGCATGTAACAGTATTCCCTGTAGGGGCAGGCTCGAGTGAAGAGAAAAACTACGCTGTGAGGTAATATGTTTGGTCGCCCCACTCTCAAAGTACCAAACATCTGAGTCTATTGCAGACATGCACTGATCATGAGAAGATGGGTCAAAACTACAGACAGTAGTAAACACCCATTCTTCTTCCTGCACAAGATTCGCATAGTCTGTTTTTGGTGTAGAGGCTTCTCCAACAACCATTCCAGCCTCTTTCTTCTTTGCCTGTTTAGCAGCCACTTTTGGACAGTTCTTTATGATATGATCATTGCCTTTACAGTACTTACAAAACAATTTTTTCTTTTCTGATTTTTTCTCATCTTTGTCTTGGTTCTTTGAATGTGTAGCATTTGCAAATTTCTGCTTACTAGTAGAAGAGCTCCATTTTCCTTTTTCTGACTAGCCAGGAAAGCTTGATCTGCAACTCACATAATGGACCTGTTCTGCCTGGATTGATCTTCCTGCAACAGAACAGAGACTAACTCCTCAAATGATAAGGCATTCAGATTGCCTTTCATCATCAACCGAAGAGTAGAAGCAAAACTCTGATATGAGTCAGGAAGACCATTCAGAACGGTCTGCACAAGTGAGCTATCTGGTATAACCTCATCAGCAAAAATCAACTGTTCCTTCAAATCTTTGATCTTCATTAGGAAACTGTCCATAGAATCACCTTCATTCATGTGCTCACTCTCCAACTGTTGAGATAAGCAACACGAGCCTCATTCCTAGCTTGGTACAATGTGGTAAGTGTATCCCAAGCATCCCTAGCTGTTTTGCAAGAGAGTATGTGAGGAATAATGGCACATTTGACAGACAAAGCTATCAATGCATGTGCCTGGGCATCTCTGCCATCCCAACGAATCTGCTCTACAGTAGGTGCAACAAAAACAGCAGCACAAATAGGAATCTGCACAATATCATCTTTGACACCATCTTCATCAGCTCCAGCACCTCCAGCACCTGTATTTGTAGTACCTGTAGTCACAGGTGTAACAGGATGTCTTTCAACACCCTACACAATGTTCCACAATCCTTTTGCAACCAATACATGTCGCATCATATAAGCCCATAATGGGTAGTTGGTACCATCCAACTTATCCTCAACAGCCAACATACGGAATACATCACTGCTTTCAGCCATGGCCGGTGACTAAAATACCTTGATGCAAAAAATTGATTGTATCTCAAAAAGTTGAACAGAACTACCCAGGCAAGTTCTATTAGACCTGTAGCAGACTTCGAGACGCTTAAACTGGCGAATAGAAACTAGTATATACCTTTGGCACAAAAGGATGAAATAGCTTGCACAAGTGCTACGATAGTGTGTTCGAAGAAGAAGAAGCTTGGAGCACAACACACTAGAGTGAATGTATTACTAGAGAATGTATAAAGATAAGTTGCCCATTAGGGCAATATGCGTATATACAAGCCAGGGGAAAAAAACCTCCTAAAGAGGGAAAAAAATGCCCCGACGGTCCTAGAGTGTTCACACATATCACTACCTAAATATATCAACATATCATGCAAAGCGCTACTAGCTCGTCAGAGTCTGGCATAGTGCCTCTTACTGAGATAGAAGTATCTAAGCTCTTGTACTGCGGTCCTAGACCATTTAGCATAACTGAAACCATATCATCATCTTTGACTTTGCAATTTATGGAAGCTAAATCATCAGTGATCTTTTTAATTTTGGCCAGATAATCGGTTATGGATCTATTTCCATGCCATACACTATGCAATTTTTGCTTTAAGTGAATTTTTCTCACTTCTATCGACGTACCATATATTTTACGAATCATGTCCCAAGCTTCCTTTGATGTGCTAGCCTTCATAATATGTCGAATGAGCCTCTCTGATATACATATCGAAATCCAATGGAGAACATTTCTAGATTTCTCTATCCATGTTTTATATTCATTTTGCTCTTCTACATTCGGGTTATTTGGCAACTTAGGACACTCTTTCTCTGCATTTACTAATCCCCAAAGACCTTTTCCCATCAAGAAATTTTCCATCGTATATGACCATATGTGATAATTGTCTTTGTTCAGCTTATCACAAACTATTTGTGCAATATTATCACCCATTCTTGCAATTTAAGCATTTCTCTATGCAATGCCAATCTTAGGGCAAGGCCTACAAAACATTCGGTAGCATTTCGACTATATTTCTAGATATATGTACCAAAACTTGAATGTTTTTCAAGTAATCTCAATGGTTTTCCTTTTGTTCTAAACACTCTCTATGTATTTATGCACTTATATGCTCATTTTTTACCTCTGCAAAAAAGTTTCAGCAGAGTCTCCTTTGTCCAAAGTATATATGAGCCAAATCAACTATAGTGAATCCACTCCAAAACCCAAACTTTGGGTAAAAGCATCAATAACAGCACATAAATATTATCTAATGGGAGGCCACAAAAACATACATTCATCCCATGATCGGTACACGAGGTCTCTGGAATGTCTTCTCTTTGGCCTTTGACCTATATCACTAGGGTATCTCCAAGAGACGAGAACACCCAAGTTAAAAACTTCACCATGTCGCTCAGTTTTTGTTTAAATTCAATGGTTTTCAGTAGGGTAATATAACCTCACAAGGCGCGTGAGTTGTCCACATTAAGGACCCGCAAAATGCATACATTCATCTCACAATGTGTGAGTATTGTCCATTCAAGGACCCACAAAAGAATACATGACATTGCCAGCCACATGCAATCAGAAGGAAAACGAAATCCAAATGTGTACCTTACAATATAGATAACTTTGCAAAAACCCAAGAATTTGGTCCTTAATTACTAGATAATTTGGCCTCCTTAAGAGAGACTTCCTTTTTTCCTTTAGTGTCTTTATCTCTCTCTTTGTTCTCTTGTTTCTAGTCCCTTGACACCTACAAGGAGCAGCTATGAACTTAACTTCCGTGCTAACAATCGCTACTAGAAATTCAATTTGATTCAATAATAGTGATGGTAGTGCTTGGTAGCTCCACATGCAATTAGGCAATGGTATCTGACTAGCAATGGCTACTACAACTCATGTCCATGGTCTTGAGTGCCTTCAGAAAAGCGCTACAAATTCTCCTGTCGGCAATGCCATTAGAGATCGTCATTGTAGCCATTCAAATCTATCTATTTATTTATCTATCTATCTATCTATTTATATATCTATATATCTATGTATCTATGTATATTTCTTTCTATCTATCCATCAATCTATCTATCTATCTATTTGTCTATCTATCTACCTATCTATCTATCTATCTATCTATCTATCTATCTATCTATCTATCTATCTATCTATCTATCTATCTATCTATCTATCTATCTAACTAACTAACTAACTAACTAGTTTGAAGTCCCAAACAAGCTCAAAAAATTATAAAAATTGATACATGGGCTCTTTTACACCCTTCAAGATTGAGGAATCCTCAACTTGTACAAAATGGAGTGGAAATTATAAAAATTGGGTATTTACAATGAGATATAGTGATGAAAATAGCTATTTTGTTGAATGATTGATTTGTAAGAATGGTTAGGCTTGTTCAGTGCCTCAACTACATTTGTGTGCTCAGTTCTATGCCTAAGCTTTATCTCTGTCATTATCCTTCTTGCTAAGCCCTCTTTGGTTGCTAACACTCCCCCCCTCTTGTGTCTCTCATCCTTGATTAGACCTTTGTTGGACGGGTTGTTCTGTGTAATGGCTTCTAACGCATGTTTTTTTAATCAAAGTTTATGTGCAAGATATACCTTTATTCACTCCCAATCAATAACATCTTTGGATTTCGGATGTGGCATTCTATATTGTTCTAAATGTAAAGCTTGCTCCACTACAAATAACTATAGCAATTGAGTGGGTTTAGATATGAATACTTCAAAGTAGTATTCCCAAAAACCTATTGCAAACATTTCTTCAAATGTCTATTTGTAGCATGCGTGGTAGGTAGTTGATGTGAGTATGCTAGCGGGGATGTAGTACTCATGTCATATACTAAGTCATAATCACCATCTTCAAAGTTGGGTGCATATATGGATGGTGCTTTCACACTACAGAATGTTTTGAGTACTACCTTCACCAATTCAAAGATTTTGAGTCTCACTTGCATGGCTACATTGTTGAAAATCAAGTCTCAATCATGCAAAAAGGCTCAACCATGAGTTTTGCAAGTGGACTAATAAAAAAGGAGGACCCCAAGTCATGGAATAAAGTTAAAAGCTCCACCAAACTCAATCAAATTCAAATCTCATCAAATCAGCCACCAAAAAGTGCACCTACACTGATTGGTGGGTGGATAGCTAGATTCTAGGAAAAGTAAAACTCAATATAAGCATCATCCCGCCTTTTTTTATTGAGTTGTATGCACTCCACGAGTTTCCCACTTAGTTTAGTGAAGTCATAAACTCCAGCAAGCAGCCCCCTTGTTTGCTTACCTCATTTCCTCATGATTTTTCTCCTCTCTATCTAGAGATGTAGTTTGGCTTTTCCAAATCTGATTGTACTAGATTGCAGAGCACGTTTTGCTCTCTCATTGTACTCATTTTCATTGATTTCAAGGTTCATTTGGTCTCACATGTAGTGCCCTGAACGTTTTGAAAGTTTTAAGTTATTTGGCTGAGTTAGTTGTGAGAAATTGCCAACTTTGTGAAGGTATATCTCTACACATAGGTAGAGAGTGTTGCGAACAGGCAGCCTGGTTTGCAAAGCATGATTCTCCCAACTAGAATATCCATTTTGGATGATTTAACACTTTTTGGCTAGCTCTTATAGTCTACTATAAGTATGTGAAATTTCATTTTAAGTATCTCTACTGGTGCAAAGGAAAGGTCAGAATAGTGAGCATATATCATTGCTTGTGGACCTAGTGGAGGGCAGCCATCTTCCATTGTTGCATTGGGTTGTTAGAATGATCTACCATTAGTGGTATCAGAGCCATTTTGGAGGCTTGGAGACATCAATGGGCAGCATATTGAAGACTTGAAGGTATCAAGACAACTCATGGAAGCACAAGGAGGAGTTATCAAAGCAAGAAGACATCAAAAGGGGGCTACGCCGATTGAGATCACAACTAGTCAAAGATTTGCAAGGGAAAAACTATCAAAAGGAAATATCCACACCTTCTAAAGCATACAAAACCTTGAGGAAGCTAGAGGAGCATCATAGATCTCAGTATGGCTGAGTATAATGCACAAATAGAGAAGTTAGAGAAAGGCAATTATCAACCATGGAATTTTAGAGTTAGCAACTACCTTATGGGCAAAGGAATGTGGGGATTAGTGGGAAACACGGAGCCAATGCCTCATGTACATGATCCACCACTTCAAGGGCAGGTCAAGGCACTTAATGAGTTGATAGGAAGGGATATGAGAGTCATATTCATTCTATCCCAACACATAAGCAATAGCATGATAGGGCATATACAAGACTTGGACACATCCAAGAAGGTTTGGGAAATCTTGGACAGATTGTACTCTTCATCAACCAAGGCAAGGAAGATTCAGCTCAAGTATGAGCTAAATAATCTTAGGAAATCACCAAGTACTAACATAAATGAGTACATTTTGAAGGTTAAGGAGCTTGTAGATGCCCTAGGCTCAATTGGGAGCCGAATCGAAGATGATGATCTTGTCACACAAACTCTCAATGGTGTGAGCGAGGATGAAAGGTGGAAAGCTATCACCACATCAATTTATGTGAGGGATTCCCTACCAGAATTTGATCAATTAGTCACATTGATGGTGACCGAGGAGATGAACCAAGGAGGTTCACAAACAAAGGGCAGCCAAGTCCAAGTTTTATATGCAGGTTGAGGCAAAGGCAAAAGAGGTGCACAAGACTCCCAAGGTAGATGGAGAGAAAGGTCAAACTCAAGCTCAAGCAACCAAGAAGGCTCCAACCAAAGCTATGGATCAAGAGGAAGAGGAAGGAGTAGAGGAAGAGGATGAAGATCACATGGAAGAGAAGCATCCAATGGAGAATGCTACAATTGTCGAAAACATAGCCATTATACAAGAGATTGTTGGTAGTACTTCAGCAAATTCAGAAAATGAGAACTTGCTTATGATGTATGGGTCAAGTGAAAGAGTGAATTCAGATTTTACATGGTACATTGATAGTGGTTGTAGCAACCATATGAGTTGCAATAAATATGTTTTCTTTAGTTTACACTCACCCATCACTCAAGGACATGTAGAGATAGGGGATGACACTCAGCACAAGATTACACATGTGGGAGATGTTGCATTGAATGGATCTCAAAGATCGAAGGTGTTGAAGGATGTGTTGCATGTGCCAACCATCACAAAGAACTTGGTTTCAGTAGGTCAAACGGTTGAAAGAGGTTATGAGGTGAGGTTCAATTATCAAGGATGTTTTGTTGAAGACCCCATGCAGGATTACAAGCTCATAGCAAAAGGAAAGAAGCAAGGGAGACTATTCACCATGGCGGTAAAGCCATCAACCCCTCACACTATCTACTTGTCAATTGGAAATAAACAGATTGCAGAAATCGACTTATGGCATAAAAGAATTAGGCACATAAACTTACAAAGGATGAAGGACATGCAAAGGGATGGCTTGGTGAGTGGTCTACCTGATCTTACATCTCAAAATTTGCAACATTTGTGCCATGCTTGTCAATTAGGAAAACAAAGCAGATTGCCATTCAAGAAGGGAGCACATGTGAGCAATGAAGTGTTGAATCTCATACACACAGATGTATGGGGACCTACAAGGGAGCCATCCATTGGAGGTAATAGATATTTTGTCACAGTTATAGATGATCATTCAAGGTTTTTTTGGATGTATTGCATGAATTCAAAGTCAGAGGTGTTTTACCACTTCAAGAGTGTCGAGAATCAAACTCACAACCTCCCGATTAGGAGTACGATGGGCTAACCACTTGCCCCAAAAGCCATGGTTGAGGATTACTTTCTAATCCTCTCTCTTAAGGCATGGTTCAACCATCTCCTACTAGGATTATGTTACATTACTTTCCCCTTAGATTGAGCATTGCCCTCAATGCTCACTTGTGGACCCTCCTGACTCTCTTGGACCCACTTTCCATGCATGAGTGCTTCCACCAAACTCAAACTCCAACCCATGGACCAAATTTGGACCTATACCACCCCCCTCTATGGGTGCCAAAATGCCCATGTGCCTTCATCTAAGGCTAGTTTCACACCCATCGTAGATAAGCACTTCTTCCAAGTGCCCATGGATGTATCATATCTGGTGTACCCTTAGAGGATGTACCCTGAAAAGTGTACCTTGACAAGATGTACCCTAAGACCTGCCACATCGCGCCATGCCATGCCCAATTTCGCAACTAGGCTCTGATACCAATGTCGGGAATCGAACTCACAACCTCGCGGTTAGGAGCATGATGGGCTAACCACTTGCCCCAAAAGCCATGGTTGATGATTACTTCCTAATCCTCTCTCTTAACGCATGGTTCAACCATCTCCTACTAGGATTATGTTACATTCCTTTCCCCTTAGACTAAGCATTGCCCTCAATGCTCACTTGTGGACCCTCCTGACTCTCTTAAGTGTTGAAAGACCTCTTTTACTCCTTCTTGCTGCTCTATAGTCCTTGACAAACTTCAGCAAACACGCACACAGAGAGATACGTTCGTGTTACCTCCCAGCCACGTCCGAAGCGATTCTCTATTGCGTGAGACTCATTCCAAGGCTCCCTCTATTTAATTCTTCTACCCTCTAATATCATATACTGAGATAAACATATGAATTTCATGTGACATGTGACATTTCCTTCCCCTTGAAAACATTTTCATCCTTGAAAACATTTTCATCCTTGAAAATGTAAATGAAATGTCCATAATGATAGAAGAAAGTGCTCGGACTCCTCTAAATTCCATGTACTCTATGTACATGGTCATCTCTGTGTGTTGTTTCCCCATATCATTCCCCTTACAAAGTCTCATATGAGATCATCTCAAAGGTGGGAAACCGTCTGAGTGGTGCCTACTATCTCCCATGTATACTCCACTTCCATACTTTCACTCCCATGACATACAACATCATCCAAATGACCTAAGTCCATATGATATATAGTCTATGGAATAATAGTATAAGAAGCAAGTGTAAAGTGCCAAGCGTATAGGCTTGACCATATCATATTGGAGATAATAAACCATAGAATCCTCTAAAGTATAGAACAAAGTCCCATAACTAGTGAATCCAAACACATCTAAGACTAAATGATAGGTTTCCCTCATACCACTCTAGGTCTCCCTAACCTTGAGTGTACTCACAAGTAATAGTTTAATCTAAACTACCTTGTGATCTATGCAAATCCATCATCTAGTTCATATATAAGAATTTCTTGGTAGTAAAATATAATCTATACATTTCACCCACCAAGAACTTTGTGGTTTGTCATCCTTTACCATTGGACTAAGTTCTATTGGAAGAGCATTTATTGGCACTAGTGCAAACTCTAAAATATTCTCTTCCCTGTAGTTTGCCATATAAATGAAAAATGCATTCCTTTTGAGATTCAGATAATCCCTAAGTACCCATCCTCCTAACTGATGTTTACACATCATGCTCATGATGTAAGACCAACTAAGAGTTTGGTACCTCCATAGGTTAGATATCTCCATATCTCCTAGAAACCCTAAAAAAGAAGAGTCGTACTCAACTCCCAGGCTCACTAATGTCAAGAATTAGATCATCTCATCTAGTTAAAGACCATCACTGGAAATAAACATGACTAGTTCTCTCTAGAGTCACCACATGAGACTTAATATAACCATCATGATTAACTGATCCTCATCTTGTATTTGATAGAAGAGTGCCACTTCTATCTAGACAACGAAAATGAAAAAGTGAAACTCTCTCCCTATCTCTCTCTGAATAATCTTCTCTAAGGAAAAGAGCTCTGGTCGTGGAATTTATTCCACTTTCCCTTTCCCTTTGGAAGAGACTCCTTATGAATTCATTTTCTCTACTCCTCTATAACTGAGAACACATATATAAGTTCTCCATACTTTTTCCTCCCCAAAATAGTGGAGAATCATACTCCCATGTTAATAAAAATGACATTGAAAAGTAGAGGAAATGAATTCCTTCTGAAATGTAGACTAAGAGATGTGTCCTAAACACCTCGTCTCTCTAAAGGAAAACATATTCTATTCTTCTCCTTTCCTTCTTTCTCTCTCAAAGATCAAGAGCTAAAGTGAGACCACTAAGCTGAAGTGAGATCTCTCATAGATCTCTGAGCTGATTGTCACTTTCTCCATTCCTTAAAAGAGAAACTTATGAATTCATTTGCTCCTCTCTTCCATACTAATGCATAATCCCTCATTACATACATTCCTATGAAGATGGAGAACATATCTCCCCTAGCTAATGGTGTATAGTGAAAAGTGGAGAAAAAATAAATTCCTAATAAGGGTCAAAGCCCTCTATTAAAATGGTCAGCAATGATATGACATGATACCATAAACACATGTGTATCCATACTAAAAAGCTATCTTTTCCAACCGTCCTCTATGGATGGATCTATACGATCCCATGAAACTCATGGAATAATGCTTCCTAAAAACTCGAAAATGAGTATGTGATACCAATGGTGATAAAATCACCCATCACATTCTCTATTGGAAGAATAAATCTTCCCTAAATTATGAAGGATAACTGCCAATCCTAAGGAGATGTCTACTAAGAGCTCTCCTCTGATCTAGTGAGACATGATGCCATGAATGATGAGTCCTTTTCTTCTTGGCCATAGAAGAAGAGTGCTCAAAGGGAATTCGTTTCCACTGTGCCATAAACTTTGTTATCATATGCCATTCATGTGAGTGCTTTTCTATTAGGCATCCACATCATGACCTTTTTTCTCTTCTATTTAATATTTATTGAACCTTTTGGGGCTTTCAAACTAGATCTCTTCCTCTATGGGCTTAGGGTTTGCTTTATCTCTTTTCTTTTTCTTGGTTACTATTAGTGTCTCTTCTTCTTTTGATCTTTCCTCTTCTTGAGTTCCGACTTCAATTAGATAGAGATACTCTTCCTTGGAAGCACAAAAAGTCTCCATGAGGATGGACTCTTCATCTTTGTCATTGTCTTCCTTGGGTTCATGCACATGAGGTTCACTCTTCAATAACTTAATCCTACATGATTGGTCCTATCGGCTAGAATTTTTGCCCAACCATGTTGAAGATTCACTCATTAATTCGACATAAAGACCTAAAGATGTATGAAGCTTGAAGAAAGACGAAGAGAAGCAGAAACAAAGCATTCAGAAAAATCAAAGCCTTAGTGAAGGGACAAATTCAGGATTGTAATATAGTTCATAGAAACTTCCAGAATTATGAGTTTTTGAATCTCGGATCAAAAACTGTATATAAGAGAGTTGAGAGAATGTTTAGATGTGCGCAATAGACATAGTAGATGCAAGAGTGCATATGTAGAGATGAATAATAAAACCTGAAATGTCGGGTATTCATCTGAGAGAGAGATGGTAAGGAAGAACTACTCAGAATAGGAGAGTTTTCCATGGCTATGAGCAAAGTGAGGCCAAGCCATTATGTACACATCTTCTCTAATAGAAAACACATAGTTATGTGGAAAGATCTGAGCTCATTCTCCTTGTGTGAAGAAATCTAAATGATCTCATGTTACTGTGAAAGTTAGTTAACAGCTACAGTTTTCTTAGTACACATTTTATGGTATTTCTACAAGTTAGATCTCACTGTATAGTGTAAAGTTTTTCATGGGAGATAGCTTATCTTGAAGCTATTAGTCACAACTACAAACTGTTCAAAGAGTTTTGTAAAACGGGACATGTACACACAGTACTAAGTCTGACCGTAAAGGCATCCAGAACTGGTGAAGTTTTTTCTTCAAACTTTAGATAAAGTTCATTCACTGAAGGAAGCTCAGGTATTATTTCCTTACTTCAATTACAAGCATTTGAAGCAACTACAAACAGAATTGCAATTGATTCTGGTAAGATTCCGGTAAGATTACAGTGCCAGTCCGGTAACATTCCGGTGAAGTTCCGGTGATATTCTGGTAAGTTCAAAACTCAGTTTTTGCACATCTGAGTAACGGAAAGAATATCTAACAGTAAGCATACAAAGAATTATAAAGACTGAAATAAATTAGTTCAAAATTGAAGCCTGAAGAAAAGGCAAAGTTTTCAGTAAAGTGAATTTTCAGATTTCACTAAATACAATTATAAAGTTTTCAGTTTCAGGAAGTTTGCTAAGCTACTGATGATTATAGAGGTGTTCTAATATCACTCTATCTTAGTTCTTGTGGCGTGGCAAATTCCCAGCTTAGTTTACAAGCTTTTGCCACGAAGCCAACAAACCATATGGTTCAAAATCTTTGTACGAAAATACTAGGGGTGCATAGCTTGGGCCTTGAACTCATCTAGGGTTCTCCTTAGCACCTACTTCTTGATCGGTTATTCTTTTCTCTTCTTCCACTGCAACTTTGCACACCCATAAGTGGGTGTCCTCATACATCCATGAGGAACCTAATCCTATGGAGTGCACTGACTCCGTGTCATCTCATGCTCTATGGACTAGGTTCCATTGTAACAAGGATACGTCTATATGTGAATAATCCTTGGTGTTGACTTTATTGCTGACTCCTAAATGTTCCAACACTTCCATAAGAAGGTGGTAGCAATAGCAACACGCACACTTAAGTCCAAAATAGCTTTCATTGTGTAACCCTGATAAGTGATAGGGAGAAAGGTATTCCCTTCTTCTCCTTTTCTCATATCACCTATTTTATCCAAGGGCATCTTGGGTATTATCTTATGTGATCCTACTTAGGAATGGGTTTTAGCTACTTTTGGCATTTGATTGGCTATGTGTTTCCACAATTTAGGTTTGATTTTGAGTAGCTCCTCCAAAGTGAGATGACACTATACCTTAGTATTCTTCACTACCTCGATGTTTCTAGGTACAACTGACTCCTCATTTCTTACCATGATAGTGGGGGCCTTCATCTGAATAGACTTAGACTCCCATGGGCCTCTGAAATGAGGTAATTCCTATAAAGAGTTTGACTCACACATGACCGCTTCCATCCAAAACATCTTTGGAAGATGCTTTTCTTTAACCATACATCATGAAATTTCAAGCAGTGTTCTATTCTTGCACTTTGCAAGACCATTTTTTTAACGTGTATATATTGCATGTTGCACCATCAATGAACGTAAATAAGTACACACATTCATGCCAAAAGATGAAGTCTTGACTAGACCACATACATCACTATGAACAAGTTGCAATATTTTTGTAGTATGTAATTCACCATCTTTGGGAAAAGGAGCACGATGCATTATCCCAAGTATACAAACTTCACATGCATGTTTTTCAATGGACTTGAGTTTTGAAACCAATAACCATAAAGAGTACTATTGAAGTTCAAATTACCAAAATGAGCATGCCATAACTTCATTTCAACCATAGAACAAGTATGTGTAAAAAAGGCATTTGAGGAAACTCTTTTATATGTATCCAAGTGATACAAGCCAATGCATCATGTCCAACCATCACAATAACATCACCATTGCTGAAATCATGAACCATACATTTTTTATCAAAAAAGTGAACATGAATTACAACACTAGCAACAATAGGAACCGAAATCAGATTTTTCTTGATACCTAGTACATACAATGAATTCTTGAGAATAACAACACCTCCATTTGTAGCCTTCACTTGAATTTGTCCAACTCCAATAATATGATAAGAAGAACTGTTTTATTTGGAGCTAGACGTCTGCTGAAGCAGGTGAACAGCACAAGGAAGAAGAAGAGGCTTGGAGCACAAACACACAATACTGAATGTATTGCTAGAGAATGTACAAAGATAAGTAGCCCATTAGGGCAATAGGCATATATACAAACCGGGGGAAAAAAACCTCCTAAAGAGGGAAAAAAGTGCCCCGACGGTCCTAGTGTGTTCACACACATCACTACCTAAATATATCAACAAATACCCCCTGGGAGTGATGCGGTGAACAAGGAGCTCGCACTCATGTATAACGAAGTGCCAAGCTATGTGGAAATCACAACACAAAAGGAAGTAAGCCCAAAGCTTTGCAAAAAGCTTCAAACTTCTCCCTAGGCAGAGCCTTCGTGAAAAGGTCTACTATGTTCTCATGCGTGGGCACATATGCCAAGCTGATCTCCCCAGCAGAGAACCTCTCCCTGACATAGTGATAATGCACCTCAATGTTCTTAGTGCGAGCATGGAACACAGGGTTCCTCGCAACTACCAATGCGCTCTGACTGTCAGTGAAGATGGCCGTGGCAGAAGACTCGCCAACACCCAAATCAGCCATAAGGCATCAGAGCCACACACACTCAACAGTCACTATGAAAGTTGCCCTATTCTCAGCCTCACAACTGGAAGTGGCCACAGTAGGCTACTTCTTGCTCAACCAAGATATACATGAGCTACCAAGCATGAAGCAAAAACCACTGGTGGACACACGAGTGTCATAGCAACAGCCCAATCAGAGTCAGAAAAAGCATGCAAATATGGCGGTAGTGATCCCCCCTTGGGAAAAAACAACCCAAGTAACCGAGTACCACTCAAGTAGCGAACGATGTGCTTAACTGCCTTCCAATGCATAAACTTGCTCATCTGTGAGACAGCAAACTGAATATCTGGCCGAGTAATGCATAAGTAAATCAAGCATCGAACAGCGTGCTGATAGAGAACAGCATCAAATGCATCTCCAGCATCATGAAGACTCAATCATAAACCTGTCTCCATAGGAGTGGCAATAGGCTTACAGTCTTCAAGGCCAAAACGCTGTAATAATTTGTCAATATATTTCGTTTGACACAAAGCCATTCCACCATCAACTTGCATAAACTGAATGCCCAAATAGTGATGCAAATGCCCCAAATCAGACATCTCAAATGAGGCATGCAAATCAGCCTTGAAATCAGCAATATGCTTCTCAATAGGACCAGTGAGCAGCATGTCGTCAACATAGACAATAATGATCAGAAGCACATCATTAGCATGCTTAACATATAAGGTGCTTTCAGTTGGACTATTCTCGAAACGATGTGTAACAAAATAGGCATGTATCTTCTCATACCAAGCACGTGGTGCTTGCTTTAAACCATATAATGCCTTCTTTAACGTGCACACCTGGTTTTCATGCCCTTTCTGTACAAAGCCATGGGGCTGAAAAGCATACACTTCTTCATGCAAGTCACCATTCAGAAATGTTGTTTTAATGTCCAACTGATGTACATTCCAACCATGATGGGTTGCAAGTGCACAAATACTCCGAACAGTAGTCATATGGCATGTAGGTGCAAAGGTCTCATCAAAATCAATGCCTCTTTCTTGTGCATAACCCTTTGCAACAAGCCTACCCTTATACATGTCAACTGTACCATCAAGTTTATGCTTCAGCTTCTATACCCACTTAGTGCCAATGGCCTTCTTGCTAGGAGGCAAGTCACATAAAGACCATGCACCATTCTTCATTATAGCATCATATTCAGATTGCATAGCAGCCATCCAATTTTCTGAATTATATGCTTCATCAAAAGAAATAGGCTCATTCTCATCAGAGAGACTAGACGCAGCCATAGCATAGCAATCTGATGCAAAGGAGGCACTATGAGAGCCTGAACAAGTACAATATGACAAAGGTGCATCTAATTTGTTGTCTCGCAAAGTCTGCACAAGCCATTTTGGCATAGTTTTTGCCTACTCAATATCAGCTCTCTCATCAACAAGTGCATCATGTAAATCTGCATCAGAAATGGAATGATCTGCATCATCATATAAAACCTGCAAAGGCTGAGAAGTTGCCTCATTAGGACTAGCACTAGACTGTCCACCTGTAAAAAGAGGCATCAAAGTAGCATACATGTCTTTGGAGCTAACATATGTCTCCTTAGTACATGAAAGCAATGGTTGAATAGCATCTTCCATTTAGACAACATCACGGCTAACCAGAATGCATTTAGTCTGTGGATGATACAGACGATAGCCTTTACTTTCAGAATTGTACCCAACAAAAATACATTTTACTGCTTTATCATTCACTTTTCTGCGATGTTGTTGAAGCACTAATGCATATGCCAAACAACCAAAAACACGCAGATGAGCAACAGATGGCTTGGGATCATGCCAAGCCTCATATCGAGTGATAGACTACAATGCTTTAGTGGGACACCTGTTCAGTACATATGCTGCACACATGATAGCCTCAAGCCAGAAACTATGTGGTAAAGCCTCACTCTTGACCATGCACCTCGCCATCTCCATGAGTGACCTATTCTTTCGTTTAGCAACTCCATTCTGTTGAGGTGTATACGGCACTGTACACTGTTGTTTTATCCCATGTTCAGCCAAAAATGCATTAAAATCAGAAGACATATACTCCCCCCCTCATTCAGAACGGAGGGTGCCCATTTTACATGCTGACAGATTTTCCGCCAAAACCAAAAACTGTTTAAAGCACATGAACGCTTCAGACTTTGCTTTGAGTGGATATACCCATACATGCCTGGAAAAATCATCAATGAAAGTCACGAAGTAAAGATAATTGCCAAAAGAAGGTGTCTGCATAGGATGAGAGACATCACTATGTAGAAGTTGCAATTTCTGAGTAGCCCAAACTGAACCATCTTTTGGAAAGGATGAACGCTGCATTTTGCCCAAAATACAGCCTTCACAAACATGTTTTCTAGGTGCCTCAAGTTTGGGCAAAGAGGACACCATTTCAGATTTTTGCACGTGTAGCAAACTAGCAAAATTCAGATGACCAAAGCGTGCATGCCAAAGCTTTGCATCTGACATAGCCTGAGAATCATTTACTGCACATGCCAAATCATTTACAGATCTTTCATAGTCTATGAGCTTATACAGCCCACGACATAAAATGCTAGAAGCAATAATCACATCGCCATTTGACAGATCATGAACTCTACACTTGTCATCAACAAATTTCACAACCAAGCCAATCTTGGCTAATGTAGAAACTAATAACAATTTCTTCTTGATCCCTGGCACAAATAAAGCACCTGACAAATTGAAAGTACTACCATCAACAGTAGTCAAAATTATCTTACCAACTCCCATAACAGGATAAGAGGAGTTGTTGGCGCATGTAACAATATTCCCTTAGGGGCAGGCTCGAGTGAAGAGAAGAAACTATGCTGCGAGGTAATATGTTTGGACGCCCCACTGTCAAAGTACCAAACATCTGAGTCTACTGTAGACATGCACTGCTCATGAGAAGATGGGTCAAAACTGCAAATAGTAGTGAATGCCCATTCTTCTTCCTGCACAAGATTAGCAGACTCCGGTTTTGGTGTAGAGGCTTCTGCAACAACCATTCCAGCCTCTTTCTTCTTTGCCTCTTTTGCAGCCAGTTTTGGATAGTTCTTTATGATATGATCATTCCCTTTACAGTACTTACAAAACAATTTTTGCTTTTCTGATTTCTTCTCATCTTTATCTTCCTTCTTCGAATATGCAGAATTAGCAGATTTCTGCTTACTAGTTGAAGAGCTCCATTTTCCTTTGCCCTTCTGACTAGCTAGGAAAGCTTGATCTGCAACTGGCATAATGGACCTGTTCTACCTAGACTGATCTTCTTGCAAGAGAACAAAGACTAACTCCTCAAATGACAAGGCATTTGGATTACCTTTCATCATCAACCGAAGAGTAGAAGCAAAACTCTGATATGAATCAGGAAGACCATTCGGAACGGTCTACACAAGTGAGCTATCTGGTATAACCTCATCAGCAAAAATCAACTATTCCTTCAAGTCGTTGATCTTTGTTAGGAAAATGTCCATGGAATCACCTTCATTCATGTGCTCACTCTCCAACTGTTTTCGGAGGTAAGCAACATGAGCCTCATTCCTAGCTTGGTACAATGTGGTAAGTGTATCCCAAGCATCCTTAGGTGTTCTGCAAGAGCGAATATGAGGAATAATGGCACGTTTGACAGGCAAAGCTATCAATGCATGTGCCTGGGCATCTATGCCATCCCAGCGAATCTGCTCTACAATAGGTGCAACAAAAACAATAGCACGAATAGGAATCTCTGGAATATCATCTTCCACACCATCTTCATCAGCTCCAGCACCTGTATTTGCAGTACCTATAGTCAGAGGTGTAACAGGACGTCTTTCAACACCCTGCACAATGTTCCATAATCCTTTTGCAACCAATACATGTCACATCATATAAGCCCATAATGGGTAGTTGGTACCATCCAACTTATTCTCAATAGCCAATATACGGAATACATCACTGCTTTCAGCCATGGCCGGTGACTAAAATACCTTGATGCAGAAAATTGACTGTATCTCAAAAAGTTGAACAGAACTACCCAACCGAGTTCTACTAAACCTGTAATAGACTTCAAGACGTTTAAACTGGCGAACAGAAATTGGTATATACCTTTGGCACAAAAAGATGAAATAGCCTGCACAAGCACTATGATAGTGCGTTCGGAGGCCAAAACGAGCTCAGATCACGATTTCGGCACCATAAAGCGAAGCCGTTTTGATCTCGGAAACACACTGAGTATGCTCACCAAAATCCGTGTGATTCTGAGACTGCAAACGGAGGAGTGTCGACGGTGCCCTAGATGAAGTGACGACCTGCTCTGATACCAATTGTTGGAGTTAGACGTCTGCTGAAGCATGCGAACAGCACAAGGAAGAAGAAGAAGCTTGGAGCACAAACACACAATACTGAATGTATTACTAGAGAATGTACAAAGATAAGTAGCCCATTAGGGCAATAGGCGTATATACAAACCGGGGGAAAAAAACCTCCTAAAGAGGGAAAAAAGTGCCCCGGTGGTCCCAATGTGTTCACACACATCACTACCTAAATATATCAATATTTTTCACATACAATATGTCCTCCGTTGCATGCATCTTTCAAAGATGCAAAAAAAAATTACATGACGTGATATGTTTTGAAGAACCACTATCAAAACTCCAATTTGAATCAGCCTCATTCACAATCATACATGTAGAATGAGATCATGAATCATATTGACATGTAACAACACATGGCCAAACACCTTGAGCAAAATTAGCTTCATCATTCTTTGGATTATATGCATTCTCAACAATAGACATGTTGGATTCTTTCTTATTTTTATTATGCTTGCAAAGTTTTCTACACTCATCAACGATATGCCCAACCATTTGAGAATACTTCTACCTTTTCTTTTTTTTTCATATCACCATCAAGAAAGGAGGAAGTGGAAGAGGAAGAGTGAGTCTTTGGTTTTGATGAACCCAAAGTTGAACCATACTTGCTTTTTCCTTTTTTTGTAATAGCACGTGCTTGCATTCGCTTAAGAAAACGAGTTCTATTCACTTTGATTGCTCTTCCTGTAAAAGAAGAGACACAACCTCATCAAAATTGTACGTATATGGATTTACTTTTGCAACCAAATGGTGTAGTACCAAAGCTTTAAAAAGACTCCAACAACCCTTTAAGTACTGTAGAAATGAGTGATGCATCAGGAATGATCTCGTAAATGTTTTCCAATTTCTCTTTCAAATCCTTGATGCATGTAACATATACATCCACTAACTTGTTTTCAATAATATATACATTTTCAAGTTGCTTTCTCAAGTAAGCAGTTTGTGCTTCATCATGCAGTGCATACAAAAAAGCAAGTGTATCCCAAGCTTTTCTTGAAGTAGTACATGATAGAATGTGTGGAACAATATGTCATTTTCATAGAAAGAACAATCAATGCATGAGCTTGACCATCATTTCCATCGCATATAAGTTGTTTTTGCATAGATAAGGCATAGCCATTATACTTGACGAAGATCCTAGATCTATGACAATATGTTGCATTGTAGAAGAACAATGGGGTCAATTGTCGAAATCTTCCACTATGTTCCATAGTTGCTTTATAACAAGAACATGCTTCATCATGTGAGAGCACATTGGATAGTTGGTCCATCAATATTATCTTCATCTTGATGCATGCCAAAGAAGTCATTCTTGCTTGTCATTGCACTAAAGATCAAAATTAGCAAGATATGAACAACAAAGTTGAAATTCAAGTTGAAACGTAGCTCACAAACTATAATTTTGATGGCAAATTTGAGTGCAAGAATGGCTTTGAAAGGGGGTAAAACCTTAGACTTGCACCTTGAGGAAATGATCTCACAGTGTTGAAATTTATAAGTGTATGCTCTCGAACCAATTTTCATACACTTTCTACAGCTAGGAATTGTTCTTCTTCATACATCAATCAAGCAATGCAATGATAGAAGGTGAAGCGTTGGAAAGTGAGAGATTTGAACGAATTTAAAAAAGCACGAATAAAAGAAAATATGCATTGTTAATATATTCGATAGTGATGTGTGCATTTTATGTGTGCAAACACACTTAGGGGCATGGAGGCATATTTTTCCCCCTTAGGAGGTTTTTTTCCCTAGCTTGTACATACACCTATAGCCCTAATGGGCTACTTACTTTTGTACATTCCTAATGAGAATGAGCCTTTCTCTTTTGATGAGACACATAATTCAGAAAAAGTAGGTGACCCACATGGGTTTAAGCTTGTTGTTAATAAAAAGGAGGACTTGATGATGCCTGGAGGGGGGGGATTTCTTACAATTAAGGATCTTTTTGCTAAGGAGGAACAGTGATTTCTCAATCGACCACTCTTTAGGGGAGTCACCAAAGTTAAAAGCGCATCTTTCTCACCATATCTTCCATAGGACCTCCCCTCTGACGGCGTTCCAGAGAGTCACATAGTAGCCGATCGCTCCTCCCAACAGAGCCTACTTCCAACTACTATGTTTCTGGAGTCTAATTTTCTTTCTAACAAACTGCCAAATCCTGTTGGAGTTGGGACAAGAAAAGAAGATGTGAAAAACATCGTCAATGGATGAATAGCAGCGTTTGCACCAAGGGGGAGTCCCACAAATTTTGCTAGCCTTAAGGTTGGTCCAGATTCCACGATGAATAAGTTGCCATAAGAGGACAAAACTTTTTATTTCTATGAGGGGGTGCCAAATAGCCATGAACTTCATGTCCCACCAACGCCGCGTCCATGACAGGCACCACTTCCTGTTGAGGTTAACATGATAATCAATGGTTTCCTTGATTTTTGGAATTTTTGATTGGCAATTACCATTGTGCCATCTGAGACCAAGCGAGCTCGGTGTGTCGTGCCCCATGAGAAGGTGAACTTTAGAGAGGTCCCAGGGAAGATGTCTGCTTTGTAGAGTGTTCCATTCTTCATAGGAAATGTTGATGCTACGGTGTATATCCTCAAAGTTGATCCACTGATTGGTGTCTTGCTTCCAAAGATGTTTCCATTTTTTGAAGCCTTTGATCCATAGCCTCTTGGCATTATGAATGTTCCAAGGTTCCACAATCCAGATGCCATGGATCGTGAATGAGATAGAGTCCCTTTGTCTCATACCAGCCACCCACTTCCAATCTTTGCTTATTATTGTGAAGCTTTTGATTTTATTCCAACTCTTCCATAGGGAGCACACATGATTCGAGCCTTTCGGGAAGACCGGGATCCAGGAAAACAAAAGGGTCAGAATGTCAAGATTCTTCCAATTCGGCAATCCCATGAGAGCCAACTTATTCTTGTTTCTGAAGATCAGCTTGGCCCAAGAGGCCTCCCCATTGCACCACACCTTGATCAACCATTTTGCCACTAGTTTATTATCCATGCTGCCAATGTCCAAAATGCCAAGGCCTCCACTATCTTTTTGCATGGTGCAAATGGACCACTTGATTTTAGGCAACCCCCTCCTATTGTGGTCGTCTGTCCAAAGGAAGTTTCTACAAATACTTTCCAGTTTGGACAAATCTTGTTCTTTCAGTCTCCAACAGGAAAGGAAGTAGATGGTCGAAGAAATGAGGAACGTGTTGATAACCATTGCATGACCCGCGAGATTGATTTGCATTCCTCTCCAATAGTTTATCTTGTTTTCAAGCCTCGCTAGCACCCAGTTCCACCTCTGCTCCATTGTGATACCAAACCCCAAGAAAAACCCGAGAGGCCGAAAAAATTGGCCCTGTGGAATGAGATGGCAGCCATGATCAGTGAGAAGGGAGGGCAGGATCCCAACAATAGCTCTGAAAGTAGTCTTAGAGTGGTTGATTTTGGATCCAGAGGCAACGCAAAAAGTATCCAAGCACCTCCAAAACATCTCCAGGCTGGTACTATCATTGTGGATAAACATATTCATATCATTGGCAAAGATTCTCATAATGATCTGTCCATGGTCATGTGGCAAATGGAGGCCTTTGATATTGCCAGCTTCAATCTGATGATCCACGAGCCAGTTAAACCCTTCCATGGCAAAGAGAAGGGGATCCAACCAGCACCCTTGTCTTATTGATCTTCTAAGTTTGATCACCTTTGAAAGTTTTCCATTAACATTAATTTGAGTCGACGCATTTGCAAAAAGGGTCGACATCATCTTGGTGAAATTCTCACTAGATACGAGGTATTTAAGTCACTACAAAATATAGTCCCATTCCAGTCTTTCATAGGCTTTATCAAAGTCGATCTTGAGGAAGACCACATCTTGTCTTTGACTCATTTGTAAAGTCAAGACCCTCCCAGATATCTATAATGGTTTCCAAAATTCACCTACCAATGACGAAGCCTTTTTGGTCCTCGCTTAACCACACTCTCAGATGGCTGTAAATTCTGTTGGCTATGACTTTGGAAATGATCTTATATCCCATTTGGAGCATCGTAATTTGGCGCCAGTTCTCAATTCTATTCTTTTCCCCTTTTTTGTGTATTAACTTGATAATGCCATTGTTGAGACAAGTCAGAAGTGCACCAAACCCGAGCGCCTCTTGCCAGACCAAACAAAGAGGGGTGGCGATCACCAACTTGAAGGACGTAAAGAACTCATTACTGAGCTCGTCTGGCCCCGGGATTTTACCACAAGGGAGGGCATCAATGACTTCAATGATTTCTACTTCTGAGATAGCGGCATCAAGCAGGTAACAAAGGTTGAGCGGGATCCTATGAGAGGAAACTCTAGAAATGGCCACCATGTAGTCTCGTCTATGGTGGCAGAGGGGGTCGAGATCCCAGGAGTCCCGTAAAGTGCTCCTCAATGATCCTGAAATTATCTTCTTTTGTATTGCAAACATTGCCATTTGAGTCTAACAATAGGGGGATCGATTCTCTGTTTTGTTTCCTTTTAAGGATATGGCACATCTCTTTGGTGCGTATGTCGGCTTTGCCAACCCACCACTCCTTAAAGAAAATTCATAGATTTTTCCTTTGAATTTCTTCCTCATACCTCAGTAGTGCTTTGATTTTTTGTAGACCTTTTTGGGTGTAACAAGTCTCCTGATCTTCAATCACAATCACAATCCCACACCAAATAATAAACTTCGGCACAATAAGATAGGAAGAAGAAGAACAGAGTATATGCAGAACAAGAAGAGAGAGAATTTTATTATCTGTGTAGATTTACAAATAGTTCTGATCTGCATTACAAAATCTATCAAATAGCTTCAATGTGAAAACTCATCCACCCGACCACCCTCGAGCTGATCTCAATCCCAATCTCAATCACAATCACAATCACAATCTCAATCCCAATCCCAATCTCAATCGCAACCTCAGAAGTTGAAAACGATTGTGATCAATGTACGACCATCATCCTTCCCTATCTTTCCCTCTTCATCTTTTTAGATCTCCACCTTTTTCGGTAATGCACGAATAATCACGCCTTCCTAGTCATGCCCTCTTAGAATCTGCATGCTCCAAGATAGCGTTTTTTCGCATGTCTCATGCAGGACTTCGAGACCACCCAACAATCTACTTTTCATGTCCACCTCAAGAATCGTACCTGCAAAAATAGAGGCGATCCTTGCAACACACTCATACATATGTCAATCCCCCAAAATAACCCATATACCCATGTGCCTTTTCTAAATCAGCAAACATGAATAAGATGAATGAAGGCTTCTCTTTTTTTTTTAAGTGTTGGAAAACGGTAGTTTTCCAAGCCCTGTAACTCAAAAATGGTGAGGAATTAGCTTAAGCTTGTGAGACACAAAAATATTCAGTTTTTCAATTTGTACAATAGTGTTAGATTCGCCTCAGGTCCAAATCTGCTTCCAGATATCACTTTTGGGCCCTGTAAAATCAAAAATTCTCGAGAGAGAGATGAAAAAACATGAAAAACCTCTTCATTAACCTATCTTCATGGGACCAAATGAGACATAAAACATAGGAACTACAAAAAATTCAATCAAGCAAAGTTTTTCTACTAAGAATAGTCTTTTTCTCTCATACAACACTTTTTCAGATTCCTTCATCTTCATGCTCAAATTTAACACATAAATTTCATCCGACAACTTTCTAGAGAGAGAATGTAAAAACTTATTGCTACAAAATTTTGCAGACATGATCAGAATATCCTAAACATAAAATTTCATTATTACCTACACATATCCTTTTTTTTTTTGAAAATCAATGTGACAGCTTACAATTCTCTCCCTCTTTTAAGAACTATGTCCTCAGAGTTGGAAAGAAGGATAATGTTCCATAAACTCATCTAAACCAACCCATGTTGAATCTTCAATATGATATGCAAACCACTTAACTAAAATTTCTATTATTTCGCGATTCCTAAGATTTCTTATTCTCCTATCCATTACAACTTTTGGTTCAAGCTCAAAAGTGGCATCTTCCCTCAACTTAGATTTGTCCTGCAAAATGTGATCAACATTAAGAACATACCTTTTAAGTAATCCAACATGGAAAACTGGATGAATTTTCAAAGTGCTAGGTAGATCAAGTAAATATGCAACAGAACCAACTTTCTTTAAGGTTTTAAAAGGACCAACATAACGTGGAGACAATCGAGGATCTTTGCGTAAAACTAGATTTGATTTTGAAGGATTTACTTTCAAAAAAACTAGATCATTTGTTCTAAATTCCAAGGATCTCTTTTTGAGATCATAATATAATTTCTGACATTTTTGTGCATCTTTCATGTTTTCCCTTACCTTATTTAGCTCCAAATCCATATTTTCAAGCATCTGTTTGGATATCTCAACCTGATTTTGTGAATTAAAAAGTGAATGCGGCAGCAAACAATTATAGACATACATTGCTTCAAAAGGTGTCATCTTAATAGAGGAATGCCATGCACTATTATAAGCATACTCAACCAAAGGCAAATATTCAGTCCAATTGTTTTGTTTATCATTCACATATATACGTAACATATCCTCAAGCACCCTATTAACCCTCTCGGTCTCACCATCAGCTTGAGGATGAAATGTAGTACTCATGCGTAATTCTGTTCCTATGGATTGAGAGGCTGCTTTGCAAAAATTAGATGTAAACCTTGCATCCCTATCAGAAACTAGACTTTTAGGTATACCATGTAACCTAAAAATTTCTTTTATGAAAAGTCTAGCAACATGCAAAGTTGTATCAGTTTTCCTCATGGAAAGAAAATGTGCCATCTTTGTGAGACGGTCCATGACAACAAAGATGGTATCATGCCTTCTTTTGGTCACAGGAAACTTTGTTATGAAATCCATAGAGATGGATTCCCATTTTTGACCAGGCACATCTAATGGTTGTAACATACCAGGACTCCTTTTAAATTCAACCTTAACCTGTTGACATTTCAAACATTCTGTCACATACCTCTTAATATCATATTTCATTCATGGCTAGAAACATGAAGCTTTCACTTTTGCATAAGTCCTAAAAAAACCAGGGTGTGCAGAGAAAGGTGCATCATGATATTCATGCAGAATCTTTTCTTTTAAAACAGATTATGAAGAAATACATAAACAAGAATTACAATACAAATCATTGTTTTTCAAATGAAATTTTCCCTGAAACATAGAACCTGGATTCGTGCTCAAAAATTTCAAGATTGCTGCATAAAATAAATCATCTTTTTATTCTTTTCCAATATCAAAATCAGAGGATAAAATAGAAATCGAACAGCATAAAGGTTTACGACTCAGAGCATCGACCACTTTGTTTTCTGTTCCTGCTAAGTATTTAATGTCAAAATCATATTCACTTAGCAATTCGATCCATCATTTTTGTCTATTGTTAAGTAAAGGTTGAGTAAATATATATTTGAGGTTCTGATGATCTGTTCTTAATTCAAACTTTACTCCAAGCAATAAGTGTCTCCAATGTTTAATTGCATGAACAACCGTAGGCATTTCCAAGTCATGTGTTGTATAATTTAGTTCATCTTTCCTTAGTTTCCTTGAATCATAAGCCACTGCCCTTCCTTCTTGTTAAAGTACGCATCCGATTTGACTTCCACTAGTGTCACATGCAACAATAAATGGCTTCCCTAACTTAGGTATCTTTAGCGCACAATTTTTGATAATTTTCTGTTTTAACTCTTCAAATGCATTTTGACACTCATCGTTCCATGCGAACTCTCTATTTTTCTTTGTCAATTCTGCTAGAGGATTCGCAATTCGAGAAAACTACCTAATGTGTGCCCTCTCATATTGTGCCAAACCAAGGAAGCTTCTCATATCTCTCACACATTTGGGTGTAGGCTAGTCAACTATGCTTTTCACTTTCTCAGGATCTATGTGAATCCCTTCCTTAGAAACAACTCTCCCCAAATAAGTCACTTCCCCTTATGCAAAAAAAACATTTACTCATCTTAGCATATAGTTTATGTTCTCTTAGTTTTTGTAAAGTCTTCCTGAGATGTAATGCATGTTCATCATCATCCTTAGAAAACACAAAAATATCATCAAGAAAGACTAATATAAATTCATCGAGATATTCATGAAACACATTATTCATCAAACACATAAATGTTGCAGGAGCATTTGTCAATCCAGCAAAACTGTGAACTCATAATGACCATATCGTGTTCTAAAAGCGGTTTTGGGTATGTCCTCAGACTTTACTCTAATTTGATGATATCCCGATCTTAAGTCAATTTTAGTGAATACTATGGCACCACTCAATTGACTCAGCAATTCATCTATGTGTGGAAGTGGATACTTGTTCTTAATGGTTTTCTTGTTCAATCCCCTATAGTCAATACAAAGTCTACATGAGCGATCTTTCTTTTTCTGAAACAAAACAGGTGCTCCCCAAGGTGAAACACTAGGTCTTATCAACCCCTTCTTCAATAGATCATCTAGTTGGAGCTTCAATTCTTTCAATTCATCAATATTGAACCTATAAGGTGCTCTAGAATAAGGCTCACTTCCTTGATAGAGGTCTATAGCATGGTCAATTTTCCTGAGAGGAGGCATACCCGGCAGATCATTAGGAAATACATATGTGTACTCGTCCAAAAGTTTTCTAACATATTCAAGTATTTCTTCTTCTTTCTTCTTCTCGTGAAGGTCATGCATATAAACCAAATATGTCTCACAACCCTGTCGAATACCCCTAATCAACTTTATAGTAGAAATAGGAGAAAAACCTGAATTACACTTGCTTACTAGACGATGTTCCTTCCCTTCTATTTTGAAAGTAAGGATCCCACTTTCACAATCAATCACGATGTTGTTATGAACTAACCAATCCATTCCGATGATTGCATCACATTCTCTCATTTCAATTACATGGAAGGTACCCAAAACTTTATGTTCTCCTAAAATAAAATCAAGATTCTCAATATAGCCTTGAGTATAGTGTATCCTACCATTAGCCATCTGTACAGGACTTTTGTTCTACATCTCAATATGCAATCCTAAAGCCTCTACCAACTTAAGTGAAAGGAAACAATTTGTACTAACTACCTGAATCAATCAAGAAACTAAACTTACATGAGGATATGTCCCTTATAATCCTAATCACTGATGCCCTTGAATGAGAAGAAGTTGTCATGCATTGAAGTCTAGGGTTAAAGCACATACCTTGATCATCCGCTTCCTCAATTGTTATGTTTTCTTCTTGTAGATGAGCCATCTTCGCCTGCATAGAACAGTTTATGGCCTTGTTTGGACATTCAAAAGTGTGATGTCCTTGTTCTCCACATCGAAAGCAAAGTCCCAATCTTTTAGCCTGCTCCAAGAAATGAGAATCATGTTGCTAGTGCACAGCTTCCTACTTCTTAGGCATATCCATTTGCTTTGGCTTATTTTTTCCTCCTTGACCATTGGTAGAGTTAGTCGATTTCTATCCATTCTGATTTGTTGAAATAGGTCTTGGAGGTCGATGTCCTATTGAGATAAACCTTGATTTGGATGCCTTTATCATAGTAAACTTCTCCATCTTTTCAAAGTTTTCTGCTTTTGCAACTGCATCAAGAAAATCTACACATCCGGACCCCTTTACCTGATAGCAAAGCTCTTCTCGCAAACCCTCAATAAATTTTCTCTTCAGGGCATCTCCAAAAACTTCTAGTGCATACTTATGCAAACGCAAAAATTTCTCCTTATATTCTTCAACAGACAAGTTATATCTATCATCCTGATATTGCTTGAAGGAGTAGAATTCCATTTTCTTTTCCATCTGATAATGTGGAGAACAATAACGATTCTCTGCTTGCTCTCGAAACTCTTTCCAGAGGATCGGACCTTCACGTTTTATTCTTCTTCGTAATTGTCTTTAGGAATTAGTAGTTGAAGATATCAATAACTATTCATGGATGAAACCATTTTGTTTTGTAGAATTTCAATGCTTGGAATCGGTTAGCTATTAATATCATTGATTTTATGACTGATTTGTTCAGATATACTTCTTATTGTTACCATTAGTATCCATGTGAAAGGCCAAATGGCCACTGGACACTTTTGTATATGTTCTTTAATAAAACATAAAGTGGTTTGGTCAGCCACGGACTGTATGCTTGATCACATTTGTAACACCTAAGAAGTCTGTGTTTGCGCTCCTTGTGTATTTTGCGGCCTCTGTGCGGAGTACCGTGTGCAGCACTTGGGGCTTGGTTTTCTACTCTGAGGATATTGTCATGGAGCTCTCAAGAAGGAGAGTGCACTATGGTGCATTGCCATCAAAATACTTCACGGGTATCAGAGCATTTTGATGCAAAAGCTTTGTTCCTTTTGTGTGAGCGAACCAAGCACCCGCCCACCCACCCCAAGGCTTTCTCCAAGGCTTATGTGATGACCAAGGCATACCTTGTCATCCAAGTCACTGAAGTCACTGTTGAAGTGTTCCAATGGCGATGCACCACAGTGCGCTCTCCTTCTCGAGAGCTCCACGACGATATGCTCGGAGTAGAAAGCCGAGCTCCTGAGGCCGCACACAGTACTCCGCACAGAGGCTGTAGAATACGCAGAAAACACAATACACAGGAAGCACGAAGACAGACTTCTTAGGTCTTACAAATGCGGTCGAACTTACAGTTTTTTTGTGACTGACCAGGCCACTATATGTTTTATTAAAGAACATATACAAAGAAGTGTCCAGTGGCCATTTGGCCTTTCACATGGACACTAACGGTAACAATCTCCCACTAAAGGCCAATATGGCCAGAGTAACTATGGGAGAAAAATTAATGAATGATAAAGAATACCTGAGTGTAAGTATACAAACTATACCTCCCACCTGATGGGCATGTTACACAGTATACAAGTGACTGCGTAAGATCAAGAATCAAGTAACCCCCATCAAGTGACAACAGTGTCGAAAGCTATCCTGTGGTAGAGCTTTAGTCAAAGCATCTGCAGCATTATCTCGAGTGTGAACCTTCTCAAGAATAATGCTCTCAGTGGCTAAGCAATCTCTAATGAAGTGATACCTCACCTCAATGTGCTTGGTCTTTGCATGATAGACCGGATTCTTAGCCAAAGCAATGGCACTCTGACTATCACTGAGAAAGTGAGGTACATGCTGAGGTAAACCCATATCACAAGCAAGACGAGAAAGCCACAATGCTTCCTTACATGCCTCACTTGCTGCAACATACTCTGCTTCTGTGGTGGAAACAGCTGCACATTCTTGAAGACGAGATCTCCAAGAGATAGCACCTCCAGCAAAATGAAAAATATACCCTGACGTAGACTTACGATTGTCTACACAACCAGCATAGTCAGAATCTGTGTAACCAATAATGGATGCTTTCCCTCTACCTAAGCATAGACACTTGTCCTTAGTGCCACTCAGATATCTCGAAATCATTTTGACCGCTTCCCAATGTTTCTTGCCAGGATTAGACATATATCTGCTCACAACTCCCACTGCAAATGCAATGTCTGGTCTCGTAGCTACCATAGCATACATGAGACTACCAACAGCAGACTGATAGGGAATTTTGGTCATGAATTGATTTTCCTCATCTGATTTGGGGCAGTCATCCTTGCTCAATTTCACATATGTGGGTAAAGGTGTACTCAATGCCTTTCCACCCTGCATATTGAATCGGTGAAGTACTTTGGATATGTACTCACTTTGAGACAAGTATATGCATCTTTTACTCCTATCGCGAGTAATGTGCATGCCAAGAATATGTTTGGCATCCCCCAAATCCTTCATATCAAATGTCTGACTCAACTTCTTTTTGAGAAGTGACAAATCATAAGAAGACTTCCCAGCAATCAACATATCATGAATGTAAAGTATCAAGCATATCAAGCTACCATCAAAACATCTCTTTGTGTAGAGACAATGATCCTCATTGCTCCGAGAATAGCCTTGGGACTTCATAAAAGCATCAAAATTTTGGTACCATTGTCTAGGAGACTGTTTAAGTCCATACAAGCTCTTCTTGAGCTTACAAACTAGACTTTCCTTGCCAGGAACTACATAACCCTCTGGTTGTTCCATATAGATCTCATCTGTAAGATCTCCATGCAAGAAAGTTGTTTTCACATCCATTTGGACTAGCTCTAAGTCCTCCATTGCAACGAATCCAAGCAACATGCGCAAAGTAGTCATCTTGACCACTGGAGAGAAGATTTCCTCAAAATCAACACCATGTTGTTGCTTAAAACCCTTTGCAACAAGTCGTGCTTTATATTTTGGAGAAGCACTATCTGATGTGAATTTCAGCTTATATACCCATTTACATGGTAAAGCTTTTCTGCCCTTTGGCAAAGGTACTAAGTCCCAAGTACCATTCTTGTGAATAGAATCCAACTCACTCTTCATGGCACGCTCCCACTTGACATGATCCTCTGTCTGCATAGCTTCTTTGTAGCAAGAAGGCTCACCGGCATCTGTTAGCATAACAAAATCTAAACTTGGAACATATCTATCAGGTGGATATGAGACACGTATAGAACGTCTCAATGGTTGTTGAACAGGAACATGTGCAGACTGATCTGAATGGACATTCTCTTGAACATCCCTATGTGTAGCATTTTTATGCATGCTAACCAGAGGACTACTATCCTCAAACACCACTCTTCTCACTTCAACCTCCTTAATGGGTTGTTTATGCATCTTTGACTCATTAAAAATGACATCACTACTTCTGATCACTAACCGTGTTTCAAGATCCCATAAGCGATATCCAAATTGTCCTTCTCGACCATATCCAAGAAAAATGCATTTCTTTGACTTATGGTCCAACTTTTTTCTAAGATTCTTGGGTATATGAACATATGCTTCACACCCAAAAACTCAAAGATGATCATAATATGGTGGTTTCCCTGTCCATAACTCTTGTGCCACTTTCAGACCTTTGGCAGTACTAGGTGAAAGGTTAATCACATGAACTGCAGTCAATACTGCTTCTGCCCAAAAACCTTGTGAGAGGTTTGCATGATGCAACATAGAGACTACTCTATCTTGAATAGTTCTATTCATCCTCTCAGCTACACCATTCTGTACTGGGGTATAAGGAGCTGTAAACTCTCTACGAATCCCTCTAGACTGACAGAAAAGGCTGAATTCACATGAGGTATACTCACCCCCATTATCTGAATGTAAAGCCTTAAGCTTAGTTCCTTTTTCAGTCTCAACTGAAGCAAGCCATTTTCTGAAAGTAGGGAATACATCATCCTTTGATTTGATAGGATATACCCAGACTTTTCTAGTAGCATCATCTATGAAAGTGACAAAGTAAAGAGAACCACCTAAGGACCTAGTGGGCATATGACCACACACAGCTGTATGAACGAGATCTAAAGGCTGAATTGAAGAGTCAATGTGCATTCTATGCACATTTCTGGTTTGCTTTCCATATTGACAATGCTCACAAAATGAAAAATCAGAGAAAGATAACACAGGTAAGTAGCCAGAACGAGAAAGATTTTCCATTCCACTACGAGATATATGGCCCAAACAACCATGCCAAATACAAGCCATAGGTTGTTCAGTAACAGCTAACAAGTGTTCTTTCTGTGATACAAATAAAGGATAAAGTGAGCCAACTTTGCTTCCTTTTGCAATAACCATATTGCCCTTTGATATACGAAAGGACTGAGCATAGAAGACCACCTTGTAACCAAGGTCATCAAGTTGACCAACTGACATCAAACTGCATGATAACTGAGGTACATGGCGTACATTATGCATAGTAAATTTTGAACCATCAATAAACTGCACAACCACATCTCCAATCCCCACAACATCACACTGGTAAGAGTCACCAAGTCTCACGGTACCAAGAGACTTTGCTGCATAATTAGAGAACCATTCTCTATGTGGTGTCACATGGAAAGAAGCACCAGAATCTAGCAGCCAGGTGTGGGACAGAGAATCAG
This sequence comes from Ceratopteris richardii, assembly GCA_020310875.1. Lineage (NCBI taxonomy): Eukaryota > Viridiplantae > Streptophyta > Polypodiopsida > Polypodiales > Pteridaceae > Ceratopteris > Ceratopteris richardii. The sequence goes on from CM035443.1 coordinate 4,771,938, forward strand.
CCATAAGTGCCTCAGATGGCACAGTACTATCAAGTGTCAACACATCAGCATCATCAGAAATAGCATTAATTTCTTCAATCTTCACAGTCAAAGTAGATGGTGCAGGTAACTGTTTAACATGCCCATCAACATTCTGTCCTTTACCTTTAGCATTCTTTAATGCATAACAGTCTTTCTTCATGTGTCCTTTCTTATGACAAAAATGGCATTCGATATCCCTATTCCTTGATTTACTTCTAATCTTATTCCATTGACCATTCTTTTCCTTGTTCTTGCTCCTGCCACGTTGTTGATTCTTTCCTTGGTAAGAATCACGAACATTATATGCATCTCCACTCTGAGTGTCAACCATAGATTTTCTACGTATCTCCTCACTCAAGAGTGCTTGTTGAGAAAAGGGGAACAACAAACCCTAACCGCCTCACATGGAAGTGAGAGGTTTCTCCAAGTTGGGGCAAAGAATGAGAGGAGAGGTTCACCCATGCTCATGGACCAATGGCAACAATGGCCAACGTCACAAGAAGCAAAGGGGAACATCCTCCCAACCATGCACACACACATGCAAATCCATACACCAAGACCAACGCCATTGCACACAAGGAGGCAAGAGAGTAGCAAATGACACCTTCTTCCATTACCAAAATGGAGGCCAAGGCCATGGCCAAGGGACCTCCTTTTACAAATGAGGCTCTTCTTTATATAGAGAAGAAGAGAGGCATATGTGAATAAAACATGTGGTCAAAAGACCACATGTGCTAAATCAAAAAGAGAATCTCATGTGATATGGGAATTTCAAAAAGATAACTACCTAGAGAGAGAGAGAGCGCATGAGATTTCTACGTGGGCTTTCTTTATGTTTGCTCAAAAAGGAGTTCTTTTCAAAAAAAGGCTTCAATACCTTAGACTTAGGGGAATTATCAAAAAGTGGTTTTAGGAGAGTGTTCACATGGACATCTCCTAATTTACAAAAAGAAGGTATTCTCATGAGGACTAAAGGATGCCATAGCATGAGAAAAATTATGGGCAACCCTTAGAGCAACACTTCTCCCCCTCCTAGACTTTGTCGTCCTCGACAAAGCTAAGAGAAGAGCATACATAGCTGCACCGACCCAAGGTAGAGTCTTTCAAGTCTGAAAATCTTCAAGTCTTCAAAATCTGCAATTCTTCAGTCTGCCAAGCTTCAAGCTGCAAGTCTTCAGTCTTTACTTCAAGCTGCAAATCTTCAATCTTTAGAGCTGAGCGACACAATCCCCTTGGGGGGCAGTCAACCCAGCATGCATCCAAATTTGTAAGTCTTCAAGTCTTTCAGGCCTGCAATGCTGAGCGACACAATCCCCTTGGGGGCAGTCAGCCCAGCCTCCTTCCAATGTGCCGTCACTCAAAGCTCCAATACCTGAAAATTAGACATACACAACAAGTTGACTGATTTTTGAAAAGAAGCAACCAAAAAATGTTAATTCCATTTTTAGTTTCCACTTCAGGGGGCATCTATTGCCACAAGACTTGCTCTATTAGAGAGAAGTCTGCATGAAAAACCGTCTTGCTCCTGCAAAGAAAAGAAAAACCATAGTCCCAAAACAAGGAGCCCTTATCAAGACCATGAGTGTCTGTCCCTTATGTCTCAATGATTCCATACTCTGTTATTTTCAAGTGAGAGTGGGACATTTTGCAATGTAAAGCATGAGATGAATGTAGCCTATGGTCCTGCCTTCATTTATACTATGCTCCTAGTCAACAAACTTGCAAGTTAACATGAACATTATGTGCCATAAAATGAATAGACAATTGTGGAACATTATGAGTCTTAACATTTTGCAAGCATTCCTGAGATTCAAACAACTTATCCAACATTATTCCTGCAAAGCATTATAGCAAAACATCATCCCTAGGAGGTAAGAAGGATCAAAGCTGAAGTTTTTAAGTGTGTTGGCATGTACTGAATTTAAGCCTTAAATGAGGAATGTGGAACTAGAGAGTTACTTCCCTAGCAAAAAACAATTACTCATTCAATGACGTCACACTTAATTTAGTTCAGGTCTAAAAATTTTCAACCTCCTATATGCACATTCACCTGCAAATATCCTTTAAAGAATGCATGCTTACATCATGAAGAGCATTTTAAAGCATAAGCAATATGCACTCAACCCAGGAATTTTACCAGAAGCAGCCACTTGCATTAACAAAGAATGGAATCAAAAGAGTAAAATTGGCAAGTAGCAAGAATTTGTGTAGTATTGTACCTCCTTTCTGTTAGAGGGTCAATGGATATCAAGCAACATTCATACCAATGCTAGATCAAAACAAATTGGATAACCCCTTTAGCTTTTATGCCTAAAATATTGAGCAGACACTCTCCTAGAGCAAGCCAAGCTTAGCACAACATTCACACATCAACACAAATTTCCTTTCAAACATACGTGATCATATGCAAACCCAACATATAGAGGAAGAAACAAGAAATTTTATCCATTTCCAATAATTATGACAAGCATGAAGTAGAAACATCACAAGACCAGGAAGCAACATCCTCTTCCTTGCAAACCTGTAACACTCAAAATAAGAGGAATTGAGTACACAGTTAGCTTCTCATGTAAAGATTAGCAAAAAGAATTCAGTATCCCCAAAAGCTCTTTAATCATTATAAGGGAGTGCTTCCCCAAGGAGAAGAATCAATATGCTCCAGTCACCTGCAAGCTTTCCATCAAACAGCAAGATCATGATAGATATGATGTGCCTAAAAGAGTCAACAATCCTCAAACTCAACATGTGCATTATTCCTTGGTGTTGGCTTCAAAAACCTTTCAAGACCACAAGGGAGTGTGGAGCCTAGAGAAGTCCCTTACCTACTCCACATGATATCAGGGCCCTGAATTCAAAACATGAACCTGAACAATCACATATGTCAACCACTATCATCTTTCCGTTAAACATAAGTAAACACAAAAGACATGATAGAACATATGACGAAAGCTTAGTGAGTTATGAGCTTCCAATAGTAGTAGCTTTCTACATAAGATCAACCAAAAAACCCGAGCTACCATCAACTTCTGTATCAACCTGTAACACTAAGGATAGATTCATGATAAGCAATTAGGATGAAGACATTCATCTCCTGTTGAAGGAAATCAAAGGTAAGCCTAATGCATCCATGACCAAAAAAATAAATTCAACTTTTTCAATGCTTCAAGATGTTAGAGAGTCAGCAAAGCTAGGCCCATCAAGCAGTATTCAGCATGCACTGGTTAGTGAGAGATTTTCACTACCTATAGGTGACCAGCCTACGTTTTAGAGGAGAGTCTTCCAAGTAGCATTTTTAAGAAACCGCAATACATGACTCCCTGAATTCCATAAATTGCTTATCATAACCTTATGGGCAGGTGGGGCGGTCACAACCCCTAACATAGGGCATCTAAACATAGAAAAGCATTCAGTGCATCATCTCATTACCACATAGATCAACTGTATTAGGACATTATTACGATCAAAGAACTGATGATAGATATGAGAAACCTCTAGCTCGGAAGTCACCTGATGCAACCAAAACTCCCATCCTTTTGAGAGCTCAAAAAAAAACCAAGTCAAAACAAGCACAACCTACTTCTATTTGTCAGAAACCTTTGGGTAGTCAACAAACTTCCAGTCTTTCATGACAAACTCGAGTTGCCCTCAGGAGGTGTCACTACACATCTATCGAGACTTGCATTCCTCCCATAAAATCAATCCAAACAGTTAATTGACAGGATCCATAATACGCATAGAATGACTTCCCTGTTGCACCATGATGGAAAGGGACTGAGACAAACATGTCTCCCGAACAGCACTATCCTTGCGTGAGAACTTATAGATTGATCATCTCCATTCCACATCAAGCTTCAGAACAGTCACTTCTGCAGATGCTATAATGAACGCACAAAATTGTTTCAAGAAATAACCATCTACAAAGCTCATGGATAAACATATTTGTCCAACACTTGAAACACAATAATTTGAGAGCCTGCCATAAAGCGAATAATATGAACCATATTCGACTGTTTATTGAAGGGAGTTATTTAGATAATATCCACAAGGAGCAATCGAAAAGGAGTAACGCATACAATCCTTGAAAAAAAAATTCAAGGCCTCACAGTATATCAGAACATAGTCATTCACAAGATTAACTTAACCAATATGGCATGGTCCAGGTCATACAAATACTGAGGAAGCAAGCTCAATCATATGTTAGGAAAGCCCAAAAAAACCTCCTTTGCAATAAATAGATGATTGGGAAGGAAGGTCAAGCTTCATCAGTTTTGAACTTGACTGTTGATCAAATTGTCATCTTCAAATCTTCAACTTTCAAACATGGGGAGTAGGGGATGATCACATCATATAGTTGATTAGGCAAGTTCCTACAACCACGCAAATTACTATAATAGTAAATGACCCACTCAACCAAAATTACAGCAGCCTTGCGGTAGCCCTTGTCATGAAAACTTGAGAGTTCATCTCCTGGTGCATAACATGAAAGAACCCCCAGGGTGATGTTTAACCAGTGTGTGACCTTGTTTGAGTCTCGCTCCAAAGATGCCATTAGGGATGAAACCAAGAGGGCCATGAGAGCCTGCAGCGACTTCCAAGGTGCAGCCCAACTTCACAAGGAAGGTTCGAGTCTGAGCTGGTCCAACTACACTTGAAGATCTAAAAGAAAAAACTCCTGAAATGTTGATCGAAGACAAGCATCCAGCAGCAGGTGATGGAGTCGCCCACAACACATGCAGAGGTGCGTTTGTCTTCAATCGTGAGTGAAACACCAAGTTTTGGTCCTAAATAGCAAAAGGAGCTACAAAAGCGGAGACTAGGCTCAACCCCACCGGGCCACTGAGAAGCAGCTACCGATGTGCACACCGTGGAGTGAAGAAGGCTTTGGAAGTCAGCCCTTAGAAGAGATGGAGGGCACAAGCTGAGCCCGACCTTGCTGTAATAGATTAAGAGTAAGATTTAGCGAACTGTAGTAGCCCTTGAGATGTGCCCGGAGGAAATTTTCGCCCAGAATGAAACGAAGGAGAAGTTCCTCTCAGACAACGCTTTCAAATAATGAATGGGGCAGCCTGGAGTTAGCAGCTGAAGCACTGAGCATCAAATATTCCCTGGCTTGGTCTGCGCATTCCTTCATAGAGCAGCTTTATGATGACTCCATGGAACACGAAGCCCCGAGCATGCTGAGGAGTCATCCGTAGGCAGAGAGCATGCTGACCCTTGTAGCAACCGCCTTTCCCACATTAGGGCAACGACAGAGGCAGTTGCCGACTGTGTCTCAAAGGGAAGGGATGGAAGGGAAAACCTAAAGCAAAGGGTGCTGGGAGCTCGACCCTTTCACCAGCATAGACGGGAGTTGCTAGTCCGAACACGGGACCAAGCTCAACATTCCAATAGGGGGAGCAAGCCCAAGACTTCCACCCCACAGCAGCTCTGGTGAGAAGAGCGGGGAGCATGAAGGCTCTGCCCCTGCTTCATATGCACAAGGGGAGACACCAGTGAGGCCGTCGCCGCCTTCCAAAGAAAGAAGAGAGAGAGGATGAGAATAATGCACCATATGCATGAGCAAGACTCGTAGCTGACCACCGAATTTTGAGGAGCCCCATCACATGCGTGAGTTAAGAACTTGTCAGAGGCCTCAAGTGAGAGAGGAAGAGGGAGAGTTAATGCTCCCCTTCTATCTACCGTACAGTTTTTTTACCCTCAGCTTCTATTTCAAATAGCATTAGAATTGTGAGGCAACTTGCACCTTGTGTGGATAAGAGACAAAAAAAATTCGTGGAGTTTCATATTGCACAAACAAAATCATTTTTTTTTTTCGTTAAAAATGAAGAGAGGAGAGGGATACAGAGTACTACCCATCCCTCTATTCAAGACAATCACTCAACATAGAGATGGTAGTGGTGGAAAGTGATGGCCCAATGAATGTGTGGGAGTGTGTGTGTATGTGAGAGAGGATGAGAGAAGGGGGTAAGGGGGTGTTTTTGTGCATCAAACAAAAAAATTGAACTAAACCTACTCAAAAATTAAAGAAAAGAGGTACCCTAGGCCAACCGAAGGCCACACGTATTCATCCTTCTCCAAGTGTCAAGGTGCATCTCACGAAGTATGGACACGCAAACTTGGAAAAACCAACGGCTAAAGGCCGACGTCCCCGGCAATGGCACCAAATTGTTGAGAAAATGGGAACAACAAACCCTAACCGCCTCACATGGAAGTGAGAGGTTTCTCCAAGTTGGGGCAAAGAATGAGAGGAGAGGTTCACCCATGCTCATGGACCAATGGCAACAATGGCCAACGTCACAAGAAGCAAAGGGGAACATCCTCCCAACCATGCACACACACATGCAAATCCATACACCAAGACCAATGCCATTGCACACAAGGAGGCAAGAGAGTAGCAAATGACACCTTCTTCCATTACCAAAATGGAGGCCAAGGCCATGGCCAAGGGACCTCCTTTTACAAATGAGGCTCTTCTTTATATAGAGAAGAAGAGAGGCATATGTGAATAAAACATGTGGTCAAAAGACCACATGTGCTAAATCAAAAAGAGAATCTCATGTGATATGGGAATTTCAAAAAGATAACTACCTAGAGAGAGAGAGAGCGCGTGAGATTTCTACGTGGGCTTTCTTTATGTTTGCTCAAAAAGGAGTTCTTTTCAAAAAAAGGCTTCAATACCTTAGACTTAGGGGAATTATCAAAAAGTGGTTTTAGGAGAGTGTTCACATGGACATCTCCTAATTTACAAAAAGAAGGTATTCTCATGAGGACTAAAGGATGCCATAGCATGAGAAAAATTATGGGCAACCCTTAGAGCAACAGTGCTCCACATATGTCATCATAGACAAGTTTACCACCAGGTGCACTGTTGCTAATAGCTGTGCAAAACGTATCCCATGATGATGGTAGGGTGCATAACAGCAATACTGCTTTCATTTCATTATCCATATCCATTTTCTGAGCCTGTAACTGGGAGAATATAGCATCAAACTCATTTAGATGAGCAGCAACACTATGTGTCCTTCATACGAAGGTCATATAATTTTCTCATCAGATACACTTTATTTGATGCCGTCTCTTTTTCATATGTATTGCATAACTTCTTCCAAAGCTCCTCTGCACTTTCACAGTCTAATACTGTAAAGTAAACATTATCTGCCAAGTGCAAGCGAATGGTAGACCTGACCATTTCATCTAACTCATCCCAATCATCTTCATCCATGTCTGCAGGCTTCTTTGAAATCCCATTTACTAGCTTCCATTGCCTCCTTTGAATCAGCACATCTTTAATCTGATTCTTCCATAGAGCAAAGTTTGTGCCATCAAATTTTTGGATCTCAAAATGGTCTTTGCCCTGCAAGTTATAGCTCCTCCTCGGAACACTAGCACTAGACCCTGATCCATCGGATGTGCCTGAGACCTCTGATGCCATGATCGTACAGAACTGAATAGAATGATAATGGAGCTAGAAGAGTCCAAACACCAATAAATAAGTGTATCAAGGAGTAAATCGACCACTGTATAGTTGACTAAACCAGAAATCTGGAAAAATTTTGCCAGAGTATCCTCTACAAAATTAGCATATGACCAGTGTCAAAGTATCATAAAACTGCAAGTATTGACATGTCTACCTGCATAGTGAATCACTGACTCCACTACATATAATCAGTTACCCAATAGAATCCAACTAGGCTTATCGAGCACCTATGAACAACTATCATATATCTCCTATGGCGAGGCTGGGTAAGTCTTCCACCTGCATCACCGAAGAGACCCCGACATCTGGGTGTCTCCCAGTTAAGAAAACCTCACCACGACCCTCTTTATCAAACGTAAAAGGCTTTATGCAAAGAACGTAACCGCTATACCAATGACCACATGGACGTACATAAGCGGTATCCACAGAAGCGTACATGGTGTGTATGTGCTCAATATATGCAGTAAAATGACACTAAAAGGCTGAGTACACAGCCCAAAAACTAGCCAATAACACCTGCAAGTGTCTGTCAACTCTGATGTTTTAGGCTTTAAAAAACCTGCATAAATTTGTAGCGACTGCTCCCACCAAAATTGAAAACCCCTCGAGAAACTTGTAGTTTTACGAGTGTGGCTGAAACTACAGCCCCAAAGGTTGATATTTATTGTCTCAGAAGTACAAGGAACACTCTTCTTGATGTTCTTGGACATGTGCGAAGAGAACTATGTGCAAAAGTACTCCGAAATGGCTCCAAAAAACACCCCAAAATTGCTTCAGAAATAGGCTTTGAAAGCAAAAAATGAAGCTTTGAGGGACCAAAACTTGTTCAAGGTAATGTCAAGCTTAGTCTTTCCCCTTCTTCAAACACCACAAGAGTGTAGCTTAGTGGCAAGAGATTGCCACGGTTAAGCGAGCTTTGGGGGGAACAGTACTGGGATGGGTGACCTCCCGGGAAGTACCGGGAACCTCTATATTCCTTGATCGTTGAGGTCCTCCCTCGTGCGCAGCCAACGGTGCCAATGGTGACTTCGGTGACTCGGATGACAAGGTATGCCAAGGTCTATGCCTTGGTCTCCGCCTTAGTCGTAAGCCTTGGAGAAAGCCTGGGGGGGTGCTCGCTTCGCTCGCATAAACGGAACAAAGGTTTTGCCTCGAACTGCTCTGATACCAGTGAGGTGTTCCAATGGTGATGCACCACAATGCGCTCTCCTTCTCGAGAGCTTCACGACGATATGCTCGGAGTAGAAAGCCGAGCTCCTGAGGCCGCACACAATACTCCACACAGAGGCTGTAGAATACGCAGAAAATATAGTACACAGGAAGCACGAAGACAGACTTCTTAGGTCTTACAAATGCGGTCGAACTTATAGTTTTTTTATGACTGACCAGGCCACTATATGTTTTATTAAAGAACATATACAAAGAAGTGTCCGGTGGCCATTTGGCCTTTCACATGGACACTAATGGTAACAACTGTTGGCACTATTGGTGATGCACGAGTGAGGACCTCAATGATCAAGGAAGATAGAGGTTCCTAGTACTTCCCAAGAGGCCATCAATCCCAATATTGTTCCCCCGGAAGCTCACTTAAGCATGGCAATCTCATGCCACTAAGGTACACTCTTGTGGTGTCTGAAGAAGGGGAAAGACTAAGGCTAGCAATACCTTGAACATGCTTTGGTCCCTCAAAGCTTCATTCTTTGCTTTCAAAGCCCATTTTTGAAGCATCTTTGGGGTGATTTTTGGAGTCATTTGGGAGTATTTTCGTGCATAGGTCTCTTCACATAGGTTCAAGAATATCAAGAAGAGTGTTCTTTGTATTTCTCCGAAAATAAGTATTCATCTTTGGGGCCGTGTTTTCAACCACACGTAAAACTACATGTTTCTCGAAAGGTTTTTAGCTGTGGTGGGAGCAGCCACTGCAAATTTATGCAAGTTTTTGAACCCAAACAACAGAGTTGCAGACACTTGTAGGTGTTGTTGGCTAGCTTTTTTGGGTTGTGCATTCAGCATTTCAATATCATTTTACTGCATATCTTGAGCACATACACACTATGTATGCTTCTTTGGATGTGGCTTATTATGTCCATGTTGTCATTGATATAGCAATTATGTTTTTGCATAAATCCTTTTATGTTTGATAAAGAGGGTCGTGATGAGGTTTTCTTAATTGCGAGACACCCAAATGTTGGCATCTCTTCAGTGATGCAGGTGGAAGACTTACCCAGCCTCACCATAGAAGATGTATGACAGTTGTTTGTTGGTGCTTGATAAGCCTAGTTGGCTTCTTTCGGGTAATTGATTATATGAAGTGGAGTCTGTGATTCACTATGCAGGTAAAAATGTCAATACTTGCATTTTTATGAGATTTCGACACTATCTATATTCTCATTTTGCAGAGGATACCCTTGCAAAGTTTTTCCACTTTTTTTTTTGTTTTTTCAACTATACAATGGTTGATTTACTCCTTGATACACTTATTGGTGTGAGCACATTTATTCTCACATAATCCTTTTTGGTTGGCCATTACTATCCATTAATTCATTTTTTTGGGAAGATTCTACTGAATTTTTCCTAGAATCTCACACTTGGTCATCCTTCTTTGATCCTTAGTGGTATTTTGAGCTCCTTTTGCTCTATTTTCATTCTATTTAGTTCTCTATCATCATGGAATTAGAGGTCTCAGGCACCTCTGGTGGATCAGGGTCTAATGCTAGTGTTCCAAGGAGGAGCTATAACTTGCAAGGAAAAGACCATTTTGAGATTCCAAAATCTGATTGCTCAAACTTTGCTCTATGGAAGGATTAGATTAAAGATGTGCTAATTCAGAGGAGGCAATGGAAGCTAGTAAATGGAATCTTAAAGAAGCCTGTTGACATGGATGAAGATGATTGGGATGAGTTAGATGAAATGGACAGGTCCACCATTTGACTTCACCTAGGAGATAATGTTTACTTTAGAGTATTGAATTGTGAAAGTGCAAAGGAGCTTTCAAAGAAGTTATGCAATATATATTAAAAAGAAATGGCATCAAACAAAGTGTACTTGATGAGAAAGTTATATGATCTTTGCATGAAGGATACAAATAGTGTTGTTGCTCATCTAAATGAGGTTGATGCTATATTCTCCCAGTTACAGGCTCAGAAAATGGACATGGATAATGGAATGAAAGCAGTCTTGTTGCTATGCACCTTGCCATCATCATGGGATAAATTTTGCACAGCTATTAGCAATAGTGCACCTAGTGGTAAACTAGTTTATGATGACATATGTGGAACACTCTTGAGTGACAAGATTCGTAGAAAATCTATGGTTGGAACTCAAAGTCGAGATGCATATAATGTTCATGATTCTTACCAAGGAAAGAATCAACAATGTGGCAGGAGCAAGAAAAAGGAAAAGAATAGTCAATGAAATAAGAGTAGAAGTAAATCAAGGAAGAGGGATATGGAATGCCATTACTGATTTTAATGCATTTCTGGCTGAGCGTGGGATAAAACACCTGGGTACAGTGCCAAATACACCTCAACAAAATGGAGTTGTTGAACAAATGAACAGGTTACTCATGGAGATGGCGAGGTGTATGTTCAAGAGTCAGTCTTTACCACATAGTTTCTGGCTTGAGGTTGTCATGTGTGCAGCATATGCACTGAACAGGTGTCCCACTAAAGCACTGCAATCTATCACTCCATATGAAGCTTGGCATGATCGCAAGCCATATGTTGCACATCTGTGTGTTTTTGGTTGTTTGGCATATGCATTAGTGCCTTAACAACATTCCACAAAATTGGATGATAAAGCAGTAAAATGTATTTTTGTTGGGTACAGTTCTGAAAGTAAAGGCTATTGTCTGTATCATCCATAGACAAAATGCATTCTGGTTAGCCGTGATGTTGTTTTTGTGGAAGATGTTATTCAGCCATTGCTTTCATGTACTAAGGAGACATCTGTTAGCTCCAAAGACATGTATGATACTTTGCTTCCTCTTTTTACAGGTGGACAGTCTAGTGTTGGACCTAATGAGGCAACTTCTCAGCCTTTGCAGGTTTCATGGATGATGTAGATCATTCCATTTCTGATGCAGATTTACATGATGCACTTATTGATGAGAGAGCTGATATTGAGCAGGCAAGAACTATGCCAAAATGGCTGGTGCAGACCTTGCATGACAACAAATTAAATGCACCTCTGTCATATTGTACTCGATCAGGCTCTCATAGTGCCTGTTTTGCATCAGATTGCTATGCTATGGCTGCATCTAGTCTCTGTGATGAGACTCAGTCTATTTCGTTTGATGAAGCACAAAATTCAGAAAATTGGATGGCTCCTATGCAATCTGAATATGATGCAATAATGAAGAATGGTACTTGGTCTTTATGTGACTTGGCTCCTAGCAAGAAGGCCATTGGCACTAAGTGGGTATACAAGCTGAAGCATAAACATGATGGTACAGTTGACAGATATAAGGTTAGGCTTGTCGCAAAGGGTTATGCATAGAAAACAGGCATTGATTTTGATGAGACCTTTGCACCTACATGCCGTATGACTACTGTTCGAAGCATTTGTGCACTTGCGGCCCATCATGGTTGGAATGTACATCAGTTGGACATTAAAACTGCATTTTTGAATGGTGACTTGCATGAAGAAGTGTATGTTTTTCAGCCCCGTGGCTTTGTGTAGAAAGGGCATGAAAACCAGGTGTGCAGGTTAAAGAAGGCATTATATGGTTTAAAGCAAGCACCACGTACTTGGTATGAAAAGATACATGCATATCTGATTGCACATGGTTTTGAGAATAGTCCAACTGAAAGCACCTTATATGTTAAGCGTGCTAATGATGTACTTCTCATCATTTTTGTCTATGTTGACGACATGTTGCTCACTGGTCCTATTGAGAAGCATATTGCTGATTTTAAGGCTGATTTGCATGCCTCACTTGAGATGTCTGATTTGGGGCATTTGCATCACTATTTGGGCATTCAGTTTATGCACGTTGATGGTGGAATGGCTTTGTGTCAAACAAAATATATTGACACATTATTGTAGTGTTTTTGCCTTGATGACTGTAAGCCTATTGCCACTCCTATGGAGACAGGTTTACCATTGAGTCTTCATGATGTTGGAGATGCATTTGATGATGTTCTCTATCAGCAGGCTATTGGATGCTTGATTTACTTATGCATTACTCGGCCAGATATTCAGTTTGTTGTCTCACAAATGAGCAGGTTTATGCATTGCCGAGGTGTCAAGCATTGGCAGGTGGTTAAGTGCATCTTTCGCTACTTGAGTGATACTCGATTACTTGAGTTGTTTTATCCCAAGGGGGATCACTACCACCAGATTTGCATGCTTTTTCTGACTCGGACTGGGCTGGTTGCTATGACACTCGTGTGTCCACTAGTGTCTTTTGCTTCATGCTTGGTAGCTCATGTATATCTTGGTTGAGCAAGAAGCAGCTTACTGTGGCCACTTCCAGTTGTGAGGCTGAGTATAGGGTAGCTTTCACAGCGATTGTTGAGTGTGTGTGGCTCAGACGCTTTACGGATGATTTGGGTGTTGGTCAGTCTTTTGCCACCACAATCTTCACTGACATTCAGAGCGCATTGGCAATTGCGAGGAACCCTGTGTTCCATGCTCGCACTAAGCACATTGAGGTGCATTATCACTATGTCAAGGAGAGGTTCTCTGCTGGGGAGATCAGCTTGGCATATGTAGCTCAGTGATGAGTAGCACCTCCTTTAATGTCAATCCGGGAAGACGTGAGGATGGTATGAAGACCTCGAGCAAGTGAAGGCACAAGTGCGTGAGTGAGAAGCACACAAACATGCACACACATACACACACGCGCACACACGGCAAGACAAAGAGTGAGAAGCAATGGGGTTCTTAGATTACTTTCAAAAAAGCTCATACAAGTTCAAAACTATTACAAGCTAACCTCCAAAATGAGCCTTCTAGCTCTTTTTATAGTTTTTGACTAGGTTTTGGACATGTCCAGACGTAGTGTCCGGCCTAGTTAAAAATTAGGTTCTCTACCCTATTCGAAGGTTCAAACGAAGTCTAAAAAATGTGAAAATTGACAGGTAGGTACTTCTAAAGTCCTCAAGCTCAAGGACTCCTTGGCTTGCACAAAATGGAGCTACAAAAATATGAAATGGTATTTACAACGGTTTTTAGTGATGAAAATCACTATTTTTGTAGGGGTTTCTATTAATATTTTGACATACATTTCCTGGAGCTCCCTACTTGCTCCTTCTCCTTGTGTGTCCACCTCTTTTATATGTGTTAGTGTCCTGAAAAAATATTGGCCTACTTGCCAGATCGTCGTTGACTGCTCTGTCTGCTTGTACTTTCTCTTCTCTCTAACTCCCTTCATAAGCTTCCTTGCCTTGTGAGTCCTTCAGTTCCAACACCCCCCCTCTCTCGCGTCTGTCGTCCCTAACAGACCCTTGTTGGGTGGGTTGTTGGATGTAGTACTCCACAACGTCTTGTGCTAAGTGATGTTCTGCAATCCGCAACCCTTTGGCCAAGTCCGTGAGTAGAGCATCCCAATCTACCGGCCCGGGAACCTCTGGATGTGGTATACGTAACTTTTCTGAATGGAGAGCTTGTTCCATTGCAAACAACTGCAATAAATGTGATGGTCTGGGAATGAATATCTCTGAATGATATTCCCAGAATCCCGTGACGAACATTTCTTCAAACGTCTGTTTGAAGCAGGCTGGTAGATACTTGATACGCGCATGCCATGCATATACAACATTAATAGATGGTGTTGTGCTCATGTCGTAGACAAGGTCCTAATTACCTTCATTAAATCCAAGAGCTGACAGATGAGGTTCCTTGACATTTTTGAAAGTCCTGAAGGTGACCAACATGAGTTCAAAAATTTTAAGGCACATTTGGGCCATGACATCTGGTACATTTTTAAACCTGACCCCCCAATGCCGAATCATCGAGATCATATATCCTATGGTAGGTTGGCCTTTGGGTGGTGCTAAGTAGACATAATTGAGCCATTTATCGCATCCTTTGGTTGTCAGCACAGTTTTTGTGTATTCCGGCCATGACCTTCTTCGAAATACAGGGCAGTAGCATGGGTTGTATTTGATGTACAAAGGCATGTTATTCCATGTTCTTATCATCTTTGGGTAGATTTCCAGTAGACGAATCCTCCACATCGGTTGATGTATATTGCCCTGCTTGGCACTTGCAGGGATGTCATCCAGTGCAAACCGTGTAGCCGAGGTTGGTTCTTTTGAGGTGTGTTGCTTGATTTCGGCATTGTAGTCCGCCATTAAGACGCAGAAAGGAACATACAAATCTTCGGATGTGCCGACCCACCTATGATGGGAGAGGTTCCTAAAGTAATCCGATTTTATGACTACCTCTTCCAAGCGTGACATAGATGCTATCTGAACTACCACTCTATCACCATGGGTTGTGGCCACTTTCTCTAACCTCTACATCCATTCAGGAGCCTCGATCTCGATGGTGTCCATACCCTCTTCTATTTGCTTGTCCCCTGGTGCAGGCATGGGAACGTATGGGTCTTCGAAGGTTTCCTCTACTTCAATGGGTACTAAGTCTTCAGGTTCCGGTTCTACAAGTGGAGAGGGTTGACGCTCATATTGCATGACTTTACTGCGTAATTCTTCGAGTTCTGCTCTGAGTTTTGTGACTTCTTTGGATGTGTTGTATGTGGCAGTGACTTTGCTTGGTGACTCCTGCTGAGTTGCCAGTTGCTTAAGTAGGTCATCTCTTTCTCGTTATAATGTTGCATGTAGGGAAAGGGGAAGGGGAATGGGAGTGTGGATGCGGTGCTGGAAAATGGTGAAGTGGGAGGTGGGGGAATGGGAGATGGTGGGTGTATGGGGAGAGGGAGAGGTGCGGAGGTGGGTGAGATGTCCATAAAATCAATAGTGGATGCAATAGTGGGAGTGATTGTGAATATTGGAATTGTGGGTGCTGTGATGGTGGTGAAAGTGTACAGTGGTGAGTGCAATTGTGAATATGAACTGCCCGGAAGTGTGATCGGGGGGTGAGATTTTCTGTGGTAGCGGTTAGAACTATTGTTTCAGTGGCCGTATAGACAAAAGAAGTGGAGATAGGGTGTATGGGTTGTGTGGGTTGAGTGACGGTCTGTGCTTCGGTATGGGTAGTGGACTCGGAGACGGTGACAGTAGTGGTTACACTGGTTGTGGGAGGTGAATGTGGTGGAGTTGGAGGCAGGGGTGGCAAAGGGGGTGACAGAGGTGCACTTGATACATGGGTTTGCTCAGTATCGTGGACAGTGTGTGCGGTGCCCGTGGTTGTGGATGTGCCTTGTGGTTCTGATACTAGTACATTCATCTGCTTTCCTGATCGAGGGGGACGTCTGCCGTATCTCCGCTCCGTTCTTCGTGCTTGTGCAAGGGCGGTATGCACCGTCTCAGGTACGCGTAAAGCCTCAGATATCATGTCAAGGGTGGCGCGGTATTGCTCGTCTACGCCTTCCTCCTCAAGTATTTGATTCATGAGGGCCTTGCCTGCCGCTAGGGACAGTCTATGTTGCTCTTGAACTCTGTTCATGGTATCATAGAGCTTTTTCAATGCCTTCATATAAGCTCGAGCACCTTCAAGTACCTGCAGAGCTTCCTGATCATACTCCTGCTCTTCTTCCTCGGATTTTCCATCATGTTCCTCCTCTTGTTCTTCTTCTTCTTCACCCTCCACATCGACGACATCTGGTTGTCTGGGATGGGGTTGGTCTGTAGCAGTTTGTTGTCCACTAGCTTGCTCTACCTCGACTTCCGCATTCACAGCTTCGATTATTCTGGCTACCTCCTCATCAGTTAGGTCTTCTAATGTGAATCCATGAGGAAACTCTAGGTCGGTTGGTACGGGTGGGAACACCAGATTCGGTCCGTCAGTGCTGTGTCTTGGTAATCTGATAGTGAAGGGTTGTACCCGCCTTGGAAGTCGTGGAGTTGTCTCTGGTGTCAATGTCGCACCGCGGGGTTGTGCACAGGGCATCTGAATTGCACCTCTCATTTTCTTAGATGGTGGTCCTGCAGTTGATAGTCTACGTTGGAATTCTTGTACCTTGGTCCAATTTAAGGCCCTCTGCATTGGCACATCATAAGCCAAACATCTATACACAATCCTGGTGAGAG
This sequence comes from Ceratopteris richardii, assembly GCA_020310875.1. Classification (NCBI taxonomy): domain Eukaryota; kingdom Viridiplantae; phylum Streptophyta; class Polypodiopsida; order Polypodiales; family Pteridaceae; genus Ceratopteris; species Ceratopteris richardii. The sequence continues at coordinate 4,788,591 of CM035443.1, forward strand.
CACAGCATCCATACAGTACCGACTTTTGTTTCTTATACCACCTTTGATGAGCCAAGTGGATTTGGTCGATAATCCAGTGGGGCATGTTGATTGTCAAATCAAAGGCATCAGCCAAGTATAGACTAAACCATATCTTCTTAGGTGGCATTGTGAATCTCTCTTGAGCGGGAAATGCAAAATGTTGCATGAACATTCGCAAGTGAATGGCAATTGTAGGTGTCATTGCCACCATGCCCTTTAATTTCGTCAGATTCGTGTTCTTCATATTGTCGGGGACCATAGTCTCTTTCTCCATAGGAATGTGCATACCTTTCATGTCTAGAGCTTCCCTTACCAAATTGATAGTCAACCTGAAATGCTTCAGTTCATTGCCCCTTGTGAGAGATGGAAGGACAAAGGAGCTGTATCCCTTTTTGTCTTTGCTCGGAGTGAGGGTGCTAATCAAATAAGAGCACCTTAGAAAATCGGGCTTTGGCAATTGGAATTTGAAGTAATCGTAGAGTGCTGCCTTCTTCCATATACGTTTCAGTCCTTCATTATTCTGCAGTCTCTCAAATTCCCTGGTGAAAAAGTGATATCTGCCATAGCGCCCGTTGAATTCTATCTCAGCCTCCCACATGTAAGTGCCTTCACCTAGGGGTCCTGCCACATCACTGAACCAGTGTGAGTTTTTGCTGACCGGCATTGTGTGCCCTTGTGGAGGATTCTGAACCGGTATAGTGTGTAATGCCCTCAATGCCACTGGGCGTTCCTTCAATTCCTCCTCAACGGGAAGACTTTCAATGTCCACGACTTGGGGGCTGGTGCCTGCCTGGGAGCTAGTTCCTGCTGTATCTGCCATGTTACTTTTTGTCTCCTGACTCTGTGAGAATATAGAAACATGTGTTAACACTGTAAAGGACAAGATAGAACCGTTTTTTTCCCCATTACAACATCAACATGAGGTTCGGGAGAGATTAGTAGGTTATTAAGTGCTCAATGCTTGTGTGTGTAGTTAGTAATTTGGTGGACCTAGGAGCTAAGTGGAAAGATGTAGTGGGAGAGTGGCAGTTAGTGGGTGGGCATGGATTTACCACTGGGGTCCGAGGGTTGATCACAAGTTTTAGGTTGCCAAATGCAATGGATAGGTTTTGATCTTGACTTTGTGGAGACTCTGGAGAGTGTGATAGGGGTATCTACTTGAAAATGGGGCTTTTTAGGGACCCATTTACAAGTGATTCTTATTGTGCTCATGGAAGAACATTTGTTTGTGCATGATATGTAAGAATGGGCAGCGGATGTTCGAGTGAGTGAAACATGTTGTACCGGGTGTGGCCTGGGTGTAGCTATTTGAGCCCGCAAGCAAGCCTTAGGCACCCAGATTTGTCATGATTGTGGGCTGGCCTTCATTGACTTCTTGGGTACCCAAATAGACTTCACTTTCACAGAAGAATTTATGAAGGACTTCTTATTAGTGTCGTGTTGTTGACTACTAATAAGAGGTTTTGGCCGTGGGGTTGGCCTGGTCGGAACAGGGTGTTCGCCTTTTCGCCTCCATACTTGTTTCAACGGCTGAAACAATCTGCTTTGCTCCTTTTTTTGGCCTCCAGTATAGGTAGTGTTCTGCTTGTTCTGTATTTGATCTGCCTTTGGTTGCTGCATCCCTCTGGCCTTTGGAACAGAAGGGAGTGCCTTCTTATCCTTGACTCCATTGTTGAGACACTCCTCTTTCTGCATCACACTGTTTTGGACAAGAATAGCATTGTCAACTTCATGTGCACCCCTGGAAGGACCAAGAGCTCGTGCCTTACCTAGTTCCTTGAGTGCCTCATTTTCCAATTCAACTGTAATTCGACTATGATTTACCCATACCTGAAGAAGTCCGCTTCTTAGGTTTAGGTTGACTGCATGATCATAGATCCAGTCCTGACCCAAGACAAGAGGCTCAGTGAGGTCCTCATCTTGACACACTAGTACTTTGATTGTCAATACTTCGTCTTGAATGGAGATGGGAAGATCCACCTCGCCCATGCAAGGGGTTTCCACACCTCCCAATCCTATGAGATATGCTTCTATAGGATTGACAGTTAATTTCAATTCTTGACAGTAAGACAATTTAATAGCACTAGTGGCTGCACCTGAGGCAATCAAGGCTCTTACAGTCCTTGCACCCTTTCCTTGTCCTATATCTAAAGTTATAAAAGGACGTCGATCAATTATCCTATGGGAGCTGGTATCTAAAACTTCACACATAGCCACGTGATATCCTTGATCTGCATATGCATCTGTCCTAGGTTGCTCTCTACCTTGTCTTCTCAACTTCATTCTCTGTATGCGCTCTAAAGCTTCTGCTTGGGCTTCTTCTCGAATTCGCTTTTCTTCTTCTTTGCGTTTCTTAGCAGTATTGAGTCGACTTAGCATTTCCTCTGTGAGAGGTTCCTGATACAACTTGACCCTGCATCCGCTTATGTAGCTTGGGAGAACATCGCCTTCTAATGTGGCTAGTTGCACTGCTCCACTTGTTGAGATTCTATTAATGATCATGGGTCCGTAGCCTCTCTTCTCTAGTTTCCTCGCATGTTGTTTCAAAGTGTAAACTAGTACTAGGTCGCCTGCCTTGAAACCTTTATCCTTGACGTGGGCATCAAAGTATGCCTTCTGTCGTTTCTTAGCTGCATATATCCCCACATCCGCTCTCAGTCTTGTTTCTCCTAATCGTTCAAGGTCAAAAAGTCTAGAGGAGAGTTCACGACCCGTCCATTCATGCTCTTGTGCTACTTTCAATGTAGGTATTAAGAAGTCCAAGGGTAGCACTGCATTTTGGCCAAATACCATCTGAAAGGGGGTGGCTTGGAGTATCGTTTTATAGGCGACTCGGTATGCCCAAACAGCATGGTGTAGTTGTTTGTCCCAATCAGAGCGTTTATTGTTCACTAATTTCGTCAGTACATTGCATAGGATCTTATTGGTGCTCTCAGCCTGGCCATTAGCTTGAGGGTGATAGGGGGCAGACTTCTTATGTACTAGCAAGAAGTCTTGGAGCAGATTTTCAATAACTTCATTCAAGAAGTGAGTGCCTTTATCACTTACTAGCTCTATAGGTAGCCCGTACCTTGTGAACACATTCTCAAATAGGAACTTAGCAGTTGTCTGTGCATCGTTCTTTGTTGTGGCTTTTACCTCTACCCACTTAGTTAGGTAGTCAGTCGCCACAATGATATACTCAGCATGTGAACCCTTAGCTGGGGGATTAATAGGGCCGACAAAGTCTATTCCCCACTTAGAGAATGCACGTCCACCCATCATAGGTTTCAGTGGCATCTCATCTTTGAGTATAGGATACTGAGTTCTCTGACACACATCACACCGTTTCACATAGGTACGTGCATCCATGTGAAGGGTCGGCCACCAGAAGCCCGCAAATAGTATTGCCTTGATCACCCGATCTGGTCCAAAGTGTCCTCCTGCTACACCTTGGTGAGCAATTTCCAAGATTTTGAGACATTCACTCTCATGGACACATAGTCTCAGGTAACCATCTTCGCCACGCTTGTATTGATTATCACCGATGAGTGAGTAATCCAGGGCTTCTTGTTCTAAACTCCTTCTCCTTGCCAGAGTCATGTCTGGAGGGAATGTTTTTGTCCTCAGGAAGGATACTAGTGGTTCACTCCAATCTGGCACTATGGACACTTGATAAAGAGTGGCATGTTCCACAGGTGGTTTAGTGCAGCAGATTGGGCATTCCTTGCACAACTTTTGGACATCAACCTCCATAGTAGGCCAATGCACTCCGAGTCTCCTTAGTGTCTGTAGGGTTCGTTGCTTTGAGTGTGTTGCTCTAATGCACCTACATGTGCTAATTGCAACCATTTAGCATACTCATCCTCTTCCACACAACAAGCCAAGATCCCTTGATATGTGTGCTTGTACATACTTCCTGCCATGATGTGATACTTCTGGGCTTTCACTACCTCTCTATCTTGAGTGTTTATGACTGGGTGATTGGGTCCGTATGTCAATACTGGCACTAATGGCTTAGCCCACTGAGGTATTACTTCCAAATTAAACAAGTAAGCATCAGGAAGATTGTCCAATACTCCTTGTGGGGCTTCTCCAGATGTGAGCCTAGAGAGATGATCTGCTCTCAAATGAGTCTTGCCTTTTCTCACCACTACCTCAAAGTCACATTCCATTAGTAAGAGGAACCATCTCACCAATCTACCTGTGTTGCATGGCTTGTTCACGAGATATAGCAATGCCTGATGGTCAGTAAAAAATTTAAACTTATTGGCAAGCAAATAATGTCTAAACTTTTTAACCGCATACACCATGCCTAATCCTTCTCGTTCGGTGGTGGTATAGTTTCTCTCAACTACGTTCAACTGTCTACTCGCATAGGCAATTGGAAGATCCATATTACCTTCACCAGTAGGTTGTGCAAGCACACATCCAATGGCATAATTGGATGCATCCACATGCACATGGAAGGGCTTATTCCAATCTGGTGTAGTCAAGATTGGTGCTGAGCATAATCGCCATTTGAGCTCATTGAAAGAATTCTCACATTCATCAGTCCACTCAAAGTTAGTCAGAAGTCCGTACAAGGGCTTTGCAATGATAGCATACATGTGGATGAACCGGCAGTAGTAACCACAATGCCCCATGAAAGCCTGTACTTCCTTGACATTCTTTGGCCTAGGTAACTCGGCTATGGCTCTTACTTTCTCCTCATTGGTGGATATGCCGTTCTTTGACACTATGTGTCCTAGAATCTCTTGCCTTGCCTGACCATGAAAACACACTTTTCTGGGTTCAAGCAGACTTGATATTCTCTGCATTTGTCAAAGATTTGTCGGAGTTCTGGGATGTGTGTTTGTCTAATGTTGGAATGAGCACAGAGGTCATCGACATAGACTTCCAAGTTCTTCCTCAGGAACTCTTTAAATACATGGCACATCAGCCTTTGGAAGGTAGCCGGTGCATTGGTAAGCCCGAATGGCATTACCCGAAAAGCGAATATGCCCCACTCTATGACAAATCAAGGAAGCTGTACACTTCCTTGCCTGCTACTCTTTCTAAGAGATGTTATGTGATAGGAAGCAGATAGTTATCTCGAATGGTGGCTACATTGACCTTCTTCAAGTTAATGCATACACGCAGATTTCCATTTTTCTTGGGCGCCACTACGATGGGGGATACCCACTCAATGTGCTCAATTTCGTAGATGAATCCAGCTTCAACCAGTCTATCTATCTCCTCTTTGATCTTGGCAGCATAATTATCATTATATGTATATGGCTTTTGCTTAGAGGGTTTGGCATCTGAGGTCATGGGGATAGTGTGTGAGCATATGTCAGGGTCCACTCCTTTCAAATCCTTGTAACTCCAAGCAAATACATCTCTGTATTCTCTTAGCAAGGCTATCAATTCTTGCTCTTCTTCTTCCGTCAGGTCATGTCCTATGTAAGTGCATCTTTCTTCTCCTTCTTCTATGGCTACCACTAGTTTCTTTGTGGTTTCTTTGTTATCATAGGCCTCTCCTGATTGTGCCTCTCGTTTAGGCATTCTGATCATGACTCTCCTGTCATCTATCTCATACTTCTTAAAATTTTCTGGGACCTCAAACAAAGATTCTTCCTCTTCTAGTGTGACTTCTCTCTTTTTTCTTTTATTTCCTTCTTCCTTAGGAGTTACATGTGTGGCTAGCCTTACATCCTTTGTAAGCTCTCCGTGCCTCTGAGGTTGAAATTCTACTTCATAGAAGTATTCTTCATCTGATGCAAAAGGTGGGTCCATAATGATTGACTCTAGATCGGAGTCACTTACATCCTCAAATGCATCAAGGCTAGGTTCACACTCTTCTAACACTGCCTCTCCCATGATGGGTTCTATGGAGAAGACTGAAATGTCATAGCCATCTTCATCACACTGGGGTGTCCATTGTTCTTCATTGATGGCTACATCCATTGTTGCTAGGATTTCTGCCCAGCCGTGGGGTTCAAATTCTTCATCAGGAAACACTACAGGTGCATAGGCTGGGTCTTGAATGGATCTATGTGTTTCGTTTGCACCTATTTCTCTAGCCTTTTCTCTTTTCTCCTCTTCTACTGCCACTTTGCACATCCATAAGTGTGTGTCTTCATGCATCCATGAGGATCCTGATCCTATGGAGTGCACCGATTCCGTATCATCTTTGGCTCTATGGATGGGATTCCATTGGATAGGAGGGACATCTCTATGAGAGTAATCTTTGAGATTCACTTTGGTCGTAACACCTAAGTGTTGTAGGTACAAAGAATTGGTTCCCCAATCCTGGACCACTTGCAACTGTCGCATAAAGGGTCGCCCCAAGATCATTTCATAGGCATGATTTTTGCTAAAATCACATATAGCAAATGTATGCTCGAACTCAACGCCACATGTGGTGAGAGTTATTCCTTCTAACAGCCCTAAGGGTCTTTCTATGTGGCCATCAGCCATCTGCAATTTCATCCTCGTGGGCCTGAGTGCTGGCTTGCCCCAACGCTTCCATAGGGAAGTAGTAGCAATTGCAACTCCTGCGCCTGAGTCTAGAATGGCCTTGGTGGTGTATCCTTGATGGGTGATAGGAAGATATGTGTTTCCCTCTTCGCCCTCACTCATGTCTCCTATCTTGTCCAATGGTATTTCTGGCACTGTTCTCTGGGATCCTACCTGGGAACGAGGTTTCGCTATCTCTGGTACTTGTTTGGCTACATGTTTCCATAGCTCTGGCCTTACTTTGAGTAGCTCTTCTAAGGTGAGGTTGCATTGTACTTTAGTATTTTTCACTACCTCTGTGTTCCTAGGTATGACTAAGTCCTCATTTCATACCATGACCGTGGGCGCTCTCATACATGTAGATTTAGCTTCCCATGGACCCATGAAGTGGGGTAATTCTTGTAAAGAGTTAGACTCAAAGTCTAATCTTTCCTGAGAGTGGGTGCTCTCCTGCTCCTCATAAATGGATGGGATGTCTTGTGGGAATTGGTCATGTGCATCATCCACAAGTTCAATGGGAGGAGGGACTTCACTTTCTTTAGCCCATTTGTCTTCTTGAATCTCTCATAGGAATTCTGGTGTGAACCGATTCATAGAAGAAGATGTGTCTGGCTCCGTAGAGTTAGGCACATAGGCTTCCTGGGCAGGAATGCTTACTCTTTCACTTGCCTTGTCCTTGTGTTGAGAGGCGGGTTCCTTTTCTGATTGTGCAATTAGCCTCTCTATTCTTTCTAACAGTCCTTCAAAGTGCAGCTGCGTCTTGGTTGAGCTAGATACGTTAAAAAGGCGACTGACTTCAAACATGGTCTGAGCCAATTCCACCATCTTAGCACAAATTTTGGTTCGTTTTAGCTCTAGTTTTGCTCTAGGGTAACATTTTTCATAATCAGTTACGTTTGGCCCTTCTTGGATTCTGGCCTGATATGCTTTAAGCATCATATTAAGGTCCTCGGGAGTGGGATCTGCTAGGACTGATCCTACTCTTGGGGGTGGTGGAATTGTGTGAGGTGGGTTGGAAGGTGGCGGGTCAGATGGAGATGGGAATGGTGGTGGTGGGGTAGTGTGAGAGGGAGTTTGAGATGTGAGTTCAGTTATCCTGGCCTTTGTTTCTCTGAGGCTTTCCTCGAGTTCACTCATCTTTTTTGCCCATTGTCTTTTCATTCTTTCACGACTATCTCTCCAAGCTCTAGTCCTTTTCTTTGTCATGCTCTCTGTTTCACTAACATCTGGGCTCTTTTCCTGGCCTACCCTTTGGTTTTGCTGCAATGTCTGAGCTCTAGTGACTACCTGTACTGGTGCAGTGGACGTCGCACTTCCTGTAGAGTCTACTACTAACCCAATAACATTGATAGGAGTAATTTTTGGCATGTTATTGGGGTTCTTTGGACAATCTCGTAAGAGATGCTCCTTTCCACAATCTTGGCAAAAGCCTTGAATTGTCACTGACTGGGGTTGTGTAGGTGGAGGTAAGGGGCAATCACAAATGAGGTGATCTCCCTGACATCTGTAGCACGGTCCTCTAGGGAATGGGGGTCTTACCTGCCTAGGTTGGGGTCTAGGGTTGGGGTTTGCATACATGACGTTTGTGTAATCTGACTCCCAACTAGGTTCACTCGGTTCCTCACTGTAGTAGGACTCACCATGTTCAGGAGACTGCATGTAGTAAGCATGGGGACTATTAACATGTGTAAAATCAAAGCTATGGTCACTGGGATCACTTTCTAAAATTAATGGTGTTACTGGGACTATAGCTCTATTCAGGTTTTCTTCTACAGCAGCATACTTTACCGGAATCACATTAGTAGGAGCAGGTGGTTGTTGTGCTAGCACTGGCTGGGGTCTTAGTTGGGCCTGATATTGTGGTTGGTAATTCTGCTGAGGCCTAGTATATTGTTGTTGTGGGTATTGACTCTGGTATCTGCTTTGTTGAGGGTATGGCTGAGGGTAGGTTTGCCTAACCGCTTGCGTATTGTATGGGCAGTTTTGTGCTGAGTGATTTGTGTATCTTCGCTCTATGGTGCAGTACTGGCTACTAGGATTTACTTGGGGTTGAGCCATAATGGGACATGCATTCATCATATGGTCACCTCCACAAGTATAGCACCTTTTGACTGGGGAAAATCTAGGAATTTGTTTACTAGACACCTAGTTTTTGAGCTACTTTCTCCGCAAGTTCCTCAATTGATGTGGATTGCGTGAAAGAGAGGCTAGAGGCACTATCTGAATCTTTGTATATTTTGGATAGCTCTAACTCCTCCCCTAGGTTATCCTCAATGTCGATGCACATGCGTACACACTCTTCTATGGTCCAAGGGTCCTTCAAGTACACATAGGATCTCAACTTTGTACTTAGCAATCCATCCAAGAATAAAGCCACTTGCTTAACTGGTGTGGGGAGCTCCAAAACAGGGCATCTTTCAAGATATTGCCTAAATCTTCTTCCTGCAAGTCTCACGGTCTCTTGAGGGGTTTGCTTGAAGCTGTGAATCAATGAGGAGGTATTATGTCTTATGCCACTCTTAGAGAATTCAATAATGAAAGCCTCTAGGAGTTGGTCTATGCTCCTGAACTGTCTCTCATTCAATGGTTGAAACCACGTAAGGGCTGTGTTCTTAAGGGTTAGACCAAAGGCATTGTACTGCGTGAATAGATCTTCAACTTGTTCAGCCCTCAAGACTTGCCTAAACTCAACCACATGATCGTATGGATCTCCAGTGCCATCGAAGTAGTTCTTCATGGACTTAACTAGCTGAGTCGGTCTCAAGGTCCTTGTGTGCTCTCTAGGTCATGGTAGAGGGAACTCATCCGCATTTCTTTGATTCCTGTGAGCTCTAAGTACCTCAGGTTCTACTCTATTTGTTTCCCTCCTCGTTCTTTCTCTGCCCACTAGGTTGGCAAAGCTTACTTCTGGCCTATCTCTACTTCTGTCTCTTTGAGTTCCATGAGCTTGGGATGTTCCCGCTCCAGGGTGACCATAGGACACATTTGATCTTGGTTGGGGGAAAATAAATTCACCTTTCCAAGTGTAAGCATGCCTATCATTTTCTGTCACCACAAAGATCCTCTCTGAAGCGTGATCTAAGTAGGTCACTCTGCCTGGGCTATCAGGATCCTTAAACTCATAGATCATGATTGTTCCTATATCAATTGGCCGATCAGATTTATACCTCCAAAAGGCTTCGTCAGTTTCTCGGTTCAGAAGCAGATCTATGCTCTTGTTGTCCTAGGGAACCCACTCTGGTGTGATAATCCTAGTGAGAACAGATTTGCCTCGGGGGGTCCTAGGTTCTTCGCCCATGTTTCCTTGCTCTAGGTCACCTAAGTCCATTTCTAGGACCACATTCCCAAATTCATCAGTCCTATCTGGATGACTGGTGACTACATATATTGTCCCTTCCTTGTCTAAGTACGCTCCGTTTTCAAACTTGACAGCTGGGCGCTCTAGTCCAATGGATTGGTCAGGATTTTTAATCTGTATTACAGATCTTCCTAGGCCGTCCTCATAGATGCTAGCACCTAATCGGTTGGTCCTAAGGTATTCCAACTGCGTTTTGTGAGGGCCTTCTACCCTGTGCAAGTATGGCACTCCTGAACTTCCCGTAGGTCTGTCCATGCCTTGAGACACCTCTAATTCACTAGTCTCAGAGCTAGGGTAGTTTGAGTGGTGGCTCAACTGCTGGGCCCAAGACCTAGCAGTGTGGTTGACACTAGCCTCTGAAGACCTAATGCTTTGTCTATCTCTCCCTAGATGTCGCCCTGATCTAAGGTTCATAAGCCTAATCGAATAGCCCAATTTTGCCCAAGTACAACCTCGTTGCAGAGTTCTTTTGTACCACTTACTTGATTCCTTCTTATGTTGATTATCGTGTTTATACTCTTGTCTGATATCACGTCGTCAGGTATACTTGAGTGTATTTCCGCACTTGAAGTTGATCGTTCCACGTTCTTTTCCTTTAAAGTTCTCAACAGTACAAAGATTATGTCGTTAGCTTGAACTTGATTGTTTAGGTATTCTTCAACTTGATAAATGCCTATCGCCGCCCTGGCCTACTCCTATCACTAGTCATTCTTAGCCTAAGCTAGGAATTGACAGAGGGAGTTGAGAATATTCTGACCTTTCTCGCTGATCCCTTGTTCTTTAGTGCTCGAGAACCTGATTCTCAAGCTTTCACAAAGCCCTTGCTTGGATGCTCTCAATTGCTCTCAATAGACCTGTATCAGTCCCAAGATTAGCTCAAGACTTAAATTCCAAAGACAGAACCAATCACTTCCATTCATGTAACACAAACACCAATTTTGTAACATAATCCTGGTAGGAGATGGTTGAACCACACCCTAAGAGAGAGGATTAGGAAGTAATCCTCAACCATGGCTTTTGGGGCAAGTGGTTAGCCCATCACATTCCTAACCAAGAGGTTGTGAGTTCAATCCCTTACATTGGTATCAGAGCCTAGGAAGTAGGCTTGGGCAAAGTGGAATGACCCAATGGCCTCTAAAAAAGGCGCTTGGGCATCCTCCATGTGAAAGGGTAGGATTTGTGGAAGGCGCGCGTCGATTTCAATGATGGACCTTACAATGATTGGGGTGTATCTCCCAATCCGTAGGTCGGATTGAGGCGTGTAATATACCGTTGGAAAGCTCTCGGAACGAACTTTCCAATGAGCTAGCTTGCAATGTGTGAATTCCTTGGGAATCCTTGGATGGAACTTGATTGAGTACATCCTGCCAGTCCCATAGCTGGTCAGGGTACATCCTGCCAGGGTACATCCAGGGTACATCCTACCAGTCCCATAGCTGGTCAGGGTACATTCCCGAGGGAGTTCAAGGGGGGAAGAATGTAACATAATCCTGGTAGGAGATGGTTGAACCACACCCTAAGAGAGAGGATTAGGAAGTAATCCTCAACCATGGCTTTTGGGGCAAGTGGTTAGCCCATCACATTCCTAACCAAGAGGTTGTGAGTTCAATCCCTTACAAATTTGCACACTGATTGTTTTTGGAAAACAATTCTAGAGATCCCTGAATTCTGTTCCCCCTAGGTATGGTCAACTTCAAAATACCCTATCTAATAATCCTGATCTTAATTTAACCGTAACCGGTGGATGTTTTGGTTGTACTCCCCACGAGCTTTCCAACAAGACAAGAATCACAGCAAACGGATCTCGCATGAGAAAGTTATGTCAATTCAGGGTTTTATAGTTAAAACAGGGTTCAAACAGGCTAACAGATCAGGGTTCAAACAGGCTAACAGATCACAGGATTTTTTTCAAAAACCCATGTGTGGTGACCTCACAAATCACTAATGGCTTGCTAATTATGCCCAAAATTACCCCAAAAAGATGCAAGAAAAAACCCTAGAAATTTGGCCGAAAAAGCCTGTCAATCGCGATTGACAGAGGTGTCCGTCGGGGCCTGTCGATCGCGATCGACACGTCAGTCGCGATTGACAGTGTCAATCGCGATCAACAGAGTCAGTCGTGAGTCCTATCAATCGCGATTGATGGTGTCAATCGCGATCGACACTTTTGCCGGGATTTTCGCTGTGATTTCAGTCAATCGGGGATGTGTCCGTCGTGATGGACACGTGGCTACGCGAAAAAGTCAATCAATCGTTGAAATTCAGTTGGTCGCGATCGACGGTGTCAATCGTGACTAACAGAGGTGTCGGTCGTGGCTGTTGATAGCGATCGACGGTGTCAATCACGATTGACAGGGTCCTACATGGCAGTCAGTCGGTCATGGGGGTCTGTCGGTCGCGATCGACAGGTCTGTCGATCGCGATTGACAGGGTCTGTCAGTCGCGATTCACAGATGTTGTCGATCGTGGCTGTCGATCGCAATCGATGGTGTCGGTCGCGATTGACAGAGAAACACGGAACTTTTCAACTATTTTTAGTGATTTAGAATGTGCTCATCATGTAGATTATGGTGGTGCACTTTGTTTTACCAAATGGGCATTTTTTCTGTCGATCGCGATCGACAGAGGTCGGTGACACACAGACAGTTTCTGAGTTTTCTGTACCTGTGCAGCGTGCTGGAGATGATGATACAGCTAGATCCTGCAAGAAAACTCAAGAAACATGCAAAAACAACACACACAATATCGCTCTATCGCTCTCTCTCACAAGTGGAATGAGGGAAATGAGGTGGAGAAGGTGATATGATCAAAACTGAAAATTTTCGTGATGATGGAGATGGAGATCGGATATGGTGAGGATGATGATGGTGATGAGAAAAACAAGAGAAAATAGATGAAAGTGAAGAAAATACCTATAACTCCAATGCATCAACTCTATGTCTTACCATCACACGCTCGTCCTCGAAGCTCGATCCCCGGCAACGGTGCCAAAATTTGGTGTAGCTCAGTGATGAGTAGCACCTCCTTTAATGTCAATCCGGGAAGACATGAGGATGGTATGAAGACCTCGAGCAAGTGAAGGCACAAGTGCGTGAGTGAGAAGCACACAAACATGCACACACATACACACACGCGCATACACGGCAAGACAAAGAGTGAGAAGCAATGGGGTTCTTAGATTACTTTCCAAAAAGCTCATACAAGTTCAAAACTATTACAAGTTAACCTCCAAAATGAGCCTTCTAGCTCTTTTTATAGTTTTTGACTAGGTTTTGGCCATGTCCAGACCTAGTGTCCGGCCTAGTTAAAAATTAGGTTCTCTACCCTATTCGGAGGTTCAAACGAAGTCTAAAAAATGTGAAAACTGACAGGTAGGTACTTCTAAAGCTCCTCAAGCTCAACGACTCCTTGGCTTGCACAAAATGGAGCTACAAAAATATGAAATGGTATTTACAACGGTTTTTTAGTGATGAAAATCACTATTTTTGTAGGGGTCTCTATTAATATTTTGACATACATTTCCTGGAGCTCCCTACTTGCTCCTTCTCCTTGTGTGTCCACCTCTTTTATATGCGTTAGTGTCCTGAAAAAATATTGGCCTACTTGCCAGATCGTCGTTGACTGCTCTGTCTGCTTGTACTTTCTCTTCTCTCTGACTCCCTTCGTAAGCTTCCTTGCCTTGTGAGTCCTTCAGTTCCAACAGCATATGTGCCCACGCAGGAGAACATTGCAGACCTTTTCACGAAGGCTCTGCCTAGGGAGAAGTTTGAAGCTTTCCGCAAATCTTTGGGCTTACTTCCTTTTGTGGAGTGATTTCCACATAGCTTGGCACTTCCTTATACATGAGTGTCAGGTAGTGATGTGTGTGAACACACTAGGACCATCAGGGCACTTTTTTCCCTCTTTAGGAGGTTTTTTTCCCCAGCTTGTATGTACACCTATTGCCCTAATGGGCTACTTATCTTTGTACATTCTCTAGTAATACATTCAGTATTGTGTGTTGTGCTCCAAGCTTCTTCTTCTTCCTTGTGCTGTTTGCGTGCTTCCGCAGAGGTCTATCTCCAACATGCATCTGGTAAGTCACCCACTATCCCTTGAGGGGATTCTACCCTAATCAGTTGTGAGAGATGATTGGTTGTAAGATGGGTCTTCCCTTTTCTAATTACCACTTCAAAGTCATACTCCATTAATAGTAGAAACCATCATACCAGTCTTCCCGTGTCACAAGGCTTGTTGACTAGGTATACCAATGCTTGATGGTTTGTAAAAAACTTGAATTTGTTTGCCAGTAAGTAATGACTGAATTTCTTTACTATGTAAAACATTCCTAATCCTTCTCTCTCAGTGGTGGTGTAGTTTTTCTCATCTAAAATCAATTGCCTACTTGCATATGCTATAGGGAGGTCTATATTGCCCCCACATGTAGGTTATGCTAGCACACACCCAGTAGCATACTTGGATGCATCCACATGTACATGGAAGGCTTACTCCAATCCGGTGCTTTCAAAATTGGTGTTAAACACAAGCATTGTTTAAGTTCATTAAATGATTTCTCACATTCATATATCCACTCTAACTTAGTCAGAAGGGCATATAGAGGGTTTGCAGTGATCGCATACATGTGGATAAAGTGTGGATAATAACCACAATGCCCCATGAAAGCTTGTACTTCCTTAACATTTTTCGGCCTATGTAGTTCTGCAATCACTCTAACATTCTCTTCGCTTGTTGAAATTCCATTCTTTGACACAATGTGTCCTATAATTTTGCCTTGCTTGACCATGAAAGCACACTTTTCTAGGTTCAAACAAACCTAATATTCTCAACATCTGTCAAAAACTTGTTTGAATTCAGGGATACACATTTGCCTAATGTTGGAATGAGCACATAAATCATCAACATAGACTTCCAAATTCTTTCATAGGAACTCCTTAAAGACATGGTACATTAGCCATTGAAATGTAGCAAGTGCATTTGTTAGCCCAAATGGCATCACATGAAAGGCAAGTATGCCCCATTCTATGGCAAAAGCCATCTTGTGCTGGTCTTCAGGGGCAATAGCTACTTGGTTGTAGCCAAAGAATTCATCAACGAGGTTGTATACTGCCTTGCCCACTACTCATTCTAGTAGGTGTTCCATGATAGGAAGCGGACAACTATCTCTAATAGTGGTTGCATTGACTTTTTCCAAGTTAATGCACACACATAGCTTTTCATTCTTTTTGGGCACTACCACAATGTGTTATACCCACTCAGTGTGCTCAATCTCATAGATAAATCTCTCTTCTATCAAACGATCTATCTCTTCCTTAATCTTGGCGGCGTAGTTATCATTATAAGTGTATGGTTTCTGTTTGGAAGGCTTGGATTCTTGAGTCATGGAAATTCTATGGGAGCATATGTCCGGGTCTACTCCTTCCAAATCCTCGTAGCTCCATGCAAACACATCTCTATATTCTCTCAATTGGGCAATCATCTCTTTTTCTTCCTCTTCTATCAAATCATGTCTGATATGTGTGCATTTTTCTTCTCCTTCTTTGACTGTAACTACAATCTTCTTTTTTTTTTTCTTGATTTTCATACGCTTCTCTTGTGCTTGTTTCTCTCTTAGGCATTCTTACCATGATTCTTCTATCTTCCATTTTGTACTTCTTAAAGTTCTCTTGTACTTCCAATAAGGGTTCTTCTTCTTCTTGTCTAGAAGATTTCTTTCTTTTCTTCTTCTACTTATTCTCCTTGATCTCTAGGAGTGGCGTGAGCTGCTCATTTTGGTTATCTCTCTTACATTGGGGGTGGTGGCTTCCACAAAATAAAAGTATTCTTCTTCTGAAGATCAGAAGGGTTCCATGATGATGGACTCTAGATCTTCATCGCTTACCTCGACTGGTTCTAGGGTCATCTCCATACGATGTTCTAAAATGGGCTAATCTTCCATGGGTTCTATCATAAAGATAGAAATATCATAGCCATCCTCATCACAATGAGGAGTCCATTGTTCTTTGTTCATCATTATGTCCATGGTGACTAAGATCTTTGCCCAATCATGAGGCTCAAATTCCTCATCTGGAAATACTATTGCTGCATAGGCAAGATTTTGGAGGGTATGCAGGTGCCATTCGGAGCCTAAGGTTCCAACTTTTAATCACTCTTCCTCTTGTTTTGCTCCTTTAAACATCCATAAATGAGTGTCCTCATGCACCCATAAAGGATCTGATGCTAAGGATAGTATTAAATCATCTTCTTCAAGTGTTTTATGAATGGTATTCCATTGTAGTGGGGGTACATTGGTATGGGAATAGTCTTCGAGATTGACTTTGGTAGTCACTCCCAGATGCTATAGGTACAAAGAGTTGGTTCCGTAATCTTGTACCATCTGCAATTTTCACATGAAAGGATGTCCCAAAATCATCTCATATGTGTGGTTCTTTCCAAACTCACAAATGGCAAAGGTGTGCTCAAAGTCCACACCACAAGTAGGCTTACCCCATCATTTCTAGAGGGAATTGGTGGCAATGGCCACTCCAACACCTGAGTCTAGAATTGCTTTGGACAAGCCTTGGTAGAAGATAGGAAAATAGGTGTTTCCCTCTTCTCCTTCGCTCATATTTCCAATCCTTTCAATGGGTATTCTAGAACTTTCTTGTGTGAATCTTCATGAGAGTGGGTAGGAGATGTCTCTAGCAAATGATTTGCTACATGCTTCTATAGTTCAGGTTTAACCTTCAACAGCTCTTCTAAAGTGAGATGACAATGCACTTTAGTGTTCGTTATTACATCTGTGTTCCTAGGAAGATCTCATTCTTCATTTCTTACTAATATGGCAGGTGCTCTCATACTGATTAACCTTGCTTCCCAAGGACCAGTGAAGTGACGTAATTCTTGCAAAGAATCAAATTCAAAATTTTCTATTCACTAGGCTGCTCCTCCTTTTGTTCACCATATATACAGGGTATGTCCTATGGGAATCGTTCCTGGAGGTCATCTATCTTTTGAATTTTTGGGTGAGTTTCTTGCTCCAACTTCCATTTCTCTTCTTGAATTTCTCTCAAAAATCCTTATGAGTACTTATGTATCCAAAAAGGCTCTCCCAATCCGTAGTATTAGGCACTTGAGATAAGGAAGGTGGAGTATCTTCTTGTGTCTTTGAGACGGAGTGGGTCCTTTTAGGACTGTTCTTGTCTATGTTAGAAATCAAGTGTTCTAATCTCTCTAGTAGTCCTTGAAAGTGTAGCTTTGGCTTCACTAGGATGCTCCAATCGACATACTGAGATGCTTCAAACATGGTTTGGGCCAATTCTACCATTTTCATGCAAACCTTAGTTCTCTCAATTTCTAGGTCTGTCTAGGATAGTTCTTACTTAATTCTCCCACCTAGGGTCCTTCTCTCAGTCTTGCTTGATAGTCTCTGAACATCATATCTAGATTCTCATGTATAAGTTTGGCTAGAACAGATCCTGGTCTCGGCATCTAGTTTACCTTATTCGACTCTTGGGAGGCTAATTCTAAGATTTTGGCTCTCCTCTCCTCTAAGCTTGCTTCTAATCATCTATTTTCTTCCTCATTTTTTTTAAGTCTTTCTCATGAATCCTTCCAAGATCTAGTTTTCCTTCCATTTGACTCTCCCACCTCTACTCTCAAATTCTTGGTGGTGAGATTTTTCTTTCAACCAGTTGTTGAAAGAGAAAACTCGCCACAAAAAAAAATTATGTTCTTGATTCCATGGATGATGGAACACCTCTTTCAATTAAACATTACTCTCAAGAGTTCTTACAGGAAATACAAGAAGAGAAATGGACCAAGGAGAAGGGTAAACCCCCTCCTATTCCTGAAATTGATGATCTTCATGATCAATTTCTTCAAGACATTCCATCTATTTATGGAAACCAAGCAGAGCAGCAAGAAGATGAAAGATTAGATTTTGAATATAATTCTTTACAAGAGTTGTCATAATTTATAGGCCCATGGGAATCTGAATCTCTTCATATCAGAGCTCCCACAATACTAATAAGAAATGAAGATTCAATGGTCCGAAGAAAAATTGAATTCATGAATAACACTAAGGTGTAGTGTCATCTCATCTTAGAAGAACTGCTCAAAGTAAAACCTGAGTTGTGGAAACATGTGGCAAATCAGGTTCTAGAACTTGGTTCCAACATGTCAAAAGCAGGCTCTAAGTTGAAAGTTCCAAAGATACCTCTAGAAAAAATAGGAGACATGAGTGAAGGTGAAGAAGGTAATACTTATCTTCGAATCACCTACCAAGGTTACACTGTGAAGAGATGGATAGGTATGTGCTTGAAGATGAAGAGGTGTTGCAAAATCCTTGATCTACACCAGCCAAATGAACTCTAGCATTATGTGGTGGGCCCTTTTAGCTTGCCAATGGATGTATTAGACACCCATGTACCTTGGGAGATCACTCTCAAAAAGATAGATCAAAACAGATAAGTTGGAGTTAGCTTAGAGGTGAAGAACTTGCTATTTTGGTTCATACACTTGTCCAGTGTTTTGCATTATTCTCTGAGCACAGCAGCAATTAACTTAATTCCTCTTTGGGAAGTCTAGTTAACTTAAAGAGCTAACTTTCAAGAGTAATCTCATCAAAAATAATAAACCACACACTGAGAATAATGTTTAACAAGTGATGACATCATCCCGATTTTCACGGGCTGCTACAGTAATGAGACTAAAGAGCAGAAAAATGAACATAACTCAAGATTTAGGAACTAATTGATTATGAAAATTTGTATTCTTATACTATACAATAATTTAAATCCAACAAGCTTTAAATCATTGAATTTGGGTACGTATACACTGAGAAACAACTCTGATAAGATGAGTAAAAAAGTCGGGTACCTGACAGAGAAGTGAAAATGAACAGACAGTGTTGACTTCAACTGAACATAACTGAAGATTGAAATACCCAAATGAAATGAAAATTGGTGAGCATATAGTAGACTTATAGAGCTAACTTTATCAAGTTAAATCACTAAAAATGATGCACCAAGCTCAGAGCAACCATCTCTGCAATCTGACTAAGAAAATTAAGAGATATGGCAGTGAGTAGTACACTTCACAAGAACATGGAAATATGAACTCAAATGATCATGAAAATGAAAGTATATTGATTGTAAAATACAATGGACTTACTGATACATATGTGTGCCTTGTAATTACACCTTGATATGGCATAAAGATCAGCTCCTGGAGGTCTTCACATAGGTCTCTCTAACCACGACTACCTACCTACCACAAATCACGAATTGGTGGCTCCTCTTTCCCTTTTTGATCAAGTAGACTCAACCACTTAAGATTCTTTCACTTTTACATTAAGTAAACTCTTCAAAAGTTACAAGAGATAGTTCACAAGTGAACTTTACATTGTCTTCATTTTAAGACTTCTTCTATGACTTTGGTGGACTCAAGCCAATACTTAGGCTTGTCATAGACTTGCTCCAACATACACAACCAATGCTATCTTAAACTTGGGTGTTGCTATTGCGATTGCGACCACCTCCTTGTGGAAGCAATAGGGAAAACCTGCATTAAGACCAACTAGAATGAAGCTTCAAATGGCTGATGGTCACGCCCCACAAGGATAACAGAGAGAGTTCATGTAAACTCTCACCGGTTCAATGACATGTCAGGGCCCTTAGGAGAGGAAAAGTACATCTAGGAGTCCAAGTGTGAGTATGATAGGGCATGGGTACAATTCCAATTCTTCTCCAAAGAGTTTGAGACTCTCCAAAACACACCAGAACTTCAAATCATATGGCAACGCACAGGGCTGGTGG
Source organism: Ceratopteris richardii (assembly GCA_020310875.1). Lineage (NCBI taxonomy): Eukaryota > Viridiplantae > Streptophyta > Polypodiopsida > Polypodiales > Pteridaceae > Ceratopteris > Ceratopteris richardii. Next base: position 4,808,244 of record CM035443.1, read on the forward strand.
AATACTTTGAGGCACCCTTACCAAAACTAAATTTTCTACACCATTACTATTTGGTATCAACAATACAGGCAAGTAATGTAAAGGATTGACCAGGAACCTTCTTCATTCCTTCTTTATTGGGCAATAATGAGTTGAAAAAGTTTGAACTCACCTTAGACTTGGTAAGAGATGCTCTGAACATGCACAACATGCATGTGCCCTCCGAGAAGGATGCTTTGATACCCAATAAGATGAAGAATAGGAAACTACAAAAGTTAAAAGATATTGTGGCACTCACACCAAATGTTTCCATCCCTCTCCGAATGTGCATACCATTAAGCTTCCCTTATGGATTATAGAGTAGCTCTATGAAGCTAATAAAAGGTCCTCCAAGAAGCTGAATGGAGGTTGTGCAATAATGCACATCATTTACAGATGCTTATCATATGATGTGCTCATCGAGTGCGCATTGACTTGGTCACAACTATAGTTGTTTAAAGGATGCAAAGCTTCCACACATCAATCCAAGTGAATGAGGGGCTCAATTCTATGTGTCCAGACATGAGAAGCTCGCACGACTCTAGAAGTCTCACCACGAGGGGATGCCATAGTGCCTCCCTTTATGATTCACATTCCCAGATGTGGATCTAAAGGCACATCATGAGCTACCCCATCTGCTCCTCCTGTCCCACCAAAATTTGAATTTTCTACCACGGGAGATGTTGAAGGCATGAGCACCTTCAATTTTGAATCCTTTTTACAGAACATAGAACTATCAGATGTAGAATTCTTTTTGAATACACAAGAACCTGGCACATCCTCCCAAAGATGAAAAAAGTCAACAGAAGGCTGCCATGTATACTGGGATGATAATCAATAGAGGACCCTATCCCAACAACTAGAATGACTAGAGGGTGAAGAGGAGGCAGAAGAAGAAGGAGAAGAAGAAGAAGAAATGATTGGAGCCCTAGCTTACACTGAAGAACTCCGCAGATTATACCAAATCATGGAAAGGGTGTGGGCACAACAATCACTCTCTAAAGAGAATAGTAGATTGTTGTCTAAATATGGCTAAACCCTACTATTGCTAGCAGAAACCTATGGCACAGTGAAAGCCGTCTGATCTACATTGCAGAGGCCTCAAGTGTTAAAAGCAAATTCATATATATTTTGGAAAAATAAATATGACCTTGCTTTTAAAAATAAAGAAGCAAGTTCATATATATTTTGCAAAAAGGATTTTTTTCAAATAGAAGAAAAATACAAAAATGAAAAATGGAAGCATTTACTTCAGCAAGAGAAGAGTGGTTGCACAAAGTAGTGGAGTAGCTATGGAGAAAAGCTCTCAAACTCATCATGAGAGCTCATGGTCATTTGGCTACAAAAGAGGCAAGGGAGGACACTCAAGAACTGAGGAAGAAGGCACTAAATTCCCCTTGTAGGTAGTTCATTCGGTTTTAGTCATTTCATTTTCTTCAGTCTCATAGACTATATCCAGTCGCTCACCAATTTTTGTATAGCCTTATTGTGAGAGTTATACCTCTCAATGTATGTACATATTTTTAGATTTTAAATATGCATTAGATAGCTTATCTCATGCAGGTCCTTTGTCTAAAACAATTTTTCAAATACATCACTCCCTGTGAGTTATTTAGTTTTTAGTGAAGTCTAGTTTTTAGCCTAATTGAGTGGACAGGCAGCCTGTTTTGAGGCAAAGAGTTGCCAAACCAAAACTACTCCAAGTTGATTGTTTGATAGCTCATTTGAAAGCTATTAGTGTCTAGTTTGAGTGAACAAAGACTCAAGTTCATTATCTTTTTCAATTGATACAAGATTTCATTCTAAGGTTAAGTTGTAGGTAAAAGTCTTGATCTTGAGAAGGTCTTCTAGACTTTCCACTACGCATAAGAGAGGAATTCTCCAACAGTTGATATTAGAGCATTGGAGTTTGAAGAAGCAAAGCATTGGAACTGAAGTAAAGTAAAGGAGAAGCTACAAATAAAGGGACGGCTTCGTAAAGTCAAGAAAGAGTGCCACAACATATTTGAGGTAAACTTCAACCTTGGAAGTTTTCAATGGCTGATTTAGGACAGCAAGTTGAGAATTTATATAAAGATAATTTTCAGTCTTGGAGGTATAGAATGACAAATTACCTTAAAGGTAAAGGTTTATGGATTCTAGTTATCGGAGATGATCCACAACTAGTGGACCTTCAAGATCCCAACATTACTCTAGCACAAAGGAGACAATTTGGAGATTGGGAAGAGAGGAATCGAAGGGTGATGTTCCTCATTTCATAAGTTACTTCTAACACTATGGTTGGCCATGTGCAAAGCCTAGAGACAATCAAGGAAGTTTGGGAAGCATTAGAGAAGGCGTATGCTACCTCAACAAGGTCTCAGAAGATGCAACTCAAGGACGAGCAATGAAACCAAATGAACTACCTACAAGGGGACTTCAACGCTTTCTTCCTCAATTCTTCAGTGTCCTCCCTTCCCTCTTGTTGATATATTTAGGTAGTGATGTGTGTGAACACTCTAGGACTGCCGGGGCACTTTTTTCCCTCTTTAGGAGGTTTTTTCCCCCGGCTTGTATATACGCCTATTGCCCTAATGGGCTACTTATCTTTGTACATTCTCTAGTAATACATTCAGTATTGTGTGTTTGTGCTCCAAGCTTCTTCTTCTTCCTTGTGCTGTTCGCGTGCTTCCGCAGATGTCTATCTCCAACAATTGGTATCAGAGCAGGTCGTCGCTTCTTCTAGGGCGCTGTCGACACTCCTCCGTTTGCAGTCTCAGATTCGCACGAAATTTGGTGCCGAAATCGCGATCTGAGCTCGTTTCGACCTCCGAACGAACTATCGCAGCGCTTGTGCAGGCTATTTTGTCCTTTTGTGCCAAAGGTATATACCAGTTTCTGTTCGTCAGTTTAAGCGTCTTGAAGTTTGCTACAGGTCTAGCAGAACTCGTTTGGGCAATTCCGTTCAACTTTTTGAGATACAGTCAATTTTCTGCATCAAGGTATTTTAGTCACTGGCCATGGCTCAAAGCAGTGATGTATTCCATATGTTGGCTATTGAGGATAAGTTGGATGGTACCAACTACCCATTATGGGCTTATATGATGCGACATGTACTGGTTGCAAAAGGACTGTGGAACATTGTGCAGGGTGTTGAAAGACGTCCTGTTACACCTGCGACTACAGGTACTACAAATACAGGTGCTGGAGGTGTTGGAGGTGATGAAGATGGTGTCGAAGATGATATTCCGCAGATTCCTGCTCGTGCTGTTGTTTCTGTTGCACCTACTGCAGAGCAGATTCGTTGGGATGGCAGAGATGCCCAGGCACATGCATTGATAGCTTTGTCTGTCAAACGTGCCATTATCCCTCACATTCGCTCTTGCAGAACAGCAAAGGATGCTTGGGATACACTTACCACTTTGTACCAGGCTAGGAATGAGGCTCGTGTTGCTTACCTCCGAAAACAGTTGGAGAGTGAGCACATAAATGAAGATGATTCTATGGATAGTTTTCTCACAAAGATCAAAGACCTGAAGGAACAATTGATTTTTGCTGATAAGGTTATACCAGATAGCTCACTTGTGCAGACCGTTCTGAATGGTCTTCCTGATTCATATCAGAGTTTTGCCTCTACTCTTCGGTTGATGATGAAAGGCAATCCGAATGCCTTGTCATTTGAGGAATTCGTCTCTGTTCTGTTGCAAGAAGATCAGTCCAGGCAGAACAGGTCCATTATGCGTGTTGCCGATCAAGCTTTCCTGGCTAGTCAGAAGGGCAAAGGAAAATGGAGCTCTTCTACTAGTAAGCAGAAATCTGCAAATGCTGCACAATCGAAGAACCAGGATAAAGATTATAAGAAATCAAAAAAGCAGAAATTGTTGTGCAAGTACTGTAAAGGAAATGATCATATTATAAAGAGCTGTCCAAAACTCGTTGCTAAAGAGGCAAAGAAGAAAGAGGCTGGAATGGTTGTTGCAGAGGCCTCTACACCAAAAACAGAGTCTGCAAATCTTGTGCAGGAAGAAGAATGGGCGTTTACTACTGTCTGCAGTTTTGCCCATCTTCTCATGATCAGTGCATGTCTGTAGTAGACTCAGATGTTTGGTACTTTGACAGTGGGGCGACCAAACATATTACCTCGCAGCGCAGTTTCTTCTCTTCACTCGAGCCTGCCCCTACAGGGAATACTGTCACATGCGCCAATAACTCCTCTTATCCTGTTATGGGAGTTGGTAAGATCATTCTGACTACTGCTGATGGTAGTTCTTTCACTTTGTCAGATGCTTTATTTGTGCCAGGGATAAAAAAGAACCTGTTATCAGTTTCTGCATTAGCCAAGATTGGCTTGGTTGTGAAATTCGTTGATGACAGGTGTATAGTCCATGATCTCTCAAATGGCGTTATGATTATTGCTTCTGGCATTTTATGTCGTGGGCTGTATAAGCTCATAGACTATGAAAGATCTGTGAATGATTCGAAATGTGCAGTTCATGATTCTCAGGCTATGTCAGATGCAAAGCTTTGGCATGCACGCTTTGGTCATCTGAATTTTGCTAGTTTGTTACGCCTGCAGAAATCTGAAATGGTGTCCTCTTTGCCCAAACTTGAGGCACCTAGAAAACATGTTTGTGAAGGCTGTATTTTGGGCAAAATGCAGCGTTCTTCCTTTCCAAAAGATGGTTCAGTTCGGGCTACGCAGAAATTGCAGCTTGTACATAGTGATGTCTGTGGTCCTATGCAGACACCCTCTTTTGGAAATTACCTTTACTTCGTGACTTTCATTGATGATTTTTCCAGGCATGCATGGGTATATCCACTCAAAGCAAAGTCCGAAGTGTTCATGTGCTTCAAACAGTTTTTGGTTTTGGCTGAAAATCTGTCAGCATGTAAAATGGGCACCCTCCGTTCTGATCGAGGGGGGGAATATATGTCTTCAGATTTTAATGCATTTCTGGCTGAACATGGGATAAAACACCAGTGTACAGTGTCGTATACACCTCAACAGAATGGAGTTGCTGAAAGAAAGAACAGGTCACTCATGGAGATGGCGAGGTGCATGGTCAAAAGTCAGGCTTTACCACATAGTTTCTGGCTTGAGGTTGTCATGTGTGCAGCATATGTACTGAACAGGTGTCCCACTAAAGCACTGCAATCTATCACTCCATATGAGGCTTGGCATGATCGCAAGCCATCTGTTGCTCATCTGCGTGTTTTTGGTTGTTTGGCATATGCATTAGTGCCTGAACAACATCGCAGAAAATTGGATGATAAGGCAGTAAAATGTATTTTTGTTGGGTACAGTTCTGAAAGTAAAGGCTATCGTCTGTATCATCCACAGACTAAACGCATTCTGGTTAGCCGTGATGTTGTCTTTGTGGAAGATGCTATTCAGCCACTGCTTTCATGTACTAAGGAGACATCTGTTAGCTCCAAAGACATGTATGATACTTTGATGCCTCTTTTTACAGGTGGACAGGCTAGTGCTGGTCCTAATGAGGCAACTTCTCAGCCTTTGCAGGTTTCATATGATTGATGCAGATTTACATGATGCACTTGTTGATGAGAGAGCTGATATTGAGCAGGCAAAAACTATGCCAAAATGGCTGGTGCAGACTTTGCGTGACAGCAAATTAGATGCACCTTTGTCATATCGTACTCGTTCAGGCTCTCATAGTGCCTCCTTTGCATCAGATTGCTATGCTATGGCTGCATCTAGTCTCTGTGATGAGAATGAGCCTGTTTCTTTTGATGAAGCACAAAATTCAGAAAATTGGATGGCTGCTATGCAATCTGAATACGATGCTATAATGAAGAATGGTACATGGTCTTTATGTGACTTGCCTCCAGTCAAGAAGGCCATTGGCACTAAGTGGGTATACAAGCTGAAGCGTAAACCTGATGGTACAGTTGACAGGTATAAGGCTAGGCTTGTTGCAAAGGGTTATGCACAAGAAAGAGGCATTGATTTTGATGAGACCTTTGCACCTACATGCCGTATGACTACTGTTCGGTGCATTTGTGCACTTGCAGCCCATCATGGTTGGAATGTACATCAGTTGGACATTAAAACAGCATTTCTGAATGGTGACTTGCATGAAGAAGTGTATGTTTTTCAGCCCCGTGGCTTTGTGCAGAAAGGGCATGAAAACCAGGTTTGCAGGTTAAAGAAGGCATTATATGGTTTAAAGCAAGCACCACGTGCTTGGTATGAGAAGATACATGCCTATCTGATTGCACATGGTTTTGAGAACAGTCCAACTGAAAGCACCTTATATGTTAAGCGTGCTAATGATGTGTTTCTGATCATTGTTGTCTATGTTGATGACATGCTGCTCACTGGTCCTATTGAGACACATATTGCTGATTTTAAGGCTGATTTGCATGCCTCATTTGAGATGTCTGATTTGGGGCATTTGCATCACTATTTGGGCATTCAGTTTATGCATGTTGATGGTGGAATGGCTTTGTGTCAAACGAAATATATTGACACATTATTGCAGCGTTTTGGCCTTGAAGAATGTAAGCCTATTGACACTCCTATGGAGACAGGTTTACGATTGAGTCTTCATGATGTTGGAGATGCATTTGATGTTGTTCTCTATCAGCAGGCTGTTGGATGCTTGATTTAATTATGCATTACTCGGCCAGATATTCAGTTTGCTGTCTCACAGATGAGCAGGTTTATGCATTGCCCAGGAGTCACGCATTGGAAAGCGGTTAAGCACATCTTTCGCTTCTTGAGTGGTACTCGGCTACTTGGGTTGTTTTATCCCAAGGGGGGATCACTGCCACCAGATTTGCATGTTTTTTCTGACTCAGATTGGGCTGGTTGCTATGACACTTGTGTGTCCACCAGTGGTTTTTGCTTCATGCTTGGTAGCTCATGTATATCTTGGTTGAGCAAGAAGTAGCCTACTGTGGCCACTTCTAGTTGTGAGGCTGAGTATAGGGCAGCTTTCACAGCGACTGTTGAGTGTGTGTGGCTCAGACGCCTTATGGCTCATTTGGGTGTTGGCCAGTCTTCTGCCACCACCATCTTCACTGACAGTCAGAGCGCATTGGCAGTTGCGAGGAACCCTGTGTTCCATGCTCGCACTAAGCACATTGAGGTGCATTATCACTATGTCAGGGAGAGGTTCTCTGCTGGGGAGATCAGCTTGGCATATGTGCCCACGCAGGAGAACATTGCAGACCTTTTCACGAAGGCTCTGCCTAGGGAGAAGTTTGAAGCTTTCCGCAAAGCTTTGGGCTTACTTCCTTTTGTGGAGTGATTTCCACATAGCTTGGCACTTCCTTATACATGAGTGCCAGCTCCTTGTTCACCGCATCACTCCCAGGGGGGATTTGTTGATATATTTAGGTAGTGATGTGTGTGAACACTCTAGGACTGCCGGGGCACTTTTTTCCCTCTTTAGGAGGTTTTTTTCCCCCGGCTTGTATATACGCCTATTGCCCTAATGGGCTACTTATCTTTGTACATTCTCTAGTAATACATTCAGTATTGTGTGTTTGTGCTCCAAGCTTCTTCTTCTTCCTTGTGTTGTTCGCGTGCTTCCGCAGACATCTATCTCCAACACCTCTTTTGTAGCCAAATTTCCACGAGCTCTCATGATGAGTTTGAGAGCTCTTCTCCATAACTCCTCCACTACTTTGAGCAGCCACTTTTTTCTTCCAATTCAGTTTTTGGATTTGATTCTCTTTTGATTGATTCTTTTTTGGCCTCCCCTACTTGCTGAAGTAAATGCTTTCATTTTTCATTTTTGTATTTTTCTTCTATTTGAAGAAAATCGTTTTTGCAAAATATATACGATCTTGCTTCTTTATTTTTAACACTCCCACTTAAGCTCATATGTGAGTTTGCACCTTCAGCCATATCTTGCAAGTTGATTTCATCCTTGATTCTCTTTAGCTTAGAATCATCTAAGGACTTTGTAAACATTGCTCAAAACTTTTTCTCGAACATAATGATAATGCACTTCTATGTGCTTGCTTCGTGCATGAAACATTGGATTGTTTGTCAAGTGAATGCTTGACATGTTGTCACCATAAATTGGAATGGTCTCTACCTACACATCAAGATCAGCCAAGAGCTTCTTAATCCACATAGGTTCACAAGTTGCAAAGCCTAATCCTCTATATTTAGCTTCTGTAGATGATAGTGCAACAGTAGGTTGCTTCTTCGAGCTCCATGTGATAGGTTTGCTGCCTATCATGAATACATAACCTGAAGTGGATCTTTTGTCTTCCATTGAACCAGCCCAATCAGCATCACTAAAGCCCTTCACACAATTTTTCATCATATCTATAAAACAAAACATGATTGATTGTGTGCTTCACATATCGTAGCACTTGTTTGGCTGAATTTAAATGTTCACTTGTTGGAGTTTGCATAAATTGAGAAAGAACTCCAATGATATAGCACAAATTTGTTCTTGTGATCATAGCATAGATCAATGAACCTATAATACTCCTGTATGTAGTTACATCATCTAACTTTTCTCTGTCATTTGAGCATAGCTTCACATTTGTGTCCATAGGTTGAGTGAGTGATTTGCATTCACTCATCCCAAATCTGAAAAGAACATCCAACAGGTAATTTCTTTGCATCATGTAGATGTCATACTTCCCATAGACTACCTCAATGCCTTAAAAATATTTTAGCTCACCAAGATCTGAAATTTTAAACTCCTTACTGAGTTTTCTTTTTATCTCTTCTATTCCTGCAACATTAGTTCCAACACATATATATGCATATGTATACCTACTTGCCTTCTTCTTTCTTCATGTAGAGAGAAAGATCAAGACTACTTGGGCTATATCCACACCTTGTGAGGTACTCAACCAACCTTTGGTTCCAAGCACGTGGTGCTTGCTTCAGCCCATACAAAGCTTTCTTCAATCTGCAAACAAAATCTGTATGCTTTTTATCTTCAAATCTAATTGATTGACTCATGTATACTCTTCTTGAATTTCACCATTGAGAAAAGAATTTTTTATGTCAAGTTGGTACAATCATATTCAATGTTGTAAGTATGCTTGAATCCTTTTGCTACTAGTATAGCTTTATGCCTAGCTAGAGAACCATCATCATTTCTCTTTATTTTAAACACCCATTTATTTGGAACAATCTTCATACCTTCAGCCTTTGGAACTAGCTCCCATGTGTGATTGTCCTTAATAGCTTTTATCTCTTCTTGCATAGCTTGCTGCCATTCTTTTTGTGTACGTGCTTCTTCATATGCATCCGGTTCTTTATCTTTGACCACTTGTGTCATATATGCAAAATGCTTTGCAATAAAATTATCATAGCTCAGCCTTTAAATTGGATACCTTGCTCTTGAAGACCTCCTTACATTTCCTTTTGAATATTGCTTCTTCAACCAGTTCAGCTTTACCTTTGGTGTAATTACCTCTTCATACTCTCCTTCACTTGCATTTGAATCACTATTTTGGGCAGCATTTTCAGCTTCAATTCTTTCATAACGTGATGTTGGTGATGAGGAATGACTCCTTATTCTTCCCTTCCATGTTGAGCTTTCTCCATGTGATGTAGAAGCTTTTGGACATGATATTTGAGTGCTTGTTTGCTGAAATTCTTCTTGGACAGAATCTCCATCATCTTTGTAATCTTCTTCAAGAATCTTCTCTTTCCCACTGTGTCCAAACCATGGTCTTAGCTCATCAAATATAATATCTCATGAGACTCGTAGCTCCTTTGTCACCAGATTGTAGCATCTGTATCCTTTTTGCTCCGATGAATATCCAATGAGAAAACATTTTTCTGACTTTGGCTCCATCTTACTCTTTAGTTCTTGAGGAATGTGAACATAACACACACATCCAAAAACGTTGAGATGTGTAAGGTTAGGTTTCTTACCGGAATAAACTCCTCGAGAGTTCAATTATGCACTCCAATTGTTGTGCACTTGTTCATCAAATAAACAGTCGTAATGGCTGCTTCAACCCAATAGTTTAGTGGCACCTTCATCTCATTGAGCATGCATCTTGCAACTTCTATGATATGTCTATTTTTCCTTTCAGTAATTCCATTTTGCTGAGGTGTGTACCTACATGTAAATTGTCGTTTGATGCCATTTTCATAAAGAAAATCTGAAAATTCTTTGGAGAAATATTCTTCTCCTCCATTAGACCTCAAGGTCTTTACTTACTGTCATGTTTCCTTTTCTACCTGTGCTTTAAATCTCTTGAGCATAGAGAACACATCTGATTTTTGTTTTATGCAAAACATCCATACTTTTCTTGAATGATCATCAATAAAAGTGACAAAATATCTATTACCAGCCATCAATGGTTTTTGTGATGGTCCCCATACATCCGTGTGTATCAAGTCGAGGACATTCCTTGCCACATACTTGCTCTTCTTGAATGGTTGTGGAGTTTGCTTTCCTAGTTGACATGCTTCACAAAACTCATGCAGTCCAACATCATTAAATCTTGGAAGACCTCTTACCACTTCATGGTTGCTCATGTCCTTGAGCTTGGGAATGTTGCTATGCCCAAACCTTTTGTGGCATAAATCGATTTCAAAAATCCTCTTGTTTCCAAACTGAATATACATCATCTTTCGATGTGGTTATTGAATGTCCAAAGTGAACATCCTACCTTCTTTCCTTCCTTGAGCAACAACCTTGAATACTTCTTGTGGATTCTTAATAAACCAGCCTTTTTTATTGAAGATAACATGATATCCTTTCTCTACCATTCGTCCTACTGAAATCAAATTCTTTGCAATAGTAGAACATGAAGAACATCAGTCAATACCTTCTTGTCTTCAAGCTTGATTTCTCCAACATGCTCAATTGTGTGTTGAGTTTCATCACCAGTCTCCACACATCCTTTTCCACTTGGAGCTTGTAGATTTGTGAATAAAACTCCTTGGCATGTCATATGATTGCTACGACCCAAATCTATAAACCATTTTGATCATCAATTCTCAAGCTTGTTGATATATTTAGGTAGTGATGTGTGTAAACACACTAGAACCACTAGGAAATTTTTTTCCCTCTTTAGGAGGTTTTTTTCCCCTAGCTTGTATATACGCCTATTGCCCTAATAGGCTACTTATCTTTGTACATTCTAGTGGTAATACATTCAGTATTGTGTGTTGTGCTCCGGGTGTCTTCTTCTTCCTTGTGCTATTCGCATGCTTTCGCAAACGTCTAACTCTAACAATTGGTATCATAGTAGCTCGCCGCTTCATCCAGGGCATCGTCAACACTCCTTCGGTCATAGTCTCAAAATCGCATGAAATTTGTGGAGCATACTCAAGGTGTTTTAGAGATAAAAAATGCTTCATTGTATGATGCTGAAATCGAGATATGAGCTCGTTTCGGCCTCCGAATGCACTATCACAGTGCTAGTACATGCTATTTCGTCTTTTTGTGCCAAAGATATATACCAGTTTTGGTTCGCCAATATAAGCGTCTCAAAGTTTGCTACAGGTTTAGCAAAACTCGTCAGGGCACTTTTGTTCAACTTTTTCATATATAATCATTTTTTTGCATTAGGGTATTTTACTCAGTGGCCATGGTTGAAAGTAGTGATGTATCTTGTATGTTGGCTATTGAGGATAAGTTGGATGGTACAAATTACCCATTGTGGGCTTATATGATGTGTTATGTATTAGTCACAAAAGGACTATGGAATATTGTGCAAGGTGTTGAAAGACGTCATGTTACACTTGCGAATACAGGTACTACAAATACAGGTGCTGGAGCTGATGGAGATGGTGTCCAAGATGGTGATATTTTATAGATTTCTATTCATGTTGTGGTTTATATTGCACCTACTATAGAGAAAATTCGTTGAGATGGTAGAGATGCTCAGGCACATGTATTGATAGCTTTGTCTGTGAAACGTGTCATTATTCCTCACATTCGCTCTTGCAAAATAGCTAAGGATGCTTTGGATACACTTACCACATTGTACCAGGCTAGGAATGAAGCTTGTGTTGCTTACCTCTGAAAACAGTTGGAGAGTGAGCACATGAATGAAGGTGATTCTATGGATAGTTTTCTGACAAAGATCAAGGATTTGAAAGAAAAAATGATTTTTGTTGATAAAGTTATACCAGATAGCTCACTTGTGCAGATCATTCTGAATGGACTTATTGATTCATATCAAACTTTTGCTTCTACTCTTTGTTTGATGATGAAAGGCAATCCAAATGCCTTGTCATTTGAGGAGTTAGTCTCTGTTATGTTGCAAGAAGATGAGTCTAGGCAGAATAGGTCCATCATGTGTGTTGTAGATCAAGCTTTCCTGGCTAGTCAGAAGGGCAAAGGAAAATGGAGCTCATCTACTAGCAAGTAGAAATTTGCAAATGATGCACATTCAAAGAAGGAAGACAAAGATGAGAAGAAATTAGAAAAGCAGAAATTGTTTTGCAAGTACTGTAAGGGAAATGATCATATCATAAAGAATTGTCCAAAACTAGCTTCAAAAGCGGCAAAGAAAAAGAGGCTAGAATGGTTGTTGCAAAGGCTTCTACATCAAAAACAAAGTCTGATAATCTTGTGCAGATGTTTGGTATTTTGATAGTTGGGCAACCAAACATATTACCTCACAACATAGTTTCTTCACTTCACTTGAGCCTGCCCCTATAGGGAATACTATCACATGTGCCAACAAATCCTCTTATCCTATCATGGGAGTTGATAAGATCATTGTGACTACTACTGATGGTAGCTCTTTCACTTTGTTGATGACAAATGTACAATTCATGATCTGTCAAATGGTGACAACATTATTGCTTCTGGCATTCTATGTCCTGGATTGTATAAGCTCATAGACTATGAAAGATCTATGAATGATTCGGCCTGTTCAATACATGATTTTCAGATGCAAAGCTTTGGCATGCATGCTTTGGTCATCTGAATTTTGCTAGTTTGCTATGCCTGCAGAAATTTGAAATGGTGTCCTCCTTGCGCAGACTTGAGGCACCTAGAAAACATGTCTATGAAGGCTATATTTTGGGCAAAATGCAGTGTTCCTCCTTTCCAAAAGATGGTTCACTTCGGGTTACTCAGAAATTGCAGCTTGTACATAGTGATGTCTGTGGTCCTATGCAGACACCCTCTTTTGGAAACTATCTTTACTTCATGAATTTCATTGATGATTTTTCTAGGCATGCATGGGTATATCCATTGAAAGCAAAGTCTGAAGTGTTCATGTGCTTCAAATAGTTTTTGGTTTTGGTTGAAAATGTGTTAACATGTAAAATAGGCACCCTATGTTTTAATAGAGAGGGGGGAATATATGTCTTTTGACTTTAATGCATTTTTGGTTGAACGTGGGATAAAACATCAGTGTACAGTGCCATATACACCTCAACAGAATGGAGTAGTTGAATGGAAGAACAGGTCACTCATGCATATGGCGAGTTGTATGGTCAAGAGTCAAGCTTTACCACATAGTTTCTAGCTTGAGGTTGTCATGTGTGCAAGATATGTACTTAACAGGTGTCCCACTAAAGCACTACAGTCTAACACTCCATATGAGGCTTGGCATGGTTCTAAGCCATTTGTTTCTCATCTACATGTTTTTTATTGTCTGGCATATGCATTAGTGCCTAAAAAACATGCAAGAAATTGGATGATAAAGTAGTAAAATGTATTTTTGTTGGGTATAGTTCTGAAAGCAAAGGCTATTGTCTGTATCATCCACAGACTGAATGCATTTTGGTTAGCCGTGATGTTGTTTTTGTGGAAGATGTTATTCAACCTTTAATTTCATGTACGAAGGAGACATCTGTTACCTCCAAAGACATGTATGGTACTTTGCTTCCTCTTTTTATAGGTGGACAGTCTAGTGTTGGTCCTCATCAAGCAACTTCTCAGCCATTGCAGGTTTCATGTGATGATGCAAATCATTCTATTTTTTATGTAGATTTACATGATGCACTTGTTGATGACAGAGCTGATATTGAGGAGGCAAAAACTATGCAAAAATGGATAGTGAAGACTTTGAGTGATAGCAAATTAGACACACCTCTGTCATACCATAGTCGTTCAGGCTCTCATAGTGCATCTTTTGCATCAGATTGCTATGCTATGACTGCATCTAGTCTCTATGATGAGACTGAACCTCTTTCGTTTGATGAAGCACAAAATTCCAAACGTTGGATGGTTGCAATGCAATCTGAATATGATGCATAATCTTGATCGAACAGTTGACAAGTATAAGGCTAGGCTTGTTGCAAAGGGTTATGCATAGGCAAGAGGTATTGTTTTTTATGAGACCTTTGTAGTTACTTGTCGAATGACTACTGTTCATAGCATCTGTACACTTGGAGCTCATCATGGTCGGAATGTATATCAGTTGGAGATTAAAACAACATTTATAAATGGTGACTTGCATGAAGAAGTGTATGTTTTTCAGCCCCATGGCTTTGTGCAGAAAGGGCATGAGAAGAAGGTGTGTAGGTTAAAGAAGGCATTATATGGTTGAAAGCAAGCACCATGTGCTTGGTATGAAAAGATACATGCCTATCTGATTGCACATGGTTTTGAGAACAGTCCAATTGAGAGCACCTTATATGTTAAGCATGCTAATGATGTGCTTCTGATCCATTATTGTGAATGTTGATGACATGCTGCTCATTGGTCCTCATGAGAAGCATATTGCTGATTTCAAGGCTGATTTACATGCCTCATTTGAGATGTCTGATTTGGGGCATTTGCAGCATTATTTGAGCATTCAGTTTATGCACCTTGATGGTGGAATGGCTTTGTGTCGAACAAAATATATTGACACATTATTGCAACATTTTGGCCTTGAAGACTGTAAACCTATTGCCACTCCTATGGAGACAGGTTTACGATTGAGTCTTCATGATGCAGGAGATGCATTTGATGTCGTTCTCTATCAGTAGGCTGTTGGATGCCTAATTTACTTATGCATTACTCAACCAGATATTCAATTTGTTGTCTCACTAATGAGCAGGTTTATGCATTGCCCAGGAGTCAAGCATTGGTAGGCAATTAAGCACATCTTTCGCTACTTGAGTGGTGCCCAACTACTTGGATTGTTTTATCCCAAGGGGGGATCACTACCACCATATTTGAATGCTTTTTCTGATAGTGATTGGGCTAGTTGCTATGACACTCATGTGTCCACTAGTGGTTTTTGCTTCATGCTTGGTAGCTCATGGATATCTTGGCTAAGTAAGAAGCAGCCTATTGTGTCCACTTCCAATTGTGAGGCTGATTATAGGGTAGCTTTCATAGCAACTATTGAGTGCATGTGGCTCAGATGCCTTATGGCTGATTTGGGTGTTGGTCAGTCTTTTGCCACCACCATCTTCACTGCCAGTTAGAGCGCATTGGCAGTTGTGAGGAACCATGTGTTTCATGCTCGTACTAAGCACATCGAGGTGCATTATCATTATGTCAAGGAGAGGTTCTCTGTTGGGAAGATATGCTTGGCATATGTGCCCACGCAAGAGAACATTGCAAACCTTTTCACAAAGGCTCTGCCTAGGGAGAAGTTTGAAGCTTTCCACAAAGATTTGGACTTACTTCCTTTTGTGGATTGATTCCACATAGCTTGGCACTTTCTTATACATGAGTGCCATCTCCTTGTTCACCCGCATCACTCCCAGTGGGGATTTGTTGATATATTTAGGTAGCGATGTGTGTGAACACACTAAGACTTCTAGGACACTTTTTTCCCTCTTTAGGATGTTTTTCCCCCCTGCTTGTATATACATCTATTGCCCTAAAGGGCTACTTATCTTTGTACATTCTAGTGGTAATACATTCCGTATTGTGTGTTGTTCTCTAGGCTTCTTCTTCTTCCTTGTGTTGTTCGTGTGCTTCCATAGATGTTTAACTGCAACAATGCTATTGTACTCATGCTTCATGGCAAGCATGGTTTGTCTCCTTCACTTGATGTACTTGCATAGTTATTTTTCCTCCTTTGGTTGCCTCCATTTGGACTTCAATTCTTTTGCCAAAAATCATTTGCATAATGTCTTATTTTACCACATTGATAACATGTTATACCTTTTATGAGGATTGTATGAACCTCAACCTCTTCCTCTGTTTCTTCCTTGACCTCTTCCATGTGTATTGTCATTTGAGTTGTCCTTGTTGTCCTCCAAGTTGTGTTGGCTAGAATTTTTGTTGTTATAGCTTCTTCCTTTTCCTTTTGATCCTCCTATTGAGTTCCTTCAACATTTGACTATGGCCGTCCTTACCTTTAATGCCATCTCCTTATTGAGCAACCTCTTCAACCACAAGATTTAATATAATCTCCTCAAACATTGGTAGAAGATCTCTATAAAGAATGTTTATGATGAGGGGCTTCCACTTTTCTTCACTCCTCAAGCCATTGAGGGCTATTTGGATGAGGTCTTCCTCTTCTATCTTGCATCCAACTGATGTTAGCTGATCTTGAAGCTCCTTGATCTTCAATGTATACTCACTAATGCTTTGTTTTGAGATTTTCTTCATGTTGTGGGCTCATAGATTATGTCCAGCTGCTCACCAATTTTTGGGTAGCCTGATTGCGAGAGTCATATCTCTCAATGTATGTAACCACTTTTAGAGTTTAAATATGTGTTAGAAATCATATCTCATCCACTTCCTCTTCATAAAATAGTTTTGTTGAATTCATCATGCTCTATGAGTTGTTCAGTTTTTAGTGAAGTCCAATTTTTAGCCTAACTGAGTGGACAGACATCCTATTTTGAGGCAAAGAGTTGCCAAACCAAAACTACTCCAAATTGAGTGTTTCATAGCTCATTTGAAAGCTATTAGTGTCTAGTTTGAGTGACCAAAGTCTCAAGTTCATTGTATTCTTCAATTGATACCAGTTTTCATTCTAAGGTTCAGCTATAGGTAAAAGTCTTGATCCTAAGAAGGTCTTCTACACTTTCCACTGTGCATAGGAGAGGAATTCTCCAACATCCCATTCAATAAGATCCACGAAGATTCCAAACAAGAAAAAGGTTAGGCAAAAGCATTTAGATTCCCATCACCATTGTGGAGGGAACTACCACCGTAGCCAAACCAATAGCAATAACATCTCAAGCAACTGAAACTATTGGCCATGAACCCACGGTCACCCATGAAGAGTCAACAAAGCCACTACCACCAGCACCCCCAACATCACCTCCTCAAACAGAAGCTGTACATATCATCTTGACTACTAACCACACAGAGTAAACCTTCATCTTTCGTAGTCCCACTTCCAATTCAACCTTGTTTTCCTCCTTTGACAACCCTTTATATCATACCACCACCATTACCATCGAATCCCTCATGGAGTCTGCCTTAGGACATCTAGCCTCCACGACCTCAATCATAGGCCACGTAGACATTAAAACCACATTTCTAGGTTTCCCTATTTCCGAAGCTTCATCCATGGATATCCCACCTCCAAGCTCTTACATTCCCATCTCCATCCACCAATCCTTCAACCCATCTAAGCCGCTTTCTCGAGAATGTTCCAGACCATGTCTCAACCATTTCCACCAGTTTCATTCTCAGCACCCACTTCACACTTATTCGCCACTATCATACACACACCACCTACCATTCTAATGTATGATAGACACCATTATCACCTCCACATCCGATAGCGGACATTTTGCCACCCATAGCACCCCCTCATCCCCCACACTTCCACCTTCCCCCATTCGCCCACCACCAACTTCACCTAACATGCATATGTAGTAGACACAACATTCACACTCCCCATTCCCTCTCCCTTGCATCGACCAATGTACAACTTGCATATTCATTTGTAAATAATGCATTTGATACTATGTTTCAGTGTATGTCACAACTAAGGACAGAGTACATTCAGCTAGAGGAACATAAAAAGAGGCTACAAGCACACTCTACAGAATTACAACAATGCATAGCTACCTTGGAAGAAGACAATGAAAGTATCCAAACATAGTTTCATACATTACAGAAAACCCATAGCATATTGGAGGCAAAGTTGTAGAATGTAGATGCAGAAGACATCCAGCTAGTTGAAAGTCATATATAAACACAAATGGAATGTAATTCTAAACTCTAGTGAAACATGACACTACTACAAAGCCGCCTCGTCGCAGCTCACGAAGAAAACCGATGGCTACAAATAAAAAATCAAGAAAATCTAGCAGCAACCATAGAGAGTACACTAGGGGCACCCATCAGTCCCTCAAAATTTCAAGATATGCCCCCAAAGAATATTAAAATCATACTTCAAGACTATGCTAACCTGCTCGAAGCCCATTACAAATTGTCAGAAAAAGTAGACCAATTGAAGCAGCAACAAATGTCAGATACTATAGTTGTCCTCCCAACCATCATATCAACCTCTTCCACCATTACTGACTTAGAAGCACTCCAGGAAATTAAACAACAAGTCAAAGAATTACAAATGCAACTCCTACAATATGAAAGGCCACCATCCCCACTGGAGGCCCCGCAGGAGAAGAAACCATCTCAATTCCAATAGAAGAAACATTTGAAGACGACTATGAAAATCAACCCATTCTGGGTGACGGATGACAGAAGATGGCCAGGATACATTTGAAGTGCCATGACCCTCATGGATAAGACAAGTGGAAGAAATTGGGAGTACTCATGAAGATCGCACAATGGCACGAAATCAAGCAATGCAAATCATAGAAGAAACAGTGTTACAATCCATCTATTTCCAAAACTTGGCACACAAGTGCCTCATCACATAATCAAAACTTCAGTATCGGCCCTACTTTGCCATCCTTGCATATTATAATGCGAAAAGATAGAGAGTCATAGGGAAGATCCCCGCGTTTGCGACCTAGTTTCAACCCAAGAACCTACCACCAAAGGCACAGAAAGGCAAAATCTATCAACCGAAATGGCGGCAAAATCTCTTAGAGACTTGCCCAAAAATGTTGCGTACATGGAACCATGCACCTTTACATCTCATCTACAATCCATGTTATGGTCCAGTTCCATGGCATGGCTCATGGAAAGTGTTTAATATTAAAGTACAGAATAATGCCTAGTGTAAGGAATGGCTTAATTATCCATACCTTGCACCACCGCAGGGACCACCCTATTAACTTGTATGATGGCCACCATTTTCCACTGGATCCCTTTCCTGAAGCCAATGCCAGATGTCGTAGTGCAAATGATGCTCAAAATTTTGGATATGATGCAAATCGTGCTCAAAACTTTCTCCAATACAGAAGCACCACAAGTAGCTCTACCGAGCTTCACCAATGGAAACTACGACTTAGTGTATGAAATGAGCACTACCCCAAGCATTAGAGTTGTTGGAACATCAAGCTTATACTATGCTTGAGGTGGACTTGATCTACATCAAATGCTATCGCGTCGAAAGAATATCCGTTGGAGAGTTCTTTTTCTTATGCTCATTTATTGTATTTTTTTGAGAGATTTTTTATGGTTCATTTACCATTGTAAAAGCCTTGAGCTTTATGCATGTAAAGGTAGAAAGATAGAGACCAAATCCCATGAATTTATGGTGGTTGAAGTTGCATTCAATCAAGCAATCAATCACCTAAAAGTCGATCAAACTAGATCTTCACTTTTCCTAGATTGTAGGAAAGTGAATTGATTCCCTCCAACAACCATTCCCACCTTCATTTGAATTCAAACTCCACTTGTAGAAGTCGTGGAACACTCTTAGATTCTATATAAAGACTTGAAATCACTTGTACAATAGATGGAATCAATATACATACACTTGCAACCATCATTATCTTGCTCTTTCAATTCTCTGCATCATCTTCTTCGCCAACAGTAATCTTGCAGAGGCTGCTATTGCTCTCTCCAAAGCTCCAAATTGAGTGAAACATGGCTCATTGGAAACTTATTAGTGTCTAGTTTATGCATATAAAGTTTCATAGCATTTGGTTTAGTAGATTGGCAGAAATCTGAGTTTTTCTATCTCGGGGTCAATCTCTACGTATTCCTGAAAAATAGGAAGTACCACCGGTGAATGTCTCATTCATTCCTATATCATATTTTGCTTATTCCTTATACTTTTGTGCAATATACACTCAAACTTATTTTTATCACTCTCATAAAATGATTTTTTCTAATTGTAATCACGCTGGTCGCTATGGGCATTTGAAGTTCATTGTCTCTTCCATAGATAGTAAGTTTTTTGAGGTAGTCGACCTCGCGAACCTATCTGATTTGTATCGACTCATTATCCTTGATGCTCCAAAGTACATAGTGCCTTTCTTCACACTTATCACATTCCTATAAGGTCTATTTGAGCATCCATAAGCTAAAGGGATGGTCTTGTGCCGGTTGGCTATACCAAACTTCGTCGCTTCGAAACACACTTTTCTACCTTCTACAAGCTTCTCCAAGTTTCTTTCAATGGTATCAGAGCTAGACCAAGATGGGTGACGGCTTTCCATCAATGATCGAGAAGCTTGATCATCACAACTACGCAGCTTGGAAAATCAGAATGGAGGCCTATTTGCAAGGTAGAAATCGTTATGGAATTGTAGCAGGTGATGAAGCTATGCCTATTCCAAGATCCAAAGGAGGACCTACACAAGAGGAGACAGATAAGCTCACACTTTGGTGCGGAAGGGATGCTCAAGCAAGGTCGTACATACTAAACTCTATCTCTGACTTTCTATTACCACATATTAGAGGATGCAAGACATCTCAAGAGACTTGGGATGCCCTCGAGACTTTCTTTTCTGCTAGTACCAAAGCAATAAAGAATCATCTTTGGAACGAGTTCAATCAAATGAAGAAGACACCTAAACAAACCATCACAGAGTTTGTTACCAACCTCAAGGAGGTTGCGGAACAGTTAGCATCCATTGGAGAGCTGATTGAAGAAGAGGTCATCATAAGGCAAATTCTCAACGGCATTCGAAGTGATAAGCAATGGCAATCCTTCACGACGGCTTATGATCTCATCATGGATGTGCAAACTCCAGACTTCGACATCTTTCTTGGACAACTCTTCAATCAAGAAGCCAACAATAGCATAAAGAAAGGTAACTCTTATCATGGTAATTCAACTAGTGCTCTATATGCAGATAAGAAGGATAAGAAGCAGAAAGGCAAGAAGAAGGAAGAAGATGAAGAAGAGACTACCCAAGCCAACTTTGCAAGCAAGAGCAAGTGGAAAGGAAGAAGAAAGGACCAAAGCAAGACCAAGCCAAAGGTCAAAATGTTCAACCTTGTGCCATATGCGATATGACCAACCACACCACTCAAAATTGCTAGTTCAATGGGAAGACCCAGAAAGGAAGTGGAAGAGGTGGATATGGTAGCAATAGAGGCAGAGGTGGACACAACTTCAACAATAACAATAGAAGCTATAATAGAAGGGACTACAATAATTATTCAGAAGATCAACCACATGAAGACTCATTGCTTCTTATGGATCTAAGCCACAAAGAAGGTAAAGAAGATGATCATTTGTTCTACATAGATTCAGGATGTTCGAATGTTGCAGGCAACATTGCTCTTCTATCTGTTTTGGAAAGTCCAAAGCATAGACATGAAGTGCAAACAGGGGATGACACAAAGCACAATGTGGAGAAGATTGGTAATGTCAAAGCTTCCAATGGCAGGATAAACATTCTAAGTAAGGTTCTCTATGTACCCACTATCACTAGAAACCTAATAAGTGTAGGCCAAATAGTTGAAAAAGGCTTGCAAGTTAGGTTCACCCAACATGGAGCTTTTGTGGAAGATCCATGTCAAGGCTTCAAAAAGATAGCCCGAGGTGAGAATCATGGTAGGCTCTTTACTTTTGAAGTAGGAGAAACCAAGAACATAGCTCTATTCAACTTTGGGTCTCAAACCCTAAGTGAGTTTGAAGTGTGGCATAAGAGACTTGCTCATGTGAATGAAAGAACCTTGAAGGGTATATGCAGGGATCAAAGTGTTCTAGGAGTGTCGAACATATCAAAGCAACACATGATCAACATGTGTGATGCTTGTCAGATTGGGAAGGCACAAAGACAACCATTCAACCACAAAGGTTACATCCACAACAACTTATTAGACTTAGTACATACAGATGTATTGGGACCAAGTCAAGAACCTTCATTGGCAGGATCAAGGTATTATGTCTCATTTATTGACGATGGACTGTTCTATACTTTATCAAGGGTAAGAATGAAGTGTTTGATTGCTTCAAGAAGTATCTTGCACATGTGGAGAATCATACAGGTAGATCACTAAAGAAGCTTATATCTGATGGAGGGGGAGAATACTTCTCCAAAGAGTTTGATGAGTTCTTGCAGGACAAAGGTATCAAAAGGGAAGTGACTACTAGGTACTCTCCTCAACTAGATGGAATTGTAGAGACGAGAAACAAGACACTGGTTGGATCAGCCCGAACAATGCTTGAAGAGAAGAAGTTGCCACATTATCTATGGGCAGAAGCTATTTCAACTGTTGTGTACCTTGTCAATAGACTACCATCCAAATCACTTCAAAGCATGACTCCTTATGAATCATGGCATGGAATAAAACCTAGTCTTCTACATTGCAAGGTTTTTGGTTGTTTAGCTTATGTTCATGTACCATCACAAATAAGAGGTAAGCTAGATGAAAGGGCAACAAAGACATTGTTTATTGGATATGATTCAACTCAGATGGGTTACAGGTTCTTCAATCCTTCAAACAAGCAATTCACTACAAGTAGAGATGTTGTGTTTGAAGAACACAGGTCTTGTTATGATGAAGACAAACAAAAGGTAACACTACCATATGATCTTGATTCTAACTCTTATCAATTAGGAAGCAAGCATGATACACAGGTCCAGGATCCAAGAAGTGATATAGGTGATGACCAAGATGAAAGGGAAAAGGATTGCAAGATATGGAAGTCAAGAGGTAAAGCAAAGATGCAAGAGGTTGGAGAATGCTCCAAACAAGCACCTGGAAGATCAGCAAGAGAGAAGAAACAACCAGAAAGGTATGGATTGTGAAGAGATGGATAGGTATGTGCTTGAAGAGAAGAGGTGTTGCAAAATCTTTGATCTACACCAGCCAAATGAACTCCATGAGTATGTGGTGGGCCTTTTTAGCTTGCCAATGGATGTATTAGACACCCTATGTACCTTGGAAGATCACTCACAAAAAGATAGATCAAAACAGATAAGTTGGAGTTAGCTCAGAGGTGAAGAACTTGCTATTTTTGGTTCATACACCTGTCCAGTGTTTTGCATAATTCTCTGAGCACAGCAGCAATTAACTTAATTCCTTTTGGCTAAGTCTAGTTAACTTAAAGAGATAACTTTCAAGAGTAATCTCATAAAAAATAATGAACCACACATTGAGAATGATGTTTAGCAACTGATGACATCATCTCGATTTTCACGGGCTGCTATAGTTTGAGACTAGTGAGCAGAAAAATGAACATAACTCCATACAAAAGAATCCAATGATTATGAAAATTTGTATGATTATACTAGACAATAAGCTGAATCCAATAAGCTTTAAATAATTTAATTTGCGTAAGTACACACTGAGAAATAGCTCTAACAAAATGAGTAAAAAAGTCGGGTACCTGATAGAGAAGTGAAAATGACAGACATGGTTGACTTCAAATGAACATAACTAAAGATTGCAATACCCAAATGAAATGAAATTTGATGATCATATATTAGACTTATAGAGCTAACTTTACCAAGTTAAATCAGTGAAAATGATGCACCAAGCTCAGAGAAACCATCTCTGCAATCTGACTGAGAAAACTGAGAGATATGGCAGTGAGTAGTACACTTCACAAGAACATGGAAATATGAACTCAAATGATCATGAAAATGAAAGTATATTGTTGTACAATACAATGGACTTACTGATACATATGTGTGCCTTGGAATCACACCTGAAGTGCTCCTTCTATCTTCCTTGGAGTCAACCCAATCTGCATCAGAAAATAGCTTCAAACCTAAATCAGATACATAAGGATAATAAAGTCCTTCATTTATGGTTCCTTTGAGATACTTGAGAATCCTTTTGGCAGCATCCATGTGTGGTTTCCTTGGTGTGTGCATAAATTGACTTAGCACACTCACATTGTAACATATATCTACTCTTGTCAATGTGGCATAGTTGAGACTACACACTAGACTTTGATGATGTGATGTCCTCTATGAGTTCACCTTCATGTGAGCTCAATTTGTGATTGAACTCCATTGGAGTACCTGCAATCTTACAATCTTGCATCTTGAATTTTGCCAACATGTCCTTAATGTACTTTCTTTGAGTGAGAAACAAACCATGATCTTTGTAGACAACTTCCAAACCTAGGAAGTAGGTAAGTGAACCCAAATCACTTATCTTGAACTCTTCTCTCATCTAATCTTTGATCTTCTTCATACCATCTGCATCATTTCCTGTCAATATAATATCATCTACATATACACATAAGTAGATGACCTCAGAGTTACTCTTTTTAATAAAGAGTGAAGGATCTGCCTTGCTTGGTTGAAAGCCTTTGTCTTGCAAGAATGAAACAAGCCTGAAATTCCAAGCTCTTGGAGCTTGCTTGAGACCATACAATGCTTTGTGTTAAAACGCTATTACTTTACCAGTGTTAAAACGCTATTACTTTACCAGTGTTAAAACGCTACTTAACTGTTGTTGGTTCCTTCTAACTATCAGAAGCGCGTTTAAATGATTCTTGGGTTCTTGGGAGTGGTAGGCGTCTGTTAGACAGAGGCCCTATACTTAGTTCCCAAACTTACTGCTCACACTCAGCACTATACTAAGGCTGAGAGCTCTATCAAAGATTGCCGTACTTAGATTTTATCGTCACGGTGTGGTCAGGATTTGGATTCATGATTGATAGTCAAGCAGGGAACACCATCTTATAGCTCTGCTAAAGGTACACTAAAATCAAATGAAACTGTTAAAGATGCTAACTTTCCTGATTGCAATGGCAAGATGGAAGCTACTCATTGGAAGGAATTAAGGTGATAAGATGTTGAAGTCAAATCAAACATATAAAGAATCTAATAGACTCTGGTGATTTCTATCCTTTATATATAGCTTTTATCATGTATGAGTGCTTGAGATCATTGTTTGCAATACATTGGTGATAAGAAGCATGGATTGCTTCTCTTTACATATTTCTTGTACTTGCAAGAGCATTTGCACATGTGTATATCCAAGTGTATGCTCGCAAATTTCCATGCACCCATGTGAATGCATCCATGAGTATGTGTGTATGTATATGTTCATATATGTGCACATGCGTGTTTCACGTATATGCTTAAATGTGTAAGTGCATGAGTAATAGTTCATTTAAAAATGAATACATGTATGTGTGAATTCATGTGTAATAATTTGTGTATATATGTGTGTTAGTATATATGAATTTATGTATGTGCACAAGTATGTATGTGTATTTTCGTGATGCTGACAGATATCAACAAGGAAAGAGGAAACTTTCCATTCGGGAGAAGGGGGAAGCGCAGGGCCTAGAAGGAGAAGGCTTTCAGGAAGCGGCAAGGAGATGTGGCTATCGTGTAAATCGATCCATCGCATCTGTGCTAGGGGGGCCAACGTTCAGAGGTAGAAGGATCCAACGTGCTGCTGTTGTGCGTTGTTAGATAAAAAGTTCTGAAGAATCGGAAGGATTACATGAACAAAGAGGTGCTGTTAGGGAGGATTATCATCGGAAGGGCTGCTCGACTGAGGGGGGGAACTGTCGCTTCGCTCTTGGCCCGCGTTGTCTGTACCTGGAGCGCGTGGGCGTTCTTCTGACCTGTGCATCTTTAATAGGGTCTCAACTCCCTCGAACTTCCTTACACGAAACAGGATCCACAGATAACTTGCAAGAGCACGCAGAGCATGAGGTTAGCTGGACCTCCGTGTTTCTTTGAGACTGGACAAGGAACATGGCAGTGCACATGAAGCATCAAGCATGTAGTGAGTAGTGTGAGCGTGGGCATGTCTCAGCTGGATCAGCACTCGAATATGTTGTGCTGCATTTGAAGGTAAAAGATTGAATCCTGAACAATCGTTTAAACTGTCCGTATAATACAAGTAAAGGAGACTCTATAACGTAAACAAGATGAGCACATATTGATCATTGGGAGCCAGTGTGGAGGGGTCAACCGTCAAGGCTTTGTTTGAGATGAAAGAAGATGGATTGAATAGATTCAGGTATTTCTTGATCCCATCGTCTACATTGTCTTTTCTAAGTGAGACAGTGCCGTTACATCTGAGAAATTTGAAACATATTCACCATGATCTGTGATATGTATAATGTATTATAGTGATCAGTGAGGCATGCTTTCTTTGTAAGCTAAAGATAACTCTTTCTTTCGTTGTATTTGAGTCACAAATATATTTCACAAGTGCAAACCCCAACAGCAAAACCGGACTTTATACAGGAAAGCCTGACTTAGCAGATGGTTCGGCTTTGTTAACAGGTTATATTTCGTCGACTTTGTCAGCTTCTTCAACAGATTATATTTGATTCTTTTTGCATAAACAGCTCAAATCATATCTAGGGTTTTCTATATATTTTATTATCTGTTTCACCGATAGAAGACAGTCTTTGGGGGTCTAGGATTTCCAGTTTATTCCTCGTTCAAAGCAATTGAATCAAAAGACAAGTCTGAACAGGAGCAGTGGCTATGCTATTGGACAGCATATGGTTGCTTCACTACTGTGGAGACATTGTCTGATAAGCTGCTATCATGGTTTCCAGGCTATTATCATGCAAAGCTTTTGGTTCTTATTTGGCTACAACTGCCTCTTAGTAATGGAGCACGTCACATCTTAAAAAGTTACCTGGGTCCATTTCTTCATAAGTATGAGGGTTTGCTGGATAGAATTGTGAATGGAACAAGAACAGAAATTAATACTTATTTTAGTGTTCATTTGGGAGAGCTGAAGCTTCTACGAGTGCTTATACTCAGGCTAGCTTACCGAGTGTTTAGTATGATGGGAGAGGCTTATCATTCTATACGGAATACAAATAACCAAAATATCTTTCCTACTGAGGACGCGGCATCAGCAGAGATTGCTTCAGAACATGAGGAGAGCTCATCACAGCTTCCTGTCAGTGATGGGTTCCTATGAGCTGTGGACCTTACTGATGTGGTTCTGTAATCAAGCTTTTATGATGAGAAGAATCTAGGCATGTGTTGTACTACTAGGGGAATTGTGAAATGATACATGCCGTAGGTAAGTTTGCCAGAGTATTTACAGGAAATTTTACTTCGGCATCGCATTGGACTGGATTATGTTGATAATTACGGTACTGGAGCAGCATTTTCGGTAGCTTTGTATAGTAGTTTTTCCATACGTTTATGTTATTTCCTTCAAGATAACCACCTTGTATATATAATATGTAATAGAAACTCGATGCCTGACTGTTGATTTCGTGTTCAAAGTTAATATTCAAACATACAGTTTCTCTGATGTGCCCAAGATTCCCAAGTAGTGTTGTCTATGTAAGAACGAGTAAAGAACGAAAGTATAGATATTGAAGGTGCATGTAGCAGATGATATGAAAACATGTTCATCAGCAAAATTTGTCATAATGTTGTCATGGACAACCATCAAATTCTTCAAATAGAGAATAGCAATGGATGGATCTTTTTCCTACGCTCAGAGAGAAGACAATAAGGAGGGGCGAACGGCCCCAAGATGATTTGAAAATTGTGCAGATCTTGATCAATATGGATGATGATATTCTGCAGAGAAGGGCATGATTTGTGCTGATTTTTCTTGAGGAGGCATGTTGTGACTAGTATCTTCACGTTAAGTTCTAGGTTGTTATTACATTATTAGGTGCGCATTTTCTAGAAGTTTCTTACGAATGGCATGTGTTGATTCAATGAAAGAATTTTTTGTTATTCTAGTGAACTAATTGAGAAATACAGCAAGATCAAGCTCAAAGAGTAAAGCTCTAGTATAGAATCAATAATGTCGAATAAGACTCTGAGTGAACCTTCTTACTAGGACACCATGCGTCACCTTGATCTCTTCTATGACATAATCCTACAACATACCTAGCCATCAGTTGCTCAAAACAACTTAAGTGCATGCTAAACTTAATATCACTATTCTCTTCCTCTCCTTTCCATGAACCCCGACGACATACCTGGTGAACCCGACGTGAAAGGAGGGGGTGAGTAAATCATAGTGTTAGTGAATTAAAAGAACCAAGTTAGCAACTGAAATTTAAGCGATTTAGCACATTAGACATGGAAGATCTCCTCGCTCAATTCATACGATTTCAAGAAGAAGATAGGCGTCAAAAAGCCATCCAATCACTTCATGAACGTCTAGTCAATCGATGTGGCTTTTTCAATGGCAAAAATATATCTAAGTTCTGCAAAGAATATGAACTCGAGGCCAAATATCTAGGTGTCGGATTAAGTCCGATGACGGAAAAAGAATTATGTGAAAACTTTATCTATGTGTCGGATTACGACGTGCGAGACCAAATAATGCAAATAAATCAAACGACATGGTCTCGATACAAAGCGACACTTCTTAGGCAGTTTATGCTAGAAGACCTTGATAAAGTAACTCGTAGATCTTTTTTGAGGTGGGTTCATATGCCCAAAGACCAGCCGATTCTCGAGACCAAAAGAGAATTTGAGCGACAATACGATGATCTTCCTGAGCACGATAAGAGGTGCATAAGTCATGAAAGGGTGTCATTGTTTCTTCGAACAATCGATGTTAAAGCCAGAGAGGAGTTAATTCCACTTCTACAAGATATAGACTCCGACTCAGGGCTCACAGAGGATTGGACGCTTGTCCATGAAGCTGTGATGAGATATGTGAAGAAACAACAAACAATAGAAAAATTTTTAAACGATTGGCAAGCTGACATTTATGCAAATGAAGAAGATACACAAATTCCATGCATTTCAGAAACTAAAAATAATTTGCAATTCTATAGAATAATAGAAACCCAAGCTGGGCATAAAGAATATATGCATGAAATAGACGTACATGCTTATGAAGAGGATCACTATAAAGAACCTATAAACATAAGTAATGTAATCTCTGAGGATTCAAGGTACCAAGAGCCTGTAGATACTTTGATTACATCTACAAATACTGTATATGCACAAACCCCAAAGATGGGAGGAGCAAGGGAATATGTGGAAGCTAAACAAAACAAAATCAAACCAATATCAAACATACAACAAAACAAAAATAAACAAAACACACCAAGAAACCAACATGAGGCTTCCTATAATCTGATAGACTCCTCGCTTCTAAGGGATGATAATCCAACAAACAAAGAGGCAAGATATGATAATAACCAAGATTATTTAAAGATATCTACAGGAAGTCAAGGTGATCAGAAAGAGATTGCAAACGAAATAACTCAAAATAATCCAGTGAATCCATGTGAGTATCAAGCACAAGATGATTTCTTAAATGACGAAACCAAACAATGCTCGAGGAACTATTTGATACCATCTAAGAGTGAAACATCTCTTGAAACATATGATTCAAATATGAATCATGGCCAAATGACTAATTTGTATGAAGAGAATGCAAGGGAGCATGATGCTAATCAGGAGAGCATGCAAATTAAGAGTCCTCTAAAGAATGGTATGTATGCCGATGGTGAAAAGCATGATGCTAAGCCTACTGATTGTTTAGATCAAGATCAAGAATGTGAAAAACTCTTGAGTGATACCACATTAAATGAGTCGTTAGAGGTACAAGAGAGTGATCTGAATTATAGGTGTAAGAATGAGTTGTTGATTGAGCTTCAATATAATGATATGTATGTGAACGATATTGTACTCCATGAAGAAGGACATATGAATGATCATGAGCGCGATGAGGATACTCCACTGATTACTCCTCTTTACATTGATATGTATGTTAAGAATGATCATGTTGAGTTGAGTTCATATATCAAAGAAATCAAGCATGAAGTGGAAGATACAACGTTTAATGAGATGTATGATAAATATGATGTGTGCATAGCATCAAAAGATATTGAATGTGAAACCGTTGAGTCAAATATTTGCATTGATGAAGCTAGATATAAATGTTACCAGATGGATGAAGTTTCAATTGACTCAAGCGTCTATGATGAGATATTCAGGTATGAAGTATTTGAGCAAGATTCAATGATAAAAGAAATGTATGAGGAGTGTGGCAAAAACACATCCTCTAAAGATAATAAACAAGAAATAATTGAGATAGATAAAGAATCTGATGATGGCATCTTGAATAGGAAAACTGATTTGACATCAAATTACATGTATATCTTTGAAAAGGATCAGGAGAATATAGATGAATGTAGATTTTCCAATGAATCTTACTTGGAGAAGCAAGAATTTAGTGACTTAGATGATCAAGATTTTCTTGATTGTGATGATATTGAGTTTCTTCATGATAATGGGCAAATGAATCTGGAAAAAGACGAAGATGAGGAGTTCTTGGAGAGATTAGAGATAGAAGCAGATTCTATAATTTGTAGCACTCAAGTAAGGAGGGATTATGATAGACTGAATCACGAAAATGAACATAATTTGCAGTCAAAGAATGATGAACCTTCCTATTCAGAGTATAAATCTTATGAATGTATTCAAAACCTTAATTGCAATGAAGAAGAAAGATTGGATAATCATAATGGAAATGATGAAATCCTTTTAAATTATTTCATTCCTAAAATGGATCAAAACATATGTATGATTGATTTGTTTGATGATGTTTTAAACACTCCAAATTTCAAAAATCTATATACATATGCTCATTTATCGTGTGCATCTTCATATGATGCATTGGAGGGAGTTGTGAATAAAGGAGACTATGCTCAAACGATTAAAACATGGATGTTTGAATTTTCTAAAAGCTATGTATGCCAGTCAAGCCTACAAGGAATGGACGAGCAAATGAAATGGCTTGTCCACATATCTAACTTGTTTAAGAATGCTACCTTGATTGATGCAGTTCAGAGATGGCTTCTTTTCAAGCACAGTTTCTTTGGTGAGTATGTTTTAAAGAAGGTGAGATTGAAGGAAGAATTTTTTTCAATAAAATTCCATAAAGCTTAAAGGAATGTTTTTGTAAATAGGAATGTATATATCTTATGTTTTTGCTTTGATTTGAAGAAAGACACAGGAATCAAATCAATACATTGAAGATAGCGACTCAGAATGAAACAAGAAGAGGAGGTTGGATGCGACAAGCTCAAGCGGCTTCCGACTTCATACTGGTGAGATGTTATCACTTCAGTTTTTTCTTCTCTCTTGTATATGTGTATATAAAAAGACTGCATGATTAAGCATATAATGCATATAGAAACGTATAAATAAGAAAATTAAGTAGACCAAAGATCTTGTGCCACTAATTAGATTACTTATAATGTATAAGGGCCAGGATTATATGAGGAAGATTAGAAGATGGACTAGAACTTTCGAGAACAAGACCGAGGAAGGTGAAGGGAAGACCTAGACTAAGTATTTGTATATACTAGTGTTTATGAGCACTTGATGAGTGAGACACTTCAACTTCTACTCTTGATCTCTCATCTGACCTGATCTTCAGACAGATTATATCTTGAGAAAAGAATTCTTATACCAGCCAGCTTTTTATATGTATGTGTATGTGTTGTTGGGTGCTGCGATGAGCTAGTAGGCGGGTGGAACTACCCTGGTCGGGTGATCAGGGCCACGAGCTGACGCTAGTTGTGTCGTATGGCCTGACCTATATGTTGTTACGCGCTCATACGGGTTGATAGGCGGGTGGAGTCACTCTGACCGGGTGGTCAGAGCCACGAGCTAACGTTGATTTCGTATGAGGCTGACATTGTGCATCGTGCGCTATGTCGGGTCGGTAGATGGGTGGGCTAATCCTGGCCGGGTGGTCAGGTCCACGAGTCGCATCCGATTTCGACATAGGCCGAAAAATGTGGAAAAATAAATAAATAAAAATAAAAGCAAAGATATAAAGGTTGAGCTGGGATAAAGAATTAAAATAAAGAAAAACAGAATAAAAACATGAGAAAAATAAGAAAAGGGTCTGAAGGGGCTTCAGATGATAGAAGATCAATGGGGAAGCCAGAAGCGAGTTTCATAAATCGAGTTAGTGAAGACTGATATATGCAAATGCTTCGGATAGGCTACTAGATCCGACTGGGTCGAGTTAACGAGAGAGCTAAGAAGTTTTTGATTTACTCATATGATTTCTAGTCTAAGTGCATTAGTGTAATCTGATATGTTGTATGAGGTGTTTTTTGTCTACCTCTCTTCTCTTAATGTATATCAAGTTCAATGTGTTTTCAGGTTTCATGCATCAAGTTAAAAATTTTTTTTAAGTTCTGTTTATATGCTATGACTACTTGATCCTTGCTTGTGTTTGTTGGTATGTATGCAGGTTGATTGGCGCATCCAGAGGATGCACAGGTTCAGAGGGGGTGGATGTGGTCAGGATTTGGATTCATGATTGATAGTCAAGCAGGGAACACCATCTTATAGCTCTGCTAAAGGTACACTAAAATCAAATGAAACTGTTAAAGATGCTAACTTTCCTGATTGCAATGGCAAGATGGAAGCTACTCATTGGAAGGAATTAAGGTGATAAGATGTTGAAGTCAAATCAAACATATAAATAATCTAATAGACTCTGGTGATTTCTATCCTTTATATATAGCTTTTATCATGTATGAGTGCTTGAGATCATTGTTTGCAATACATTGGTGATAAGAAGCATGGATTGCTTCTCTTTACATATTTCTTGTACTTGCAAGAGCATTTGCACATGTGTATATCCAAGTGTATGCTCGCAAATTTCCATGCACCCATGTGAATGCATCCATGAGTATGTGTGTATGTATATGTTCATATATGTGCACATGCGTGTTTCACGTATATGCTTAAATGTGTAAGTGCATGAGTAATAGTTCATTTAAAAATGAATACATGTATGTGTGAATTCATGTGTAATAATTTGTGTATATATGTGTGTTAGTATATATGAATTTATGTATGTGCACAAGTATGTATGTGTATTTTC
The DNA here is from genome assembly GCA_020310875.1 of Ceratopteris richardii. Taxonomy (NCBI): domain Eukaryota; kingdom Viridiplantae; phylum Streptophyta; class Polypodiopsida; order Polypodiales; family Pteridaceae; genus Ceratopteris; species Ceratopteris richardii. The sequence continues at coordinate 4,841,228 of CM035443.1, forward strand.
GTGATGCTGACAGATATCAACAAGGAAAGAGGAAACTTTCCATTCGGGAGAAGGGGGAAGCGCAGGGCCTAGAAGGAGAAGGCTTTCAGGAAGCGGCAAGGAGATGTGGCTATCGTGTAAATCGATCCATCGCATCTGTGCTAGGGGGGCCAACGTTCAGAGGTAGAAGGATCCAACGTGCTGCTGTTGTGCGTTGTTAGATAAAAAGTTCTGAAGAATCGGAAGGATTACATGAACAAAGAGGTGCTGTTAGGGAGGATTATCATCGGAAGGGCTGCTCGACTGAGGGGGGGAACTGTCGCTTCGCTCTTGGCCCGCGTTGTCTGTACCTGGAGCGCGTGGGCGTTCTTCTGACCTGTGCATCTTTAATAGGGTCTCAACTCCCTCGAACTTCCTTACACGAAACAGGATCCACAGATAACTTGCAAGAGCACGCAGAGCATGAGGTTAGCTGGACCTCCGTGTTTCTTTGAGACTGGACAAGGAACATGGCAGTGCACATGAAGCATCAAGCATGTAGTGAGTAGTGTGAGCGTGGGCATGTCTCAGCTGGATCAGCACTCGAATATGTTGTGCTGCATTTGAAGGTAAAAGATTGAATCCTGAACAATCGTTTAAACTGTCCGTATAATACAAGTAAAGGAGACTCTATAACGTAAACAAGATGAGCACATATTGATCATTGGGAGCCAGTGTGGAGGGGTCAACCGTCAAGGCTTTGTTTGAGATGAAAGAAGATGGATTGAATAGATTCAGGTATTTCTTGATCCCATCGTCTACATTGTCTTTTCTAAGTGAGACAGTGCCGTTACATCTGAGAAATTTGAAACATATTCACCATGATCTGTGATATGTATAATGTATTATAGTGATCAGTGAGGCATGCTTTCTTTGTAAGCTAAAGATAACTCTTTCTTTCGTTGTATTTGAGTCACAAATATATTTCACAAGTGCAAACCCCAACAGCAAAACCGGACTTTATACAGGAAAGCCTGACTTAGCAGATGGTTCGGCTTTGTTAACAGGTTATATTTCGTCGACTTTGTCAGCTTCTTCAACAGATTATATTTGATTCTTTTTGCATAAACAGCTCAAATCATATCTAGGGTTTTCTATATATTTTATTATCTGTTTCACCGATAGAAGACAGTCTTTGGGGGTCTAGGATTTCCAGTTTATTCCTCGTTCAAAGCAATTGAATCAAAAGACAAGTCTGAACAGGAGCAGTGGCTATGCTATTGGACAGCATATGGTTGCTTCACTACTGTGGAGACATTGTCTGATAAGCTGCTATCATGGTTTCCAGGCTATTATCATGCAAAGCTTTTGGTTCTTATTTGGCTACAACTGCCTCTTAGTAATGGAGCACGTCACATCTTAAAAAGTTACCTGGGTCCATTTCTTCATAAGTATGAGGGTTTGCTGGATAGAATTGTGAATGGAACAAGAACAGAAATTAATACTTATTTTAGTGTTCATTTGGGAGAGCTGAAGCTTCTACGAGTGCTTATACTCAGGCTAGCTTACCGAGTGTTTAGTATGATGGGAGAGGCTTATCATTCTATACGGAATACAAATAACCAAAATATCTTTCCTACTGAGGACGCGGCATCAGCAGAGATTGCTTCAGAACATGAGGAGAGCTCATCACAGCTTCCTGTCAGTGATGGGTTCCTATGAGCTGTGGACCTTACTGATGTGGTTCTGTAATCAAGCTTTTATGATGAGAAGAATCTAGGCATGTGTTGTACTACTAGGGGAATTGTGAAATGATACATGCCGTAGGTAAGTTTGCCAGAGTATTTACAGGAAATTTTACTTCGGCATCGCATTGGACTGGATTATGTTGATAATTACGGTACTGGAGCAGCATTTTCGGTAGCTTTGTATAGTAGTTTTTCCATACGTTTATGTTATTTCCTTCAAGATAACCACCTTGTATATATAATACGTAATAGAAACTCGATGCCTGACTGTTGATTTCATGTTCAAAGTTAATATTCAAACATACAGTTTCTCTGATGTGCCCAAGATTCCCAAGTAGTGTTGTCTATGTAAGAACGAGTAAAGAACGAAAGTATAGATATTGAAGGTGCATGTAGCAGATGATATGAAAACATGTTCATCAGCAAAATTTGTCATAATGTTGTCATGGACAACCATCAAATTCTTCAAATAGAGAATAGCAATGGATGGATCTTTTTCCTACGCTCAGAGAGAAGACAATAAGGAGGGGCGAACGGCCCCAAGATGATTTGAAAATTGTGCAGATCTTGATCAATATGGATGATGATATTCTGCAGAGAAGGGCATGATTTGTGCTGATTTTTCTTGAGGAGGCATGTTGTGACTAGTATCTTCACGTTAAGTTCTAGGTTGTTATTACATTATTAGGTGCGCATTTTCTAGAAGTTTCTTACGAATGGCATGTGTTGATTCAATGAAAGAATTTTTTGTTATTCTAGTGAACTAATTGAGAAATACAGCAAGATCAAGCTCAAAGAGTAAAGCTCTAGTATAGAATCAATAATGTCGAATAAGACTCTGAGTGAACCTTCTTACTAGGACACCATGCGTCACCTTGATCTCTTCTATGACATAATCCTACAACATACCTAGCCATCAGTTGCTCAAAACAACTTAAGTGCATGCTAAACTTAATATCACTATTCTCTTCCTCTCCTTTCCATGAACCCCGACGACAACGGTCTTAGCTCAACCAAGCATACCGAATGCACTAAGATGCCATGTTGCATCTACACATAAACTTACTGAAAATACCAGAAACCAGAGTAATCGTTACCCTTTACCGACTAGATCTAAACAATTAGGCAGTACTGTAGACACAGAGAACTTGAGAGTTCAAACACACATTAGTAAGCTAGTTTGAAAGGGGTTAATCCTGTTGTTACCTTGTATGTAGTTCGATATGCCCATAATACTGTAGGTAGTAGTTGATCCCATCTTTTCGGTGCTTCTAAAATGAGTTTTCAAAGCATATTCAACAAAGATTTGTTTGTACTCTCCGCCAAACCATTTGCATGAGGATAATATGGTGAACTAAATTTATGTGTGACCTGGAACGAATGTGTGAGTACTTTCATTAGATTGTTGACAAAATGAGTGCCTTGATCTGTAACGATTTCGAGTGGTAATCCAAAACGTGGAAAGACATCCTTCAGTAGAAACTTAGCTACCGCAATAGTTGTGGCAGACCGTAAAGCCCAGGCTTCTGCCCATCTGGTAGCATAATCAGTACATGTTAAAATATACCTATTGTTACTGAGGATTGTTGGTGGTGTAATAGGTCCGATGAAATCTAGACCCCACTTCTAAAAAGGTTCTAATGGCAAGACAGGTTGCAGAGGGAAAAGATGACGTTGTAGGGGTTGTCCAGATCTTTGACAACTATCACATTGTTTGACAAACTGTGATACATCTCTGTACATAGTAGGCCACTAGAGACCACTTTGCAGAATTTTCCGGTGTGTTAAGTCTGCAGCAAAATGGCCACCGGAAGGAATTGAGTAAGCCAAAGTAATAACTGAGTTAACTTCATGTGGTGGAATACATCGAAGTAAAATTCCAGTATGATCCACATAGTATAATTCTCCAGCAATCAACCGAAATCGGCGGCTAAAAACTGCAATTTTCCTGTGTATTACCGTAGAAGTCTGAAATGGAATGCATCCATTGGTGAGAAAGGTCAATATTTGATCATAGTATGTAGATGGCGTAGGCGGGTCTGTAATTTCATCATTCGTTGGTTCAGAGACATAAATCGCCAGAGTTGTGTCATCTATACCTATCGGAGCTTCACCGGAATCTAAGCGAGAGAGAAAATCTGCTAAGGCATGTGAACTGCCTGGCCGATGAATGACTTCGTAGTCAAACTCCTGTAAAAGCAGAACCCATCGTGCTAATTGACCACCTAGATGCTGCTGCCGAACTAGATAGACAAGTGCCGCATGATCTACATGAAAAGTAAATTTACAACCCAACAAATAATGTCTGAATTTCTTGACAAAATATACTAGACCTAGACATTCTCTTTCTGTTACAGAGTAATTCTTTTCAACAAGGGCTAATCTTCGACTTGCATAGTACACTGGTCTGAACCACTTATTGGTTTGTTGCATTAAAACGCTCCCTATTGCTATATCTAAAGCATCAACAAATACATGAAATGGGCGATCCCAGTTAGGAGGTTGTAAGATGGGAACTTGTGTTAATAAACACTTTAAGCGATCAAATGCTATTTGACATTCCTGAGTCCACTCAAACTGTCGAGGAGTCTCGGTGATTAATCTGTTCAGTGGTATTGCCAAGTGAGCAAGCCACCGTAAGTGTCGTCCATGCCATCTTACTTGGCCCATGAAGCGCATTACTTCCTTCGGTGTAGTGGGTTCAAGTGCTTCTAACACAGCTGAAATTTTATCTGCCCTATGCAGATACAATGTGGCCAAGTAGCTTTCCACATGAAACCGCAAACACATATTTGTTTGGGTTCAAACAGATTCTATATTCTCTGCACCTTTCAAAGCAGCACCGTAAATGGAACAAGTGTGCTATCATCTTACCGAAAATTGAAAAATCATCAAGATATACTTGCATAAAAGAAGTAAGGTAAGGAGAAAATATTTCCTGCATACATCTTTGGAATGTACTTGGGGCATTTCTTAATCCAAACCACATAACAGTACAGGCGAAAACATCCCAGTTGGTAATGAAAGCGGTCTTCGGTATATCCTGTTCAGCCATTCTAACTTGATCATATCCACTGTACCCATCTAAAAATGAATACATTTCATGTCTTGCTACTCTATCAAGCATTGTGTCAAGAAAAGGGAGTGGAAATGGATCAGGCACTATAGCTGCATTCAGTTTCCAGTAATCTACACATATTCGTAACTGCTTATTCTTTTTAGGGACAATAACAATTGGAGAGATCCATTCAGCATGCTCTACTGGTACAATAAATCCGACTTTGAGTAGCCTATCAAGTTCTGCCTTTACCTGTGATGCATAGTTTGGGTTCATTCGGTAGCTGGGTTGCTTAAGTGGTTTTGCTTCCGGCTTCAGCATGACCCTATGTTGATAGATGCATGGGTCCAAACCCTTCATATCTTTGTAATCCCATGCAAATACATCAGAAAATTCTTGAAGTAGTTGGATTAGATCTGCTTGAAATAATTCCGGTAAGTTCTCCTTTATCTTAACAGGTCGTGGATTTTCTTCATCACCTAAATTGTAAGTGGTCAGTTGATCTTCTGGAACATAGAATTGTCGAGGCTTCTCTGTATTCTCTGATGGCTTAAAAAGTTGTTGTAGATCAGCATCATATATGGTAGTTGTATCTTCTTTCATATCTGTTTCTGTTATAGTCATCACCGTACAAACTGTAGGATTCCAATTATCTACGACAGATTGTAGATCAACAGTTCCTAGGGAGATCAAGTCAATGTTATTTCTCAAAAACTCTTCTTCTTCATCATCTGACAACCCATCTAGCATATGGACTGGTTCCGCAAAATACGGTTTAGCATGCAACTCGCAAGGTTGTATAGCATCTAATTTTACAACGTATTTATGATTATTATCTTTGAAAGTGGGTTCTTGTGCAGACCAATCCTGTATCACCTTAGCGTGCTTCAGCCAAGGTCGGCCGAAAAGGAGGTTGTAATCAAGAGTGGATTCCTGTAAATCTAGTATGACAAAGGTCATTTTAAATGTTGTACCTTGTAAAGTGATTGGTACATTTCGTACAAGTCCTATGGGATGGACTCTTGATTGGTCGGCCATTCTGACAAAAAACTGAACTGGTTCGATTTCGGTCCACCCTAGCTTTTTACACAATGCAACAATAGCAATGTTGACTCCAGATCCTCCATCAATTAGTACCTGTGTGATTTTATGATTTTTATACCATACCGTAATCAGAGGAACTGAATGATCGACCTTAGAATCAGGTTCCGGTTGCACTGTTGCTGTTGCTGGAATGCAAGAAGGCACAAGACTGAATTGTTGTTGGAATTGCTGTCGAACTCCCAGTACTAGTGCAAGTAATTGGCCCAGAGGAAGAGTGATAGATGCTTTAGATAAAATTTCCCAGGCCTTTTGTGATTGGATTGTTTCCACAAATTCTGAAGATAATGCACCTGTTGATGATGATGTGCCTGCTGTTGAATCGGAGTCCTGTTGTTGTGTTCCTTCCTCGGTTAACGGAGTGTGGGTCACCGGAATAGGATCTGGGAAGACTGGAGGTTCTTCGGTGGTCCATTGACTAGCTTTATCATACATCCTTTGTTGTTCATGTATGCCTGGTTCAAATATTTCTGCTGTTGGTTGCAGTTGTTTACCGGAGCGGGTCTGAATTACTGCAGCGTGCGTTTCTACTGGTGTGATTTGTACCATATTAGCCATTGGGTTTTGACGTTCTTTCTTGCTCTGGTCATACTCAGCTGCATCTTTACAAAATCTTCTAATGTGACCAAATTCATCATAGAAATGACAGCGCGGTGGTGGCAAATTGGGATTTTTCGGTGGCGGTCCGGTCTGCCAGCGGTTTGCATTATAGTTATTGTTTCTCTATCCTCTGTAATTTCGATATCCTTGTTGCTGATTGTTTCTCATTTGTGGAGGCACATAGTGATTGGCTGGCTTCCCTGGTTCCTGTATAATTGTATTGACAGTCACTGTTCCCTGCACTTTAGCGTTATATGTGCAGTTTTCGATGGTGTGTCCGGTAGTGTTGCAGATAGCACAAAATAATTGATTAAGTGCGCAAGTGGCACTAGTATGGCCTGAGTTCTTGCAGGTAGTGCAGTACATCTGTCTGGTCGGGTCTTCGATGATATTTCTATTTGCTTTCAGCCACTCCAGATCTTCTGTAAATCCTCCAACCTTGTTTTCAAGTTGTAGAGCCATTGCAATCATTGCATCTAGTGTCATCACTCCTACACAGCGTATGATCATAATCTGTTTAAGTTGAGGGGTCAATCCATTGATAAACCACTGAGTAATAACGTCGTCCGGTAGGTTGGCATGTGTTGGTGGTAACTACCTCAAATGAGTCATGAATACAGTGGCGTACTCCTGTACAGTTTGATTTATCTTCTGTCTATTGTTTTGCAGGTAATCAAAAATTTTGGCTGGATTCTTCTTTAGCCTGAATCTCTGCAAAAAGGCATCCCTTACTGCTTCGTAGGTGCCGAAATGGTTAATATCATATTCTGTAAGCCATCTAGCTGCTTTGTTGACCAATGTCGATTGGAAAACAATAGCCTTATACGCCGGATCAAGTGGATGGTTGAGTACTGTGTAGCTTATCTCAAATGTGCGTACATGAGCATCCGGGTCATCTCCTGGGAGTCCACCAAATTTGGTGTACGTTACTCCTGTCGGAGTCGGCCTTGGTGGGCAGAGTTGTTGTTGTTGCTGTTGTTGTTGTTGTTGTTGTTGTTGTTGTTGCCCGTTCATGGCGAGTGTATTGTGACTATCTTCTGTATCTCGGGGCTGAATATCTGAACTATCGGAATCTGTATCGTCGGATTGTGCACTTTCCGGTTCGATAATTTTGTTCAGTATGCTTCGAATCTCGGTTTCGAACAAGCTACCGTCCTTCTTGATGTCCAATGTAGGGAAGCTTACTCCCAATAGCGGTGACTGTGCTGAAGATTCACCAAGAAATGGTAAACCGTCACCGGAAAACTGCGACCTTTTTACCGAAATATCATCGGAATGTGTCGAATTTTTACCAAAACAAGGTGTTTTTTCGCCTTCACTAATTTCTTTGGCTAAAGTGTTTCTAGTCATAAACAAATTTGAATCTTTACCCAATGTTGTTAAACTAACTTCAGGCTGCGTCCTGGTAGATTCTAGAGTTACTATATCTTTGACAGACTGTGCCGAAATAGTACCGGAATTTACCAGAGGCGTAACACGTTCCACCGGACTATGACCGGAATCACTACTAACGTTCGTTACTTTCTTGACAACTGGGTTAGACCTTGTTGTACTTCTACCTCCCGGAGTCGTTTTTAGCAAATTAAGTACCCCAGGCTGGCGGTTCTTTGGATACGTTTCACCGAATCGAGTAACCGGCATGTATCATCTTTTGTACTAATTGCGTACTATTACTGTCGAAAAAATTTACAGTCAAGTTTCCATAACAGGTTTGCAACAATCTGATCTATTGCCACCTTCCCACAGATAAATGGTAATCTTGATAACACTTTCGACAGATAAACGGCAATCTTGATGCCACTTTCCCATAGATAAATGGCAATCTTGATGCCACCTTCCCACAGACGGCGCCAGTGTTAAAACGCTATTACTTTGCCAGTGTTAAAACGCTACTTAACCGTTGTTGGTTCCTTCTAACTGTCAGAAGCACGTTTTAATGATTCTTGGGTTCTTTGGAGTGATAGGGGTCTGTTAGACAGAGGCCCTGTACTTAGTTCCCAAACTTACTGCTCACACTCAGCACTATACTAAGGTTGAGAGCTCTATCAAAGATTGTCGTACTTAGATTTTACCGTCACGGTCTTAGCTCAACCAAGCATACCGAATGCACTAAGATGCCATGTTGCATCTACACATAAATTTACTGAAAATACCAGAAACCAGAGTAATCGTTACCCTTTACTGACTGGATCTAAACAATCAAGCAATATCGTAGACACAGAGAACTTGAGAGTTCAAACACACAGTATTGAAGGCTCAGTACTCAAGAAAGATCCATTACTGTACTTAACTTTTCCGTATGAAGACAGAGTCCAACACTACAAACAACACAGTACAGATTTGAATACCATAACGCTATCACAGTTGCTCGGATTTCACCAAACACTTGATAGAACCTTCCAAGAAGTAATAATACACAATCGCGGACACAATCCAATAGAGATTCACAAACAACTTACTCAGACAACAGTCTACGATCTATTAGATGTAATAGAACTCGCAACCTCAATGGAGTTCGATAGGTAACGAAACACAGATACACACAGTACGATCAGATTACACAGAACTTAAACAACAGCACTACAATAGTGTTCAGGCAATTCCCCAGACGAACAGTCTGGTGATTCCACGAAGTGTCTTACTAGTTAACAACAGCACAGATGTCAACAGCAGACAAGAAAAGAGACGACAGACAAACAAAGGATGAACCAGAACTCGGAATACAAAAGATTATGCAAAACAGACACTACAGACACGATCCGCTCAGTCACCCAGACAGACAGTCTGGTGATCCGTCATGTTCTCGTCTCTGCGCGTCTTCTTGATTTATATAAATTTTTACAAACTGTTGTAACTACTTTTTCACTCGTGTGAATAAGATTCGGTTACATCTTCCCAATCCGGCGGCCGATTAACATTTGTTAAGTTTACACACATAATCAGGATAAACTTGATTCTCAAAACCAGGTGGTTGTGCCATATACCTCTTTTGTTATCCAACCATTCAAGAATGCATTCTTTACATCTAGTTGAAGTATCTTCCAATTCTTGGAAGAGGCAATACTAAGCAAAGCCCTAATAGTAGGCATCTTTGCCACAGGAGAGAAGGTCTCCTCATAATCAATTCCCTGAGTTTGTGCAAAGCCTTTTGCTACAAGCCTTGCCTTATACCTCTTAATGGAACCATCAGAATTCTTCTTGAGTTTATAGACCTATCTTGAGCCTATTACCTTCATGGATGAAGTCTTGGGCACCAAATCCCAAGTGTTGTTTTCCTTAAGTGCTTCAATCTCTTCCTTCATTGCATGCTTCCATTCAATTTTTGCTTTGGCCTCTTCAAAGGATGATGGCTCCTCTTGATTTATGTTCTGTGCTATGTAGATACAATGTTTAGTTACTAATGAGGTGTCAAACCCATACCTTTCTGGTTTTTTCTTTTCCCTCATAGATCTTCTTAGGCTATGATGTGATGATTCTGCCTCATGTCCAAGTTCCTGCAATTTTGCTTTACCTTTAGACTTCCATGCTTTGATCTTTTTCATCTGAGATTCTTCATCATCATCATCCGAGGTGTCTTGTTCTTCAATCTTTGGTTGTTCTCTACCAAGCTTTGGAAAATCTTCTTCAAGATCATATGGTAAATTGACCTTCCTGCATGAATCTTCATACCATGAATTGTTTTCATCAAAAACTACATCTCTACTTACCAAGAATCCTTTGTTGGTAGGGTTGTATAACCTGTAGCCCTTTTGATTGTTGTCATATCCAATAAATACACACTTTTCTGCCTTTGGATCCATCTTGCCTCTAACCTGTGAAGGAACATGAGCAAAAGCAATACACCCAAAAATTTTACAATGATCTAAGCTTGGTCTTCTTCCATTCCAAGCCTCATATGGAGTCATCCCATCAAGAGATTTTGAAGGCAACCTGTTAATCAAGTAAGTGGTTGTAGATACAGCCTCATCCCATAAGTAATTAGGTAAATTCTTTTCATTTAACATAGACCTTGCAGCTTCAACAATTGTCCGATTCCTCCTTTCTGCCACTCCATTTTGCTCAGGAATGTACCTTGTAGTTACCTCTCTTTTGATTCCTCTTTCTTGAAGAAAAGAATCAAACTCATGGGAGAAGTATTCTCCCCCTCCATCTGACCTTAGCCTTTTTAGTGATTTACCTATTTGATTCTCCACAAGAGCCAAATATCTTTTGAAACATGAAAAAACTTCATCTTTGTGTTTCATAAAGAATAGGATAGTCCATCTGTTGCAATCATCAATGAAGGATACATAATACCTTGATCCAGATATTGAAGCTTCCTTGCTAGGTCCCCATACATCTGTATGAACCAACTCCAAGAGATCTCCATGCATATAACCTTTCTTCATGAATGGTAACATGTGAGACTTTCCAAATTGACATGCACTACACTTATAAATCATATGTTGTTTTGACAAATTAGGGAGTCCAAGTACACTTTGGTCCCTGCAAATTTCCTTTAATGACCTTTCACCAATATGTGCTAACCTTTTGTGCCATACTTCCAATTCTGTGAGTGTCTGACTACCATAATTAAAGAGAGCAATGTTTCTAGTGTCTTGTAATTCAAATGTGAACAATCTACCTACCTTTTCACCTTTTGCAATTCTTCTGAATCCTTGACTTGGATCTTCAACAAATGCTCCTACTTTTGTGAACCTGATTTGCAACCCTTTCTCTACTATCTACCCAACACTTATCAAATTCTTTGTAATGGTAGGGACATAGAGTACCTTACTGAGTAGGTTGATGTTTCCATCAGGTGCTTTGACATTGCCTATTTTCTCCACAAGATGTCTTGTATCATCTCCTGTTTGTACCTCATGCTTATTCCTTGGATCTTCTAAATCTGATAGGAGTGCCACATTTCCTGCCACATGATTTGAACAACCTGAATCTATGTAGAAAACATGCTCATCAGATTTACCTTGTGGCATAGCCATGTTCATGATCAATAATGAATCCTCTTTGTTTGATTCTTATGTGTAGTTATTGAAGTCTCTCCTTCCTTTGTAGCCTCCTTGATAGTTTGAATGATTGTAGTTGTTGTAGTTGCCATGATAATTGTTGAACCTTCCTCTTGAGTAGCCATAACTTCCTCTATTGTATCCTCTTCCTCTTTGATTCCTGGAATTCCTAAAGCAATTTTCAGTTGTATGATTAATTAGTCCACAAATAGAACATGGGTTGGAGTCTTGGGATCTCCCCCTGCCTTGTCTACCTCCTCTTCCTCTACCTCTGCCATGTCTTCCTCTACCTGCATAGTTAGCTTGATATGTACCTGCTTCATCATCCACTTTCTTTGTCTTTCCTTTGTTATCTTTGGACTTGCTTTTATCAATGTATAAAGCTGAAGATTGATTACCTTTAGAGCTTTCTCCATTTTTGATAAGCTTTGCCTCTTGAGTAAGTAGTTGTCCAATGAGTGTATTGAAATCAGGTACATGCATGTCCATGTACAAATCCATAGCTATGGTGAATGCTTCCCACTTGTCATCTGCCTTCAAGCCATTGATGACCTGCCTTACAATTTGCTCTTCATCTATTACCTCTCCAATGCTTCCCAACTGATCCGCTATGTCCTTGAGCTTTGTGACAAAATCAGTCACATTTTGTTTGGGAGCCTTCTTGAGAGTTGTGAAATCCAGCCATAGTTGATGCTTCATAGCTTTGGTACTTGAAGAGAAGAAGGCTTCAAGTGCATCCCACACTTCCTGAGATGTCTTACAACTTCTAATGTGAGGCAACAAAAAATCTGAGATAGAGTTGAGGAGATAAGACCTTGCAAGTGCATCCTTGGAGTACCATGTGCTCAATCTTTCTTGCTCTTCTTGTGTTGGTTGATTTTTGTTCCTGAAACTTGGCATAACTTCATCTCCAGCCACATAACCATATAAAATTCTACCTTGGAGATAAGCTTCCATCAAGCTGAGTAGTTACCTCTATCCAATTTGTCAATTGATGAAGGAAATCCATCTGCCATGTTGTCCAACCTTGCTCTAATACCACTGTGAAGAGATGGATAGGTATGTGCTTGAAGATGAAGAGGTGTTGCAAAATCCCTGATCTACACCAACCAAATGAACTCCAGGATTATGTGGTGGGCATTTTTAGCTTGCCAATGGATGTATTAGACACCCTATTTACCTTGGAAGATCACTCACAAAAAGATAGATCAAAACAGATAAGTTGGAGTTAGCTCAGAGGTGAAGAACTTGCTATTTTTGGTTCATACACCTGTCCAGTGTTTTGCATCATTCTCTGAGCACAGCAGCAATTAGCTTAATTCCTTTTGGGAAATTCTAGTTAACTTAAAGAGATAACTTTCAAGAGTAATCTCATAAAAAATAATGAACCACACACTGAGAATGATGTTTAGCAACTGATGACATCATCCCGATTTTCACGAGCTGCTACAGTTTGAGACCAATGAGCAGAAAAATGAACATAACTCCAGATAAAAGAATCCAATGATTATGAAAATTTGTATGCTTATACTAGACAATAAGTTAAATCCAACAAGCTTTAAATAATTGAATTTGGATAAGTACACACTAAGAAACAGCTCTGACAAGATGCATAAAAAAGTCGGGTACCTGACAGAGAAGTGAAAATGACAGACATGGTTGACTTCAACTGAACATAACTAAAGATTGCAATACCCAAATGAAATGAAATCTGATGAGCATATATTAGACTTGTAGAGCTAACTTTACCAAGTTAAATCACTGAAAATGATGCACCAAGCTTAGATAAACCATCTCTGTAATCTGACTGAGAAAACTAAGAGATATGGCAGTGAGTAGTACACTTCACAAGAACATGGAAATATGAACTCAAATGATCATGAAAATGAAAGTATATTGCTTGTACAATACAATGGAATTACTGATACATATGTGTGCCTTGGAATCACACCTTGATATGGCATAAAGCTCAGCTCTTGGAGGTCTTCACATAGGTCTCTCTAACCATGACTAAAACTGCCATGTATTTATAGTTGAGTTTGGGAGGCTAACTTCCCTCTATCACTCTCCAATCAATCAGTGATTGATTTGATTCTGTATCTACTACAAATCACAAATTCGTGGTTCCTCTTTCCCTTTTTGATCAAGTGGACTCAACCACTTAAGATTCTTTCACTTTTACATTAAGTAAACTCTTCAAAAGTTACAAGAGGTAGTTCACAAGTGAACTTTACATTGTCTTCATTTTAAGGCTTCTTCTATGACTTTGTGGGACTCAAGCCAATACTTAGGCTTTTCATGGACTTGCTCCAACATGGATATGATTCCACATTTGTTATGAAGCATTCAATATACTTGGCAAAAAACTCTATTTCAGAGGAACCCTCAACCTATGAAGAGGCAAAGGGAAACCCTAATTAGGAAAAGGCCATGAAAGAAGAGATAGATGCATTGAAGAAAATGGAAACTTGAGATTTGGTTCCAATCTCACCAAATCAAAAGGTAATTGGTTGCAGATGGGTATATAAAGTTAAAAGAAACTCAGATGGATCAGTTTGCAGGTACAAGGCAAGATTAGTTGCCAAAGGATGCTCACAAACTCATGGTATAGACTATGACGAAACATTATCACCAGTTGCAAAGATGACTACAATCAGGACATTGATAAGTGTAGCTGCTGCAAGGAATTGGAGACTCCTCCAACTTGATGTGAAAAATGCATTCTTAAATGGTTGGATAAGTGAAGAGGTATACATGTCACAACCACCAGGTTTTGAAAACCCTAATCATCCATCTTATGTTTGCAGACTTAAGAAAACATTGTATGGATCAAAACAAGCTCCTAGAGCTTGGAATTACAGGTTGGTTACATATCTTCAAGATCAAGAGTTCAAAGCTAGCAGCTCAGATCCTTCTCTATTCATCAAAAGGGATCACAGTGAGGTTATCTATCTATGTGTATATGTAGATGATATTATTGTGACAACTGATGATCTAAATGGCATTCAAAGGATCAAGAGACACATGCAATAGAAGTTCAAAATCAATGACCTAGGTGAGTTCACATATTTCCTAGGTATGCAGGTGATATATACAGATGAAGGAATGTATTTGACTCAGAGAAGATACATTCAGGATCTTCTTCTCAAGTTCCAAATGGAGAAAACTAAACCTGCAAGTACACCTTTGGAGACGAATCATAAGCTTAGTGTTTATGGAGGTGAGAAAATTGAAGACCTAAAAGAATATCAAAGCTTGGTAGGTAGCTTGATATATGCTACTCGTACAAGAGCTTGATATACATCTGGTTACTTAGCATTTGTAGGTTCGAAGCTAGTGTCATGGAGTTCCAAGAAGCAACCAGCAATTGCTTTATCCTCAACTAAAGCAGAGTATAGAGGCTTGACCATAGCGACTCAAAAGGCAATATGGTTAAAAGCATTGTATACAGATTTGGGACTTGTTGTTGATATATTTAGGTAGTGATGTGTGTGAACACTCTAGGACCGCCGGGGCACTTTTTTCCCTCTTTAGGAGGTTTTTTTCCCCCGGCTTGTATATACGCCTATTGCCCTAATGGGCTACTTATCTTTGTACATTCTCTAGTAATACATTCAGTCTTGTGTGTTGTGCTCCAAGCTTCTTCTTCTTCCTTGTGCTGTTCGCGTGCTTCCGCAGACGTCTAACTCCAACAATTGGTATCAGAGCAGGTCGTTGCTTCTTCTAGGGCGCCGTCGACACTCCTCCGTTTGCAGTCTCAGATTCGCATGAAATTTGGTGAGCATACTCAGGGTGTTTCCTAGATCAAAACAGCTTTGCTATGTGGTGCTGAAATCGCGATCTGAGCTCGTTTCGGCCTCCGAACGCACTATCACAGCGCTTGTGCAGGCTATTTCGTCCTTTTGTGCCAAAGGTATATACCAGTTTCTGTTCACCAGTTTAAGCGTCTCGAAGTCTGCTACAGGTCTAGCAGAACTCGTCTGGGCAGTTCCGTTCAACTTTTTGAGATACAGTCAATTTTCTGCATCAAGGTATTTTAGTCACCGGCCATGGCTGAAAGCAGTGATGTATTCCGTATGTTGGCTGTTGAGGATAAGTTGGATGGTACCAACTACCCATTATGGGCTTATATGATGCGACATGTACTGGTTGCAAAAGGATTGTGGAACATTGTGCAGGGTGTTGAAAGACGTCCTGTTACACCTGTAACGACAGGTACTGCAAATACAGGTGTTGGAGCTGATGAAGATGGTGTCGAAGATGATATTCTGCAGATTCCTGTTCGTGCTGCTGTTTCTGTTGCACCTACTGCAGAGCAGATTCGTTGGGATGGCAGAGATGCCCAGGCACATGCATTGATAGCTTTGTCTGTCAAACGTGCCATTATCCCTCACATTCGCTCTTGCAGAACAGCAAAGGATGCTTGGGATACACTTACCACTTTGTACCAGGCTAGGAATGAGGCTCGTGTTGCTTACCTCCGAAAACAGTTGGAGAGTGAGCACATGAATGAAGGTGATTCTATGGACAGTTTTCTTACAAAGATCAAAGACCTGAAGGAACAATTGATTTCTGCTGATGAGGTTATACCAGATAGCTCACTTGTGCAGACCGTTCTGAATGGCCTTCCTGATTCATATCAGAGTTTTGCCTCTACTCTTCGGTTGATGATGAAAGGCAATCCGAATGCCTTGTCATTTGAGGAATTAGTCTCTGTTCTGTTGCAGGAAGATCAGTCCAGGCAGAACAGGTCCATTATGCGTGTTGCAGATCAAGCTTTCCTGGCTAGTCAGAAGGGCAAAGGAAAATGGAGCTCTTCTACTAGTAAGCAGAAATCTGCAAATGCTGCACAATCGAAGAACCAGGATAAAGATGAGAAGAAATCAGAAAAGCAAAAATTGTTCTGCAAGTACTGTAAAGGAAATGATCATATTATAAAGAACTGTCCAAAACTGGCTGCTAAAGAGGCAAAGAAGAAAGAGGCTGGAATGGTTGTTGCAGAGGCCTCTACACCAAAAACAGAGTCTGCAAATCTTGTGCAGGAAGAAGAATGGGCGTTTACTACTGTCTGCAGTTTTGACCCATCTTCTCATGATCAGTGCATGTCTGCAGTAGACTCAGATGTTTGGTACTTTGACAGTGGGGCGACCAAACATATTACCTCGCAGCGCAGTTTCTTCTCTTCACTCGAGCCTGCCCCTACAGGGAATACTGTCACATGCGCCAATAACTCCTCTTATCCTGTTATGGGAATTGGTAAGATCATTTTGACTACTGCTGATGGTAGTTCTTTCACTTTGTCAGATGCTTTATTTGTGCCAGGGATCAAAAAGAACCTGTTATCAGTTTCTGCATTAGCCAAGATTGGCTTGGTTGTGAAATTCGTTGATGACAGGTGTACAGTCCATGATCTCTCAAATGGCGATGTGATTATTGCTTCTGGCATTTTATGTCGTGGGCTGTATAAGCTCATAGACTATGAAAGATCTGTGAATGATTCGGCATGTGCAGTTCATGATTCTCAGGCTATGTCAGATGCAAAGCTTTGGCATGCACGCTTTGGTCATCTGAATTTTGCTAGTTTGTTACGCCTGCAGAAATCTGAAATGGTGTCTTCTTTGCCCAAACTTGAGGCACCTGGAAAACATGTTTGTGAAGGCTGTATTTTGGGCAAAATGCAGCGTTCTTCCTTTCCAAAAGATGGTTCAGTTCGGGCTATGCAGAAATTGCAGCTTGTACATAGTGATGTCTGTGGTCCTATGCAGACACCCTCTTTTGGAAATTACCTTTACTTCGTGACTTTCATTGATGATTTTTCCAGGCATGCATGGGTATACCCACTCAAAGCAAAGTCCGAAGTGTTCATGTGCTTCAAACAGTTTTTGGTTTTGGCTGAAAATCTGTCAGCATGTAAAATGGGCACCCTCCGTTCTGATCGAGGGGGGGAATATATGTCTTCAGATTTTAATGCATTTTTGGCTGAACGTGGGATAAAACACCAGTGTACAGTGCCGTATACACCTCAACAGAATGGAGTTGCTGAACGAAAGAACAGGTCACTCATGGAGATGGCGAGGTGCATGGTCAAAAGTCAGGCTTTACCACATAGTTTCTGGCTTGAGGCTGTCATGTGTGCAGCATATGTACTGAACAGGTGTCCCACCAAAGCGTTGCAGTCTATCACTCCATATGAGGCTTGGCATGACCGCAAGCCATCTGTTGCTCATCTGCGTGTTTTTGGTTGTTTGGCATATGCATTAGTGCCTGAACAACACCGCAGAAAATTGGATGATAAGGCAGTAAAATGTATTTTTGTTGGGTACAGTTCTGAAAGTAAAGGCTATCGTCTGTATCATCCACAGACTAAACGCATTCTGGTTAGCCGTGATGTTGTCTTTGTGGAAGATGCTATTCAGCCATTGCTTTCATGTACTAAGGAGACATCTGTTAGCTCCAAAGACATGTATGATACTTTGATGCCTCTTTTTACAGGTGGACAGGCTAGTGCTGGTCCTAATGAGGCAACTTCTCAGCCTTTGCAGGTTTCATATGATGATGTAGATCATTCCATTTCTGATGCAGATTTACATGATGCACTTGTTGATGAGAGAGCTGATATTGAACAGGCAAAAACTATGCCAAAATGGCTGGTGCAGACTTTGCGTGACAGCAAATTAGATGCACCTTTGTCATATCGTACTCGTTCAGGCTCTCATAGTACCTCCTTTGCATCAGATTGCTATGCTATGGCTGCATCTAGTCTCTGTGATGAGAATGAGCCTGTTTCTTTTGATGAAGCACAAAATTCAGAAAATTGGATGGCTGCTATGCAATCTGAATATGATGCTATAATGAAGAATGGTACATGGTCTTTATGTGACTTGCCTCCTGGCAAGAAGGCCATTGGCACTAAGTGGGTATACAAGCTGAAGCGTAAACCTGATGGTACAGTTGACAGGTATAAGGCTAGGCTTGTTGCAAAGGGTTATGCGCAGGAAAGAGGCATTGATTTTGATGAGACCTTTGCACCTACATGCCGTATGACTACTGTTCGGAGCATTTGTGCACTTGCAGCCCATCATGGTTGGAATGTACATCAGTTGGACATTAAAACAGCATTTCTGAATGGTGACTTGCATGAAGAAGTGTATGTTTTTCAGCCCCGTGGCTTTGTGCAGAAAGGGCATGAAAACCAGGTGTGCAGGTTAAAGAAGGCGTTATATGGTTTAAAGCAAGCACCACGTGCTTGGTATGAGAAGATACATGCCTATCTGATTGCACATGGTTTTGAGAACAGTCCAACTGAAAGCACCTTATATGTTAAGCGTGCTAATGATGTGCTTCTGATCATTGTTGTCTATGTAGATGACATGCTGCTCACTGGTCCTCTTGAGAAGCATATTGCTGATTTCAAGGCTGATTTGCATGCCTCATTTGAGATGTCTGATTTGGGGCATTTGCATCACTATTTGGGCATTCAGTTTATGCAAGTTGATGGTGGAATGGCTTTGTGTCAAACGAAATATATTGACACATTATTGCAGCGTTTTGGCCTTGAAGACTGTAAGCCTATTGCCACTCCTATGGAGACAGGTTTACGATTGAGTCTTCATGATGCTGGAGATGCATTTGATGCTTTTCTCTATCAGCAGGCTGTTGGATGCTTGATTTACTTATGCATTACTCGGCCAGATATTCAGTTTGCTGTCTCACAGATGAGCAGGTTTATGGGGGATCACCACCGCCAGATTTGCATGCTTTTTCTGACTCAGATTGGGCTGGTTGCTATGACACTCGTATGTCCACCAGTGGTTTTTGCTTCATGCTTGGTAGCTCATGTATATCTTGGTTGAGCAAGAAGCAGCCTACTGTGGCCAGTTCCAGTTGTGAGGCTGAGTATAGGGCAGCTTTCACAGCGACTGTTGAGTGTGTGTGGCTCAGACGCCTTATGGCTGATTTGGGTGTTGGCCAGTCTTCTGCCACCACCATCTTCACTGACAGTCAGAGCGCATTGGCAGTTGCGAGGAACCCTGTGTTCCATGCTCGCACTAAGCACATTGAGGTGCATTATCACTATGTCAGGGAGAGGTTCTCTGCTGGGGAGATCAGCTTGGCATATGTGCCCACGCAGGAGAACATTGCAGACCTCTTCACGAAGGCTCTTCCTAGGGAGAAGTTTGAAGCTTTCCGCAAAGCTTTGGGCTTACTTCCTTTTGTGGAGTGATTTCCACATAGCTCGGCACTTCCTTATACATGAGTGCCAGCTCCTTGTTCACCGCATCACTCCCAGGGGGGATTTGTTGATATATTTAGGTAGTGATGTGTGTGAACACTCTAGGACCGCCGGGGCACTTTTTTCCCTCTTTAGGAGGTTTTTTTCCCTCTTTAGGAGGTTTTTTTCCCCCGGCTTGTATATACGCCTATTGCCCTAATGGGCTACTTATCTTTGTACATTCTCTAGTAATACATTCAGTCTTGTGTGTTGTGCTCCAAGCTTCTTCTTCTTCCTTGTGCTGTTCGCGTGCTTCCGTAGACGTCTAACTCCAACACTTGTGAGTTCCAAACCTCACATATTTGGAGATAATGTAAGTTCCATGCATCTAACGGCAAATCCTATTTTCCGTGCAAGAAACAAGCACATAGAAGTACATTACCACTTCATCATGGAGAAGCTCATGGCAAAGGAGATTGACATTTCTTTTGTTCCAACTGAAAAGCAAGTATCATATATGATGACGAAGGCACTTGATGGAATAAAGCTTTGTAGATTCAAAGCTATGGCAGGTATTCAACCTATCAGAGAATGAAGACTCAAGCATACTTTATCTTGAGGGGGAGCTGTTGGAACATCAATCTTACACTATGCTTCAGGTGGACTTGATCTACATCAAAGGCTATCGCGTCGAAAGAATATCCGTTGGAGAGTTCTTTTTCTTATGCTCATTAATTGTATTTTTTTGAGAGATTTTTGATGGTTCATTTATCGTTGTAAAAGCCTTGAGCTTTACACATGTAAAAGTAGAAAGATAGAGCCCAAATCCCATGAATTTATGGTGGTTGAAGTTGCATTCAATCAAGCAATCAATCGTCTAAAAGTAGATCAAACTAGATCTTCACTTTTCCTAGATTGTAGGAAAGTGAATTATTCCCACCTTCATTTGAATTCAAACTCCACTTACAAAAGTTGTGGAAAACTCCTAGAGTCTATATAAAGACTTGAAATCACTTGTACAATACATGGAAGCAATATACATACACTTGTGACCATCATTGTCTTGCTCTTTCAATTCTCTGCATCATCTTCTTCGCCAATAGTAATCTTGAAGAGGCTGCTGCTCTCTCTTCAGAGCTCCAAATTGAGTGCAAGATGGCTCATTGGAAAGATATTAGTGTCTAGTTTATGTATATAAATTTTCATAGAATTTGGTTCACTATATTGAGAGAGATCTGAGTTTGTCTATTTCGGGGCCAATCTTTGCATATTCCTGAAAAATAGGAAGTACCACCGGTGAATGTCTCATTCATTCCTATAGCATATTTTGCTTATTACTTATACTTTTGTGCATTCTATACACTCAACCTTATGTTTATCACTCTCATAAAAGGATTTTTTCTAATTGTAATCACGCTCGTCGCTATGGACATTTGAATTTCATTGTCTCTTCCATAGATAGTAAGTTTTTTGAGCTAGTCGACTCGCGAACCTATCTGTTTTGTATCGACTCATTCTCCTTGATGCTCCAAAGTACATAGTGTGTTTCTTTGCACTTATCACATGACTATAAGGTCTATTTGAGTATCCATAAGCTCCAGGGCTGTTCTTGTGCCGGTTGGCTATACCAAACTTCATCACTTCGAAACACACTTTTCTACCTTCTACAGGCTTCTCGAAGTTTCTTTCAAGAGTCACCTTTGCTTGGCATACATGCATAAAATACCTCCCGACATGTAAAAAGTAGACCTTCGAGACATATTCAGAATAGGGTTCTAGGAATATCACTCAAAGGTGTTCACACAGAAGCCAACACACCTGCTTCACTTATTCGCATGTGAGCACGCTATGTATTCTGAATATTACATGACCCCCCAACCCGATATCCCCAGGGCCATAAATTGGGATGCCTTGCAAGCAGATTTGGCAAGAGGGTTAAGGCTCAACAAACATGAGCTAGCCACTAATGTCATCCAATATTATATCGACCACCCTATAGAACAAAAGTATGTCAGAGGAGACAGACGCTAGAGAAAGGGGAATGTTGCCCTACAAGCAATGAGGAGACAGAGTAGTCAAGTACAATATGGCATTTAAGAGGCCCAATCATTTTTTTCATAATTTATTTTCAATCAAAGTGATTTTCATCATTACACAAACATTCTAAATACCATTTTTGATAGATTAGACTCCATTTTGTTCAATAAGAGGAATCCTTGGTCTTGATGAGTACTAGAAGTACTTGCATATCAATTTTCATAATTTTTTGATTCCATTTGAGCCCTCAAATAAGCCATGGAACCTAATCTTTAACTACGTCGGACACTAGGTCTACACAAGGCCAAAGCTAGCCAAAAAACTATAAAAAGAGCTAGAGAGCTCATTTTTTAGGTTAGCTTGCTAGTTTTGAGCTATTGTAAGAGACTTTTTGAGTAATACAAAGAACTCCATTGTTCCTCTCTTTGTTCTTGCCTTTTGTGCATGTTTGTGTGTATGTGTGTGCATGCTCGTGTGCTTCTCACTCACGCACTTGTGCCTTCACTTGCTCATAGTCATCATACTAGTCCTCATGTTTCCAGGGATTGACAATTATGAGGTGGATCTCCTCACGTTGGTACTTGCCATTGTGCTAGAGTGACAATAGGTATTTTCCATTATGTCCTGAATAGAAGATATATGAGGGCAATGCTTCAAAAAGCATGTGTCTATGAAAAATATGCTTTATTTACAAATCGTTGCTTTCTAAGCGATGTACTATTTTTACAAAAACATCGCTTTCTAAGCAATCTACTATTTTTACAAAAAATATATAAAATACTATCTTTTAAATATCTTCAAGAATATCTGAATAAATCCATGCACGTTCATGCCCTCATGATTCTTCACCTACTAAATCAAAACACAATCACATTAAAAACCTCAAGGCATTGAAATCTATTTAACATTCCATTATTCCATAAAGTATAACACAAGCTTAAAGAGTGATCACTATGAAGCGTTGCTACACTTGTTAAGATGATCACATGGCCAACGTATGTCCAATGCAAGCTCATAACTTAGGGAACTTAAATGCCCAATATTGCACAATAGAAAGGAAATACACAAACCATGTGGTTCAAGCTTTCCCCTACAACAAATAGGTAGGTAAGAAAAACTACTAGCAGCCAAACCAACAATCAAGTAGGTATCAGAATCAATACTAGTAGTAGCTTTACTATGGGCTTGAACAAAATTACCAACCACAATATCAAAGTGAAGCCTATACCACAACCAGCGCTAGGAAAGCAACCACCACCTATGCCAATGTAATATCGGTTAAGTATGTGATAGTAGAAGATAACCTTAACAAGGCATTAGAGCCAGCATCTCCACTAATCTGATAGAATGATTCTAGTGCTCAAAATTTTGATTTCTCACATGGAGATAGCCCACCATCGTATTGCATCGAGTCCCTAGAGCATAATGAGGCATATCAATATAATACACCATTGATAGAACCTAGTTGGGAGTCTAACTATACTCAGGTGATGTACACGAACCCATAAACTAGACCTCAATTAGGACAATATAAACCATGAGGATCTAGAGGATCATGTTATAGATTTCAAAGAAATCACTTTATTTGTGAATGTCCACTTCCTCCACCAGGACAACCTCAGTCTACAGTATTTCAAGGTTCTTGTCTTAATTTTGGAAAGGAACATCTTCTTTAAGATTGTCCTAAGAATCTAGCTAATGCTCAAAAAATTACCCCAATCAATGTAATTGGCTTAATGATAGAACATACTGGAAGTGTGGTGAATGTTGCCCTTGTATAGGTAGTCACTAAAATACAAGCTTTACACAAGACTCTAGACATAGAACAAGAAAAGAGGTCCGAGGTTAGTGTTAAAAGCACTTCTATTAAGCCACTTTTAATCTTGTTTCATTGGGTTCTTGGGGATGGATAGGGGTCTGACAGTGCAGAGGCCCTTTGTTTAATTTTCCCAATTCGATCATTCAACCAAACAATCAACTGTTTCCAATTCAAAGGTTATCACGACGCAGTACGCTTATCACGTGGATTAACAACCACGACATAGCACAGAATTATTAATATTAATCGGGGCAATACTGTGTTAATGATTGACTACTGAAACCTTAAGAACAAGACACAGTACCCAAAATTTGCACAAATCTGCAATATGACAACTCCAACGCGATCACCTAGACAGACAGTCTAGCGATTTCCCGTCTCTCGCTGAGGAGTGCCATGCTCACTTTTTCATTAATTAAAGAAAGTTACAACTCTTCGTCACACCCTTTTGCATCGAAAAGCATTGATTCTTCACCAAAAAACATGGATCCTTTACCAAGAAACGTGGATCCCGCACCAAAGAGCGTGGATCCTTCACCGTAAAGCACCGGATGTGCACCAGAAAGCAATGAACTTCCACCGGAGAGACTCGAACGCTCATCGAAAAGCCACAAATGATCGCTAATAGGTACTGGCCTATCTCCACACTGGGTCGATGTACACCCAGTCACTGGTGAATTGTCTTCTGAACATAAGGAAGTATCACCGGAACAGAACGGAGTGGTAGCGGAACACACCGGAATTGCACCGGAATGGGTACCTATTTCCTATCGTGCACTGTCTTCTTCAGTACTTGCTTGTCCTTCACTTTTGCTACCGAGAGGTGTTCCTAATACACTTGGAATTGTCCACGGATGTTGGTTGCTTCTAAACTTCGGATAGGACTCATCGGAGCGAGTAATCGGCATATATCACTTCTTCAACTGGCGGTTACTGTTCTCCATTGCTCATCTTGGGTACTGCTCTTCCCGTACTGATTATTCCAAATCCATTTCCATCTTCCCACAGATGGCGCCAGTGTTAAAAGCGCTTCTATTAAGCCACTTTTAATCTCGTTTCATGGGTTCTTGGGGATGGATAGGGGTCTGACAGTGCAGAGGCCCTTTGTTTAATTTTCCCAATTCGATCATTCAACTAAACAATTAACTGTTTCCAATTCAAAGGTTATCATGACGTAGTATGCTTATCACGTGCATTAACAACCACGACTTAGCACAGACTTATTAATATTAATCGGGGCAATATTTTGTTAATGATTGACTATTGAAACCTTAAGAACAAGACACAGTACCTAGAATTTTCACAAATCTGCAATATGACAACTCCAGTGCGATCGCCCAGACAGACAGTCTGGCAATTTCCCGTCTCTCGTTGAGGAGTGCCATGCTCACCTTTTCATTAATCAAAGAAAGTTACAACTCTTCGTCATGCCCTTTCGGTGCATGCGAATATATGTAAAAAATAAAATTACAATCCAATCCGGCGACTAACACTAGCACGCATGGTGGACTCGAACCCAAAAAGGAAAATACGATCAAGGCTCATCTATAATGCCTTGTATATATAGGGTTCTGGCTAGTTTAAAAGTGCAAGTGATTTTCTGCTTTAATGAGTCCAGCATAGTCTTCAAAATATCCGGCTCGACCAGTTGTGCATCTGTTCGAACCGAACTAATAGCAACTACCTGACTCATCAGCAACTCTGTCTGCGTCTGCAAAAAT
This sequence comes from Ceratopteris richardii, assembly GCA_020310875.1. NCBI lineage: Eukaryota > Viridiplantae > Streptophyta > Polypodiopsida > Polypodiales > Pteridaceae > Ceratopteris > Ceratopteris richardii. The sequence continues at coordinate 4,866,488 of CM035443.1, forward strand.
GATTCCTGCAAATAAAAGTCGTTGGCGACGGTTGCATCTTTTCTCAGCTTTATTTTCTGCAATCTCTGCATCAATGCGCGACAATCGCTCTACCTAAAATCCCAACTGCTTTTCTCTTCGTTCCAGTTCATGAGCTTGATACTAGATAGTTTTATAATATGCATCTCTCTCTTTCTGCACACCTTCAAGTTCTTTCTTCAATCGTAAATACTTAGCGATCTCCTCCATGAACTCTTGATCTCTCTGAAACAATCTTTCAATAACATTATGTAAGTCAGCTTCTGCTTTAAGCACATTGGCTGCAAGGGATTGAGAAGCTTCTTCTAACACACTGAGAGCATCCCTTGTACTATGAAGCTCATTTCCTAAAGCAGCCATGGCATCTATCTTGTCTGTAAGTTCTTGCTTCAGATTAGTGATTTCGGTGTCGCGCTGAGCAAGCAGGTTATCCTTTTCCATTAATTGATCTTGAAGTTGTTGCAACTGAGTCTACAGTGCATGATTCCCAACTTTGACTACAAGGGCTTCTTTTTGGAGGGGAGCGATGTCGGCTTCAAGCAAATCCACTTTACTCTGCAACTCCTCTTGAATGCTCTGAGTCACTAGCTTCATTTGGAGGGGTAATTGCTGGGAAAATTGTATAAGGAGGCGACCCATAGACTCCAATTCGGTGAACATGACTACCGGAGGAGGAAGGGAAGGGGGAAGTTGTGATGATGAGGCCATTAGAAGATGAGGGGAGGATGGTGGAGAGTAATCTGGAGAGGATAACGGAAGGGTTGAGGCCTCACGAACAACAGTTGAAGGGCCACCAGAAAGACTTTCAGCTGCATCACGAATGATAGGGGGAGAAGGCAGAGGAAAAAGGGCGGGTGATGTTAAAACTATTCCGGTTTTCGTCTGAATTTCTGTCACAACAGCATCAGTAACTTTCTCGGCATCGTCAGTCAGATGCGTGACTGTATCTGCTTGGACCGTGACGGCATCGGTTTGGAGCGTGCCTGCAGCTGCTTGGACGTCAGCAGTTGATGACCCAAGAGATTGGCAGTCTGTAACCTTAACAGTTTCTTTACCACCTTAGCATCCGGTTGAGGAGATTCCTCCCGTGAAGAAACTTCCTCGACATCTTCCATGCGTGCATCTTGTTCTGACTGCTTGAAAGGAGAAGATGGGACGGAAGATTCTACGTGGAGAGAGGTGGCAGTGTCGTGGAAGACTTTAGCTTCGTGACCTGCATTGGAGCCCTAACCCTGGATTTCGGATGTACTAACGCGTCTGCATTTGCGGTGAAAAAACTGAAGGAGGTCGTCATCATCATCGTCTTCAACCATTTGTGTAGATTCTTCGTGTAACAGAAAAGGAGTGTTTGGAGGAGGTTGCGCGGCTTGTATCACTAAAAAGAGGAAGGTTAGGATATGGGGTAAGCGCATACGAGGGATGTCATTCTCGACGAGTTGTTTTGTAACTGCACGCATTCACGATGAATGCGCCTAAAGAAAAATGCCATAAAATTCACAGGTTCACGGGAAGCTGTATCTATCATGGAATAAAAGGGCCAGGATATACCATAGGTGCGCTTTTGCAAATTTAGCGCGGCAACAAGAAATTGCAGAGCAGTGCGCTCTGGTTCTGGGCGACAAAGGATGGCAAACTCATTAGATGAGTGTCGGGGAAATAGTTCCTTCATGGTTGCAAGAGGAAGAAGCGGTCCATGCTCCAATCCTTCCTGAGGGAGGTGGAATCCCTCAGCAAACGTAGTGAGCATAACTACAGTATGGGGGTTTAAACATGTAACTGGGCAACAACTGCTCTGTAGTAGGTGTGGCGGTGATGGCAGAAATAATCTGCACGTGAAAGGGGTGACACTCCACTAAATGCCAAGGCAATTCAGCGAAGGTCAACAATCCCCGAGTGTGCAAGTACTCACTCACGTCTGAAGTGAGACCTGCACGAAAGGTTGCTATATTGGCCAGAGCTTCCATGGCTCACACAAGGATACACGAAAACACAGAATACACAGAGCTCACAAACACACAAACACAATGGCTATTAACAGTGGAAAGAACAAGATTAAATAGGAAGATGAAAATAAATCAGGCGGTAAAACCCTACTCATAACGCAGTATTGGAGAGATATTCTTCATAAGTGAGGCATGCATGCATGAATAGAAATAGTGACACAGAGGCGGCTATTAATCATAGTTAGATACCAAAAATGGGAAGATTACAGTCAGTTGATCAATCGAAACACGAAGGGGTAGAAAAGAAAGTCAAGTGACACTCGAAAAAGAAGAAAATGATTGAGTACACCTCAAGGGTTATTAGACGGTTGGTGATATGGGCGGAGCATTATAGAATAAAACGAGTTGGCCAATCGTGAAGACAAGGGTTTTTAGAAATCGATCATGAGTACGGGCTTGGCGTAACTGAACTTCTTGAAGAATCAGAACAAGTTTAAACAGAGTCGTTCCGGTTGCCACTTTGTATGTGGTCCGGTATGCCCACAAAACGGCAGATAAGAGCTGGTCCCAACGTTCCGGGCATTCCAAGATCAATTTCCGGAGCATATTTAGCAGAGTCTTATTGGTACTCTCAGCCAGACCATTGGCACGTGGATAGTAAGGTGAGCTGAATTTGTGTGCCATCTGGAAAATCTGAGTTAGCACTTGTATTAAGTTGTTTGCAAAATGGGTACCCTGGTCCGTCACTATTTCCAGAGGTAATCCATATCGAGGGAAGACATCCTTCATAAAAAATTTGGCCATCGAAATAGTTGTGGTAGAACATAAAGCCCAAGATTCCACCCACCTAGTGGCATAGTCTGTACAGGTCAAAATATATTGGTTGTTGGTGAGGGTAGTTGGGGGTGTAATTGGACCAATGAAATCTAAACCCCACTTCTGAAAGGGCTCCAATGGTAGAACCGGTTGAAGAGGAAAGACCATTGACAGACATCACACTGCTGCACAAATTGAACAACATCTCTGTATATTGTTGGCCACCATAGCCCACTTTGCAGAATTTTTCGGTGAGTAAGATCAACTGCGAAGTGTCCGCCAGTGGTTGATGAATGAGCCATGGCAATCACAGATGCCGATTCATGTGGAGGGATACACCTGAGTAAGACACCAGTATGATCTATGTAATATCGTTGACCCACAATCACCCAGAATCGTCGACTGTAGACTGCAATTTTCTGGCGCAGCGCAGCGGGAGTATTAGGGGGTAGACAAATGTCAGTAAGAAAAGTCATTAGTGTATCATAGTATGCAAGAGCCATAGGAAGTTTGACAGATTCTTCAGGAGTTGTCTCGGTGACGTAAATAGCCGGCGTAGTGTCATCAACACCTACCGGATACTCACCGGAATCCAGTCGAGATAAAAAGTCCGCCAAGACATGTGCCATGTCGGGTCGATGAATAACTTCATAATCGAACTCCTGGAGTAGTAAAACCCATCTTGCCAATCTGTCACCTAAATATTGTTGCCGAACCAAATACACTAGTGAGGCATGATCCACATGGAAAGTGAATTTTTGTCCCAGCAAATAATGCCGAAATTTCTTAACAGAGTATACCAGCCCAAGAAACTCTCATTCTGTCACATAATAATGTCTCTCTACAGGAGCTAATCGGCAGCTCGCATAGTACATAGGCCAAAACCAATTTGTCGGTTTGTTGCATCAGCACACTACCAATCGCGATATCTGACGCATCCACAAAGACATGGAAGGGTCGTTCCCAATCAGGTGGTTGCAGGATCGAAGCCTGCGTCAAGAGAATTTGGCTGTAACAGTTGTTGTAAGGTCGCTTCATCCATAGTTATTTCATCATCTGCTTTTGCTTCCCCGGTCATTGGTACGACCGTACAAGCTGTCGGACTCCACTTATCTGCTACCGACTGTAAATCTACACCACCTAATGGAATAAGGTCCTTATTGGTCTTGAGGAAAGCCTCCTCCTCATCATCAGATAGTCCATCCAACATATGGACTGGCTCTGCTACATATGGGCATGCATATAGATCACAAGGTTGCAAAGCATCTAATGTAACGACATATTTCCGGTGATTGTTCTTAAAAATTAACTCTTGAGCTGACCAATCCTGCATGACTTTGGCTTGCTTGAGCCATTGGTCGACCGAAAAGTAAATTGTAGTCGAGGCTAGATTCGGGTAACTCTAGGACTACAAAAGTCATTTTAAATGTAGTTCCTTGTAGGGTAATAGGAATATTACGTACTAGTCCTATCGGATGGACTCTAGATTGGTCCGCCATTTGCACAAAGAACTGCACTGGTTCAATTTGGTTCCAACCCAATTTCTTACAGAGTGCAGCTGTTGCAATATTCACACCAGACCCACCATCAATTAAAACTTGTGTGATCTTCTGGTTTTTATACCAAACGGTGATCAAGGGTACTGAATGATCCATTGTAGGATCCATCTCTGGTTGTATGGTCGCAGTTGCCGGAGTACATGAAGGTCCGGGGCTGACTTGCTGTTGGAATTGCTGTCTTACACCCGGAACTAGGGTGAGCAACTATCCCAGAGGGAGTGTGATTGAAGCCTTAGATATAATGTCCCAAACCTGGTCTATTTGTGTTGTGGTCATTATTGACTCTGGTTGTGATTCTGATGTTGCCGGAGCGGAATTCTGTGCATGCGGTCTTGCATTTGGCAGAGGAGACTGAGTTACCGGAATTGGGTCAGGGAACACCGTCGGCTCCTTAGTTTTCCATTGAGTGGCCTTTGCAAACATTCGTTGTTGCTCATGAATTCCAGGCTCGAAAACCTCAGCTATTGGTTGCAGCTCTGTTGGAAGTGAGGTAGGCCCTTAGCTCATGTCATATGTCCATGGTTCCATAGGTCCAGTATATATACAACATTAATTCTAGCAATCTTCCATATTGACAAAACATGAACATACCACAACTTAATCATAAAAATGATGAGATAAAGATAGAGAAAGAATAGACATCATGTGTAAGGTTTTACGTAAGCCATCGCTTACTCATAGTATCATATATACCAATGTTCAATGTACAATGTGGGAGCAAAATTCTCAACCATTCTATGTGATGAGAAATAGATGAATGAGTGAATGTACAATGTAATAAACATATTCAGATGTGTGGGCAGTAATCTGAATATACATGAGATGTGTGACCTAATAGGTTATAGAAGAGTGAATATGAGTGACTGAATGAGGAAGGATCAGTGTGAAACTGATGGTCAACAAACCTACATCTAAACTTAGGCTATGAAAGACCCTAAGTTAGATACGTGTGTGAAAAGATCACATACTTATAAAGTAGCATAGAATGCTAACAAGATTGTTGCCGGAAATCCTCAAACTCATGTGAACACACCTTCTCAAACACCTCATAAAATATGCATAAAGCATATAAGTACTGATTCTCTTGTACCTATGCCGAATAGGACTCCTCCTGATATGAATGCCACAGCCTCCATAAACTTCAAGTAGTACCTGTGTGCATAAAGAGAATATGTACCTGAATACTTAACATAAGATGTGAATCTTATGTTAATCTCCATCTAATGTCTTTGAAGTAGCCCGATATCTTCTTTGTAGAAGACAATCTTCAACCTAATATCTTCCTGTAGAAGATAATCTTCAAAATCATGTAGATGGTCCCATCCAATGTCTTTGAAGTAGCCAGACATCTTCTTGTAGAAGATAATCTTCAACCTAATATCTTCCTGTAGAAGACAATCTTCAAATACATCCTGTAGATGGGCGATCCTCACCATCAAGCTGCTAATAATCAAGTCTTCTTGCCATGAACAAGAGATAACCTCCTCTCCATGAGGTAGAGTGTGAGAACACCCTTCATCTTCTCCAAGAAGAATCACCAAGAAGAACTCCATAGCTGCTCCTCAACATGCTTCAAGTTAGCACCATGGCTGCCCCATGTGCTAGAAGAAACACCACCTCTACTGAGGTCCAAGCTCTAGAAAGCTTGTGTTGATCCTAGGTGAAGGATACATAGAAGTGACCCAAAGTGCTTCTTATATAGTAGATTATCCATCCTTGAAAAGCAATAATAAAGCACACTTGAAAAGCTATCGTTGGGAAAACGATCCACGATCGCTACTGTTGTAATCGCGAAAAGCGTCCGTTGTCCATCTTTATCGCGTTCCGTCCTTTTAATAAAATCAAAGTATAGTTTAAAATGAACGTTGTCGCGCACTGTCGTCTGGAGGATTCGAACACAGGTCAGCGCTCTAGGAGGTTGCTCACGTAGCCAATAACCCATGCGCTTTAACTTGTACAAGGGATATAACAAAGTTCTATAGATGCTGTTCTATTTTGAGCATAATGAACCTCATGGAACATTGTTTGACCAATAGGATATTGACCTTTGTTTTCCAACAATCCCCCCTGCAATGTTATATTGGTACAAACTGAACTGGATCTGCAACCTTCATAAGCTGCAAACTATTACAAGCTTGAAGCTTGTACTTCTGTACTTCAGAAAAAAATCTTCTTCAAAACTGAATTTGACTTTCCTTCAAAAAGACCTGACCTTGCTGAATATGAACCATAATACCTGAGAAAATATGCAAACTAGATATCCAATAGTGTTTTTATCAAGCAGTCACTGCTTGACAACAAATATAGCATGAATTGTCTCTGAACCTACTATATTCTGTCTTCAAAAACCTGAAAACATACACTGGGATCCACATATTTGCATTTACCTTTCAAAAAAGGTTTCTCAACGTACTTCTGCTGTGTCATGTAAATACACTAAACAAAATCAGGAACTAAATGCTGGAACCTGTGATTGACAACTCACAACTTAGTGCATTATGAACACTGCTGGTTCATCTCTGACTGTACTCAAGTCATGTCAACTCATCTCAATTGAAATCAACTGAAATATGAGTCAAGATCTATGATGTCATCATGTCTTCATCCTTTAAATCCTTCATACCTTTTTCCTTCAGAACTTGGTATAAACATATATGTGCGCACTTCTGAAATATACCTTTCTGTAATATCAAGCTTCTCTTCAATAGAACTCTGGAACCTTCTCCTGAACAGGAACATCCTAACAGGATCTTTCTCCAAACATTCTTCTTCTTCCTTCTTCTTTCAAAGCTGGAACATAAAGAGAACCTGACAAAGGAAATATAGGAATACCTGAAATAGGAATACCTGTAGGTATGACTCTGCATTCTTTTACATATGGCTTGAAAATAAGTCTTCATGTTTCATCACCCCCCTGGATGACTTAACACTAGTATCCAGTATTCTTCAAATATATCAGACTTTATGAAATCTGGAACGTCTTCCTTCTTTCAATAAATCTGATGTTTAATGATCAATACCTGTATCTGAAACAAAATCTATGAACCCTTTTTATTAGCACTGCGCAGTTGCCAATTGCTTCCATTATAGTCTTCAGCTTTCCATATTGTAGAATAAGGTTAGCTGAACCTAACATAACAAAACCTTGCTGAAAGCATTTTAGGATTCATAACCTTCTGTAACATAACATGTATCTTCATCTCTTTGCAACACAAATCTGATAGAATCTGAATCTTTGACTTACTTCTTCCAATGTTAAGAATCTTCACTAACAAAGGATAGAGAATTGAATCATAAATACTCAAGATCATACAAGATCATTCAAGATCAATGATCTCTCTTGTGTAGAATCTGCTCTTATCAAACCTTCATCTTTCCCTCGCGGTACTTGTTCGCTATCGGTCTCTTGCCCGTATTTAGCCTTGGATGGAATCTACCACCCACTTAGGGCTGCATTCCCAAACAGCCCGACTCGTCGACGGCGCCTCGTGGAGCGACAGGGTCCGAGCTCGACGGGGCTCTCACCCTCTCTGGCGCCCCTTTCCAGGGGACTTGGGCTCGGTCCGTCGCAGAGGACGCCTCTCCAGACTACAATTCGCACGGTGTAACCGTGAGATTTTCAAGCAAGGCTACCCGCTGAGTTTAAGCATATCACTAAGCGGAGGAAAAGATATCTGATAATTCTCAAATCTCTACTCATCTAGATTAAGTGTGTATGTCAAATGTCAAATGTTAGAAGATGCTTTTAAATCATATGTTGTAAAACTGGAATTCTCGAAACTTGTGAATATGAGAGCCTTAATGCATTGATGCCAAAGATCTAAAGTCTGTAACCAAAACCTTAGTGCTCTGATACCAAATGTTGGAAGTGAGGTAAGCACCTTGGGCTCATTGTAATCATCCTTCACCTAGGATCAACACAAGCTTTCTAGAGCTTGGACCTCAGTAGAGGTGGTGTTTCTTCTAGCACATGGGGCAGCCATGGTGCTAACTTGAAGCATGTTGAGGAGCAGCTATGGAGTTCTTCTTGGTGATTCTTCTTGGAGAAGATGAAGGGTGTGCTCACACTCTACCTCATGGAGAGGAGGTTATCTCTTGTTTATGGCAAGAAGACTTGGTCATTAGCAGCTTGATGGTGAGGATCGCCCATCTACATAATGCCTTTGAAGATTGTCTTCCACAGGAAGATATTAGGTTGAAGATTATTTTCTACAAGAAGATGTCTAGCTACTTCAAAGACATTGGGTGGGACCATCTACATGGCGTATTTGAAGATCATCTTCTACACGAAGATGTTAGGTTGAAGATTGTCTTCTACAAGAAGATGTCTAGCTACTTCAAAGACATTGGATGGAGTTTAACATAAGATTCACATCTTATGTTAAAGTATTCAGGTACATATTCTCTTTATGCACACAGGTACTACTTGAAGTTTATGGAGGTTGTGGCGTTCATATCAGGAGGAGTCCTATTCAACATAGGTACAAGAGAATCAGTACGTATATGCTTTATGCATATTTTATGAGGTGTTTGAGAAGGTGTGTTCACATGAGTTTGAGGATTTCCGTTCACATTGATCCTTCCTCTTTCAGTCACTCATATTCACTCTTCTATAACCTATAAGGTCACACATCTCATGTATATTCAGATTACTGCCCATACATCTGAATATGTTTGTTACATTGTACATTTACTCATGCATCTATTTCTCATCACATAGAGTGGTTGAGAATTTTGCTCCCACATTGTACATTGAACATTGGTATATATGATACTATGAGTAAGCGATGGCTTACGTAAAACCTTACACATGACGTCTATTCTTTCTCTATCTTTATCTCATCATTTTTATGATTAAGTTGTGGTATGTTCATGTTTTGTCAATATGGAAGATTGCTAGAATTAATGTTGTATATATACTCGACCTATGGAACCATGGACCTATGACATGAGCTAAGGGCCTACCTCACTTCCAACATTTGGTATCAGAGCTCTAGGGTTTTGGTATCAGAGCACTAAGGTTTTGGTTACAGAACTTTAGATCTTTGGCATCAATGCATTAAGGCTCATTCATATTCCAGGTTCCTAGAATTCCAGATTTACAACATATGATTTAAAAGCATCTTCTAACATTTGACATTTGACATACACACTTAATCTAGATGAGTAGAGATTTGAGAATTAGACACTTCAGTTACATTCATCAGTGTGGAGTATGAAGTTGATGATCTGTTAGCAGCCGAATATTTTTGAAGAGTATGCAAATACTTTACAAAAGTATTGTTTGAAGACCCAGACTTGATGAAGAGAAGACTACTTCAAATTCAAGGAAGAACAATGGTTTAGAGAAGATGAAGAAATCAGATCAACATCAAATCACAGGTATCAGTTTCTACTATCAGATTATCATTTGCAGGTCATATCTTAGAAGAGCAGTTATGAAGAGATTTGAAGAAATTCAAGGAATGCTTTTATACACTTTCATCTTTTGAAAGTTAAAGCATTAGCTACATCGAAACAGGTATCTAGAAGTTTTTCTAGAGAGTTTTGAGAAATCTCTTTCATGGCAAGAAAGTTCATCTAAGAAGACAAGTGCAGAGATGAGATGAGTTTTTTCAGCCAATTTTCTGTTGTAAGTTGGTTGGATATCAAGGTACAAATGTATCTAGAGAAGGTAACTCTAGAAGGGCAATTCATCATTCAGACAACGATTGGTGAATTTAGTCGTTTCAGACATTTGAAGCAGAGTTTTATTCAGAGATATGAGGAGATGATAAAACATGTTTCTATATTCAACTTCCATTTATATACCATGTTTGTTTTATCTCTTACTCTTAGCATTAGAGGAAGAGAAAAGTTCATTCAAAGAAGTCAAGAGTGTTTGCTACTTCAAGATGAAGAGAACAAAAGGTATGGAAGAGAAGTTTGAAGATGTTGACATCATCAGGTGGAAGAAAGATGCAGAAGAAGAAAGTCCATCATTTCCAAAAGAAAAGTAAGGCTTCCTTTTCTCATTTATTTTCCATATACTTTTCCTATTTTATCCTCTACACCCAAAGACAAGTCTACGAGAACATCTTGTTTAAAGAAGAAGCAGTTTCTTGTTTTGCATTACACTTGGTCATGATTTAGTAGATTTGACAAAGAATTGCATTGAGAGAAAGAAAAGCAGCAGATATATGTTTTGACTCATATGTATATGAGTTATGAAGCTTTTAAGCAGGCAGCTTATATGTTCCCTCAAAGAATTCTTGGAGTGTCAATACAGAGCTACTTGGTATATGACAAGTTGCAAAGAAAAATATTTCTTCTTTATCTAACTCTTGAGGTAAAAGAGTTTTTTGTAGCAGATGTTGAAGACTTGGGTTGAGGTTTTATGTTTGGAAAAGGTTACCTCATATTCAATATTTTCAGAAACTTCAGAAAATTCAGAATCTTGTTGCTGTACAAATCAGTTGGAGAATCTACTTTTGTCTTGATTTTTGGATACATGTTTGTATTCAAAAAGGTGTTCCATCAGATCCTATCACTTGATTGAAAAGTGGAGTTAGCCAAAAGAAAATCAAGCAGGTACTATCACATTTCACCCGGGTAAAATATGAAAGTTATGAAGTATCAACTTGCAGCTTTTGGAGTTCTCAAGGTGAGAAGTTTTGTCCACTTATGTTTCAAGTAAGAATTGCAGATTCTTGGAAAGGATTTGTTTGAAGAAAAGTTTTACAGCTTTTTGAGAAGCATGGACACTTAGAGACATTCAGGAAGTAAATCAAACATTCAGTCATGAAGGTTTGATGACAGCAGATTCTACACAAGAGAGATCATTGAACTTGAATGATATTGTATGATCTTGAGTATTTATGATTCAGTTGTCTATCCTTTGTTTGATAAGGTTCTTAGCATTGGAAGAAGTAAGTCAAAGATTCAGATTCTATCAGATTTGTGTTGCAGAGAAAAAGAAGATACTTGTTATGTTACAGAAAAATATGGATCCTAAAACTTTTGTTTCAGATACAGGTATTGATCACTGAACATCAGATTTATTGAAAGAAGGAAGACGTTCCAGATTTCATAAAGTCTGATATATATGAAGAATTTTGGATACTAGTGTTAAGTCATCCAGGGGGGTGATGAAACATGAAGACTTATTTTCAGCCATATGTGAAAGAATGCAAATTCATACCTACAGGTATTCCTATATTTCCTTTGTCAGGTTCTCTTTATGTTCCAGCTTTGAAAGAAGAAGGAAGAAGAAGAATGTTTGGAGAAAGTTCCTGTTAGGATGTTCCTGTTCAGGAGAAGGTTCCAGAGTTCTATTAAAGAGAAGCTTGATATTTCAGAAAGGTATATTTCAAAAGTGCGCACATATATGTTTATACCAAGTTCTGAAGGAAAGAGGTATGAAGGATTTAAAGGATAAAGACATGATGACATCATAGATGTTTTGACTCATATTGAGTTGAGTACAGTCAGAGATGAACCAGCAGTGTTCATAATACACTACGTTGTGAGTTGACAGTCACAGGTTCCAGGATTCAGTTCTTGATTTTTAGTGTATTTACATGACACAACAGAAGTACGTTGAGAAATCCTTTTGGAAGGTAAATGCAAATATATGGATCCTAGTGTATGTTTTCAGGTTCTTGAAGACAGGAGATAGCAGGTTCAGAGACAGTTCATGCTACAGTTGTCAAGCAGTGATTGCTTGATGAGTACACTATTGGATATCTAGTTTGCATATTTTCTCAAGTATTATGGTTCATATTTAGCAAGTTCAAGTTTCTTGAAGGAAAGTCAAATTCAGTTTTGAAGAAGACTTTTGAAGAACAAGTTCTGAGGTGCAGAAGTACAAGCTTGAAGCTTGTGACAGGCTATTTGAAGCTTGTGGTAATTTGCAGATTATAAAGTTTGCAGATCCAGTTCAGATTGTACCAATATGACATTGCAGGGGGGATTGTTGGAAACAATGTTCAATTGGGTCAAATTTTGCTAAGCTAACATACCATGTGTAGCTATGATATGACTCCTTCCTACAAGCAAACGGGCGCCACAAGCATATATAGTAATCGTATTCATTTCTTGTACAAGCAATGAGCGTGGGCAAGATGGTTAAGTCGCTATCCTCTCACCCTAGTGGTCCGGGTTCAAATCCCGTGAGCAGCACGCAGAGCGTTCGCGATTTTTCAGACATACTTTTGCTTTAATTAAACTCAATAGCAAACGTGTTTTTTTGCGGATGTTTTCCAATTACGAAAACGACGGACGGAGATATATGCGAAGAGATTTTTTATCTACGATCGCTATGATTTATTGCTTTATTATGAGCTTTTCAAGTACACAAACTACTATATAAGAAGCACCTTGGGCTCATTGTAATCATCCTTCACCTAGGATCAACACAAGCTTTCTAGAGCTTGGACCTCAGTAGAGGTGGTGTTTCTTCTAGCACATGGGGCAGCCATGGTGCTAACTTGAAGCATGTTGAGGAGCAGCTATGGAGTTCTTCTTGGTGATTCTTCTTGGAGAAGATGAAGGGTGTGCTCACACTCTACCTCATGGAGAGGAGGTTATCTCTTGTTTATGGCAAGAAGACTTGGTCATTAGCAGCTTGATGGTGAGGATCGCCCATCTACATAATGCCTTTGAAGATTGTCTTCCACAGGAAGATATTAGGTTGAAGATTATTTTCTACAAGAAGATGTCTAGCTACTTCAAAGACATTGGGTGGGACCATCTACATGGCGTATTTGAAGATCATCTTCTACACGAAGATGTTAGGTTGAAGATTGTCTTCTACAAGAAGATGTCTAGCTACTTCAAAGACATTGGATGGAGTTTAACATAAGATTCACATCTTATGTTAAAGTATTCAGGTACATATTCTCTTTATGCACACAGGTACTACTTGAAGTTTATGGAGGTTGTGGCGTTCATATCAGGAGGAGTCCTATTCAACATAGGTACAAGAGAATCAGTACGTATATGCTTTATGCATATTTTATGAGGTGTTTGAGAAGGTGTGTTCACATGAGTTTGAGGATTTCCGTTCACATTGATCCTTCCTCTTTCAGTCACTCATATTCACTCTTCTATAACCTATAAGGTCACACATCTCATGTATATTCAGATTACTGCCCATACATCTGAATATGTTTGTTACATTGTACATTTACTCATGCATCTATTTCTCATCACATAGAGTGGTTGAGAATTTTGCTCCCACATTGTACATTGAACATTGGTATATATGATACTATGAGTAAGCGATGGCTTACGTAAAACCTTACACATGACGTCTATTCTTTCTCTATCTTTATCTCATCATTTTTATGATTAAGTTGTGGTATGTTCATGTTTTGTCAATATGGAAGATTGCTAGAATTAATGTTGTATATATACTCGACCTATGGAACCATGGACCTATGACATGAGCTAAGGGCCTACCTCACTTCCAACATTAATTCTAGCTCTGATACCAATTGTTGGAAGTGAGGTAGGCCCTTAGCTCATGTCATATGTCCATGGTTCCATAGGTCCAGTATATATACAACATTAATTCTAGCAATCTTCCATATTGACAAAACATGAACATACCACAACTTAATCATAAAAATGATGAGATAAAGATAGAGAAAGAATAGACATCATGTGTAAGGTTTTACGTAAGCCATCGCTTACTCATAGTATCATATATACCAATGTTCAATGTACAATGTGGGAGCAAAATTCTCAACCATTCTATGTGATGAGAAATAGATGAATGAGTGAATGTACAATGTAATAAACATATTCAGATGTGTGGGCAGTAATCTGAATATACATGAGATGTGTGACCTAATAGGTTATAGAAGAGTGAATATGAGTGACTGAATGAGGAAGGATCAGTGTGAAACTGATGGTCAACAAACCTACATCTAAACTTAGGCTATGAAAGACCCTAAGTTAGATACGTGTGTGAAAAGATCACATACTTATAAAGTAGCATAGAATGCTAACAAGATTGTTGCCGGAAATCCTCAAACTCATGTGAACACACCTTCTCAAACACCTCATAAAATATGCATAAAGCATATAAGTACTGATTCTCTTGTACCTATGCCGAATAGGACTCCTCCTGATATGAATGCCACAGCCTCCATAAACTTCAAGTAGTACCTGTGTGCATAAAGAGAATATGTACCTGAATACTTAACATAAGATGTGAATCTTATGTTAATCTCCATCTAATGTCTTTGAAGTAGCCCGATATCTTCTTTGTAGAAGACAATCTTCAACCTAATATCTTCCTGTAGAAGATAATCTTCAAAATCATGTAGATGGTCCCATCCAATGTCTTTGAAGTAGCCAGACATCTTCTTGTAGAAGATAATCTTCAACCTAATATCTTCCTGTAGAAGACAATCTTCAAATACATCCTGTAGATGGGCGATCCTCACCATCAAGCTGCTAATAATCAAGTCTTCTTGCCATGAACAAGAGATAACCTCCTCTCCATGAGGTAGAGTGTGAGAACACCCTTCATCTTCTCCAAGAAGAATCACCAAGAAGAACTCCATAGCTGCTCCTCAACATGCTTCAAGTTAGCACCATGGCTGCCCCATGTGCTAGAAGAAACACCACCTCTACTGAGGTCCAAGCTCTAGAAAGCTTGTGTTGATCCTAGGTGAAGGATACATAGAAGTGACCCAAAGTGCTTCTTATATAGTAGATTATCCATCCTTGAAAAGCAATAATAAAGCACACTTGAAAAGCTATCGTTGGGAAAACGATCCACGATCGCTACTGTTGTAATCGCGAAAAGCGTCCGTTGTCCATCTTTATCGCGTTCCGTCCTTTTAATAAAATCAAAGTATAGTTTAAAATGAACGTTGTCGCGCACTGTCGTCTGGAGGATTCGAACACAGGTCAGCGCTCTAGGAGGTTGCTCACGTAGCCAATAACCCATGCGCTTTAACTTGTACAAGGGATATAACAAAGTTCTATAGATGCTGTTCTATTTTGAGCATAATGAACCTCATGGAACATTGTTTGACCAATAGGATATTGACCTTTGTTTTCCAACAAGCTCTTTTCTCGATCTCGTCTGTACTACGGCTGCTTGGGAATCCATCGGGGAAATATAAACCATATTTGTCATCGGATTTTGTCTTTCCTTCTTTCTTTTTTTCGTACTCAGTGGCTTCTTGACAAAATCTATGAATATGGCCAACCTCGCCACAAAAATGACATCAAGGGGGTGGGAGAGAGGTACCTTCCGCCGATGTACTCGCCTGCCATCGATTTTGATTGAAATTGTTGTTACGCTGACCCCGATAGTTCCTATATCCCTGCTGCTGGTTGGTCCGCAACTGTGGGGGTACGTAATGGGTGGCTGGTTGGCCCTCCTCCTGTATTATGGCGTTTACTGCCGCTCTACCCTGCACCTTTGCATTATATGCACAGGTTTCTGTTGAGTGCCCTGTCATATTACAAATGACATAATACATTTGGTTGAGGGCACATGTGGAACTGGTGTGACCGGGATTCTTACACTTAGTACAATACACTTGTTTGGATGGATCCTCAGTTACGTTCTTGCTAGCTTTCAACCATTCCAAATCCTCCGTAAATCCTCCAACTTTGTGCTCCAGTTGTAAGGCCATTGCAATGACAGCGTCCAATGTCATTCCGCCCACACAACGAATGATCATAATCTGTTTTAACTGTGGATTCAATCCGTTCATGAACCATTGTGTTATGACATCATTTGGTAGGTTGGCATGTGCCGGAGGCAACTGCCGCAAATGAGTTCTGAACAAGGTCGCATACTCTTGAACACTCTGGTGTGGTTTTTGTCGATTGTTTTGCAAATAGTCAAGAATTCCTGTAGGGTTCTTCTTCAAATGAAACCTCTGCAAGAACGCGCCCTTCACATCATCATAATTACCAAAATGATTAATATCGTCTTCTGTCAACCACCGTGCTGCTTCATTAACCAATGTGGCCTGAAAAACTATGGCCTTATACACTGGATTTGATGGATTGTTCAACACTGCATAACTAATTTCGAATGTGCGAACATGTGCATCGGGATCATCCCTCGAAAATCCACCGAATTTTGTATAGGTCACTCTGGTTGTGACCTGTTGAGGTGGCTGTGGCTGCTGTTGTTGTTGGCTAGAAGTACGCATGGTTCCTGTCTGCGGAAGTACTATCCCTTGTGGTTGACCACTTTCCGCTTCTAAATGCTCGTCGAAGATGCCCGAACTGGCACCCAATTCACCCGTAGTGCTACCGGATGACGCAGAGGTTTCACCGAAAAGCGTTGATTCTTCACCGAAAAACGTGGATCCTTTACCAAGAAACGTGGATCCCGCCCCAAAGATCGTGGATCCTTCACCGTAAAGCACCGGATGTGCATCGAAAAGTAATGAACTTCCACCAGAGAGACTCGAATGCTCACCGAAAAGCCACAAATGATCGCTAATAGGTACTGGCCTATCTCCACACTGGGTTGATGTACACCCAATCACTGGTGAATTGTCTTCTAAACGTAAGTAAGTATCACTGGAACAGACCAGAGTGGTATCGGAACACACAAGAATTACACCGGAATGGGTACCTGTTTCCTGCCGTGCACTGTCTTCTTTTGTACTTGCTTGTCCTTCACTTCTGCTACCGAGGGGTGTTCTTAATACACTTGGAATTGTCCACGGATGTTGGTCACTTCTATACTTTGGATAGGACTCACCGGAGCGAGTAACCGGCATATATCACTTCTTCAACTGGCGGTTACTATTCTCCATTGCTCATCTTGGGTACTGCTCTTCCCTTACTGATTATTCCAAATTTGTTTCCATCTTCCCACAGACGGCACCAGTGTTAAAAGCGCTTCTATTAAGCCACTTTTAATCTCGTTTCATGGGTTCTTGGCAATGGATAGGGGTCTGACAGTGCAGAGGCCCTTTGTTTAATTTTCCCAATTCGATCATTCAACTAAACAATTTTGTTTCCAATTCAAAGGTTATCACAACGCAGTACGCTTATCACGTGGATTAACAACCACAACTTAGCATATACTTATTAATATTAATCGGGCAATACTGTGTTAATGATTGACTATTGAAACCTTAAGAACAAGACATAGTACCCAGAATTTGCACAAATCTGCATATATGACAACTCTAGCATGATCGCTCGGACAGACACGATTTCCCGTCTCTCGCTGAGGAGTGCCATGCTCACCTTTTCATTAATCAAAGAAAGTTACAACTCTTCGTCACGCCCTTTCGGTGCATGCGAATATATGTAAAAAATAAAATTACAATCCAATCAGACGGCTAACATTAGTGAATCAAAAGGCATTGGCAAAAAGAGAACTAGGACTTGTGTCACTCTAGCACAATAACAAGTACCAACATGAGGAGATCCACCTCATAATTGTCAATCCAAGGAGACATGAGGGTGGTATGATGACCATAAGCAAGTGGAGTGCACAAGTGGGTGAGTGAGAAGTATGCAAGCATGCACACAATACACACACATGCACACAAGGTAAGACAAAGAGTGGAGCAATGGAATACTCTATTAGCAAGCTCAAAGAAAGTATACAATGCCCAAGAATAAGTTCACTCTCCAACTCTCTAACCCCAAAAATGAGATTAATTTCTAGCTCTTTTTATAGTTTTTCATTAGCTTTGGCCGTGTCCAAACCTAGTGTCTGGCCTAGTAAAAAACATTAGGTTATAGGTCTTATTTGAGGGCTAAAACAGAGTCTAAACGGAGTATTAGATACTTATAATACTCATCAAGCTTAAGGACTCCTTGGCTTGAACAAAATGGAGTTACAAAAATGTGAAATGATATCTACAATGGTTTTTAGTGATCAAAATTGTTGTTTCTATAGGGGAATCTTTTGAAAATTTGACTTATATTTCTTGGAGCTCCCTACATGCTCCCTCTTCTTGTGTGTCCACTTATTTGATGCATTCCTACTCCTCATGCTTGACCTTGAGTGCCAACACTCCCCCCTCTTGAGTCTGTCATCCCTAACAAACCCTTGTTGGAGTGGGTGTTCCATTTAGTACTTTGAGAGGTAGGTGTCCATCATGTATCAACAAGAGCGTTTTGTCTTCCAAATGTAGTGGGGTGGGTTGTCTTGATCTTCATTTTTTCACTGCTAGCCTTTGCAAGTTTTAGTCCTTTTGTATGTATTTCTTCCTTGGACTCCAGCATGATGGTGTATTTGTGAGCTTTCCAAAATTGTTAGTTGCTCAAAAGAGGTTGTCAACGTTAATTTTGAGCAGCAGTCCACTGTTAATTGCTTCGTTGGTACTGATGTTGTAACTTTGATGTCCTCTAGATCTTTCAGACATGGGTTTCATAGTTATCTCCTATACCATATTGTATAGTCCTACATCATTCTTTGTATGTGTTCCCACTTATGGTCACATTGATCCTTAAATGGGAGATTGTTGAGGATGTAACACTCATGTGACCTTACCCCTATATTTGTATACATATATCATTTATAGAGCATTGCCTCAAGAAGATCATTATGTGGGTTTCAAGGCTCCCATGCATGTGTGTGCATTTCTCTTCTCTCTCTCTCTCTCTCTCTCTCTCTCTCTCTCTCCCCTTGCTCCTCTTGTTCAGCCCACCAATGCCCTTCATTGGGAGTTCAACCTTATGTGTGATGTTAACACTTGATAGTATTGTGCCCACTAAGGCTCTTATGGCTGATTCTCTTTCCCACACGTGGCTGCTAGATTATGGTGATTCTTTCCATGTGACACCACATAAAGAATGGTTCTCTAATTATGAAGCAAAGTCTCTTGGCACTGTGAGACTTACTGACTCTTATCAAAGTGATGTTGTGGGGATTGGATATGTGATTGTGCAGTTCATTGATGGTTCATTGATGGTTCAAAATATACTATGCATAATGTACACCATGTACCTCAATTTTCACATAGTTTGATGTCATTTGGTCAACTTAATGACCTGGTTTACTGTGGAGAGTACATGTGTAGAAGCAAAATGAAAAGAAGAGTGTACTCACAAAATGAAAGAGCGTGAGACTCAAAAGTGAGTAGATCATGAAATGGGAAAACTCACATGGATTAGAGTGAGCTTGCCAAGAGCATGGAGTTGGATCCTCAAGCTTCTAACCAGGTACAAATAGGGGGAGAGGTCCTCCTTATATAGAGTTGGAGTGGGCTCACCAAAGTACATCATATGTGGGATAATTCCCCTTGAAAGATAATGAATACACAGGTAGAAGCAAATGGCAAGGTACCCAAATACAATATAAAAGGGAAATGACCTAGAAATGGAGTGTCCTCTAGATACAAAAGGGAGATGCACTCTCATATTCTCAACACCCCCTCTGTAGCTCCATTTTATAGAGTATGGAGGCTACTAGGGTATGAGAGAAATGTCCACCATGAGCATAGTAGCAACAACATGAGCACCAAAAGGAAAGTCTCCATGTGGAAATCCATAGCCTCCTAGTGGTAGCAACCATGTGTGATTGCTAGGAGATCACATCCATGCAAGATAGATAGGATGACTCCATATGGTATGTGGGAACCTTGAAAGCTTTGAAAATATCCACCATGAGATGTGTATCACTAAGAAGTATGCTCTGCAAGAATGAACTGTAAAACATGAAGCATGAAATCATAATCACATGGTAGTATATCTATATGTTGTAGTCCTCCATGGAATGTACAAAGTCCTAATGTGTTAGTAGGACCATGAAAGCCCCCTCTGAACCCGAGAGGATGGCTCAAAAAAGGATCCAACTGAGTGATGTATCCAAGTAGATGCAAGAGCACCCTCTGGAGAATGGAAAGATGCTAGACTCCATGAATGGGACACTATATGCTCATAATGTTGTTGTTGACAAGGTAAGCGGACACTCAAAGAGATGAATGGAAAATGACGAGTCACTAGTCTTGGAGTAAAGCCCAGCTGAAGCTTAGGGGAAATGTAAACCTTCGATGGCATGATGGGAGGTGCAACCATCTGAGGCATAAACTGAGAATTTATCTTTGATTTCTCATGTTGCAAAACTATACCATGATCTGGAAAGTCATGTACAAAGAGAGTGTGCTCCATGTAGTGTGATTGTCTAGTAGTGGAATGATCCCCCTTTGAAGAGAAAATGGGAGGATCTAGATCCAAAGAAGAATATGAAGGGGATGAACATTTAGAGTATTCATTAAAAGTGCAGTCTCTGGTAACTGTAATGGAGTGAACCGTAGGGTCATAAAGTTTGTATGCCTTCTAGTAGTCACTTTAACTTATGAAAATGTATTGCTTCGGCCAACCATCAACATGGCCTTACACATAGGCGTCACTACCAAAGACTTTGAAATAGCTCACACTCAGTTTCTCCTGAAAGTAAGCCTCAAATGGAGTTTGATTCTTCAAAAGATGTGAAGCATCACGTTCTTTTATCTCGTTTTGAGCATGTTGGAGTTTGTGCCTTAACAAATCTAATTGTTGCTCAATTGGTACCCCAGATAGGGGCGTTGTACCAAAATCTTTGGTATTATGGGTAGGATCCATGGCCTTATATAGAATCGAAACCTATTACTGGATCGGATGATCGAAATGGATGCTGAATCATGAGCGGATGTCGTGAATCATGATTAGACATTGGGAAGTACACCTCGGTAGATGTGCGTAGGCTCTGATGCCACTATTGATCGGATCTTGCAGACTCACATACACAGAGATAATACATAAATGAGATCTCACAAAAGTACCCACAAAATAGAGAGAGACAAGAGATTAAACACAAGATTGGGTACAATATCCCCCCACATTACTCTGATGGATGAGTCTATCAGAGCATGTGTATTTATAGGTATTTTTCATTCCATCTTGAATGGAAGATACATGAGAGTGGCACTTCGAAAAGTGTGCATTTACAAAAATTTGCTTTATTTGCAAAATTGTCGCTTTCTAAGCAATCTACTATTTTTACAAAAACTTTGCTTTCTAAAACGATCTATTATTTTTATAAAAAATTATCTAAAATACTATGTTTTAACTATCTTCAAAAGTATCTCAATAAGTCTATGTGCGCTCATGCCCTCATGATTCTTCACCTGCTAAATCAAAACACAAATCACATTAAAAACCTCAAGACATTAAAATCCATTTAACATTCCATTATTCCATAAAGTATAACATGATGACTATGGTCACTACTATCTTTTTCTTCTTAGGACAATCTTTAAAGCGGTATTGTCCTAAGAATCCATAGCATAATCCTTCCTTCATTGCCTTCTCTTTCTCTTGAGGGGTAAGGATGGACTTGTTATAAGCCCTATTATCCAGAGCAGACACCTTTCTCTTTGCTCCTAAAACTGCCTTGATCATGTGCACCTGCTTAGCCTCTTTCTGAGGCTCTACGCTAGTCAAGATAGGAGTGGAAGTGGAAAAGGGCTGATTCATCTTATTCCATGAGGATCTGTGGTCTTGGGACCCTATGCCCTTGTGGTCATCCTCATAGACCAAAGCCATCTCTATGGCTTGTGCCAAAGAGTGACACCTCTCCTTTCTAATTAAAGGTCGAAAAGTTTCTCTAAGTCCCAAGAAGAACTTGTGAACTTGGAGAAACTATGGAATAGAGTCACATACTTTAAGAAGTACCTCCCTATACTTATCCACATAATCATGAACGGTTTGGTTTTTCTGACTAATGAAAAAAATAAGTGTCTAGTGGTCTAGACCTCTCATCAGGTGGTACAAAGTTGTTAGAAAATAGGAAAATGTTCCCATATAATGGGGTCTTTCTTGTCTTGCTCGATCTTATGCCACCACCTATGGAAAATATCCATGAGGTTGTAGGTTGCCTGCTGAATCTTATGCCTATCGTCCATTATGTGGCATAGATGGAAGCATTGCTCCCACTTGGAGAGCCACTGCTCAACATTATCAATAATTTTTGTGCTAGTAGAGCCATGATATCTTCGTGGCTTAAGATCCTTAAGCTGCCATCAGGCTTCACTTACTAGAACACTCTTGCAAGGAACTTCTGGGATTTGATGCTCACCTAGAGCATCTAACTCCATTCCTGGCAGCTCACTTTCTGGTGTTGCTTCTTCTTTCTTAGAGCTACATATGTGCTCCAAGATGTCATGAAGCGTGCTCTCTAGATGTGGAATCCTAGCACTCATGGTCTCTATGGCATCTAATGGGTGATCATCCATGTGTATGTCATCCTTAATCGGTGAAGAAGGTCCAAAATCCATAACTAGAAGAGAGTGAATTTCTCTTTATGTTTTTTATTGTTTTATGTTTTTTTTTCACAATTTATGTGTTTATCTACACCTAATGTAAAAAAGCGATAGTGGAAAGTAACTAATCACAAGACTTTGCATAAAGAAATGGCAAACAAGAACACTCTTAGTATGATTCTCTACTTTTATGCTGAAATTTTGTAAATTGTGGTAACATTTTGACAAGAAAATGAAAAAAAAAATAGACTAAGTTCTCTACATGCACTTTCAAGCAAATGTGCCGATAGGCATGCAACATATACAATATGACCAAAGGGCACTACACAGCCTTTTATAAAAGCCCTCGTGCTTGTGGCACAAATACAAATGATAAGAACATTGAATGTTCTTATTTCTTCTTGGTGATACTTGCAAAAGAAAATACTACCATCCTATTAGCATACAAAACGCAGAGCTAAACAAGCATATGAGCAAACACATGATGCATATGCCATGTAGTATGCTTTTTCTAAATGCAAAATAGTGCATAAAGAGAGTAAAAATGCATGAAAATCATGGGAAGAATTATCTTAGGGTTTAAAATTTCCATGTGTGTGGGCTCAAAATGGTTGATAAATACTTCTCTTGCATCTTCAAGTGGATCCCAATCATCCTTGCATCAAAAAGATGTGTGTATGGGGGTAGTTGATGTCAAATAGCCAACTTCAAAGCTCCATAGAAGAGTTTTTATGAATCCAATGTGATCTTCCATCTCTTAAAAGATACCTCTCCGTGTGAGGATTCTGTAGGAAGTTAAATCATTGAATTTCGTTGATTAATGAGAGAGCTATGACCATTTTAGTGGAAGAGATTAGTCTAATTGTGCTCTTGTAGAGAGGATTTTGGAGATGACAATAGGAAAGGAAATCGAATTTCCTCTCTAGCTTCTCTCATGGCGAACGTATGCACAAAGTTTCCCCATATCCCATGGCAAGTTTGAAGCCCAATTTTTGGGTACAAATTGAGTCCTAGGAATTCATTGCTCTCAGTTCATGGGAGAGGAGATGAAATCTTACACTCCTTCACGGACAACCACATACATATTGTAATGCATGGGTAGGCATTTGTGCAATTTTGGGCAGCCTTCGACCTCCTTCTTAGGCGTCATGCATGTAAGAGCCTCCTTGGTGGGGGGGGGGGGGGGCTTCTAGCTCCTCTCATGGGGCTTCTCCACCTTCGTTTTTCTCAAACTACTGCTGCACACTCTCTCTTGTCAATGGCGATCAGCAATACCAATGAAGATGATGATGATTCATCGATTCTTAAGCGGTCAGCCATCAAGAATTCATGGAAAAGAAGATTTCCTAAGAACTTACTTGCTCTCATTACTAATTAATGAAATTCTCCTAAAAAATCTTTTGAAGGCTTCAAATTTTAAGACTCATGAATGATGTGTGTGCTACTCTCCTCCCGTCCATTATATCCCCTTATATTCAGAATAGCAATGCTTTGGAATGGTCTAGTATCGACATGTGGCTACCATGCAATGCTCATCTCCATTACCATTGAATACCTTAGGATATCCCTCGAGCTAATGACCTTGGCTATGTGTAGCCCATGTTCCATAGACACATGGAATGGTCTCTGTAGACCAATGTCTAACAAGAGAATACATCATTGATTTCATCCATGGCTAGTGCCTCAATACCTTAATGCACAAATTTGACTATATCTCAAAAAGTTGAACATAAACATCTTGTCAAGCTCTACAAAACCTATAATAGACTTTGAGTCACTTGTACTCGCAAACCCAATCCTCTCTCTCTCTCTATACACACCCCCACACACACACACACACACACACACACACACACACACACATATATATATATATATATATATATATATATATATATATATATATATATATATATATATATATATATATATATATATATATATATATATATATATATGGCAGAAAAGGATGAAATTGCCTCCACAATCAATGCGATAAGATGTTTTGTGGTTGAAATGAGCTCAAATTAAAATTTCAATGCCACATAGCAAAGCAATTTTGAACTTCTAATCGCCTCGATTATGCTCGCCAATTTTCATGCAATTTTGAGACTATGATTGAAGGGGTGTTGACGAGGCCCTAAAGCAGGCGACGACCTACTTTGATCTATATTATTAGAGTTTGAGGTTTGCACACAAACAACACAAGGAAGAAGAAGAACCTTGGAGAACAACACAACATAGAATGTATTGCCAAGTGAATGTACAAAGATAAGTTACTCATTAGGTTTATGGGAATATATGCAAGCCGAGGGAAAAAAACCTCCTAAAGAGGGGAAAAAGTACCCGACAGTCTTAAATGTTTTCACACACATCACTATCAAAATATATCAACACAAATCACATAAAGACCAAGTACCATTCTTCCTAATAGCATCATATTTTGATTGCATAAAACCATCCAATTTTTTGAATTTTGTGTTCTATCAGAAGAAATAGGCTCATTCTCATCACAAGGCTAGAGACAACCATTGCATAACAATTTGATGCAAAGGAAGCACTATACGAGCCTAAACAAATACTATATGACAAAGGCGTATCTAATTTGTTAACTTTCAAAGTCTACACCAACCATTTAGGCATAGTTTTTGCCTGTTCTATGTCAGCCCTCTCATACTGGATCATGTAAAGTTGCATCATCATTTGAAACCTGTGAAGGCTAAGAAATTGCCTCATTTAGACGAGCACTTGACTATCCATGTGTAAAAGAGGCAACAAAGTATCATACATATCCTTGGAGCTAACTAATGTCTTCTTGTTTTTTGAAAACATAGGCACAAACAACTCTAGGCCACACACCATGTAATGTCCTCATTGAGTGAGATTATCTTCTTGTTTTTTTGAAACACAGGCACAAACAACTCTAGGCCACACACCATGCAATGTCCTCATTGAGGGAGATTAGAGACATCAAGACTCCATGTCGCACATTTTCTCATTCCGGAGATCATGTTGGCTAGTTCAACCATACACAAAAGTATCCTCATACCTAATGGACATTAGATGGAAAAGAAGATCAGTTTGGACAACATTTACAATTAAAACATAAAGCAAACTTCTCATCACCCAAGAGCATAATGCATGGGGTGTTGTACTTTTTGATGGTACGAAAGGTCTAATTTGAGCTTGACCGTAAAAAGAAAGTGTTTGCATGGTCGCGGCCCGGTTGGACCTTTTGTTTCTTGGGATGGGCATGTAGTTCGACCCCCCTAGCGGTTGTGGATGCTGCCCAATTTACATGAGTGGGATGTATACTTTTGGGAAGTCTAATTCATTGGCCCAATTTACTTGGTTCTATAGAATGCTGTCCACCTCTCTTGAACCAAGTTCTATCCCAGAGCTATCTCTTCCCCAACTCTACCTTTGTGGCCTTCGAGCTCTCTATCTTGACGGTGCTATGCTTGATTTCATTTGTACCTTTCAATTAATTCAAACATAATTCCCAAGAGTAGATCTCACATCCAACTTCTTTTTAACTAGAAGAAGAAAGAATGGGCATTTAGTCACCACCTCGATAAAAAGATGATAACAACTCAATAATATCTTCGAGATAATTCAAATGTTTGATAAACCATGAAGGGAAGGAAAATCAACTAGAAGAGGAGAGAATGACCATTGCGACACTACTTAAATATCTAAAAAGATGATAACAATAGCCTTAATGTACATCCATTGAGTTGAAAATGATATACATTGGAAACAAGGTGTGTCAAAAAGATTTCAACTTCCTCCTCCACATTCTTTCTTTTTTTGAGAGTACAATGAATTGAAGACGCACACACACCCAACCTCTTAAGGTAGAGGCACCCATGTGTGAGAAACTTATAGATACATGTCCAACCAAAACTTGAACTCAAGACTTTCTCCTTAAGAGTCAAGACGTCAAACCACATGGTAAAGGAGGCTTGGACACCTCTCAATTGTCACCTTCCTTGAACTTGTAACAAGATTTCTAAAGAATAGAGTTGGAGTTGGATATTCCTCAGAAAAAGAGATATTTTGTGCTTGCCACATGCCAAAGTGAAAGCTGCAGCAGTTAACTCACTTGGGTGGTTAATTTAACTTGCGTGTTTGAACCTCGAGCCCTGACATAGCCAGAAACACAGACACACTGAGGTGAAGATAGGACATTAAGCTGGCCGGTGGGGCGCGCATCATGGCAGTAGGGTCTCCTGTGACAAACAAAATTCCCACGTGAAACTAGCACGAATTCTGATTTCTTTCAAATTCTTTATCGAAGAGGCACACGTTAGCGTTGGAAAACTAGCTGCTCGGCAACTCGAGGACTGCAGTTCGTCGATCGATTATATGAAGAACTGCTCTAACAATTGGCTCTTCAGGTCATTCATACGCACACATTTTGCACCTATCGCCCCCTTAGCACAGTTCCCTCTGTTTTTCTCTGTTTCTTTCTTTGACACTCATTCTAGCTTATTGGTCTTCTTTCTTTACTCAGTTTGAACTCGTAGCTTGGCTTTCAGCTTTGTGAGCTCTTGTGTAACCCTGTTTGGTGATCAGGTAACGTTCTGACCTTTTGCTTGTAAGAGCGGTTTCTGGCTGTTGAGTGTTTTGCTTCCTATCGGGCCATGTATTTTGTCACCTGCTTTCGTTCGTGGAAATTTGTCTTTTTTCGCGTCGAACAGCTTTCACTTTCTTGGAAGTAACTCCGTCTTTTCGTCAACTGTCAAGATATTTCTTCGGGCGTCCATGACCACTGTGTAGCTATTCTGTTGTCTAAGGCTTTCTATTTGTCGCACAGTCGATTTTGCCTGTGTTTCTTCTTTTGAACAGTGGATCTAAAAAGTAAATCTCGCTGCATACCCGTCTCTTTACTTTGTCATTATGTCTTTGGTTTTATAAGTTTGAAGCTCATTTTCATTGGTGAATTATCTGATGCTCTCTTTGTGAACGAATTTTCTTCATGCACTCTTTCACTTTGCGTAGTTCTGATATCCTAGGTGAACTTCTGTGCTAGCAGGACTTCTCACAGTCTGTGCCTTTTCATGGAAGGCGTTTTTTATTTGCGATTACCATCAGCGTCTTTTTCATGTGGAAGCTGTAAAGGAGTTTACTTGAAACCTCAAGTACCTGCTATGTTTGTTCACTTGCTGATATTTATTTAACATATTCGCAGGTACAAGGGAAAATGCTTGCTGTATTCCATGGTAATGTAGCCAATGCACCTCAAGAGCTTTGCAGCCCCAGTTCAAGACCAGATGAGAGAAAGCCTGGTCTTCAGATCTTGGAGACTTTCACTGCACAGACCCCTGGTGCTGTTCGTTTGTTGATCCGAGATGTTGGGGGTATGGCATATACTCATCACAAAGAAGCCTTGCTTAGACCAAGGTAATCAGACTTGAAGCCAACTGTTTTACATCGAGTTTTGAACTGGATGTAGCTTGAAAAATCAAATATTGATTTTTTCAATCTATAGAAGATTGTCTTTCACTCGTTGAGTTATTTTTCCCTGTTGTTCTTAAATGATGGGCCACGTATACTTTAAATGCCGTTATCTGATAATGGCCTTTCGTAATAACAATGGTTCCTTGTGGATATTTGGGAACTTCTGACTCGACTTTTCTGCCTATAGAAGGTAGGTACTCACAATCATTGAAATCTTTGCTGCTTGCCTATTAATTATGTTTTACATATTGAGAATTTCACTTCGCATTTTCTTGGCATGACAACTACCAGTACTATCGCTGAATTGAATCTGGATGACTTAAGTTCGACATTTTTCTTGGCATGACAATTACCAATATTATGGTCGCTGCTGGTAAATCTGACAATTGCATGATATTGGGCGTAAAACATGTATTGCTATCTTTATCTTTACTTGAATTAGAGAATGCAATGTTGTGCCATGCTGCATTGCATTGCATTGGTGCTGTAGTATTGGTTGATCTTTTCTTGACATTGCAAGTACATATTTCATGTAATTGTCAGATTATCAGTGATGACAGGTTGTCACTCTGCTCTATAGCCTATTGACTTCTATGTCTTTGCAGGTCGTTTGCATCTGTTGATGGTATATTTTGCATGTTTCAAGGCAATTTAGAAAACTTGGCTACATTAAGGCAGGAATATGGCCTGGGAAAGAGTATCACTGAAGTAATGCTTATAATTGAGGCCTATAGAACTCTCCGAGATCGAGGTCCTTTCCCTCCTGACAAAGTGGTTGCAGATTTAGATGGGCAGTTCACATTCATACTTTATGATTCTACCAACAAGAACATTTTTGTAGCTTTGGTAATTGTTATTATCATTCTTGCTACTATTTTTTCTGTGCTTTGTTGAACCTCTTGATCATTTGCTGCGAAGCTAATGAAGTTAAAGAAAACATCATGACCAGATATTTCGGAAACGTGAGATAGGTGGCTTATTTCAATTGTGCTACTTTCTTAAGTATCACAAAATTTGGGCCTTGATTACATGTGTATATAGTTGTGGCTTAGGATGAGGTCCTTGATTCATGGACTAAGCAAGATTCTTGATATGTGTTCGATTTTAATGCTTTAATGTACACGTTTGAAATCCCTCTACAGGATGGCGAGGGTAAGGTTCCTTTCTACTGGGGTACTGCAGCTGATGGATGTGTGGCTTTCAGTGATATTCCTGAAGTGTTGGAGTCTGGCTGTGGGAAGTCCTTTGCACCATTTCCCACAGGTATAGTTACATTGTTGGAACATGTCTAATCTGTGTCCTCTGGACTTCATCTTTTCTCACACTTGTTTTGTTTCAGGATGCTATTTTTCTAGCCACATGGGTCTCCAGAGCTATGAGCATCCACTTCAGCCACTGAAGCCTATTCTCCGAGTTGATAGTCAGGGTCAGAGGTTAGGTGCAGAGTTTGAGGTCGACATGGGGAAGAAGGATTTGAAGAAACAAGAAAGCATGCATAGAGTGGGGAGTGAAGCAAACTGGGCAGAATCAATTTGACTTAAAGCTTAGATAGGATTTTTCCTGCCAGACTTCAAAGTAGAAGTGATAACCTGCCTATGATTGAAGTACACAGAAATTGCGAGCTTTCCTCTGAAGAAAATAGATGATCCATGAAAAAGACGTAAATGCTTTTATTCTCTCTGTTCTGTACCTGTTCATATCCTCAAAGTGTGAGAAGGTTGTTTAATTTTGGCACTTGTGAAGAGCATGTATGGTTCACTTATGGGTGGAGAAACGAATTTCTCTTTCGTCAAAATGTCAATGCATAGAGAATGGAAATGTTTAGGAAAAATAGCAGTAATTTTATCTGATGATGTTTTGATCTTCTATGCATGCAGTTATGAGTCTTCAGTGCATATGGTAGTTGGACTGCATGCACATGAGAATTGAATCACCTAAGCATGCTGTTGTTGGACATGCCAACCTGTTCATTGAGATGAGCATGTTTTGATGGGTAACACATTTATTCTTTGATTAAGATCAGCACGTCCTGGTGTATCTGTTAAGAGCATTAACTTACATAATTGATGGATTTCTGACGATCAAAGTTGATGGTTGGGTTCTCAAGGACATATTAAAAGGAAGCATTCAAAGCAAAATAGAATATTTTTCTGCCATGGACAGCACACATGCCATACATATATATGTAGAATGTTCCTCTGAATGTTTTTATGTGTACTTGGATGATTATTGGTTCACTTCCTAGAAGCTTAATTATTTTTCAGCTTGTGTATAACCTTACTTATTCTTTGCTTTCTTATTAGAGTTTGTTAGGCAGCATGAGCAAATCTCCCAAGATCTTTCTTAAATCTAGGATGTTTAGCTTGATGATATAAAGCTTTTGGTTTTTCGATCGAGTAGTCGATGGATTTCTTTATTGCAGTTTTTTGGTTGTTTTCAAGGAGCATAGCACAGAGATAGATCAGATGGATGCATGGGAAAATAAAGGAGTTTGACAGCAAAAGCTATTTTTGCAGATGAGGATGCCAACGCTTAACATTTTTGAAGTTGGCTTGTGAGATACATTTAATTTGCCCTTTACTTGAAGTTGGCATACTAGATGTGAATGTCCAATTTTGTATGACTCCTAGGAGAAGTCATGTGGACACCAATTCTTCATAGGATTCTATTAACATTGGAAAGTGGTCTAGTTTTGTAGGATTTGATGGTTAGGGGATGGCATGAATGGATTTGTAATTTATGAATGATATTTGTAATTTGGTTACTAGATCTAGGGTTGATCATATATGAGGTACTAAAATCAAGCCTTAAAATGAAGGCATCTATATTATGAGGTTCTCACTTTTCCACTAATGGGCATGGAGCGGAGAGCACCTGCGGAAATAGTTTATGCACATATCAAGTGATTCCTCGTGCTTCATAAAGGGAGGCTTGAGTGTTTATTGTAAAGAATCAAGTTATCCATGTGAGTTGCTCCATGGTCGTTCTATGTTTTGACAAATTTTCATGACGAAAGTTTTGAGTTATTTGTCTGCATTGTTTTTCCATGACCCAAGATTTGAGTAGTGAAGTTTCAAGAACTTGTAATGCCATGCTCGCAAGTTTTACAGATCATTGTCAATGGCTTCCACAAAAGTGGCTTCACGTTTTCGAAAGGCATTCTGGTTTCAGCAGAACAGAATCGAGCAGCATCGCTGCTGGCGGAATGTGAATGCCACATCCAAGTAATGTGAATATTATTGAAGCAATGAATATTTTACACAACCGAATTTGACCCTCAACTTTCACAAAAGGTAAGCTTGATGGTAGGAAGTTGCGGACGTTCTAGATCATGGCAATCCTCGACCGTATTGAGCTCTTTGATATAATCTTGGATATTGATGGAGAGCCTTGTATCGTACAAAGCTAGGCCCATCTTTTGAGCCTTATTATTGCATATGTTACTTTTCATTGGCATCAGCAACATGAAAATGTTGATATATTATATGCAATAGTAATTGGTTGTGTTAATGTTGTTCTAAGTCATTCAACATACATATAAGGTAAGTGAAGTTTGGAGCTAGTATATGAGGTATGTAATCACCTCTCAAATCTTCATTTTTATAGTTAGTCTAAATTCCCACAAATGCAAAGAGCCATGTGTTACTCAATAAACATCTGTTTACATAGTAGATTTGATTGTATAGGGTTATAATTCTCACAAATGAGGAGAGCCATATGTTATTGAACAAAGCTTGGTTTAAATAGTATATTTGATTGTATATGGTTATGAGATGGTGGAATGTTTGGTAAAGATCCTAGTTCTACTTTACATTGTTATTGAACAAAGCTTGGTTTAAATAGTATATTTGATTGTATATGGTTGTGAGATGGTGGAATGTTTGGTAAAGATCCTAGTTCTACTTTACATGGTATGACATTTATTGATCATTAAATGTTAGTTGGGATCTAGGATAGTGCCTCCACTAGGGATGTGGAGAGTCAATGCCCCCAGTGAAGGGGTTTAAGGTAGAATCCCTCAATTTAATGCTTGAGGGAGTCTTCTTGTAATAAATATTTCCCTTTGACTATAGTTACATATAAGTAGAGAATGGTTGACCAACACCTTTGATAGGTTGGTGATGCATTACAATGGATTTTCCTTTGCGAGAGCTTCATGATGATGCTCTCACAATACAAAAAAGAGCTTTGGGTGATGCACATGGTACTTTGCATAAACATGCAAAATACACAAAAGTACTCATTACACAAAGAGAGAACCCGAATCACAAATTTCATAGGTTTCGGAGTCTTCTTGTAATAAATATTTCTTTGACTATAGTTTCATATAGGTAGAGAATGGTTGACCAACACCTTTGATAGGTTGGTGATGCAACACAATGGATTTTCCTTTGGAAGAGCTTCACGGTAATGCTCTCACAATACAAAAACGATCGTTGGGTGATGCACATGATACTTTGCACAAACACACAAAATACACAAAATTACACATCACACAAAGAGAATCCGAATCACAAATTTCATAGGTTTCTGAATGCGATTGAACTCACAGTTGGTGGCTGACCACACCACTATATTTTAATGAAGACATATACAAAAGTGCTAAGTGACGATTTGGCCTTTCACATGCAACTAGGGGTGACAATCTCTCACTAAAGGCCAAAATGACCAATGTGAAGTATGGGAGAAAAAATAAAGAGTGATAAAAGATACTTGAGTGTAAGTATACAAACTATACCTCCCATTTGATGGGCATGTCACAATATACATGGATTTGTGCAAGATCATGAATCAAGTAACCCGCATCAAGTGATGACAATGTTGAAAGCCATCTTGCGATAGAGCTTTAGAGAAAGCATCTGCAACATTATCTTGAGTACCAACCCTCTCAATAACAATGTGCTCAATGGCTATGCATTCTCTAATGAAGTGATACCTTACCTCAATGTGCTTGGTCTTTGCATGATAGATTGGATTCTTAAACAAAGCAATGGCACTCTATCTATCATCGAGGAAGCGAAGTACATGTTGAGGTAGACCCATATCATGAGCAAGATGAGAAAGCAACAATGCTTCTTTAAATGCATCACTAGTTGCAGCATACTCTGCTTTTGTAGTGGAGACAATTGTACATTTGTGAAGATGACATCTCCAAAAGATAGCACCTCCAACAAAGTGAAAAATGTAGATGTAGACTTTTGATTATCTACACAACTAGCATAATTAGAATTTGTTACCAATAATGGATGCCTCTCCTATGCTCAAGCATAGAATATTGTCCTTAGTGTCACTTAGATATCTCAAAACCAATGCTTCGTGCCAGGATTAGACATATATTTGCTCACAATTCCCACTGCAAATGCAATGTTTGTTCTTGTCGCTATCCTAGCATACATGAGACTACCAATAATAGATTGAAGGTGTTTTGGTCATGAATTTCTTTTCCTCATTTGTTTTAGTACCTAAGAGAGTGCTTAAGTCCATATAAGCTCTTCTTCAGCTTGCAAACTAGACCCTTTTTGCTAGGAATTGCATAGTCCTTTGGTTGTTCCATACAGATCTCATTTGTAAGATCTCCATGCAAGAAAGTAGTTTTTACATCCATTTGGACCAAGACTTAAGTCCTCCATTGCAATGAATTGGAGCAA
Organism: Ceratopteris richardii; assembly: GCA_020310875.1. Classification (NCBI taxonomy): domain Eukaryota; kingdom Viridiplantae; phylum Streptophyta; class Polypodiopsida; order Polypodiales; family Pteridaceae; genus Ceratopteris; species Ceratopteris richardii. The sequence continues at coordinate 4,900,165 of CM035443.1, forward strand.
CATGTGCAGTGTAGTCATCTTGACGGTAGAAAAATGCATTTCTTTGACTTATACTCCAAGTTTTGTCTAAGATTCTTGGGTATTGAAGTATTCTGATGGTGATGCAGCATAGTGTGCTCTCCTTCTCGAGAGCTCCATAACGATATCCTCAGAGTCGAAAACCGAGCTCCAAACGCCGCACATGATACTTTGCATAGAGGCTGTAGAATGTGTAGAAAAACACAGTACACAGGGAGCATGAACACAGACTTCTTAGGTGTTACAAATGCGATCGAGCTTACGATCTGTGGTTGACCAGACCACTATACGTTTTATTAAAGAACATATACAAAGTAGTGTCCAATGGCCATTTGGCCTTTCATATGGACACTAACGGTAACAATCTCCCACTAAAGGCCAATATGGCCAACGTAAAACTATGGGAGAAAAATAAAGAATGATAAAGAATACTTGAGTGTAAGTATACAAACTATACCTTCCACTTGATGGGAGGTATATTATAACAATTTTGAAAGCTATCTTGTGGTAGAGCTTTAGTCAAAGCATCTGCAACATTACTTCGAGTGTGAACCTTCTCAAGAATAATGCACTCAATGGCTAAGCAATCTCTAATGAAGTGATACCTCACCTCAATGTGCTTAGTCTTTGCATGATGGACCGGATTCTTAGCCAAAGCAATGACACTAGCTATCACTGAGAAAACGAGGTATATGCTGAGGTAAACCCATATCATAAGCAAGATGAGAAAGCCACAATGCTTCCTTACATGCCTCACTTGCTGCAACATACTTTGCTTCTGTGGTGGAAACATCTGTACATTCTTGAAGATGAGATCTCCAAGAGATAGCACCTCCAACAAAATGAAAAATGTACCTTGATGTAGACTTACGATTGTCTACACAACCAGCATAGTCAGAATCTGTCTAACCAATAATGGATGCTTTCCCTCTACTTAAGCATAGAAACTTGTCCTTAGTACCACTCAGATATCTCAAAATCATTACGACCGCTTCCCAATGTTTCTTGCCAAGATTAGGCATATATCTGCTCACAACTCCCACTGCAAATGCAATGTCTGGTCTCATAGCTATCATAGCATACATGAGACTACCAAGAACAGACTGATAAGGAATTTTGGTCATGAATTCCTTTTCCTCATCAAATTTGGGGCAATCATCCTTGCTCAATTTCACATATAAGGGTAGAGGTGTACTCAATGCCTTTCCACCCTTCATATTGAACCTGTGAAGTACTTTGGATATGTACTCACTTTGAGACAAGTATATGCATCTTTTACTCCTATCACGAGTACTGCGCATGCCAAGAATATGTTTGGCATCCCCCGAATCCTTCATATCGAATGTCTTACTCAACTTCTTTTTGAGAATTGACAAGTCATAAGTGGACTTCCCAACAATCAACATATCATCGAAATAAAGTATCAAGCATATCAAGCTTCCATCTGAGCATCTCTTTGTGTAGAGACAATGATCCTCATTGCTTTGAGAATAGCTTTGAGACTTCATAAAAGCATCAAACTTTTGATACCATTGTCTAGGGGATTGTTCAAGTCCATACAAGCTCTTCTTGAGCTTATAAACTAGACTTTCCTTGTCAGAAACTACATAACCCTCCGGTTGTTCCATATAGATCTCATATTTAAGATGTCCATGCAAGAAAGCAGTTTTCACATCCATTTGGACTAGCTCTAAGTCCTCCATTGCAATGAACCCAAGCAACATGCGTAGGGTAGTCATCTTGACCATTGGAGAGAAGATTTCCTCGAAATCAACACCATGTTGTTGCTTAAAACCTTTTGCAACAAGTCATGCTTTATACTTTGGAGAAGCACTATATGATGTGAATTTCAACTTATATACCCATTTACATGGTAAAGCTTTCTTGCCCTTTGGTAAAGGTACTAAATCCCAAGTATCATTCTTGTGAATAGAATCCAACTCACTCTTCATGGCATGCTCGCAAGTGACATGATCCTCTATCTCCATACCCTCTTTGTAGCTAGAAGGCTCATCGACGTCTGTTAGCATAAAAAAATCTAAACTTGGAACATATCTATCACGTGGATGTGAGACACATGTAGAGCATCTTAATGCTTACTGAATAGAAACATTTGCAAATTGATATGATCCGATATTCTCTTGAATGTCCCTATGTGCATCATTTTTATGCATGCTAATTGGAGGACTAGTATCCTCAAACATGACTCTTCTCACTTCAACCTCAATGGGCACTGACCGTGTTTCAGGATCCCATAAGCGATACCCAAATCATCCTTCTCATCCATATCGAAGAAAAATGCATTTCTTTGACTTATGGTTCAACTTTTTTCTAAGATCTTGGGTATATCAACATATTCACACCCAAAAACTCGAAGATGATCATAATATGGTGGTTTCCTTGTCCATAACTCTTGTGCCACTTTCAAACCTGTGGTAGTACTAGGTGAAAGGTTGATCACACGAAATGCAATCAATACTGCTTCTCCCCAAAAGCCTTGTGAAAGGTTTGCATGATGTAGCATAGAGACTACTCTATCCTGAATAGTTCTATTCATCCTTTCAACCACACAATTTTGTACTGGGGTATAAGGAATTGTAAACTCTACGAATTTCTCTAGACTGGCAGAAAAGGTCGAATTCATGTGAGGTTTACTCACCCCCATTATCTGAACGTAAGGCTTTGAGCTTAGTTCTTTTTTCAGTCTCAACTGAAGCAAGCCATTTTCTAAAAGTAGGAATTACCTCGTCCTTCGATTTAATAGGATATACCCAAACTTTTCTAGTAGAATCATCTATGAAAGTGACAAAATAAAGAGAACCACCTAATGACCTTGTGGGCATAAAACCATACAGATCTATATGAACGAGGTCTAAAGGCTAAATTGAAGAGTCAATGTGCATCTTGTGCACTTTCCTAGTTTGCTTTCCATATTGAAAATGCTCACAAAAGAAAAAATCAGAGAAACATAACATAGGTAACTAGCCAAAATGAGAAAGATTTTCCATTCCACTATGTGATATATGGCCCAAATGGCCATGCCAAATACAAGCCATAGATTGTTCAATAACAACTAACAAGTGTTCTTTTTGTGATACAAACAAAGGATAAAGTGAGCCAACTTTGCTTCCTTTTGCAATAACCATATTGCCCTTTGATATACGAAAGGATTGAGCATAGAATACCATCTTGTAACCAAGGTCATCAAGTTGACCAACTGACATCAAAATGGGTGATAATTGAAGTACATGACATACATTATGCATAGTAAATTTTGAACCCTCAATGAACTGCACAACCACATCTCCAATCCCCACGTCACATTGGTAAGAGTCACCAAGTCTCATGGTACCAAGAGACTTTGCCGCATAATTAGAGAACTATTCTTTATGTGGTGTCACATGGAAAGAAGCACTAAAATCTAGCAGCCACGTGTGGGAAAGAGAATCAACCATAAGAGCCTCAATTGGCATAGTACTATCAAGTGTCAACACATCAACATCATTAGAAATAGCATTCATTTCTTCAATCTTCATAGTCGAAGTAGATGGTGCAAGTAAATGTTTAGCATGCCCATCAACATTCTGTCCTTTACCTTTAACATTCTTTCATGCATAACAATCTTTCTTCATGTGTCCTTTCTTATGACAATAATGGCATTTGATATTCCTCTTCCTTGATTTACTTCTACTCTTATTCCATTGGCCATTCTTTTCCTTGTTCTTGCTCTTGCCACGTTATTGATTCTTTCCTTGGTAAGAATCACGAACATTATATACATCTCCACTTTGAGTGCCAACCATAGATTTTCTATGAATCTCCTCATTCAAGAGTGCTCCACATATATCATCATAGACTAGTTTACCACCAGTGCACTATTGCTAATAGCTGTGGAAAACATATCCTATGATGATGGCAAGGTGCACAACAACAAGTCTGCTTTCATTTCATTATCCATATCCATTTTCTGAGCATGTAACTAGAATAATATAACATCAAACTCATTTGGATGAGCAGCAACTCTATCTGTGTCCTTCATGCGAAGGTCATGTAACTTTCTCATCATATACACTTTATTTGATGTCGTCTCTTTTTCATATGTATTGCATAAATTCTTCCAAAGCTCCTCTGCACTTTCACAGTCTAACATTGTAAAGTAAACATTATCTCGAGGTGCAATCAAATGCTAGACCTGGCCATTTCATCTAACTCATCCCAATCATCTTCATCCATGTCAACACTCTTCTTTGAGATTCCATTTATTGGCTTCCGTTGCCTCCTTTGAATCAACACATCTTTAATATGATTCTTCTATAGATCAAAGTTTGTGCCATCAAATTTTTGGATCTCAAAATGGTCTTTGCCCTGCAAGTTATAGCTCCTCCTCGGAACACTGGCACTAGACCCTAATCCACCAGATGTGCTTGAGATCTCTAATGCCATGATGGTGGAGAATTGAATAGAATGATAATGGAGCTAGAAGAGTCCAAACACCAATGAATAAGTGTATTGAGGAGTAAATCGACCACTATATAGTTGACAAAACAAAAAATTTGGAAAAATTTTGCCAGGGTATCCTTTGCATAACCTACATAAATTTGTAGTAGCTTCTCCAAAATTGAAAACCTTTTGAGAAACATGTAGTTTTACAAGTGTGGTTGAAAACACATCCCCAAAGGTTAATATTTATTGTCGGAGAAGTACAAAGAGCACTCTTCTTGATGTTCTTGGACCTGTGTGAAGAGAACTATGTGTGAAAGTACTCCAAAATGGCTCTAAAAAAACCCCAAAAATGCTTCAAAAACGGGCTTTAAAACCAAAGAATGAAGCTTTGAAGGACCAAAACATGTTCAAGGTAATGTTAACCTTATTCTTTCCCCTTCTTCAAACACCACAAGAGTGTAGCTTAGTGGCAAGAGATTTCCATGGTTAAGCGAGCTCTTGGGGGGAATAGTAATGGGATGGGTGACCTCCCGAGAAGTATCGGGAATCTCTATCTTACTTGATCGTTGAGATCCTCCCTCGTGCATAGCCAATGACGCTAATGGTTGCTTTAATGACTCGGATGACAAGGTATGCCAAGGTCTATGCCTTGGTCACTGCCATAGTCATAAGCCTTGGGTGCATGGGCGGGTGTTCACTTCACTCGCACAAAAGGAACAAAGCTTTTGCATCGAAATGCTCTGATACTAGTGAAGTATTTTGATGGCAATGCATCACAATGTGCTCTCCCTCTTGAGAGCTCCATGACAATATCCTTGAAGTAGAAAACCGAGCTCCAAGCACCACACACGATACTTTGCATAGACGCTGCAAAATGTGCAAAAAAACACAGTACACAGGGAGCGTGAACATAGAATTCTTAGGTGTTACAAATGCAGTCGAACTTACAATCTGTGGCTGACCAAACCACTATATGTTTTATTAAAGAACATATAGAAAGGAGTGTCCAGTGGCCATTTGGCCTTTCACATGGAGACTAACAATAACAGGTATATGAACATACACTCAACACCCAAAAATTGGAAGCAGATCATAATATGGTGGCATCCTTGTCCATAACTCTTGTGCCACTTCAAGACTGTTGGGGAGTACTAGATGAAAGGTTTTAATCACATTAACTATAGTCAATACTACTTTTACCCAAAAGCTTTGTGAAGGGTTTGCATTATGCAACATAAAAACTACTCTATTATGAATAGTTCTATTCATCCTCTTAATTACACCATAGTGTACTAGGATATAAGGAGCTGTAAACTCTCTACATATTCCTCTATTGATGAAAAGGTTGAATTCATGTGAGGTATAATCACCTACATTATCTGAATGTAAGGCCTTGAGCTTAGTTTCTTTTTCACTTTGAACTGAAGTAAACCATTTTCTAAAAGTAGAGAATACCTTATGCTTCAACTTGATAGGATATATCCATACTTTTCTAGGAGCATAATTTATGAAAGTGAGTAAGTAAAGAGAATCACCTAATAACCTTGTAGGCTTAGGATCGCACACATCTATATGAACGAGATCTAAAGCTGAATTGAAGAGTCAATGTGTTTTATGCACATTTCGAATTTGCTTTCAATATTGACAATGCTCACAAATTGAAAAATCAAAGAAAGATAACACAGGGTAGCCAGAAAAAGAAATATTTTCCATTCCACTATGAGATATGTGGTGCAAATGGCCATGCCATATACAAGCCATAAGCTTTCATTGACATGTAAGAAGTTCTCTTTTTGTGATACAAATAAAAGACGGTGAGGCAACTTTTCTTCTTTTTGCAATAACCATATTTCCCTTTGCTATGCGAAAGGATTGAGCATAGAAAACCATTCTGTAACCAAGGTCATCAAGTTGATCAACCAACATCGAATTGCATGACAATTGAGGCACATGTCATACATTATGCATAGTGAATTGTGAACCATCAATGACATGCACAATCACATCTTGAATCCCAACAACATCATATTGATAAGAATCATTAAGTCTCATGGTACCAAGAGTTTTTCTTGCATAAGTAGAGAAACATTCTTTCTGTGATACAAATAAAGGAAGGTGAGGCAACTTTTCTTCCTTTTGAAATTACCATATTTCCCTTGATATGGGAAAGCATTGAACATAGAAAACTGCTTTGTAACCAAGGTCATCAAGTTGATCAACTAACATCAAATTGCGTCATAATTGAGGCATATGGCATACATTATGCACAGTAAATTGTGGACCATCAATGAACTGCACAACCACATCCCCAATCTCGACAACATTACACTGTTAAGAATCATTAAATCTCATGGTACCAAGAGTCTATTGCATAAGTAGAGAACCATTCACTATGTGGTGTCACATGGAAAGAAGTAGTAAAATCTAACAACCTATGTGGGAAAGAGAATCAACACCTCACTAGGTACAATACTATAAAGTGTAAACATATCAACATCATCACAAATATTTCTTTTATCTTCACAATTGGAGAAGATGGTGCAAGTGATTGTTTAACATGCCTATCAACATGCCATCCCTTACTATTATCAATCTTTAACACATAGAAGTCTTTTTCCATATGTCATTCCTTATGATACTGATGACACTCGATATCCCTCTTCTTTAATTTACTTCTAGTCTTATTCCATTGACCATTCTTTTCCTTGTTCTTGCTCCTATTGTTGATTCTTTCCTTGGCAAGAATCATGATCACTATATTCATCTCCACTTTGGTGGCAACCATATACTTTCTATGGATCTCTTCACTCAGGAGTCTTCCACATATGTCATTGTAGATCATTTACCACCAGGTACACTACTACTAATGGCTATGAAAAATGTATCTCATGATGATAGCAACGTGCATATTTTTGATCCCATACGTGAGAAAATATAGCATCAAAATCATTTAAATGATCAACAACACTATATGTGTCCTTCATGCTAAGTCATATAACTTCTCATCAAATACACTTGTTGGAGACAATGTCAAATTATCCAACACTTGGTATCTCAGCATATAAAGCCTTTGACTCAAAGCTTCTACAACAAAACAAGTGATCATGCTAGCTAGATCAAACAATTCTTGAAAAAGCCACACGAGTTCAATTCTTACACATAGTGTAACAACATCAACTCCGATAATATCTTTTGAATAACAAAAAAGCATGTATGCTATAGATCACCATAATGACGGGTCATGAAAGATTTAGCGCGAGTGTTTTTGCTTTAATTGCATGCAATCATATGTCGATTTCGTTTGCTTTATGTTTTTAGAGTTACATTTATAGCATGCTTTTGCAAGGCTTCTCAAATCTATATAAGAGATACCATGCTCATTATGTGAGCATCACTCAAGACTCAAGAATCTCTAGCAAGAGTTCTTGCAACTTGGAGGTGATCAAGGAGTATCTTCTCAAGCTGAAGCTTCTAACTCAATGCAAGAAGGAGGAGATCTTGGAGGCCCTCTTGGAGAGGGTGTTCTTATACACTTGTAGGAGGTGTGCTCTACAACTGGAGATATCTGGAGGAGTTCATGTCAGCAACATACTATGAGTAACAAGTTTACATATGTCCCCACTTGTTCATTCACTAGTTTTTGATTTAGGTTGATCAAAATTTGGGTTTGCTGTAAAATAGTTCTAAACTGTTCATATTCTCCATATTCTCTCTCTCTCTCTCTCTCACACACACACACACACACTTCTTACCTCTTAGGCACACAATATCTTGTATCTAGTTCCTATTTCTACCTAGATTCAGATATTGTCAGTTTGTATCATATTCACACATTGCAATTTGACATTGGAATGTAGATATTGTAGATGAGCCTCATAGCTTACCGTTACACTTGAAATCTTGCTTATTCTCTCTCTATCTCTCACTCATCATATTTTTGAGTATTAAGGTGGGTATGTTGAAAGATCTTGTAAACCTATGATTAATTGTTATTGTGGCCCACCCCACTTCCAACAACACTTTATTTTATCTCTTTTCTTTTTCATAAGTGTTGAATAACTTTTTCCAAATCTCCTATGCACTTTTAAATCAAATATTGTAAAGTAAGCATTATTTTCTAGGTGCAATCAAATGGTAGATTGAGCCATCCAATTCATCCTAATCATGATCATCCACATTAGCAGGCTTCTTTGAGATTCCATTTATTGGGTTCCACTATCTCGTATGAATCAACACATCTTTAATCTAATTGCTCTATAGAGAAAAGTTTGTAGCATCGATTTGGGAATACTGACACTAGATCTGGATCCACTAGATGTACCTGAGACCTCTGTTGTGATGATGATAGAGAACTGATTAGAAGTATAATGAGGCTAGAATATTCCAAACATCACTAAGCTAAAAAAGGGTGGCCAAGTGTCTTTTGGGAAATTTGTGGTAGAGTCTCCCCAAAAATGGATAAATGAACAACATTGATCAACCAAAGAGATTATGTGAGAATGTATGTGCTCACACCAATAAGTGTCTCTAAGAGTAAGGTCAACCAATGTATAGTTGGAAAAATATAAAATTTAGAAATTTTTTACTAGAGTCTTTGAACAATGTAGATCTCATAAAACTATGAATACTTGACACGTAAATCTACATAATGCATCACTGACTTCATTGCATATAATCACTTAACCGAAAGAAGTCAACTAGGCTTATTGAGCACCTATGACCAACCAACATACATCTCCTATGGTGAGGATGGGTAACTCTTCCATTGCATCATCAAAGAGAGTATCTCCCTGTTAAGAAAGCCTCACGATGACCCCCTTTATCAATGTCAAAGGATTTATGCAAAAACCTAATGACTATATCAATGATCACATGGACATACATAAGTGGCATCCACAAAAGCATACATAGTTTGTATGTGCTTAGTATATCCAATAAAATGGAACTAAGAACATACGAAGACTAGAGGCAATGTGATGCAAAAGAAGCACTACGAGAGCATGAACGACTATAGCATGATAGAGGTGCATCTAATTTTCTATCTCACTAAGTCTACACCAACCATTTAGGCATAGTTTTTGCCTCCTCTATGTCAGTCCTCTCATCAACAAGTACATCATGTAAATCCACATCAGAAATGGAATGATCTCCATCATCATGTGAAACCTACAAAGGCTGAGAAATTGTCTCATTTCGCCCAACACTTGACCGTCCACCTATAAAAAGAGCCATCAATGTGTCATACATATCTCTAGAGCTAACTCAAGTCTCCTTGGTACATGAAAGTAATGGTTGAATTGCATCTTCTAGAAAAACATCACAGCTAACCAAAATGCATTTAGTTTGTGGATGATATAGACGATACTATTTGCTTTGATAACTGTACCAAACAAAATACATTTCACTACTTTATCATCCAATTTTCTATGTTGTTGTTCATGCACTAATGCATAAGCCAAACAACCAAAGACACATAGATGAACAATAGATGGCTTGTGACCATGCCAAGCCTCATATGGAGTGATAGAGTGCAGTGCTTTGGTGAGACACCTATTAAATACATATGTTGCACACATTATAGCCTCAAGCCAAAAGCTATGTACCAAAGCCTCATTTTTGACCATATACCTTGCCATCTCTATGAGAGATGTGTTCTTTCTTTCAAGAACTCCATTTTGTTGAGGCTTATACGACCATGTTCAACTAGAAATGCATCAAAATCAGAAGACATATATGCCTCCCCCTTGATCAGAATGGAGGGTGCCCATTTTACATGATAGATTTTCAACCAAAACTAGAAACTGTTTGAAGCACATAAATTCTTTGAACTTTTCTTTCAACGAATACACCCATGCATGCTTGGAAAAATCATCAATAAAAGTCACAAGTTCCCAAAAGAAGGTGTCTACATAGGACCATAGACATCACTGTGAACAAGATGTAATCTCTAGGTAGCTCTAATTGAACCATCTTTTGAGGAGCATCATATTTTTGCAGGCATAGTAAACTAGCAAAATTCAAATGACCAAAGCATGCATGCTAAAGCTTTGCATCTGAGATAGCTTGAGAATCTTGTACTGCACATGTTGAATCATTCATAGATTTTGCATAGCTTATGAGCTTACACATCCCATGACATAAAATGCCAAAAACAATTATAACATTGCCATTTCATAGATTATGAACTATATATCTATCATCAACAAATTCGACAACCAAGCTTATCCTGGCTAATGCTAAAATTGACAATAGTTTTTTCTTGATCCCTGGCATAAACAAAGCATTTGAGAATGTGAAGAACTACCCTCAACAATAGTTAGAATGATCCTACCCAACTCCCATCATAGGATAAGAGGATTTTTTAGTGCATGTGAGAGTGTTTCTTATAGGGGTAGACTCAAGTGAACTAAAGAAACCATGATACGAGGTAATATGTCTGGTTGTGCACTATCAAAGTACCAAACATATGAGTCTACTACAAACATACAATGTTCATGAGAAGATGGGTCATACTTGCAAATGGTAGTAAACACCCATTCTTCATTTGACATAAGATTAGCAGACTCTGTTTTGGGTGTAAAGGCCTCTGCAACAACCATTCCACCCTCCTTTTTCTTTACCTCTTTTGCAGTCAGTTTTGGATAATTCTTTATGACATGATCATTTACTTTATAGTATTCGGAGGATTGTATTTGCTTTTCGGTTTTCTTTTCGCGTTTGTGTTCCTTTTTCGACTATGCAAAACATTGGGGGAAAAAGTGAACCCTGCATGGGCCTTGTAAGGATTCCTAATTTTTAGGAATAAAAAAGCTTAATCTAGGGGATTAAGAGGGCTTATAAAACCACTAGTGGTATTGTGAAATAAAATATTGATTGATAGGCCCAAAATGTTTTGGGCCTTTGAATCCTTCAATTCAATGGCCAAGATCAAAAGGTATCAAGCATGAGAGTTTGGGTCGTCTGACATGCGTGACAATATGTAGATTCTCCCAAATTTTTTTCGCTCAAGCTCTGCAAGAATCGTGGCCCTTAGATCTTAGAAGATCCGACGTTCAATTGGATTTGGCAGTGATCTGTTTTTTGCAGTCAATAGGAGTCGTCTGATGCATCTCCTCATCATATGGTCCACGTAAAATGGCACCTTTTCGATTCAGCAGATGATTTGTAGCTGTTCGATGAAGAGAGCATCTAGTGGATCACATGCAAAGGTGCTCAAAATTGACTATCTTCTATGGATTCCGTCCGATGGAAGGTCTAATCCAAGGGTGTAGAAATGATTGCACCTTCATCAATAAGGATACAATTTAAGCCTTGGAAAAAAATCCTAATCAAATGGTTCAAAATAAAATTCGGGCTTCTCAAAACCAAATTCAAAAGGAAACCCACTATTCTACCTGGTTTTTCCATGTTTGACCATTCAAAAACAAGGGAAGCCTATGCCTAGCCTATGTGATTAAGGGAGTAGACTGTGGCCACCACCCTCCTCTCATTGGTCAGTTCCTAATCACTCCTTAATCTAAAAGGCCCATGCAGGGTTCATTTTTTCCCATAATGATTAGGAGAGTTTTGTTTAGTAGTAGATGAGCTCCATTTACCTTTTCCCTTCTAATTAGCTAAGAGAGCTTATTCTGTAACACAAATAATGGACTTGTTCTACCTAGACCAATCTTCTTGCAAAAAAACAGAGACTAACTCCTCAAATGTTAAGACATTTGGATTTCCTTCCATCATCAACCAAAGAGTAGAAACAAAACTCTGATATGAATCTAGAAGATTATTAAGAATGGTTTGCACAAGTGAACTCTCTAGCAAGATTTCATAAGCAAAAATTAACTGTTTCTTCAAATCTTTGATCTTTGTAAAAAATACTGTACATAGAATCTCTTTCATTCATATGCCCACTCTCCAACTGTTTTCAGCGGTAACCAACATGATACTTATTTCTTGCATGGTATAAAGTGATAAGTGTACCCCAAGCATCCTTTTATGTTTTGCAAGAGCAAATGTGAGGCATAATGGCACATTTGACAAACAAAGCTATCAATACATGTGCCTGAACATCTCTGCCATGCCAATGAAGTTACTCTGCAGTAGGTGTGACAAGAACTAAAGCACGAACATGAATTTGAAGATCTTCATCTTGTATGCCATCTGCATTCAATAATATTTGCAGATGTAGTGGGTCATTTTTCAACACCCTGCACAATATTCCATAGTCCTTTTGCTACCAATAGATGATGCATCATATATGCCCATAATGGGTAATTGGTACCATCCAACTTGTTCTCAATAACCAATATACGGAATACATCATTGCTCTTAGGCATGGTCACTGACAAAAATAGCTTGATGCAAAAAAAATGACTGTATCTCAAAAGGTTGAATAGAACTACCTATGAAGCTATGCTAAACTTGTAGTAGAGTTTGAGTCGCTTATACTGGCAAAACAAAACTTGGATATGCTTAACAATTTTCATGCAATTATGAGAGTGTGACCGGAGGGATATTGACGACACCCTAGATGAAGCGGCGACCTACTATGATACCAATTGTTGGAGTTTGAGGTCTATGAAAGCACACAAACAACACAAGGAAGAAGAAGAAGCTTGAAGTATAACACACAGTATTGAATGTAGAAACATAAGTGATCCATTAGGGTTATAGGCATATACATAACCCGAGAGAAAAAAACCTCCTAAAGAGGGGAAAAAAGTGCTATGGTGGTCCTAATGTGTTCATACAAATCACTACCATAATATATCAACACGAGAAAGGCATAGACCTTGGCATACCTTGTCATTCGATTCATCGAAGTCACCATTGTCACCATTGTCTATGCACAAGGAAGAACTTTAATGATTGAGGAAGATAAAGTTCTAATACTACTTGAGAGGTCACCCATTTCAATAGTGTTTTCCTTAAGGAATGTTTAACTATTAGGTTTCCCTGCCACTAAGCCTTGGTTGCTGGGTGATTGTAGAACTAAAGATACTTTAGGTTAACGTTTTTTTGGAGCCTTCAAATCTTCTTATTAGGTCCTTTACATCAATTTTTTGAGAGTGTCTTTGGGTATAAAATTGAAGAAAATTAAAAGTTGATTTTTTAGTTTTGGGATATTTTTGGCTATAAAGATGGAAATATTGCTCGAAAGATCAATCTTTGCACTAGAGGTACTTGAAATTTTTTCTCCTTTGCAGTGTAAATTTAGCTTTATTGCTGAATTTTTAGCTCTCGATTCTTCTTACAGGTCTTGGAAGGTTTTCTTTGTCTTCCTCGATCATTGAAGTCCTTCCTCACATAGCCAACAATGCCAATGGTGACTTCAATGAATTAGATGACAAGGTATGCCAAGGTCTATGCCTTGGTCACTGCCTTCATCGTAAGACTTGAAGGACACCATTACAAAACCACAAAGTGCCAACTACTACAAGCCATAGGGAGAGAACCTGAACCAAAAATTTCACAGGTTTCACAAATGGGGTTGAACTCATAGTCTGTTGTTGACCACATCACTATATGTTTTATCAAAGAATATATACAAAAAGTGTGTGGTGGTCATTTGGACTTTCACATGGACACTCATGGTAACAATTTCATGAGTAGGAAACTTCATTTGCAAAAAAGACTATAAGATATGGAAAGCACTAGTGTAAGAAAACATCTTGTACTCATTTAATACTGTGGGAGTTATAGAGGAGGTCTTTGCTAGTTGGGAAATGCAAGTTGGTGTCATAGGTATATAACACTTTGGCCCTTGCACATGTGACTACCTACATTTTTGGAGGGTAAATGTGATGGAATAAATTGCACCCTATGGTACCATCCATAAATCTAGAGTTTCATATGTTGAGTCCTCACTTTGATATAACATATCTTCAAGTTTTCAAAGGCTTATAACACATTGAAAAGTCAATTCAAAGCCTCCAAGATGACAATGATTCAATTTCTAGAAAATCAACTTGATTAAAAAAGGTTTGTTAATGATGGTAAATGGAGAGATTTTCCACTCAAATAAAAAAAAGTATAGTATTAAATGTCAAGTGTGCATTGAATGGGCATCTAAGTTAACAAAAGGGTGCATTCATGTTCTATCATTGAAACATTTTGTAAGTGACTTCTATGAATGCTCAAGTTAGGACTTTCTCTCACATCCAACTTCTTTGCTATAGTCCTTGAAGATGAGATCTGATAAATTATTTTTGCATTATTAGTGAGCATAGAAATATGTAAAAATGATGAGAAGTTTCCAAAAGAAGATTTCAAAGAAAAGGATCTTAAGATGGAAAGATGGCCACATGGCCAATGAGTGCACAAAGAAAGACCAACATGAGATAATGAAACAATCAAGGCCAATAAATACTATTAATATAGTTGAAGTGGAATTAGAGCTATGAATGGTGTTCATTAAGAGGAATGTACTACTCAAGTTTCAAGACTCTTCACTATTAGATAAAATAGTGAGTCACCACATGCCAACGTATTGGAGTTCAAGGTCTACGCAAGCACACAAACAAAACAAGGAAGAAGAAGAAGCTTGGAGCACAACACAATAGCGAATGTATTACCAAGTGAATATAGTAAGATAAGTAACCCATTAGGGTTATAGACGTATATGCACGCCTAGGGGAAAACCCCCTAAAGAGGGAAAAAGGTGCCCTAGTGGTCCTAGGTGTGTTCACACACATCACTAGCAAAAAATATCAACAAATCCCCCCTGACAGTGATGCAATGAAGAAAGATATGGCACTCATGTATAATGTGTTGATATATCAAGCTCAACATGTGATTATTGGGGATGATACTTATCACTTTTCCATTTCCGTGACATGTATAGTCGTCACGTTGATATATGTCACGGATACTTTAGAGAGCTTTACTAGATTTATCTATCGAGAGTGATATCACATTTGTTTCTTGCCAGCTCACTCATTCGCGGACACTAGGATTCCCCTTAAGAAAACTTTCACTCTTGGAGATTTAGAATGGTGAATTTCTTGATGGTAGAAGGCTATTGAAAGTACATCCAAGGAGAGAATGAAAATGCTTCACAGTTACCAAAGAGTAATCAGACTGTGGACTAGTTAAGAGCATATGAAGAATGGAATCAAGGAGCACAGAAGGTAGTGTATTGGATATCTATTAGCATACATGATAGCATGATTGGGTAGATACATGATGCCAATAATTCAAAAGAGGCTTGGAATAGTTTGGTCACATTGTATGAGACCAATACAAAGGCCAAAAAATTGCAACTCAAGAACGAGTTGCACACACTCGAGAAAAAGAGCATGTTGATAAGCGAGTAAATATTGCCATCGTGGTCTAGGAGCTACATATAAGAAGTTCAAAACTTCTATTCAGACTAAGGAAAATATTCTGAATTTTTTTGATCTGGTATTGAATAATTGAAGAAAAGAATCTTGGTGAGGACTCAAACTCGCAAGGAAAACCTAGTTCTGAGCAGGTATTCTACTCTTGCAGAGGAAGAAGCAGAGGTAGAGATTTAAGAAGTGGAAGAGAAAATATTAACCAAGGCCAAGATCAACAATAGAATCACGTAAGAGGTAGAGGACAATTTTGAGGCAAGGGGAGCCAAAGAGGGCGCAAAAATTTCCAAAGAAATGATTCAAGTAATGAAAATAAATTATGTTAGAATTGTGGTAAACTTGGTCACTTTGAATGTGATTGTAGGTTGAAGAATCAAAATAATAGAAGGCAACAAAACAACTATGCATTCACAAGTTTAAATTATCCAAACATGATGAATACAATGTTTGCTGATGTTTCAAAATCAAATGGTAATGTGTGGTATGTTGATTAAGGTGCCTCAAATCACATGACGAGCCATGCAAAATGGTTTAGTAGTTTAGAGAAATTGTTTATTCCTAGATTTGTTGAAACACGTGATGATACATCAAATTGTATTGAGCATATAGGAAAGATAGCACTAGATGAGAAGGTAAAACACCTTTTTGATGTGCTACATGTTCCAAATATAACAAAGAATCTAGTTTCTGTTGGACAAATGTTGACCAAGGATTACAAGTCAGATTCAATGATGATGGTTTATATGTAGAAAGGTACAAACAGGATGGAAGGTTGGTCACCAAAGGGAACAAAGTTGGTAGGATGTTCACCTTGAATGTCAAAATTCTGAAATGAATGAAGCCATGTTTGCAAAAGGTGCAGGTATTATTGCTGATATAGAGATTTGGCATAAGAAAATTGGAAATAAAAATTTGTAGAGCCTAAAGTTGATGTACTCAAAGGAGCTTGTCAATGGACTACCGAATTTCAAGTTTGCAAAGATGCAGAAGGTATGTGCAACATGTCAATCTAGTAAACAGTCAAGGGCATCATCTTTGTATGACAAGCATGTTAGTGAGAATGTACTAGAAATAGTACATAGCAATGTTTGGGGTCCTACAAAGACCACATCTATGAGAGGATGCAGGTTTTATGTCACTTTCATTGATGAACATACACAAAAAGTATGGGTATACTTTATGAAAGAGGAGTGAAGTGTTTACTCACTTTTAAAATTGTAAGGCTATGGTGGAAAAGCAGACATGGAAGTATATTCAAACATTCAGATCTGATGGAGGAGGTGAATACATATCAAATAAGTTTAGTAGCTTTCTAAAAAGTCATGGAATTTGATGACAATTTTCATGCAGGTACACACCACAACAAAATGACATTTTTGAATGCAAATATAAACATATTGCAGAAATAGCAAGAGCCTTGATGACTTAGAAAAACATGCCTCATTTTTATTGGGAAAATGCTATGCACACTCCCATATACATCATGAAGAGAACTTGGACTACTGCTACACATCAAGTTACAATTGAAGAGAAGTTTATAGGTAAAAAGCCAAACTTATCACATATGAAAGCATTTGGCTGTATTTCATATGTAGATGAGTTCAGAATGAAGCTTGATCCAAAAGTAGAAAAATGTATCTTCAATGGGTACAACCCATTCATACGATAGGTGAAGGTAAGCAAAGATGTGGTGTTTTATGAAATGTCAAGCTTCTATGTAGATGCCAAAGAAGGACTTAATATTGACTCAAATGAAAAGGGAAATGATAAACATCGAGTGAAGAATCTCAAGTTTTGAGTGGACCTAATGTGTCGCCAAGCAATAGTTCCAACTCAAATCCTTGGAGTGGAAGATTGCATCGAAATTTTAGTCTAGTAAGTTCATCAAATATATCCAAGAAATGTAAAGAAAAGCTTTTTGTTGATGGAGATTTCAACAGTTCTCAAAAGAGCCTTGATGAGGAACTTGGATTGCCCTCTATGAAGACTCCAAGAGTAAGAACGGCACATGCAGATGATGCAAGGAGAAGTGACCTAGGACCAAGAAGATAAGGGAGGATGTGGAATTCAATGCAGTGATTGGCATATGATAGTTACATGGTTCGTCATTGTGCCTACATGACAAACATAATACAAGATGCTAAACCTTCTTGTTTTGAAGATGCAATTGGAAATGTAGATTTGGAGAAAGTTATGGATGAGGAGGTGGTTTCACTTTATGGAAATGAAACATGGAAGCTGGTTTCATTGCCACAAGGAAAGAAAACCATAGGCTCCAAGTGGGTTTAGAAGGTAAAACACAATGCTGATGGTAGCATAAGAAGGTATAAAGCACGATTGGTAGCAAAAGGATATGCATAGAAATATGGCATTGATTGTGAGGAAACATTTAGCCCTTTAGCTAAAATGTCTATTGTCAGAGCACTTGTTCATTAACTACAACAAAAGGATGGACTTTGCATCAGATGGATGTGAATAATGCTTTCTTACATGGTGAGTTGCAAGAAGAAGTATACATGGTCTAGCCACAAGGATGGATTCAAATCACACAAAATATGTTTGCGAATTGCAAAAGGCTTTGTATGAGCTTAAACAATCCCTTCATGCTTGGCATGCAAGGATTGCATCACCATTGGATTTTCTATGTGTGATGCAGATCACTCACTATATGCAAGGAAGGGTGATGATGGCATCATGATTGTGGATAGGTTCATGGATAAACCGATGCAGATCGGGCTAGTAGTATTCCAGATAGAAGATCTACTAGTGGTTGTTTATTCTCACTTGGGAGAGCAGCTATTACATGGAACACTAAGAAGAAACCCATTGTTTCTTTGTCGAGTACAAAGGCTGAGTATAGAGGTGCTACAATGATAGCATGTGAAGCATCATGGCTAGAGATGCTACTTGCAGATTTAGGTGATACTCATAGTAGCATAAAGTTAGCATGGAATCCTATTTTTCATGCTAGAACAAAGCATATGAAGGTACATTATCATTTCATTAGGGAAAATGTATTAGCAAGTGATATTGATCTTGTTTATGTGAGGAGAGACAAGCAGGTTGCTGATATTTCCACTAAAGCACTTGGAGCAGAGAAGATGAAGAAGTTTCAAAAGATGCTTGGATTACAAGACATGACATTGAGCTTGGGGGGAGTGTTGATGTATCAACCTCAAATGTGATGACCAGGTATAACATGTATCACTTTTTCATTTTTCTGATATGTATAGTGGTCACACCGATATATGTTAGGGATACTTTAGTAAGCTTTACTAAATTTATTTTCCAAGAGTGATGGGAGATTTGTTTCCTGCAAGCTCACTCATTCTTGGACACTAGGATTTTCCTTATGTATTTATTTTTATATATTTTGTTGGTGTGTAAAACACCACAAGAACCAAACTAATGTGGTATTAGAAGACCTCCATAACCATCATTAGCTTAGCAAAACTCACATTGTAAGTATTCATCTCTGAATTTAGTGAAAATCAAAATTTCACTTCACAGAAATCTGCGCCTTTTCTTCAATCCTTCAATCTGACCTGTATTAGCTCAATCTTTGCAAAATCTTTTGATCACTTGCTAAAGAATGTTCTTGCTAATGTTAAGCAACACATAATAACCATAACTTTCAAGTAATAACTTCAAAATCTTCTGATTTAGCTTCAACTTTTCACTATGTCTGAAAACTGAAAGTTTACTTCATCGATTTGACATAACTCCACTCTTAAGCTGATTTCTCTGAGTACGCGTCCCGTTTCTCAAAGATCTTTTTACCAAATGTAGTTGAGGATAATAGCTTTCAAACGAGCTATCACTTACCAAAAACTTTACACTGTGCTTCGAGATCTGACCTTCAGAAGATCAGTCAAATGTGCGCCAGAAAAGTCGTAACTGTCAACTACCTTACACAGTCATATGAAATGACTTAGAACTCAATGTACAAGAGGAATTAGACTCAATCCTTCTACACAAACATGTGTTGATTATCAGAGAAGATGTGTACAAAATGGCTTGGCCTAATTTTGCTCACAGCCATGGAAAACTCTCTCAGACTCAGAAGTTTTCTCTCACCATCTCTCTCAGAAAAGACACGACTTTTCTCTACTCACTCAGATTACAAAATTGAGTTCTCTCTCACATGTTTCTGACTCAAATTAACTTATATACCTATGGTTTACATTCATCTAGACTTGAACTCGTAAGTTCTAAAGATCAATTACAAATCTAGACTCTAATTTTGCACTAATTTACAATAGTGAAATTGTCCCTTCACTTAGGCTTGATTTTCTGTAAGTCTTTTCTTCACTTCTTCTTTCCTCCATCATATGTCTTCATATGTCTTCATATATCCATGCCTAATTAGTGAGTGAAGCCCCAACAGCTCCCCCTCAATCACTAATTAGCATGCTTTGACTTCTTCACACAATCTTCTTCTCTTTTATTCCTGCCATCTCCTTGAACCTATTTGTCTTTACTCCATCCAAGCTTTTTGTCATAATATCTGCAATCTGATCTTTTGTAGAAGTGTACACCACTTCAATCTCTTTCTCCATTACCTTTTCTCTGAGAAAATGATACTGTATCTCTATGTGCTTTGTCCTTGCATGAAATACAGGATTTGCTGCAAGATATAATGAACTCATGTTATCTCCATGAATGATGGGTATACCTAATGTGAGCATCAATCCAAGTAATTGATTTAATTCTGGCACATAATGATTTAATGAAAGTTCTGTTGAAAGTACAAAAGGCTTCCACCTTTCATCACCTCTTAATCCTGCAAGTAATTGAGCTATCAACCTATGATCTTCAATATCCTCATCAATAGATCCAAGGCTATCTGCCAAATCCTTCATCTTAGTGACATAATCACTAATGCTTTGATTCTGCTTTTTCTTGAATGTGGTGAACTCTGACCATAAGCTAGCTTTCCTAGCTTTAGTAGTGTTTTGGAAGTGGTCTTCCAAAGCATTCCAAATATCTTCAGCTGTTTCTAAACCTCTGATGTGAGGCAACAAATGATCTGTAATAGTGTTGTATATATAAGCTCTTGCACTTGCATCTCTCTTCTGCCATAACTTCAAAGCTTCTAGCTCTTCCTTTCTTGGATGACTTTCATCTTCAAATTTAGGCTTCTCCTCTTCACCTGTCACATATACCATTAAGTCCTTACTCATAAGTAAGGCCTCCATCCTCATTACCCAAGCAGGATAGTTATCTCTGTCCAATTTGTCAATGGACACATGATCTGCCATGGTATCCTTGCTTCTGCTTCAACCTGTAAGTGTAAGGTTAAAGAATGATACCTTTTGTAGACCTTTACTCTTGGGAGCAACTTCGAAATACTCTTCTGATGACTTTTGGTTGTTGAACACCTCAGCTTCCTCCTTCTTTGATAAAGAACTCTTCAAATCTTCTTGTATCTGTACTCCTTTTATTCTCGAGGACCTTATCTGCTCTGATACCACTTGTTGGTGTGTAAAACACCACAAGAACCAAACTAATGTGGTATTAGAAGACCTCCATAACCATCATTAGCTTAGCAAAACTCACATTGTAAGTATTCATCTCTGAATTTAGTGAAAATCAAAATTTCACTTCACAGAAATCTGCGCCTTTTCTTCAATCCTTCAATCTGACCTGTATTAGCTCAATCTTTGCAAAATCTTTTGATCACTTGCTAAAGAATGTTCTTGCTAATGTTAAGCAACACATAATAACCATAACTTTCAAGTAATAACTTCAAAATCTTCTGATTTAGCTTCAACTTTTCACTATGTCTGAAAACTGAAAGTTTACTTCATCGATTTGACATAACTCCACTCTTAAGCTGATTTCTCTGAGTACGCGTCCCGTTTCTCAAAGATCTTTTGACCAAATGTAGTTGAGGATAATAGCTTTCAAACGAGCTATCACTTACCAAAAACTTTACACTGTGCTTCGAGATCTGACCTTCAGAAGATCAGTCAAATGTGCGCCAGAAAAGTCGTAACTGTCAACTACCTTACACAGTCATATGAAATGACTTAGAACTCAATGTACAAGAGGAATTAGACTCAATCCTTCTACACAAACATGTGCTGATTATCAGAGAAGATGTGTACAAAATGGCTTGGCCTAATTTTGCTCACAGCCATGGAAAACTCTCTCAGACTCAGAAGTTTTCTCTCACCATCTCTCTCAGAAAAGACACGACTTTTCTCTACTCACTCAGATTACAAAATTGAGTTCTCTCTCACATGTTTCTGACTCAAATTAACTTATATACCTATGGTTTACATTCATCTAGACTTGAACTCGTAAGTTCTAAAGATCAATTACAAATCTAGACTCTAATTTTGCACTAATTTACAATAGTGAAATTGTCCCTTCACTTAGGCTTGATTTTCTGTAAGTCTTTTCTTCACTTCTTCTTTCCTCCATCATATGTCTTCATATGTCTTCATATATCCATGCCTAATTAGTGAGTGAAGCCCCAACATATTTCACTAGTTGTATTGTTCTTTTAGGTCATTCTTGAATATTCATTTTATGTAATAGAAGAAGACAAAGAAGAAGATCAATCTTTCTTGACTCAATCCGTGTGTGGTCCTCTTTGAGTTTGAGTGTGTGTGAGTGAGCTCTCTTCCTTATCTCGTTTCTCTTGACATAAGGAAGTGCCAAGCTATGTGGAAAGAGATCAATCCACAATAGATAGTAAGCTCAAAGCATTGCAAAAAGCTTGAGACTTCTCTGGAGGTAGAATCTTTGTGAAAAGAACTCCAATGTTATCTTGTGTGGGCATGTATGCCAAATTGATATTTCCAGTAGAGAACCTCTCCCTAATATAATGATAGTGCACCTCAGTTTGCTTTTGTGAGAGCATGGAACACAGGGTTCCTTGCATCTGCCAATGCACTCTAACTATCAATGAAGATGGTGGTGGCAAAAGATTAACCAACACACAAATCAGCCAAAAGTTGTCTAAGCCACACACACTCAGCAGTCATTGTGAAAGCTACCCTATACTTAGCCTCAAAACTAGAAGTGGCCACAACATGCTTCTTCTTTCTCAATCAAGATATGCATGAGCAAGCAAGCATGAAGCAAGAAACACTAGTGGACACATGAGTGGCATGGCCCACTCTAAGTAAGAAAAAGCATGTAAATATAGTAGTAGTGATCCCCCCTTGGGATAAAACAATCCAAGTAGCCAGGTTCCACTCAAGTAGAAAAAGATGCGCTTAACTACCTGCCAATACTTGACACATAGGCAATGCATAAACCTGCTCATCTATGAGACAACAAACTAAATATCAGGCCGAGTTATGTGTAAGTAAATCAAGCATCTAATAGCCTGTTAATAGAGAACAACATAAAATGCATCCCTAACATCATGAGCAAAAATGTTTCCATAGGAGTGGCAATAGCTTTGCAATATCGAAGGCCAAAATGATGCAATAATGTGTTAGTATATTTTATTTGAAACAAAGATATTCCCCCATCAACTTGAATAAACTATGCCCAAATAATGGTGTAAAGGCTCCAAATTTTACATCTCAAAAGAGGCATGCAAATCAGCTTTAAATTTAGAAATATGCTTCTTATAAGTACCAATTATTTGCATGTCATCAACATACACAACAATGATCATAATTACATCCTCTGCATGCTTAACATATAAGGTGCACTCAGTTGGAATGTTCTCAAAACCATGTGCAATTAAGTATATCTTTTCATACCAAGCACGTGGTGCTTGCTTCAAAGCATTTAATACCTTTTTCAACATGCGCACCTTGGTTTCATGCCCTTTTTGCACAAAACCATGAGGCTAAGATACATACCCTTCTTCATATAATTATCCATTAAAAAATGCACTTGTAATTACCAATGGATGTACATTCCAACCATGGTGAGCTTCAAGTGCACAAATGCTATGAATGGTAGTCATTCGGCATCTGGGTGCAAAGGTCTCATCAAAATCAATCCCTCTTTGTTGACCATAACCTTTTGCAACAAGCATAGCCTTATGCCTGTCAACTATTCCATCTAGCTTACTTTTTAGCTTGTATACCCATTTAGTGACAATGACCTTTTTTTAGGATGCAAATCACATAAAGACTAGGTACCATTTTTCATAATAGAATCATATTCAAATTGCATAATTTTCTGAATTTTGTGCTCCATCAAAAGAAGTAGGCTCATTCTCATCACAAAGACTAGAGGCAGCCATTACATAACAATGTGATGCAAAAGAAGCACTATGAGATCTTCAATGAGTACAATATCATAGAGATGCATCTAATTTTCTATCTTGCAAAGACTACACCAAACATTTAGGCATACTTTTTGCCTCCTCTATATCAACCCACTCATCAACAATTGCATCATGTAAATCTACATTAGAAATGGAATGGTCCTCTTCATCATGTGGAACCTGTAAAGTTGAGAAATCAGCTCATTTGGAAGCAACACTTGACTATCCACCTATAAAAAGAGGCAACAAAGTGTCATAGACATCGTTGGAGCTAAGTGATGTCTCCTTAGTACTTGAAAGTATTGGTTTAATTGCATCTTCCACAAAAAAACATCACAACTAACCTAAATGCGTTTAGTATATGGATGATATAGACGATAGCCTCAAAACCACGGGGCTAAAATACACACAATCTTTCATATAAATCACTATTTAGAAGTGTACTTTTGATATCCAACTGATGTACATTCCAAACATGATGAGGTAGAAGTGCAAAAATGCTATGAATGGTGGTAATTTGACATGTTAGAGCAAAAGTCTTATCAAACTCAATGCATCCCTCTTGAGCATAACCTTTGGCAAGGAGCCTACACTTATACATATCAACTGTTCCATTAGGCTTACATTTTGGCTTTTGTACCCATTTATTGCCAATAGCCTTTTTGACTGGAGGCAAATCACATAAAATCGAAGTACCATTCCTCATAATAGCATCATATTCTGATTACAAAGGAACCATCCAATTTTCTTAATTATGTGCTTCATCACAAGAAATAGGCTCATTCTTAGCACAAAGACTAGAGACAACAATTAGATAGCAAATTGATGAAAAGGAAGTACTATAAAAGCTTGATGAATGCGATATGACAAAGGTGCATCTAATGTTCTATCCCTCAAAGTTTCACCAACAATTTAGGCATATATTTTTCCTCTTGTATGTCAGGTCTCTTATCAACAAGTGCATCATGTAATTCTGCATCGGAATTGGAATGATCTACATTATAATTTGAAACCTATAAAGGCTGAAAAATTTTCTCATTTGGACAAATACTTATATATCAACTTGTAAAAAGAGGAAGGAAAGTATTATACACATCCTTTGAGCTAATTAATGTCTCCTTGGTATATGAAATTAAGGGCTATTACATCTTCCACAAAAACGACATCATGTCTAAACAAAATACGTTTACTCTATGGATGGTATAAATAATAGCCTTTGCTTTCGGAATTGTACCCAACACAAATATATTGCACCACTTTGTTATTCAATATTTTGTGTTGTTGTTTAGGCACTAATGCATATGCCAAACAACTAAAATCACGTAGATGAGTGACAAATTGCTTGCAACCATGTCAAGCCTCATAATATGGAGTGCTAGACTAGAATTATTTGGTGGGACACCTCTTAAGTATGTATACTGCACACAACTTCAAGATAAGAGCTAGATGGTAAATCCTATCTTTTGATCATATACATCACGATTTCCATGAGAGAAATGTTATTCATTTTAGAAAATCCATTTACTTGAGGTGTATACAACACTTTACATTGATATTTTATCCTGCGCTCAATGAGAAATGCATTAAAACGAGAAGACATGTATTCCCCTCCTCCATCCGAATGGAGGGAGCCCATTTTACATGCTACCAAAGTTTTTACCATAATAGGAATTGTTTAAAGCACATATATACTTCAGACTTTGCTTTCAATGGATACATGTTGTTCTAGATAGTGGCAAGTACCGCATAAAGAAGCTCCACCTCCTTAATTATCAATCCATGAAAGATGTAGGGTGATATGAAGATCATGAATGAGTGAAGTGTGCAAAGGTGAAGGTGAGAAGCAAGCTAATGCACACACACATATACACACACAAGGTAGATGCAAGAGGAAACACAATGGAAGGTGGAAATTACATTTGTATTACTCTATTAGCTCTTACAAAGCTCTTAGCTCTCACTCACTTACAACCTAACTCTTTCTAATCCTTCTCCAACCTCTCAAAATAAGCTCTCTAGCTCTCTTTATAATTTTTTGACTAGTTTCGACTGATTTCAAACCTAGTGTTTGGTCTAGTTAAGAAATAGGTCCTAAAGCTTATTTGAAGGTTTAAGCAAAGCCCAAAAATTATGAAACTTGGTATGAGTATTGTATCTAGGCTCCTCAAGCTTGAGGACTCCTCTACTTGCACAAAATGGAGTAGCTTATGAAAAAATTGGGTTTTTTATGTTACATATGTTACATGGGTAGTGATTAAAATCAATGTTGAGAGTTTGATTACTTATAATGAGACAATATTTTTGAAAAAGAATGGACCCAGTCCCCCAATCTTCATGCATTTCCTTCTACATACTTCCTGATGTTTATAGCCACTACTACTGCCACTACTAACACCCCTCCCTCTCACATCTGTCGTCCCGAACAGATCCTTGTTGTAGGGATTGAGTGATGTAATTTGGCGAGAGATCCTGGGCGAGGGTATGCTCGGTGATCTTGAGGCCTCTATTACCATGCTCAAAACCTAGGGTGGAAACATATGGGGCACGAATGCATCGGAAGACTTTGAATGTCATTTGCATAGGATAAAAAAATTTTGATGGCCATCTGAATGGCCACATCAGACATTCTGTAGAGACAGGGAAGCCAATACTTGATCATGGCCATCATGTAGCCAACAATTGGAGGACCCCGAGGTGGTGTGAAATAGGGGTAATTTAGCCAATCTTGGCACTGCTTAATATTTTGTACTCTAATTGTAAAATCTATCCAAGAGTGATGACAAGGCACGGGACCAAAGCATGGATTATACTTGATGTGCAAAGGGTCCTTGGTCTATATATATATCATTTTTGGGTACTCTTGTAATAACTCTTTCCTCCAGTTTGGCTGAAAAATATTACCTTGTTGAGCATTTGGTCGCAAATTTGCTGGTTCAAATTGTGTTGGATGTGGCAACTTCTTCCCCATGATTTTCTCAATGGACAAATTTTATTCTACAATGTACATAAAATATGGTTTATATTCCAATTTTTTTATGGAAATATACGTTCTTCGCACCAGTTCTACAAAACATGGAGACTAAAGAATCATCTCCTCGATAGTTTCCATGGCCTATAATTGCACTTTGACATGTGTCGAGTGAGTTTTGCCTAATTCTTCAATGGTTTTCATCCATGAAGGGGTAGGAAATTTGAAGCTATCTTGACTTTTGTCTGTAACATGACCACCAATGGTGGGTTGAGGTTCATATTCTTTTTCAAATGTGGGCTCAACTAGAATGGTTACTGTTTCCTTGGCCTTTGGTATATTGGGTGGTGAGTTAGGATGGGGGATCTCTGAGTGATCTTGTACTTGATTTTGAAGTTCTAACACATGCACCTTTAAGGTGTTCAATTCCTCCAAGAGTTTGGCACTGTGACTGCTTGTGTGGTAGGTGGGGTTGTAGGTTCTCTAAGTTGTAAAGTGGCATTATCATTTTTTGAGTGCCTGTCATTCCTCGATCAATTTTTCATAATATTCAAGAAGACATGCATGGTCCTCCAACAACATTTGCATGGTCTTTGAGGTGGCAACCTTGAAGCGACTAGGATTGATAGGTTCCTCTAGGTGGTCCAATGCGACTTCAAAATTCTTGCGGTTTTGTATTTGTAAGTGTTGGTTTTCTTCTTTCACTGCTACTAAGTGGCATGTTAGGAGTCCCACATTTCTTGTTAATTGAGCATTCCTGGTGACCTGTTGTTGTAGATGATCTTCGACATCTACAATGGCGTCCTTAGTCTTTTTCTCTAATTCTAGTCCATTGAATGATAAGATTTGTGAAGTTCCTGATGACATGCATTAAGCGATGCATTTTTAATGGTCAATGAGTTGAGATTGGCCTATAATTGAGTGGTCATTTGTTGTAAGGCCTGATAATGTTGTCCTAATGAAGCTAACTCTTCTCAAACTTGATGCATATCGAAAAAAATTTGTTGAAATGTAGTATCTACAGTGGACAAGGAAAATAATGATGGGGTGCTCAAAAAGGCGTGCTATTGAGTGTGTAATGCAGGGGGAATGCGGGTCAGGTAGGGGAGTGTGGATGCCGTGGTGATGGTGGAGAAGCACGTGGATGTGGGTGTGTGGCTAGTGGTGATGGACATGAGTGGAGGTGCAATGGGTGGTGAAATATCCATATCACTAAAAGTTTGATCTAGTGAACTGATAGTGAATAGTAGTGTGACCGTGGATGATTGTGATGGTGTGACTACAAGATTTACAAAGGTCCATGAATATGTTACATGGATGGGTTCAAACACTTCTTGATGAGGATGAGATGGTTGGGTAGTGTAATGGGGCTGGGATGTAGCACTGATAAAAGATTAATATGACTATGGGGGGTGAGAAAAAGTTGTTGAGGGAAGGAAATAGGTGAAATGGGTGAAGCTAGGAAAGGGTTGATGGCTATTGGTTGGAAGGTTGATGTTGTAAGCATGTTGATTATGATGGTGTCATTGTAGGTTGGCATGTCTATCACGATGTGTGCTTCTCGATGAATGGAGGTGTGGGTCTCGATTGGTACATGAATATACTCTCCTGGTCGTGACTTTAATTGTAATCTCTGAGGATCAAATTGAGGTAGGGACTTGCACTTGAGGAAGTGTAATTCTTCAACTATGCCCGCTTCTTGAACTAATTCATTCAAATCATTTACAAAGGTGGCCTCAAATCCACTATTGGCCAGTTCTTGTTGTAGAATTTCCTTACTTTGTTGTTCTGTGATCTCACTTCTCATCTAAACAACTTGCATGTTTTTGTATAGTCTTTGAATTGCAATGTTGTATGCAACTATGTTGTCATCTTCTCAAGTGCTTGTGTCTCTCTGAGTTCATATTTGCCTCTCATATTGGTCTTGTTGTCCCTCTACTTGTGTTGCTTGGCTTTATTGACTACCGTCCTCATCATCGTCCTCCGTGATTGTTCTATCTTCATCTTAAAGACTTGAAACACCTTGATTGCCCTCAGATTCTGATGGGGAATTGGGACAACTAGGGCATTCATACTCTTGTGAAAAGAACTAGGTTTCTAAGAATTGAATTTCGCTAGAGAAGGCATCATGCAGTTCAAAATCAAATGTTGTATTAAGTGCCTCAACTTCTAAATTGGGTATCAAAAAAGCAAACATATCTAGACCTACTATGGCTGCGGTTTCCCTTACTTCTACAGTTGTGGCCACTGTGGTGGTCACTATGGTTGCATGAGAGGTTAAAGCTGCACTAGTAGTACCTTCTCATGTAATAGGGAATGACAAACGAATCCTGATGGGAGGTACATGTGCTTGATGTTCCATTGGTGACTGTTGGGGTGATGGTCGAGGGGCTGGCAAGGCAGGTACATTTAGATAGGGGATGGTTCCCTCATGCATTTTTTAGTTCGTGACTTTGGTGGTTTATGCAACTTTGTAGTGCTTTTAAATTGTTTTAATTCCATGCTTGTTAAGACTCACTCGATAGGAATGTCATATGCCAAACACGTACACACCATTCGTGTAATGGAATAACAACCATGGATGACCCTTTTTTTGGCCCATCTTTGGTTTGTCAAAAATAACTATTCTTGTACCTAGTTGGCTAGATTGATAGTTTGTGGGCTAGTGTTTTCCATATAGAGTCCAAACCAAATATGTTTTTTGTGGCAAAGTGAAGCGATCCTATGCAAGGAAGGTAAAATGCTACATGTAGATATGCAATGGGTTCGATAGATCTGGTGTAATGACTAAGATGTTAGCCCATTTCAAAACATCTCCCTTCTTCATGGGTTCTAGGATGAGCCTTTCTCTTTCTATGGGTATGTGCGTACCATGAATTTTTAAGGCAGCTGTGACGAGATCCGTGTGAAGAGATGAATTTGAACTTGGAGAAGATGAAGTGGCGCTGCAAAAACTTTGCACTACACCAACCAAATAAACTCCAGTGATATGTAGTGGGCCCTTTTAGCTTTCCAAAGGATGTATTAGACACCCTATGTACCTTAGAAGATCACTCTCAAAAAGATAAATCAAAACAGATAAGTTGGAGTAGATTCTAGAACAAAAAGCTTGCTATTTTTGTTCATACACCTGTCCAGTGTTTTAAACAATTCTCTGGCCATAGCAACAATTGACTTAATTCCTTTTGGGGAACTCTTATTAAATTATTAAGCTAAAAATCAAGAATTATTTCATAAAACATTATGGACTACATAAAGAGAAAAGTTTTTGGCAAGTTCTACCATCACCCCGATTTTCACATGCTGTAGAAGTACTTAGAACCATGAGCAGAGAAATGTTAATATATCAAGATTCCAAGATGCAATGATTATGGGATTTTTTAAGCATATAATAGACAATATGCTGATTCTATCAACCTCTGAATCATGGAAAATGATGAAGTACACACTGAGAACAAGCTATGAGAAAATGATTGTTCTGATGGAATGCTGACAGAGAAGTAAAGTATGAACAGATATAGTCGACTTCAAATGAACATATCTCGAGATTGAAAAACCCAATAGCAATGAAATTTTATGAGTATGTAGTAGACTCAAGTAGAAAAGTTTATCAACGCAAGTCATTGAAAATGATCCACCATGCATAGAGAAATCATCTCTTGAATTTGACTAAGAAAACTAAGAGATATGGCAGTGAACAATATATTCACAAAGTCATGAAGATATGAACTCAAATGATCATAAAAATGAAAGTATATTAATTTTAGAGTACAATGGACTTACTAATACATATGTGTGCCTTGAACCCACACTTTGATATGGCATAAAGCTCAGCTCTTGGAGGTCTAAAACCATTAAAAGATCATGTATTTATAGTGATATTCAAAGCCTAAATTTGAATTTGAATCTCACCTAAAATCACTCTCCAATCTTTTTGTAATTGATTTGATTCTCCAACTACCTTCAATCATGAATTTGTGTCTTCACTTTCCTTTTTTCATCAAGTGGACTCAACCACTTTAGATTCCTTTTACTTTTACATCAAGTAAACAATCTTCTCTCTTACATAGTGATAATGTACTTCAATATGTGTAGTCCTTACATGAAAAATTGGATTGGCAGTCAAGTGAATAGAGCTCATATTGTCACCAAAGATACTTGGAGTTCCAATCTCCAAACCAAGATCTGTGAATAGTGTCTTCATCCACATTGCTTCTTGAGTAGCTATAGCAAGACCTCTATATTCAGCTTTAGTAAAAGAGAAAGCAACTGTGGGTTGCTTCTTGGATGACCATGAGACAAGTTTTGAACCTGCAAAGGTAAGATAACCTGAGGTGCTCCTTCTATCTTCCTTGGAACTATCCCAATTTTCATGGTCTCTTTGAGATATATGAGTATCCTCTTGGCAACCTCCATGTGAGGTTTCTTGGGTGTGTGCATAAATTGACTTAGCACACTCACACTATAACATATATCAACCCTTGCCAATGTGGCATAGTTCAAACTACCCACAAGGATTTGATAACCTATCACATCTTCTATGAGTTCACCTTCATGTGAGATCAATTTATGATTAACCTCCATTGGAGTACCTACAATCTTGCAATCTTGCATCTTGAATTTTGCCAACATGTCCTTAATGTACTTTCTTTGAATGAGAAACAAACCATGATCTTTGTAGAAAACTTCCAATCCTAGGAAGTAGGTAAGTGAACCCAAATCACTTATCTTGAATTCTTCTCTCATCTGTTCTTTGATTCTCTTCATACCATTTGTATCATTTCCTATAAGTATAATATCATCTACATACACACACAAATATGTGACTTCAGAATTACTCCTTTTTATGAATAGTGATGGATCTGCCTTGCTAGGTTGAAATCCTTTTTGTCTTGCAAGAATGCGACAAGCCTATGATTCCAAGCCCTTGGGGTTTTATTGAGTCCATATAAAGCTTTATTAAGTTTACACACATAATCAGGATATATGTGATTCTCAAAACTAGGTGGTTGTGCCATATATACCTCTTCTGTTATTCATCCATTAAGAAATGAATTTTTTACATCCAATTGAAGTGTCTTCCAATTCTTGGAAGAGGGAATAATAAGAAAAACCCTAATAGTAGGCATCTTTGCCACAGGAGAGAAGGTCTCCTCATAATCAATTCCCTGAGTTTGTGCAAATCCTTTTGCCACAAGACTTGCCTTATACCTATTAATGGAGCCATATGAGTTCTTCTTCATTTTGTAGATCCATCTTGAACCTATCACTTTCATTGATGGAGACTTGGGAACCTATTCTTAAGTGTTATTCTCCTCAAGAGCTTCAATTTCTTCTTCCATTGCATGCCTCCATTCTGATTTCTGCTTTGCTTCCTCAAATGTTGAAGGTTCCTCTTGATTTATGTCCTGTGCTAGATAGATTGAATGTTTAGTGACTAGAGAAGTATCAAAACCATACCTTTTTGGTTTTCTTTTCTCCATCATGGACCTTCTTAGGCCATGATGTGATGATTCTACCTTGTCCAAGTTCTTGCATTTTTGCTTTACCTTTAGACTTCCACATTTTGAGTTTTTCATACTGAGTTGCTTCATCATCTTGTGAGGTATCCTACTCTTCATCTTTAGAAGAATTATCCTTAACAAGTTCTGGAAAATCTTCTTCAAGATCATAAGGTAGGTTTACCTTTCTACATGAATCTTCATACCAAGAAATATTCTCATCAAAAACTACATCTCTACTCACCAAGAATCCTTTGGTTGTTGGGTTGTAATCTATAGCCCTTTTGATTGTTGTCATATCCAATGAATACACACCTTTCTGCTTTGGGATCTGTAGTAGACATAAGGAGCAGACTTTACCAACTTAAATCATTGAAAATGATGCACCAAGCTCAGAGAAATCATCTTTGCATCTGACTCCAAAAACTGAGAGATATGGCAGTGAACAATATACTCATAAAGGCATGAAGATATGAACTCAAATGATCATAAAAATGAAAGTATATTGATTGTAAAGTACAATGGACTTATTGATACATTTGTGTGCCTTGAATCCACACTTTAATATCGCATAAAGCTCAGCTCTTGGAGGTCTAAAACTGCGACTAAAAGGTCATGTATTGATAGTGATATTTGGAGCCCAAATTTTAATTTGAATCTCACATAAAATCACTCTCCAATCTTTTTGTAATTGATTTGATTCTCCAACTACCTTCAATCACGAATTCATGGCATCTCTTTCTTTTTTTCAATGAATGGACTCAACCACTTTATATTCCTTTTACTTTTACATCAAGTAAGGACTTCAAATATTACAAGAGATAGTTCACAAGTGAAATTTACAAAGACTAGACATTTCCTTCAAGTCTCTAGGTCTTTTGATGAATCAAGTCATCACTTGGACTTGCCATGGACTTGTTCCAACAATCCGGTGAGATATAAAACCTCTTAAAAGGTGGATCTGTGATCAAGGATGGCATTATAAAAGTACCCAAGAGTTCTTTCTTGACTGGTGGTTGAAAAGTAGTAACAAGATAATAGCATCGATAGAAGTCTGGTTTAGGAAGGGATGCAGTGAAATATTTGGTGAAACCTGCCCTTTCCCATATTGGTCTTAATTCCTTGGAGTTTTGGAGTGCTTCAAAATCCTTGGAGAAAAACTGGTATCTTCCCTATGTGTCACCGCTAATTAAGCATAAAGTTACTTCCTAAATGTGCTCTATATCTACAAGTGGTCTTGCTAATCCTTGGAACTAATGAGATTTACTGTGTACTCTTTCTGCCCTTTCGATCGGAGGGTCATCAATTGGCATTGGCCCTATGAAATTTTGAAACTTCGGAGCTATCTTAGAAGGGTGGGGCTCCACCAATAGATTTTCAAAGTCCACCTATGGTAAGCTGGTGCTTGCCCCTGAAGATCCTTCAGATTGCATTTTGATCCTGAGTACTTGTGTAAAAGATTTGCTACAAAAGGATAACACATTAGCATGGAAATTAATATTGATCCCAATAAAGTGAGACTACAATCTCTTTCCATAACTCATGTGCTACCAATGTAGCCTTGTGATGTGAGGTGATTTTGTAATGATCTCTGAATGACTAATGCATATCTCTAGATTTCCTACATGCATTGAATGATGCATACATATCTTTTCATGAGAGATGTCATTAACTATGATAGTGAGTTAGAAAGGGTTGATTTTTACAAGGATTAGGTGTTAATGAGTTATTACGAGGGGGAAGGTTGGCTTCCTGAGGTTTCATATTGTACAATGGAGTAGATTGAGGGTTATAGGGGCATTCACACACCCATTTCCTAGTGAGTAGTGAATGGAACTAGTTCGTTTGATTGGATACAAAGGATGGATTGGGAGATGATATGGTAGGTGAGTGGTGTGATTTTGGATAGGTGGGTATTACATGGCTTGGTTTCTGAGCTAGAAGAGAGGCCTTAGGCGCCCATATTTGAGTGGTGCTAGGTTTGGCTATCAAAGACTTCTTAGGTACATAGACCTGTCAAATTCTCATGGAGGGAGAATGTCTTGTCGATGTTGAGTGTCGAGGTTGATTTTTCTACATATTGATTTCTTGTCCCAAATTGGAGGAGATGGTCGATGATTGTTGACCCTTGGGTATCCACATTTTTTTTTGCCAATTTTTGGATACTTGTGCTGCTTCCAAGGGGTACTCTGGATAGGTTATCAGTTGATATGTTTGGGTCATGGTTGATTTTCCCATGGTGATGGTTGAGAGGTCAGGTGGAAACTCTTCTTTAGAAAAAAAGGGAGGTCCAACATGAAAGAACTTTGAGAAGCTTGTAAGAGGTAGAAAAGTGTGTTTTGAAGTGACGAAGTTTGGTCTAGCCAACCGGCACAAAACTAGCCCTTGAGCTTATGGAGACTCAACTAGACCTTATAGGCATGTGATAAGTGCAAAGAAATTCACTATGTACTTTGGTGCATCAAGGAGGAGTCGATACAAAACAGATAGGTTTGTGTGTCGACTAGCTGAAAAAACTTACTATCTATGGAATAGACAATGAAATTCAAATGCCCATAGTGACCAGACTGATTACAATTAGAAAAAATCCTTTTATGAGAGTGATACACATAGGGTTGAGTGTATATAATGCAGAAAAGTATAAGGAATAAGAAAAATATGCTATAGGAATGAATGAATCAGATACTCAACGGTGGTACCTCCTATTTTTCAGGAATACGCAGAGATTGACTTGAGATAGAAAGTCTATGATTTCTCCCAATCTACTGCACCAAATGTTATGAACATTTATAAGCATAAACTAGACACTAATACCTTTCTAATGAGCCATCTTGCATTCAATTTGGAGCTTTTTAGAGAGAGCAGTAGCCTATGCAAGATTACTCTTGGCGAAGAAGATGATGCAGAAATTGAAGAAGCAAGACAATAATGGTCATAAGTGTATGTATATTGCTTCCATGTATTGTACGAGTGATTTCAAGTCTTTATATAGAATCTAGAATTGTTCCATGAGTTCTACAAGTGGATTTTGAATTCAAATGAAGGTGGGAATGGTTGTTGGAGGGAATCAATTCACTTTCCTACAATCTCTCCAATGGATATTCTTTCGACACGATAGCTTTTGATGTAGATCAAATCCACCTCAAGCATAGTATAAGCTTGATGTTCCAACAGCTCCCCCTCAAGATAAAGTTTGCTTGAGTCTTCATTCTCTGATAAGTTGAATACCTATCATAGCTTTGAATCTACAAAGCTTTATTCCATCAAGTGCCTTTGTCATCATACCTGCTACTTGCTTTTCAATTGGAACAAACAAAATGTCAATCTCCTTTGCCATGAGATTCTCCCTAATGAAGTGGTAATGCACCTCTATGTGTTTGGTTCTTGCATGGAAAATAGGGTTTGCCGCTATATGCATGGAACTTACATTATCTCCAAATATGTGAGGTATGGAACTCACAAGTCCCAAATCTGTATACAATGCCTTTAACCATATTGCCTCTTGAGTTGCTACGGTCAAGCCTCTATACTCTGCTTTAGTCGAGGATAAAGCAACTGTTTGTTGCTTCTTGGAACTCCATGACACTAGCTTTGAACCTGCAAATGCTAAGTAAACCGAAGTACTTTTTCTATCATCCTTAGCTCCTACCCAATCTACATCTGAATAGATTTTGATATCCAAATCTAAAGAATAAGGATAGAATATACCTTCATTGATTGTACCTTTGAGATACTTAAGTACTCTCTTAGCTGCTTGGTGAGTGCATGAATTGACTAAGCACTTCGACACTATATGAGATGTCTACCCTTGTATGAGTAGCATATATCAAGCCACCTACCAAGCTTTGATACTCTTTAATGTCTTCAATTTTCTCACCTTCATAAACACTAAGTTATGATTCATCTCCAAAGGTGTACCCGCAGGGTTAGTGTTCTCCATTTTGAACTTGAGAAGAAGTTCTTGAATGTATCTTCTCTGAGTCAAATGCATTCCTTCATCTGTGTATATCACCTGCATACCTATGAAATATGTGAGCTCACCTAGGTCATTGATTTTGAACTCATCTTGCATGTGTCTCTTGATCCTTTGAATGCCATTTAGATCATCACCAGTCACAATAATATCATCTACATATACACGTATATAGATAATCTCATCGTGATCCCTTTTGATGAATAGAGAAGGATCTGAGTTGCTAGATTTGAACCCTTCATCTTGAAGATATGTAACCAACCTATAATTCCAAGCTCTAGGAGCTTGTTTCAATCCATACAATGCTTTCTTAAGTCTGCAAACGTAAGATGGATGATTAGGTTTTCAAAACCTGGTGGTTGTGACATGTATACCTCTTCACTTATCCAACCATTTAAGAATGCATTTTTCACATCAAGTTGGAGGAGTCTCCAATTCATTGCACCAACTACACTTATCAATGTTATGATTGTAGTCATCTTTGCAACTAGTGAGAATGTTTCCTCATAGTCTATACCATGAGTTTGTGAGCATCCTTTGGCAACTAATCTTTCCTTCTACATGCAAACTGATCCATATGAATTTCTTTTAACTTTATATGCCCATTTGCAACCAATTACCTTTTGATTCGGTGACATTGGAACCAAATCCCAAGTGTCCATCTCCGTCAATGCATCTATTTCTTCTTTCATGGCCTTTTCCCAACTTGGGTTTCCCTTTGCCTCTTCATAGGTTGATGGTTCTTTTGAAATTGAATCTTTTACCAAGTAGATTGAATGCTTTGTAACAAATGTGGAATCATATCCATACCTTTCTGGTTGTTTCTTCTTTCTTGCTGATCTTCTAGGTACTTGTTTGGATCATTCTCCAACCTCTTGCATCTTTGCTTTGCCTCTTCGCTTCCATAGCTTGTAATCCTTTTCCCTTTCATCTTGGTCATCATCTGTATCACTTCTTGGATCCTAGATCTGTGTATCATGCTTGCTTCCTAATTGATGAGAATCAGAATCAAGATCATATGGTAGAGTTACCTTTTGTTTCTCTTCATAATACCAAGACCTGTGTTCTTCAAACAGAACATCTCTACTTGTAGTGAATTGCTTGGTTGAAGGATTATAGAACCTATAACCCATCTGAGTTGAATCGTATCGAATAAACACTACCTTTGTTGCCCTTTCATCTAGCTTACCTCTTATTTGTGATGGTACATGAACATAAGCTAAACAACCAAACACCTTGCAATGTCCAAGACTAGGTTTTCTTCCATGCCATGCTTCATAAGGAGTCATACCTTGAAGTAATTTGGATGGTAGTCTATTGACAAGGTACACATCAGTTGAAATAGCCTCTGCCCATAGATAATGTGGCAACTTCTTCTCTTCAAGCATTGTTATCATTGATCCAACCAATGTCTTGTTTCTCCTTTCGGTGATTCCATTCAGTTGAGGAGAGTACCTGGTAGCCACTTCCCTTTTGATACCTTTATCCTACAAGAACTCATCAAACTCTTTGGAGAAGTATTCTCCCCCTCCATCAGATTTGAGCTTCTTGAGTGATCTACCTGTATGATTCTCCTCATGCACTAGATACTTCTTGAAGAAATCAAACACTTCATTCTTACTCTTGATAAAGTAAAGAATAGTCCATCTACTATGGTCGTCAATAAATGAGACATAATCCCTTGATCTTGCCAATGAAGGTTCTTGTCTTGGTCCCCATACATCTGTATGTACTAAGTCCAATAAGTTGTTGTGGATGTAGCCTTTGTGGTTGAATGGTTTTCTTTGTGCCTTCCCAATTTGACATGCATCACACCTATTGATCATGTGCTGCTTTGATATGTTCGGCAGTCCTAGAACACTTTGATCCCTGCATATATCCTTCAAGGTTCTTTCATTCGCATGAGCAAGTCTCTTATGCAAAACTTCAAGATCACTTATGGTTTGAGATCCAAAGGTGAATAGAGCTATGTTCTTGGTTTTTCCTACTTCAAAAGTAAAGAGCCTACCATGATTCTCACCGCTGGCTATCTTCTTGAAGCCTTGACATGGATCTTTCACAAAAGCTCCATGTTGGGTGAACCTAACTTCCAAGCCTTTTTCAACTATTTGACCTACACTTATTAGGTTTTTAGTGATAGTGGGTACATAGAGAACCCTACTCACAATGTTTGTCCTGCCATTGGGAGCTTTGACATTACCAATCTTCTCCACATTGTGCTTTGTGTCATCCTTAGTTTGCACTTTATGTTTATGCTTTGGACTTTCCAAATTAGATAGAAGAGCAATGTTGCCTGCAACATGATTCGAACATCCTGAATCTATGTAGAACAAATGTTCATCTTCTCTACCTTCTTTGTGGCTTAGATTCATGAGAAGCAATGAGTCTTCATGTGCTTGATCTTTTGAAGAATTGTTGTAGTCCCTTCTATTATAGCCTCTATTGTTATTGTGGAAGTTGTGTCCACCTCTGCCTCTATTGCTGCCATATCCACCTCTGAACTTTGGCTTTTTCTTGCTTTGGTCCTTTCTTCTTCCCTTTCCACTTGCTTTTGCTTATGAAGTTGGCTTGGGAAGTCTCTTCTTCATCTTCTTCCTTCTTCTTGCCTTTCTACTTCTTATCCTTCTTATCTGCATATAGAGCACTATTTGAATTACCATGATAGGAGTTACCTTCCTTTATGCTATTGTTGGCCTCTTGATTGAAGATTTATCCAAGAAAGATGTTGAAGTCTGGAGTTTGCACATCCATGATGAGATCATATGTTGTAGTGAAGGACTGCCATTGCTTATCACTTTGAATGCCATTGAGAATTTGCCTCATGATAGCCTCTTCTTCAATCAACTCTCCAATGGATGCTAACTGATATGCAACCTCCTTGACCTTGGTAACAGACTCTATGATAGTTTGTTTAGGTGTCTTCTTCATTTGGTTGAACTAATTCCAAAGATGATTCTTTCTTGCTTTGGTACTAGCAGAAAAGAAAGTCTCAAGGGCATCCCAAGTCTCTTGAGATGTCTTGCATCCTCTAATATGTGGTAATACAAAGTCAGAGATAGATTTTAATATGTACGACCTTGCTTGAGCATCACTTGCACACCAAAATGTGAGCTTATCTGTCTTCTCTTGTGTAGGTCCTCCTTTGGATCTTGGAATAGGCATAGCTTCATCACTTGCTACAATTCCATAAAGATTTCTACCTTGCAAATAGGCCTCCATTTTGATTTGCCAAGCCACATAGTTGTGTTGACCAAGCTTCTCGATCATTGAGGGAAAGCTGTCACCCATCTTGATCTAGCTCTAATACCACTGAAAGAACTTGGAGAAGCTTGTAAGAGGTAGAAAAGTGCATTTCGAAGCGACGAAGTTAGGTCTAGCCAACCGGCACAAGACCAGCCCTTGAGCTTATGGAGACTCAACTAGACCTTATAGGCATGCGATAAGTGCAAAGAAATGCACTATGTACTTTGGTGCATCAAGGAGAAGGAGTCGATACAAAATAGATAGGTTCGTGTGTCGACTAGCTCAAAAAACTTACTATCTACGAAATAGACAATGAACTTCAAATGCCAATAGCAACCAACCTGACTACAATTAGAAAAAATCCTTTTATGGGAGTGATACACATAGGGTTGAGTGTATATGATGCACAAAATTATAAGGAATAAGCAAAATATGCTATAGGAATGAATCAGACACTCAATGATGGTACCTCCTATTTTTCAGGAATACACAGAGATTGACCTCGAGACAGAAATACTACGATTTCTCCCAATCTACTGAACCAAATGTTATGAAAATTTATAGGCATAAACTAGACACTAAGCCATCTTGCACTCAATTTGGAGCTATGTAGAGAGAGCAACAACCTCTGCAAGATTACTATTGGCAAAGAAGATGATGAAAAAATTGAAGGAGCAAGACAATGACGGTCACAAGTGTTATTGCTTCCATGTATGGTACAAGTGATTTCAAGTCTTTATATAGACTCTAGAAGTGTTCAGCAAGTTCTACGAGTGGATTTTGAATTCAAATGAAGGTGGTAATGGTTGTTGGAGGGAATCAAATCACTTTCCTACAATCTAGGAAAAGTGAAGATCTAGTTTGATCTACTTTTAGCTGATTGATTGCTTGATTGAATGCAACTCAACCACCACAAATTCGTGGGATTTGGGCTCTATCTTTCTACTTTTACATGTGTAAAGCTCAAAGCTTTTACAATGGTAAAAGATCCATCAAAAAGCTTTTTTTTTCTGAAATACAATAAGTAAGCATAAGAAAAAGAACTCTCCAACGAATATTCTTTTGACACGATAGCTTTTGATGTAGATCAAATCCACCTCAAGTATAGTGTAAGCTTGATGTTCCAACACAACACTTGCATGACCTTCCCATCAAAAGGTGAGGCATTCTGTACAACAGATCT
Organism: Ceratopteris richardii; assembly: GCA_020310875.1. NCBI lineage: Eukaryota > Viridiplantae > Streptophyta > Polypodiopsida > Polypodiales > Pteridaceae > Ceratopteris > Ceratopteris richardii. Next base: position 4,941,063 of record CM035443.1, read on the forward strand.
AGACAAGCATGTAGGAAAAGTCGAGGGTGGGCTTGAGGGGTTTATGGTGCCCGCTAAGGCTAGTCCCCATCTGTCTAGAGAGGGTAGTTGTTGGTTGGAGGATTTGACCAAAGATCTTCTAGTCTCCCTTCATGCCCATTATGTAGGGGTCGAGGTCACTTTCCTCTAAGTGGAAATGGTTAGGGATTTCAAGTGGTATTACTCGTTGTTGGCATGCTATCCCTAGCTGAAGGGAGCATTTTCTAAGATTTAAGTCCATTGAGTGATCATATAACCAATCTTGGCCAAGAATCAATGGTTCTATTAGGTCCTCATCATGAAAAATAGGAGTTTCTACATCTTCTATGAGGATAGGATGGTCCACCTCGCCCATGCAAGGGGTTTCCATGCCTCCTAGCCCTGCAAGGTATGCCTCTATAGGATGCATTTCTAGTCCCATGTCTTGACAGTGAGACCACCTAATCGCACTAGTTGCAACACTTGAATCAATTAGCACCTTAATCTCCTTGAGAGTATTGCCTTGCCTTAGCATAACCGTAATGAATGGTCTCCTATCCACTATGCTAGGATAAGCAGTTGACTTTGTTTGACACATTGTCATATGTTAATGCCATTGGATAACCTAGCTTGTAAATACTAAAAATGTATACCAAAACTTCTTACCAAAAAGGTAGACAAAACCATTTTAGCTTTTCATATTAAGGGATACAGTCAAAGCATGTAGTAGAGAGAGTAGGCCGGTATGCTATTGGCATAAGGCCGTGAAGCCAGAGTTTGGTGGTGACCAGTCTGTCCTCTAATGTGTAGGATAGAGGCTCCATTTTTAGTCAACTACTATATTATTTTGTATCATCATTATTCTATTGTCCTATAAAGTTGAATCTTTGTCTAATAATCTCATCGTATAGTGATATGTTATCTATTGATGGTATTAGTTGTGTATAATGTAAGCATTTAGGAGTTTGCTGTGCTGAATCATACCGAACTCTATATTGAAACTCTATATGATAGATTGCCACACTAATTTTGTCAAGCAAAGTGGGAAAAATACAAGGATCCTAATCATAGGATTCTGCCATCCCAAGAACCCTGATAACCTAGCCTATCCACTTTAGTCTTATCGTAGAGAGTCAGATCAGGAGCATAGGTTAACACTGGTGTTGTCAGTGGGAAATGGAATTTAGTTTTTGAGAGAAGCTTAGAATACACTTTCTGAGTGGAGATTATTTCCTACATGATGATAATGCACTCCTGAGATATTTACCTAAAGTAAAAAGTGATAAACAACCCTTGTGAGTGAATAGTGCAGTGGGAATGCCACCGTGGAGTAGTACTGATTGTGTTACGACTAAAGGAAAGGGTTTAGCAAGCAGTAGTGGTTTGAAATCACAACATTTTTGATGGAGAGTGTTAATTTCCAAAAGAACAAGTTATCCTTGATGTTAGAGCACCTCTATATCAAGAACAACTCAAAACTCAACCAATTTTGTAAGACCAATGCCAAATGATCAAACTTTGAACTAACTATGAAGAAACTAATTATTCAGAAAAGTCTATTGCACTTAATTCACTCATTGACTAATCAATGTGTAATGTTTTCTATGAAACTTTGTACAAGGTGTGTCCTAAAGTTTGTGCAGCTTCTCCAAGTTAAATCTCTCCAAAAGATTCAGTACATCTTGAGATTTCCTTCAAACCATGTACCTATGTGTGAAACTGTTCTTTCGTGTAGTCAACTTTGACACTTGCAACTTCTAATGCATGATTCTCCCAAACTAGATGTCATTTCTTCAAATGATTTTAGCCAAAAATAGCTTACCTTTCAACTTAAAGAATGAGTGCTTATTTGCTCAAAACTTTACACCTTGGAGGAGATGTGATCGAAACATTGACCACCAAGATTGCACCTGTTTTTGTCTTCACTTTCCACATTTACACATGTAAATGTTCCTACTTACAATTCTCTCAGCCTGATTATAATTAAGCTCTCAAAACTTGTACAGGGGTGTTGCTCTAGCACAATGGTGAGAACCACGTTAAGAAGCTCCACCTCCTTAATGTCAATCCGCGGAAGAGATAGGAGTGATATGAAGATCGTGAATGTGAGATGAAGTGAGAGTGAAGGTGAGAAGCATAGAAATGCACACACACATACACACACACTACGAAGAGACAAGCAAGACACAATGGAAGGTGAGGAATCAACTCTATTACTCAAGAACACTATTACAAGTTCAAAATAGCTCTAAGCTCTTCTCTACTCCAACAAGCTAACCCCAAAAATGAGCTCTCTAGCTCTTTTTATAGTTTCTAGACTAGTTTTGACCGGTTTCACATCTAGTGACCGGCATAGTTAAAAATTAGGTCCTAGATGCTATTTGGAAGGGTAAACGGTATCTAAAAATAACAAAAATTGGTACGCGCATTCTACCTAAGCTCCTCAAGCTCGGGGACTCCTCGGCTTGCACAAAATGGAGCTATGGATTACAAAATGGGGTTTTCTATGTTACATATGTTACAATCGTGATAAAAATCACTGTTGGAGGTTTTTGGAAAGTATTTGAAAACATAATTATTTGAAAAACGATTCGACTGGCTCCCTGCTCTGTCGTTACATGCTTCCGTGTCGTCTGTGCCTCTGGCTGCTTCCAACACCCCCCTCCCTCTCGCTTCTGTCGTCCCTGACAGAACCTTGCTGTGAGGTCTGCCGGATATAGTTCTGTAGGAGGTCTTGAGCGAGGGTGTGCTCGGAGATACGAATGCCTCGGGCCAGGTCTGCCTCGAGTTTCTCCCAGTCGATAGGTTGCGGTTCTTCGGGTGGCGGGAGCTGATAGTGTGTGGAATAGACCATTCGTTCACAGGCAAATAATTGTAATAAATGTGTAGGCCTGCTTATGAATACCTCTGAATGGTATTCCAAGAAGCCGGTTGTGAACATCTCTTCGAATGTCTGCTTGTAGCACGCCGGTAGGTACTTTATTCTGCAGTGCTAGGCATAACAAACCCGTAGCGATGGCGTTGTACTCATATCATATACCAGATCGAAATTGCCATGCTCAAAGCCCGGGGTGTTGACATGTGGTGCCGCAAATCAGCCGCCTCGAATTGAGTTGCATGCGACGGTTTCCTACCTGTCTCTTTCTCAATGGCTAACTGGTATTCGGCCATTAACATGAAATACGGTTTATACTGTAGCTCGTGCCCAGATATGTATCGTCGCGGGGCCAAATGAGCAAAGAATGGAGACTGTAATATTCTTTCTTCTATCATCGCCATGGCATGTAATTGTGCCTCTACTCTAGCTGAGTGCGTTGTTCCAAGTTCCTCAATAGTCTTCATCCACGTGGGGGTCGGAAGTTCGTACGTCATCTGACCTTCGGCCGTGACGCGTCCGCCTGGGATGGGTTGTGGCTTGTACGCTTCTTCGAACGTTTCCTCCACCGGGATGGTGACCGTTTCTTCCTCAGCTGGAAGCTCAGGTGGGGAATCTGGCCTTGGTGGCGCTTCATATACTGCAATCCTTGATTCAAGGGTCGATACCTGGGCCCGTAATGAGTTGAGTTCCTCTAGGAGGTCAGGAGAGGGGTCCACAGGTGCTGGTATGTCTTGGTGTGCCGGTTCTCATAACTGGAGTAATTTGTGATCTTCTTTGAGTTTCTGTAACTCCTCGTTCATGCGGTCGTATTCATCTAGCAATCTTACATGATCGTCTAGCAGCATTCTCATCGAGTCTGAAGGAATGGCTTTGAACCTGCTAGGACTGAGTGGTTGGTCTGGGTGGTCGAGCGCTGCTTCTAAGTTTTCTCGGTTCTGATCCTGTAAGCGTTGGTTTTCCTCCTTGGCGGTTGCTAGGTGTCTTCGTAGTAAGCCCATGTTTCGTGTTAGCGTTGCATTGCGGACTGTCTCGGCTCTTAATAAATTATCCAGGTCAGCAGTGGCTTCCTTGTTCTTTTCTTCGCTTTCTAGTTCCAATTTGTGATAAGCCTCACGTAATTCCTGGTAGCGGGTGTTCAGAGAGGCATTCTCAATGGACAATAAATTAAGCTGCGACTGTAAGTCATTGGTTGTCCTTTGCAGCTGCTGCTAATTATCACCAAGAGATGTGAACTCATCTCTGACTTGCGTCATACACATGAACATCTGTCGGAATGCATTATCTACAGTGGGTGATAGTATTAACGGGGTGCTAAATGAAGATGCAGTTGGTGTAGATGCAACGGGAACGGGGAATGGGGATGGGAAGGTGGATGATGTAGTGATTGTTGAAAATTGGGGTGTGCCTAAAAATGTTTGTGCCGTGAGTGAAGGTAGTGATGGTGCAGTGGGTGGTGAGATGTCCATGTCGGTGGATGTATCTAGTGCGGTGACCGTGAATATGGGTGTGATCGTGGGTGTGCGTGCTGGTGTAAATACGGGATTTACAAATGTTGAGGGGTAATTTACAGGGGGGCTGGCTGGAGCAGCTTGGTGGAAAGGGGAAAGAGGTGTTACCGTGGGTCGGGGAGGTGAGACGGGGGAGAAGGTTATGGCGGGGGGGATGGGAAAAGGGGTCTTGGAGTTGTGGGGAAAGATGGAAAAGATTGATGAAGGAGTGGGTTGGATAGAAAGGTGGGTGTGGGAAGGGGTAGATTAGGGCTAATGGGCGTGGGAATTGTGGGGTGAGTGGTCGTGAAGACGGTTTCTGCAACACCACCGGCGAATGAAGATGTGGGTCTGGGGAAAGGAGGGTGAAGAGGGGAGGCTGGATGGATGGGTGGTGAGAGAGGAGCGGTTGGGGTGGTCGGTACTTCAGTGACTACTGAGGTAGGTACAGTTGTAGCGCGGGGTGGGGAATCTACAATGATGGTTTCTACGGCCAATGAACATTCGGGGACGAGGCGTGCCTCCCTGGCTTGTTCTGAAGATTGTGCTCCAGTTGGTACACGAATGTATTCGCCGGGCTTTGAAAGTAGTCGTACTCTGCGGGGGTCAAACTGTGGTAGTGGCTTTCTTTGCAAGTACCTGAGTGCTTCGTTGGAGCCTACTGATTTGACTAACTCTTTGAATCCTTTGATGTATGCGTCTTCGAATCCACCTGTGACAAGTTCTTGTTCTATTATTGTTTGACTCTCTTCCTCTGTCAGCTTTTTGCGTGCCCAAACTTTTTCCATAGTTCTATACAACTTCTTGATAGCTAGTGTGTAAGCTGCTGCCTCGTAAGTTTCATCTTCATGGGTACTTGTATCGCCATGTGTGTCTGTTTGTTGGCCTTGGCCATCTGTCTGTTCATGCTCTTGGGATTCATGTGTTCCCTGGCTAGCTTCGTCGTCACCTTCGTCGTCATCGGTCGCTGTCCTTTCGTCATCAGAGCTGGACACGACCTGTCCTTGTGGCTGATCCCTGGGTGTGGTAGGGTAGCTAGGCCTTTCAAATCAGCTAATGGTCCTGCTAGGCCTTGGAACCAGTGAGAGTTACGGTGTATCTTCTCTGTGTATCCCATAGGTGGGTTATCGATTGGCATGGGTCCCGGAAATCCTTGGAACTCTGGCGGTGGAGCGGTCGGGTGGGATTCTACGCGTAAAACATTGAGGGGCACCGCAGCCACGCTGGGGCCTGCTTCCGATGGTCCTGCTTTGGTTTGCATGATGACTGATGAGCTAATGGAAAAGATCTGCTACAAAAGATTAACACATTAGTATGGAAATTAATTATGATCCCATTAGGGTGAGACTGCAATCCCTTTCCATGACCGATGTGTAACCCGTGTAGCCAAGTGTCGTGAAGTGATTGATGCAATGATTATTTGCAAAACTAATGCAGGTCTCTAGACACCTACATGGTTCAGATTATGCATACATTTCTTGATGAGCTTTTATTATGCAAAATGTGGGGTTATGGTGTGTGAATTTATACAAGGTTTGGTTGAGGGTGAATTATTACAAGGGTGGAGTCTAAACGGGGTGGGAGAATTGTTAGATAAGGGGGTACAAGAAGACGTTTGGATACGTTTCGGTATCCATTTCCTAAGAGTCTTGGAGTGGGTGGTGGGTTTCTGCTGAGGGACAAAAAGCGGTATCGGGTTTGGTGGTATTGAGGGATGAAAAGATTTTGGAGGGGTATATATTACATGGCTAGAGGGTTGGGCTATAATACATTGTTTGGGTACCCAAATCTGCATGGGTGTGGGTCTATGGATAAGATATTTCTTGGCGATCCAAATCTGTCGAGTACTGATACGTGTAGAAGAAGATCGAGGGGACTTTGGATGCGAACTCTGCTTCTATTGCAACTTTATCCTGTTCTCGTCTGCAGTGTTGCCAATAGCCTGTGGTTGCTGTCCTTTTCGCACCCATATTTGTTTCTTGCCACTTGTTCTGTGATGTTGATACTGCTGCTTTCCTTGCCTTGTTTGGTGGTGTTGTCGGTCTGGGTTCCTCTGTTGTGGTTGACTCCTTCGTGGCTGGGTTTGAGAGGTCCATTGGATGCTCTGCTTTGGAAAAGAAGGGAGATCCAACACTTGCGTGACCTGCCCATTAGGAAGTGATTCGTTATTTATCTTTAATCTAAGCCAGTCCGAAGCAAGTTTGGAAGGATGAGCACCGCAGGGTGTTGTGCTCATTTGGCCGCTGATGCAACCCACCTGACCGCTGATTGTGTTCAATTGCCCTAGCGGTTGGGTAGCTGCCCCTTCTAGTTTGCAGGAAGCCCCAAGGAAGATCTCCTGTCGTTCTTCTGATTGACAATTGTCCCTAGCCAAGCCCGAGTGGGTTGGAGTAGACGTAACGTGACTGGTCTGACCCAAGATCTTCCGGTCTTCCGTCACATGTGTTTCATAGGGTCTAGGGTTACAAACCTCAATCGGAATGCCATTAGGGAAGTCAAGCGGTATCACTCGCTTCTGTTCTAAGGTTCCAATCTGTAAGGAGCCTTGTCTAAGATTTAGGTCCACTGAGTGATCGTATAGCCAATCTTGGCCAAGGATTAGGGGTTCTATCAGGTCGTCATCATGGCACACTAGTAGCTTCGCTGTGATGGTCACATCCTTAATGAGGATAGGAAGGTCCACCTCACCCATGCAAGGGGTTTCCATGCCTCCTAGGCCTATGAGGTATGCCTCAATTGGCCGCATTTCTATTCCTGAATCCTTATAGTGGGACCATCTAATCGCACTAGTCGCAACACCTGAGTCAATTAAAGCCCTGAGCTCTTGGCAAGGGTTGTCGTGCTCTAGCCTGACTGTAATGAATGGTCTCCTGTCCACTATACTAGGATGAGTGTTTGACTTTACTTGACACATGGCCATGGGATATCTGGGTGTAGTGTCCAGATGGTTATAATGTTCTCTCCCTAGTCCTTGTCTTCTTAACTTCATGCATTTAATGCGTTCTATTGCTTCTGCCTGAGCTTCAACTCGTATTCTATTTTCTTCCTCCTTACGCTTCTTTGCCAATGTGAGTCGTCTAAGCATATCCTCAGTAAGAGGTTCCTGATATAGCTTGACTCTACAACCACTAATATAATTAGGCATTATATCTCCTTCTAAAGTGGCTAATTGTACTGCTCCACTTGTTGAGAGTCTGTTAATGATCATAGGTCCATAACCTCGCTTTTCTAACTTACGTGCGTGTTGCTTTAGCGTATATACTAGAACTAAATCTCCTTCTTTTAGGCCTTTATCTTTCACATGTGCATCAAAATATGCTTTCTGTCGTTTCTTTGCTGCATATATTCCTGCTGCTGCCTTGAGCCTGGTTTCTCCTAATCGTTCCAAGTCCATTATTCTTGCTGATAATTCATGGCCGGTCCACTGATGTTCTTGTGCAACCTTAAGGGTCGGTATCAAGAAGTCCAATGGAAGCACTGCATTCTGACCAAAAACCATCTGAAAGGGAGTTGCATTGAGTACGGTCTTGTAGGCCACTCAATATGCCCAAACAGCGTGGTGTAACTGTTTGTCCCAATCTGAACGTTTGTTGTTCACGAGTTTCGTCAGCACGTTACAAAGGATCTTATTAGTGCTTTCAGCCTGACCATTGGCCTGAGGATGATATGGTGCGGATTTCTTGTGAATCACCATAAAATCCTGTAACAAATATTCAATGGATTGGTTCAGAAAGTGAGTGCCTCGATCGCTCACTAACTCTATAGGTAGTCCATATCTTGTAAAGACATTCTCAAATAAGAATTTTGCAGTTGTGTGTGCATCATTCTTTTTTGTGGCTTTTGCCTCTACCCATTTCGTAAGATAATCTGTGGCAACAATAATGTATTCCGCATGTGTACCTTTTGCAGGGGGGTTAATGGGTCCTACAAAGTCTATACCCCACTTAGAAAACGCACGTCCTCCCATCATGGGTTTCAATGGCATTTCGTCTCTGCGAGTAGGAAACTGAGTTCTTTGGCACACATCACATCTCTTTACATAGGTATGAGCATCCATGTGAAGAGTGGGCCACCATAATCCTACAAAGAGGATGGCTTTGATTATCCTATCGGGTCCAAAATGACCTCCTGCAACACCTTGGTGTGCACTCTCTAGTATGCTCAGATAATCGCTTTCATGAACACATTGTCTTAGATATCCATCTCGTCCTCTTTTGTATAGATTATCGCCAATAAGTGAATAGTCTTGAGCTTCCTGCTCTAGACTGCGTTGTCGTGCTAAAGTCATTCCTTGAGGGAATGTCTTCGTCCTCAAGTATGTCACCAATTGTTCACTCCAGTCTGGTGTGAGAGACACGTGATACAATGTAGCATGCTCTACTGGTGGTCTTTCACAACAAACATTGCATTCTTTACACAACTTGTAGACATCTGCTTCCATCGAAGGCCAGTATACTCCTAATCTATGCAGAGTCTGTAATGTTCGATGTTTTGAATGATGTTGCTTTAATGCACCTACATGTGCTAATTGCAACCAATTTGCATGTTCTGATTCATCTACACAACAAGCAAGAATCTTTTGATTATCCTGTTTATATATGCTTCCTGCCATTATTTGGTATCTCTGAGACTTGGTAATCTCTCCCTCTTTGATCTTTATCCTAGGATTCTTAGGTCCGTATGTGAGAATAGGGACTATAGGCTTAGCCCATTCTGGTGCTATCTCAAGATTAAACAAATATGCATCTGGTAGATCATCCGCTATTCCTTGAGGAGCTTCTCCTGAGGTTAATCTTGAAAGGTGGTCAGCTCTAAGATGTGCCTTTCCTGACTACTACTTCAAAATCATACTCCATGAGTAATAGAAACCAACGTATTAGTCGTCCTGTGTTACATGGCTTGTTGACTAGGTACAATAGGGCTTGATGATCTGTAAAGAACTTGAATTTGTTGGCCAACAAGTAGTGCCTAAACTTCTTTACTGCGTAGATCATCCCTAATCCTTCTCGTTCCGTAGTGGTGTAATTTCTTTCTGCTGCGTTCAATTGTCTGCTCGCGTAAGCTATGGGGAGATCTATGTTACCTTCATTCGTGGGTTGTGCTAACACACATCCTATGGCATAATTGGATGCATCCACATGTACATGGAATGGCTTACTCCAATCTGGGGTAGTCAATATAGGTGCTGAGCACAAGCATCGTTTAAGTTCATTGAATGAATTTTCACATTCATCTGTCCATTCAAAATTGGTTAAAAGAGAGTACAAAGGCTTGGCTATGATTGCATACATGTGTATGAATCTCCTATAATAACCGCAATGGCCCATAAATGCCTGTACCTCTTTGATGTTCGTCGGCCTAGGTAGATCTGCAATTACTTTCACCTTTTCTTCATCCGTAGAGATTACATTTTTTGACACAATGTGTCCTAGAATTTTGCCTTGTCTGACCATGAAAACACATTTTTCTGGGTTCAAACAAACCTGATATTCTCGACATTTGTCAAATATTTGCCTTAACTCTGGGATATGTGTCTGTCTTACATTTGAATGAGCACATAAGTCATCGACATAAACTTCCAAACTCTTGCGTAAGAATTCCTTAAAAACATGACACATGAGTGGCTGGAAAGTGGCGGGTGCATTTGTTAAGCCAAATGGCATCACACGAAATGCAAATATGCCCCATTCAGAGGCAAATGCCGTCTTGTGTTGATCTTCTGGAGCAATGGCTACTTGATTATAGCCTGAAAATCCATCAAGGAAGCTGTAAACTTCCTTGCCCGCAACTCTTTCCAATAGATGTTCTGTGATAGGAAGAGGATAACTATCTCTAATCGTTGCGGCATTAACTTTTTTAAGGTTAATACACACACACAATTTTCCATTCTTCTTGGGCACAACCACAATGGGGGATACCCATTCGGTATGCTCAATTTCGTAAATGAATCCTGCTTCTATCAAGCGATCTATCTCCTCTTTAATCTTCGCAGCGTAGTTATCATTGTACGTGTAAGGTTTCTGTTTTGTCGGTTTTGCATCTAGAGTCATAGGGATCCTATGAGAACATATATCTGGATCTACTCCTTTCAAATCTTTATAACTCCAAGCAAAAACATCTCTATATTCACGCAATAGGGCAACTAGCTCTTCTTCTTCTTCCTTTGTCAAATCATGCCCTATGTATGTACCTTTTTCTTCTTCTCCTTCGATAGCAACTATTATTTCCTTGGTTTTCTCTCGGTTATCATATACTTGTCCGTCATTCGCCTTTCTATTCGGCATTCGTACCATGATTCTTCTATCTTCGATTTCATATTTCTTGAAATTCTCGGGTACTTCAAACAAAGATTCTTCTTTTTCTGACATGGTTTCTTTCTTCTTTCTTTTATTGCCTTCACTCTTGCTAGTCACTTCCGTGGCTAACCTCACCTCATTCGTAATTTCCTCGTGTCTCTGAGTGTGAGTCTCTACTTCGTAGAAATATTCTTCCTCTGATGCAAAGGGTGGGTCCATGATAATTGATTCTAAATCAAAATCGCTTGCATCCTCAAATGCATCAGTGTTAGGTTCACACTCTTCTAAAATTGCATCGCACATGATTGGCTCTATCGTGAAAACTGAAATGTCATAGCCATCCTCGTCACAGTGGGGTGTCCATTGTTCTTCATTGATGGCTACATCCATGGTTGCTAGGATTTCTGCCCAACCATGGGGTTCAAACTCTTCATCAGGGAAGACTACAGGAGCGTAGGCTGGATCTTGAAGGGTTCGTGGATGTTGTTCTGCACCTAAGGTCCTGGCTTCTAACCTTTCTTCCTCTTGTTTGGCTACTTTACACATCCATATCCTCATGCAACCAAGAAGGATCTGATTCTAATGAGTGCACGGATTCCGTCTCTACTGGTGTCTTATGGATGGTATTCCATTGTATTGGGGGTACATCTCTATGTGAATAGTCTTTAAGATTGACTTTGGTAGTCACTCCTAAATGTTGCAAGTACAACGAATTAGTTCCCCAATCTTGTACAATTTGCAACTGACGCATGAATGGTCGTCCCAATATCATCTCATAAGCATGGTTTTTTGCAAAGTCACAAATGGCGAAAGTATGCTCAAATTCTACACCACAAGTGGTGAGAGATATGCCTTCTAGTAAGCCTAATGGTTTTTCTATGTGTCCTTCAGCCATTTGTAGCTTCATCCTGGTAGGTCTGAGTGCTGGCTTACCCCAACGTTTCCATAAAGCGGTGGTAGCTATGGCTACTCCGGCTCCTGAATCTAGGATGGCTTTCGTGGTGTAGCCCTGATGGGTTATCGGAAGATAAGTGTTACCTTCCTCTCCTTCGCTTACATCTCCAATCTTTTCTACGGGCATCTCTGGTACCTCAGTTTGTGATCCTATTTGTGAGGAAGTAGTAGCAAGCTCCGGGAATTGATTTGCTACATGTTTCCACAATTCTGGTTTTACCTTCAATAACTCCTCTAGAGTAAGGTTACATTGTACTTTGGTATTCTTGATCACTTCCGTGTTTCTAGGGATTACTGATTCTTCATTCCTCACTATTATCGTGGGTGCTCTCATACTAATAGACTTTGCTTCCCAAGGTCCTGTGAACTGAGGTAATTCTTGTAAAGTATTAGATTCAAATCCTGTGTGTTCACTCAGTTGTTCTTCCTCTACATCATCGTAAATGGAGGGAATGTCTTGAGGAAATTGCTCTTGCAAGTCATCTATTTCTTGAATAGGAGGATGGGTTCCTTGTTCCTTTCTCCATTTCTCTTCTTGGATCTCTCTCAAAAATTCATGTGAATATTTGTGTATGGAAGACAAAATGTCTTGACTTTCTGAGTTGGGTACTTGAGACAGGGATGGCGCATTCCTTTCCTGTGTCTCTAGGACAATAGGGTTCCTAGGCTGATCCTTTTTTCTCTTTGCTTTCAATCAAGTATTCTAGCCTCTCCATTAGTCCTTGAAAATGTAATTCCGGTTTTGCCATGTTATTCCAATTAAGATATCTAGAGGCTTCGAACAAAGCTTGTGCTAGTTCTACCATCTTCATGCAAAGTTTAGTTCTCTCAATTTCTAGATCAGCTCGAGGGTAGTTTTTGCTCATTTCAGCTACCTGAGGTCCCTCTTTTAATCTAGCCTGATATGCACGAAACATCATGTCTAGATTTTTTGGTATGGGTTCCGCTAAAACTGATCCTGATTTCTGAGCTGGATTCTCTTGATTCAAGTCCTGCGAAGTCAATTCTAGGATTTTGGCTCTAGATTCCTTCAAACTTCCTTCCAACTCAGTTATCTTTTTACTCCATTTTCTCTTAATTCTTTCTCTAGAATCTTTCCAAGATTTTGGCTTTTTACTGCTAGACTCTGCAACTTCACTGGTTCCGGCTACTTTCTCTTGATTAAGCCGTTGGTTCTGTAAGAGCATCTGGGCTCTTGTGATAGCTTGGATAGGCACGCATGTAGGGTTGGATCCATCTGCGTTATTTACAATACCTATCACGTTGATCGGTGTCACATTCAAAGCATTAACAGGGTTCTTAGGACAATCTTTGATTATATGATCTTTGCCACAATCGGCGCAAAAGCCTTGTATGTTATAGTACTGTGATTGTCCTGCTATCGGGGGATGTGGACAATCCTTTATGAAATGATCTCCTTGGCACCTAAAGCATGGTCCTCTAGGGCCCTATGGTCTCTGTTGTCTTAATTGGGGTCGTGGATTTGGGTTTGTGTACATCACATTAGCATAGTCTGGCTCCCAACTAGGTTCCACTGGTGGACTATCATAATGATATGTTTCTACGTGTTCTGGTGACTCTGTGTAATATGCGGGTGGACTATCTACATGAGTGGAGTCAAAACTGTTCGAATTCGGGTCACCTCTCTGTGATCAAAGGTGAAGAAGGCACTAAGGCCCTACTTAGGTTTTCTTCTGCAGCAGCGTATTTGACTGAGATGACATTCGCTGGTGGGGGTGGCTGCTGGGCTAAGACAGGTTGAGGTCTCTGTTGAGCCTGGTATGGGTAGTTCTGAGGAGGCCTATAGTAATAAGGCTGAGCATTGTATTGGCCTTGATACCTACCTGGCTGTGGGTATGCTTGCGGATAGTTCTGTCTCACGGTTTGTTTGTTGTATGGGCAATCCTGAGCCGTATGATTCGTGTATCTTCTTTCAATTGTACAGTATTGGCCACTAGGGTTGGCTTGTGGTTGTGGTGCATTGGGGCACACATTTGCCGTATGGTCACCACCATAGGTGTAACAGCGCTTGTTCATTAGTACCCTAGGTTTACTAGAAACTCCTAATTTTTGGGCCACTTTTTCTGCTAGGTCTTCTATCGAGTTAGACAATTTTGTGGATGCTAGAGATGAACAGTCTGAGTCCTTATAGACCTTGGAGAGTTCCAACTCATCTCCTAAGTTGTCCTCAATGTCTATACAAATTCTTACACATTGCTCTAGCGTTCTGGGTTCTTTTAGGTACACGTAGGAGCGTAGTTTAGAGCTCAACAAGCCATCTAGAAATAATGACACTTGCTTAGCTTGTGAGGGTAGCTTTTGCATTGGACATCGTTCAACATATTGTCTAAACCTACGTCCTGCCAGTCTAACTGTTTCCTGAGGGGTCTGTTTAAAGCTATGAATCAACGAAGACGTGTCATGTCTAATCCCACTTTTAGAGAATTCAGTGATGAATGACTTGATGGAGAGTGTTAATCTCCAAAAGAACAAGTTGACCTTGAATTTAGATCACCTCTATATCAAGATCAACTTTAGACTCCACCTAATTTAGAGAATCTTCACCAAATTATCAGGAAATTGATTATTCTGAAAAATTCAGTTTCTTCAGAAAAGTCTGCTGCAGATTAGTCACTCATTGACTAATCAATCCTGTAAAGTTTTTGATAAAACTTTGCACAACACTTTGCCTTAAGGTTGCGCAACTTTGCCAAGTTAAATCTCTCAAAAAGATTAAGTACACACTGAGAAATGTGTGAAACACTTTACCTATGTCTGAAAGTGCTTCTCTGCAATGGCGACTTTGACACCTGCAACTTCTTAGCACTGATTCTCCCAACTCTGAACCCGTTTAATCAAGATCTTCTAGCCATAGATAGCTTACCTTCCAACTTAGATTTTGAGCCCTCACTTGTGTAAAACTTTACACTGTGGACTGAGCACTGACCATTTCTTTGAAGATGAAATGTGCGCCAGATTTTTCGACTCTCAGAACATCTTCACATATGAATGTTCCTAAACAAAATTCTCACAGCCTGATTGAAATTAATCTCTCAAATTCTAGCCATAGATAGATTAGCTATGGACTTAGATACGTGCAAAAGGATTCTTCAAAAGATTAAGCACAGAAGGAGAATGGGAGAGAAGATCGACGCGCAGAATTCTACAACATTTTCTTCTTTATTACTTTTCATACATATGGTTGATGATACATACAATGTTCATCACCTATTCACCTATTCTTCTCTATCTGATCTATATCACTCTCTCTTCTTATGAATACGTATCTGTAGATATATATACGAGTCTAACTCGTCATCTTTTTCAAAATACATTGAACTATTTACAAGAGTAATATACAAAAGAAACATTTCTGATTCTATTTTCTTCCTCTGAAAATACTCTTCATTCTTCCACATATCTTCTCACTTTGATCTTCATATAATCACTATTGATGATTGCTCTGCTCCAACAGCTCCCCCTCAATCTTCAATTGTGATTATCTGCATCTTCTTTATTCCTGCCATATCTTTAAACCTCTGCAACTTAGGTCCATCCAAACTTTTAGTCATCATATCTGCAAGTTGATCTTTTGTAGGGGTGTGTATGACTTCAATTTCCTTCTCAATGACCTTCTCTCTCAGAAAATGATACTGTATTTCAATATGCTTAGTTCTAGCATGAAATACAGGATTAGCTGCCAAGTATAATGAACTCATATTGTCTCCACAAATAATAGGAGTACTCTGAATCACATCAAAAACTTTCAAAAGTGTCTTTAGCCATATTACCTCTTTTGCAGCTTCCACCATACCTTTATATTCTGCTTCTGTAGATGACAAAGCAACTGTATGTTGCTTCTTGGAACACCATGAAATCAATTTGTCTCCTACATAGCACAAGTATCCATGTGTTGATCTTCTATCATCCACATTACCTGCCCAATCTGCATCACTATATATCTTGATTCTTGTATCTGAAGTAAACCCATAGTACAACCCTTCTTTGAGTGTACCCTTGATGTACCTAAGTACTCTTTGTCCTGCAATCCAATGTTCCTTTCTAGGACAATGCATGAATTGTGAAAGCACACCAACTGCATATGACAAGTCAGTCCTTGTCAATGTAGCATAAATCAAGCTACCAACCAAACTTTGATAGAGTTTCATATCTCTGAACTCTTCTCCTCCAAACCTAGACAATTTATGGTTCACTTCCAAAGGTGTAGGTGCAACCCTGCAATCTTCCATTTTAAATTTGGTTAGCAAATTTTTAAGATACCTTTCTTGGGTCACATATACTCCATGTTGAGTATAAGAAATCTCCATTCCCAAGAAGAATGATAGATTCCCCAAATCACTGATTTTGAACTCTTTCTCCATCTGCTTCTTGATCATTTGTATCTCCTTATCATCTGTTCTTGTAAGTATTATGTCATCAACATAAATACACACATAAATGAACCCATCTTCACTTGCTTTGACTAGCAAGCTACTATCTGCCTTTGATGCTTGAAATCCAAGATCATTCAAGAATTTTACAAGCCTATAATTCCAAGCCCTTGGGGCTTGCTTCAACCCATACAAAGCTCTCTTGAGCTTACATACATAATTTGGACTCACTTGATCTTTGAACCCATCTGGTTGCTCCATGTAGACTTCATCTGAAATGTAACCATTCAAGAAAGCATTTTTAACATCTAATTGAGACAACTTCCAACCTTTACAAGCAGCAATTGCAATGAGTGTCCTGATGGTTGTCATCTTTGCCACAGGACTATAAGTCTCATCATAGTCCACTCCATATGTCTGTGCATACCCTTTCACAACAAGTCTAGCTTTGTACCTAGACACACTTCCATCTGCAAATCTCTTTGTTTTGTAAACCCACTTACATCCAATAATCTTCTGACTATTAGGTTTAGGAACCAAATCCCATGTTTGATTCTCTATCAATGCATCATACTCCTCTTGCATAGCATCTTCCCAATTCTTCTTCCCTTTGGCTTCTTCATATGTAGAAGGGTCTTCATCTGCTTTTACCAAATAAGCATAATCTTTAGTAGTTAAGAATGAAGTGTCATAGCTATACCTTGTAGGTTGCCATTTGTGCCTTGATGATCTCCTAACTTCTGCACTTCTTGAGGTCTCTGGTTCATCACATTCTGGATCAAACCTTGGCCTCTCTTCAACTTCAATCTGCACTTCACTACTCTCACTTTCATCAAGTAATTGAATCTTTGCTTTACCTTTCCTTTGTTCCACTACTTCTTCATCATCTGCATGTACATTATATTTACCTGCATACCAAGTACCTTGCTCATCAAATGTAACATCCTTGGATACAATAAATTGCTTTGTGGATGGACTCCACAACCTGTATCCCATTTGCTTATCATCAACACCAATGAATACATACTTCTCTGCCTTAGGCTCCAACTTATGCCTCAATTGAGATGGCACATATGCATATGCCAAGCATCCAAATATTCTGCAATGATCCAAGGTAGGTTTCTTACCCCACCAAGCTTCATATGGTGTCATACCCTGCAAAGCTTTACAAGGCAATCTATTAACCAAATATGTAGCTGTATTAACAGCCTCAGCCCACAAATAATTTGGGCAATTCTTCTCTTTCATCATGGACCTTGCAAACTCAACAAGAGTCCTATTTCTTCTTTCTGCTACCCCATTTTGTTGAGGAGAGTACCTGCAAGTAACTTCTCTCTTTATACCTGCATTCCACAAATAATCATTGAACTCATTTGAAAAATACTCTCCCCCTCCATCTGACCTTAGTCTCTTCAATTTTTGACCTGTAATCCTTTCTGCATATGCATGATAGTGTTTAAATGTATTAAACACTTCTGACTTTTCCTTAATCACATAAATTGTAATCCACCTGGTAGCATCATCAACATATATGACATAATATCTTGAACCATTTATACTAAAGTCCTTTGAAGGACCCCACACATCTGTATGCACCAATTCAAGTCTTTCTGAATACATAAATCCATGCTTGGAATAGGATTGCTTATGAGCCTTACCTAATTGACATGCCTCACATCTGTATGTCATGTGTTGACCTGCAATGTTAGGCATTCCAAGCACTGAATCATTGTTAATCATTTCTTTGATACCTCTTTCATTAAAATGTCCAAGTCTTTTGTGCCAAAGATCCAATTCTGACACCTTCTGCTCTCCATATGTGAACATAGCATGTCCAACATTTCCTTGTACCTTCAATGTGAAAAGCCTTCCTTCTTTCTTTCCTGCAATAACTTGTTTATACCCTTGACTAGGGTCTTCCACATAAACTCCATCATTGGTAAACCTTAGCTCATAACCTTTTTCCACAATTTGACCTACACTGATCAAATTCTTTGGAATTGTGGGAACATAAAGTACCTTACTCAGAAGAGTGCTCCCATCCTTAGCCTTGACTGAACCAATTGACTTTACCTTATGCTTTGTATTATCACCTGTCTGAACTGTATGATTAATTGCATTATGATCTAGGTCAGTCATTAAAGCAATATTTCCACTTAAATGATTACTACATCCTGAATCAATATAGAACACTCTCATGTCCTCATGTGAGGTTTCACATGTATTCATAATGAGAGTTGAATCCTCCTTTTGATCTGATGCATAGTTGTAGTAGGTGTTATTATAGGATTGATTTTGGAAGTTTCTTCCACCACCTCTTCCAAAAGAATTCCTACCACCTCTACCTCTGAAATTTCCTCTCTGAAATCTACCACCTCTTGCTCTTTGATTAAAGTTCTGATAATTACCATTGTTTTGATTATTATGCCAACAATCATGAGATAGATGATTGGTCTTACCACATATCCAACAAGCTCTTGCATTATCTTTGTTGTTTCTGCCTCTTCCTCTACTTCTGCCATTTCCTCTTCCTCTTATGAAGTTTGCTTGGTTTGATGTACCTTCTTCTTCCCCTGATTGTTGCTTCCCTTTGTTGGCTTTCTTCTTGTCTTTAGAATACATTGCATGACCTGCACTCTTATCAACATCTCCTTTGATATCATTCTCAAAAGTTAGCATATGACCTAACAATTGATTCAAATCAGGAGTAAAGTGATCTAATGAAAGTTCTGTAGATAAAATGAAAGGCTTCCACTTCTCATCTCCTCTTAGCCCTGTAAGTATTTGTCTTACCAATTTGTCTTCTTCAATATCTTCATCAACTGCACCTAAAGAATCTGCAATGTCCTTCATCTTTGTCACATAATCAGAGATTGATTGTGAGGCCTTCTTCTTGAAGGTAGTAAATTCTGCCCATAGTGAAGCCTTCCTTGATTTGGTTGTATTTTGGAAATGCTCTTCCAAAGCATTCCAAATGTCACAAGCACTCTCAAGTCCTCTAATGTGAGGAAGCAAATAGTCATTGACTGCCATGTAGATGATGCTTTTTGCTTGAGCATCCTTCTTCATCCAATTCTTCAAATCTGCAAGCTCCTCCCTAGTTGGAACACTAGAATCTCTGAATTCTGGCTTTTCTTCATCTCCTGTGATGTATCCTATCAGATCTTTGCTCATAAGGTGAGCTTCCATCCTCATAGACCATGCAGGATAGTTCTCTCTATCCAACTTTTCAATTTGGAGACTATCTCCCATCTTTACTTCACCTGTAGCTTCAAATCTTTAACCTTTACAGATAATAAATGTACCTTTACTTCAAATGTTGCTCCTTCTGATCCTTTTGATGCTCTTTGTATGTCTTCCTTCAATCTTTCTTCAACCTTTACCCTTCTGCACCTTCAAAATGTAAAGATTTGTACTTCTGCAATAGTCGGAGTCTTCTTCTTCTCAATTTTGACACAACCTGCTCTGATACCACTGATGGAGAGTGTTAATCTCCAAAAGAACAAGTTGACCTTGAATTTAGATCACCTCTATATCAAGATCAACTTTAGACTCCACCTAATTTAGAGAATCTTCACCAAATTATCAGGAAATTGATTATTCTGAAAAATTCAGTTTCTTCAGAAAAGTCTGCTGCAGATTAGTCACTCATTGACTAATCAATCCTGTAAAGTTTTTGATAAAACTTTGCACAACACTTTGCCTTAAGGTTGTGCAACTTTGCCAAGTTAAATCTCTCAAAAAGATTAAGTACACACTGAGAAATGTGTGAAACACTTTACCTATGTCTGAAAGTGCTTCTCTGCAATGGCGACTTTGACACCTGCAACTTCTTAGCACTGATTCTCCCAACTCTGAACCCGTTTAATCAAGATCTTCTAGCCATAGATAGCTTACCTTCCAACTTAGATTTTGAGCCCTCACTTGTGTAAAACTTTACACTGTGGACTGAGCACTGACCATTTCTTTGAAGATGAAATGTGCGCCAGATTTTTTGACTCTCAGAACATCTTCACATATGAATGTTCCTAAACAAAATTCTCACAGCCTGATTGAAATTAATCTCTCAAATTCTAGCCATAGATAGATTAGCTATGGACTTAGATACGTGCAAAAGGATTCTTCAAAAGATTAAGCACAGAAGGAGAATGGGAGAGAAGATCGACGCGCAGAATTCTACAACATTTTCTTCTTTATTACTTTTCATACATATGGTTGATGATACATACAATGTTCATCACCTATTCACCTATTCTTCTCTATCTGATCTATATCACTCTCTCTTCTTATGAATACGTATCTGTAGATATATATACGAGTCTAACTCGTCATCTTTTTCAAAATACATTGAACTATTTACAAGAGTAATATACAAAAGAAACATTTCTGATTCTATTTTCTTCCTCTGAAAATACTCTTCATTCTTCCACATATCTTCTCACTTTGATCTTCATATAATCACTATTGATGATTGCTCTGCTCCAACATGACTCTAAAAAGTGATGGATGTCTCTAAATTGCCTTTGTTGCAAAGGTTGGAACCAGGTTAAAGCTGTATTCTTTAACGTTAGTCCAAATGCGTTGTATTGCGTGAACATGTCTTCGACTTGTTCTGCTCTTAGCACTTGCTTGAATTCTACGACGTGGTCATAGGGATCTCCTGTCCCATCAAAGTAATTTTTCATGGATTTCACTAATTGAGTGGGTCTCAGTATTCTTGCGTGTTCGCGTGGTCTAGGTAGAGGAAAATCATCTCTACCACCTAGTACTCCATGATCTCTTTGTCTATCTGCTCTATTAGTGTCTGTGGTTGTTCTATCTCTCCCTACGGGATGAGTGAAGCTTACTTCCGGTCTCTCTTTATTTCCCTCTCTTTGATTTCCATGGGCTGAGGATGTTCTTGCCCCTTGTTGACTTGTATTCATGTTCGTCCTAGATGGAGGGAATACCAATTCACCTCTTCATGTGTATGTGTTTTTAGCGCGGTCAAGCACCACAAAGACTCTTTCTGAAGTCTCATCCAGGTATACAACCTTTCCAGGTGTATCCGGGTCCTTGAACTCGTATATAGTGATGATACCTACCTCACTAAGTATTTCAGTCTTGTATCTCCAAAAGGCTTCATCAGTTTCTTTATTTACAAACAACTCTATGCTTCTGTTATCCTGAGGGATCCATTCTGGGATTAGTACTCGTGTCAGTACAGATTTCCCTCTAGGTGTTCTAGGCTCTTCTAATGGTTCTTTTCCTTGAGAATTTGTTTCCGTCTCTGGTTGAATCACGCCAAACTCGTTGGTATTGTTTGGCTGCGTACTTAAGATGTACATCGTTCCTTCCTTGTCTATGTACGCGTCTCTCTCGAATTTCACCACTGGATGTTCCAATCCAATGGGTTGATCGGGGTTGTGCATTTGCACCACTTGCCTTCGCAAACCATCCTCATAGATGCGAGCACCTAATCGGTTGGTTTGGAGAAACTCTAGTTGTGTTCTATAGGGTCCTTCTGGTTTTTCTAAATAGGCTACATTCGACCCTTCTTCTGGTCTTTCTGTGCTAAATGCCATTTCTGATTCACTCGTGTCTGAGTTCTCGTAGGGATAACTAGTGTTCAATTGTTGAGCCCACGATCGTGCAGTAGTTCTTACACTTGCCTCTGATGATCTAAGGCTTCGTCGGTCTGACTTACCTATATGTTTGCCCGATCTAAGGTTCATTAATTTTGTTCCTTGCACACTCAGTACACGCTCAGATCGTCAATGATTCTTTGTTATTACTGTCTTGATTCTTTTTAGATTTCTTTAGATTCTTGTCTTAATGTATGCGTCAGGAATTCGACTTTCCGTTATAATTTTGAGTTCTCGTTCCGTCAGACTTAGGTTCTTTCCTTTAGGTTTTCGTCACACACCTTTACTTTAGTCTTGGACTTGATAATTTTAATTCTCTTCAACTTGAGGCGTTCCTATCGTCGTAATCCACAACACTACCGTTTAGCCTAAGCTAAGAATTGACTGAGGGGGTTGAGTAATCTTCCAACCTCGAGTCAGCTTTTCTGGTTGCTCTGATGCCCAAGAAGCCACGCTTCCCAAGCTTTATGCCCTTCACTACCTTGCCTTGGTTGCCTTCGATTGCCCTTGCTAGACCTGGACAAATCCAATATTAGACCAATTCACAGTTGGATGATCAAGTACTTAAGTATATACACCTTTTAAGTCCCTTCCCTTTTGCCCAACTTTTTAATGCTTGCCCCCTGGCTTTCAAGTCCCAAACTAGGTCAACCTCAAAATAGCTTATCTAAAAAGGGTACTCGTCAAGAGCTTTCTAATGAGCTATTAAGCTCAAAAAACGGACTTCGGATGAAAAAGTTATGACCGTTCAGGCCCTGGGGGGTAAAAACTGACAAACAGGTTTTTCTCCAAATATGAGCTAAGGGGTCTCCTATGAGTCTAATCACCCAAAAATTTCCCAAAAATAGCCCCAAAATTGGCCAAAAAATGAAACCCTAAAATTTGCGATGGGGGTGCACAATCGCGATGGTGTGAGACAATCGCGATGGTCTGGGACCATCGCGATGGCGTGAGGGTGAACCGTCCGGATGGCGTGAAATTGCACAATCGCGATGGCGTGAATTTGCACAATCGCGATGGCGTGAATTTGCACAATCGCGATGGTCTGAAAGTGCATCGTCGCGATGGCGTGAAAGTGCACCGTCGTGATGGCGTGAACCTGGACAATCGCGATGGTGTGAACTTGGACAATCGCGATGGCGTGAAAGTGCACCGTCGCGATGGCGTCAGTCAACGGTCAATGTGCACAATCGCGATGGTCTAAAATGAACCGTCGCGATGGTCTGGGCGCGATGGCGTGAGCCAATCGCGATGGTCTGAGCGCGATGGCGTGAGCCAATCGCGATGGTCTGAATTTTTGAAGTGTCGCGATGGTGTGAGGGTGTCGTCGCGATGGTCTGAAGTGCACCATCGCGATGGTCTAGATTGCCACGTGGCACCGTCGGTGCGATGGCGTGAGCCAATCGCGATGGCGTGACACAATCGCGATGGTCAGAGACCGTCGCGATGGTCCGGCCAAGCCGTCGCGATGGCGTGAGCCAATCGCGATGGTGTGACACAATCGCGATGGTCAGAGACCGTCGCGATGGTCCACCAAAATGCAAATTTTGTGAATGCAGCTATGGATTCCTGTAGGCGCAGGTGTGCTCTTCACGCTGGTGTGGTCGCCTTCTCCAAATTCCGAACTTTGCAGACCATCGCGATGGTTTGACACAGTCGGAAATTTCTGACAGAAAGTGAAGTTTTTACCTTTTCCAAGCTTTCCTGATGCACTGGGGCTTTGTACCTGCAAGAAAACTCAAGAAAACAAAAGTACACACAAGCACAAAAGCTCTCTCTCACTCTCTCGCATGCACAAATGAGGGGAAATGAGGAGAATGGGTGGATATGGTGAATTTTCTGATTTTTTTGGAGATGAAGATGATGATGCGGTGATGAAGATGGAGTGTGGGGGAGGTGAAAAACACTAAAAACTAAGTAAAAACAACAACAAAAACTGAAATTTTTACCTTCCAACGCCACTTCTTGCTATACTCTTACCATCACACATTCGTCCTAGACTCGATCCCCGGCAACGGCGCCAAATTTGGTGTTGCTCTAGCACAATGGTGAGAACCACGTTAAGAAGCTCCACCTCCTTAATGTCAATCCGCGGAAGAGATAGGAGTGATATGAAGATCGTGAATGTGAGATGAAGTGAGAGTGAAGGTGAGAAGCATAGAAATGCACACACACATACACACACACTACGAAGAGACAAGCAAGACACAATGGAAGGTGAGGAATCAACTCTATTACTCAAGAACACTATTACAAGTTCAAAATAGCTCTAAGCTCTTCTCTACTCCAACAAGCTAACCCCAAAAATGAGCTCTCTAGCTCTTTTTATAGTTTCTAGATTAGTTTTGACCGGTTTCACATCTAGTGACCGGCATAGTTAAAAATTAGGTCCTAGATGCTATTTGGAAGGGTAAACGGTATCTAAAAATAACGAAAATTGGTACGCGCATTCTACCTAAGCTCCTCAAGCTCGGGGACTCCTCGGCTTGCACAAAATGGAGCTATGGATTACAAAATGGGGTTTTCTATGTTACATATGTTACAATAGTGATAAAAATCACTGTTGGAGGTTTTTGGAAAGTATTTGAAAACATAATTATTTGAAAAACGATTCGACTGGCTCCCTGCTCTGTCGTTACATGCTTCCGTGTCGTCTGTGCCTCTGGCTGCTTCCAACAAGGGGTCAGTCAACTATAGAATTAGACTTGTACAAAATTATTTATCAAGAAGATAAACACAGAAGGAGCACTGAGTAAAAGATCGAGGTGCAACTTTCTTCTATTCAAAGAAATCTTACATCTCATTCCTAGCATGGTATAATGTGGTAAGTGTATCCCAAGCATCCTTAGCTATTCTGCAAGAGCGAATATGATGAATAATGGCACGTTTGACAGACAAAGCTATCAATGCATGTGGGTGATCATCTCTCCCATCCCAAAGAATTATGTTCTTCTCACTTTCTAAATTCTCTAATGACTTCTAAACTTGTCTCTCATCATCCCTCATATTGGTACATCTATATCAAGTATATATAGATGTTTACATCTCGACTTATCAAAGATACAAAGTTTTTATGAACTAATTACAAGATTAGTATACATGTATATACAAGTCTTCATCTTCTGATCATGCATTGAACTTCAAGCCTCATATGTTGATCTTTGCTTCATTCTTTGACTTCAAATCTTTGTCCTAATCACCAATTGTTGATTGTCTTGCACCAATAGCTCCCCCTCAATAATCATTGTGATTTTCTCCATCTTCTTTATACCTGCCATGTCTTTGAACCTCTATAACTTAGGTCCATCCAAGCTTTTGGTTAACATATCTGCAATCTGATCTTTTGTAGAAGTATGTATGGCTTCAACCTCTTTATCAATCACCTTCTCTCTCAAGAAATGATATTGAATCTCAATATGTTTAGTCCTGACATGAAATATAGGGTTATCAGCTAGATACAATGAACTCATATTATCTCCATGAATAGTGGGTGTACTCTGAATCATGTCAAACTCTTCATGAGAGTATTCAACCATATAACCTCCTTTGTAGCTTCAACCATACCTTTATACTCTGCTTGTGTGGATGATAAAGCAACTGTATGTTGCTTCTTGGAACACCAAGAGATTAGCTTATCTCCCACATAACATAGATACCCATAGGTTGATCTCCTATCATCATGATTAAATCTGTACCACTATATATCTTGATCTTTGTATCGGATGTGAATCCATAATACAAACCTTCTTTGAATGTACCCTTAATGTATCTTAGCACCTTTTCTCCTGCAATCTAATGTTCTTTCCTAGGACAATGCAAGAATTGAGACAATACTCCAACTGCATATGACAAACCAGGCCTAGTTAATGTAGCATAGATTAGACTACCAACCAGACTTTGATATAGCTTCATGTCCTTGAATTCTTCTCCTCTGATATCTGCTCAATTTATGATTCACTTCCATTGGAGTAGGGGCTACCTTGCAATATTCCATTTTAAACTTGATTAGCAAGTTCTTCAAATACCTTTCTTGAGTCACATATACTCCATGTTGAGTATATGAAATCTCCATGCCCAAGAAATATGACAAGTATCCAAAGTCACTAATCTTGAACTCTTTCTCCATTTGCTTCTTAAGACTTTGTATGCCCTTTTCATCTGTACCTGTAAGGATTATGTCATCAACATATATGCACATGTAAATGAATCCATCATCACTTTCTTTAACAAGCAAGCTACTATCTGCCTTAGACACTTGGAAACCAAGTTCTTTCAAGAACTTCACAAGTCTATAATTCCATGCCCTTGGAGCCTGCTTCAAATAAAAAGCTCTCTTGAGCTTACACACATAGTCTGGATAACTTTTAATCTTGAAACCTTCTAGTCGCTCCATGAAAACATCATCTAAAATGTAACCATTTAGAAAAGCATTCTTCACATCTAATTGACATAGCTAGAGTCCTTATAGTTGCCATCTTTTCCATAGGACTATAAGTCTCATCATAATTTACACCATATGTCTGAGCATACCCTTTTACAAAAATTCTAGCTTTATACCTAGAGACTCTTCCATCCACATACCTTTTTGTCTTGTAGACCCATTTGCATCCAATGATTTTTTGATTATTTGGTTTAGGAACCAAATCCCATGTCTCATTCTCAATCAATGCATCATATTCATCCTGCATAGATTTCTCCCAATTTTCCTTACGTTTTGGCTCATCATATGTAGAAGGATCTTCTTCTACTTTCACCATATAAGCATAATCTTTAGTGGTCAAAAATGAAGTATCATAACTGTATCTTATGGGTTTCTTTCTGTTCCTTGTTGACCTTCTAGCTTCTCCACTCTTTGAAGTCTCTGGTTCTTCATATTTTGGATCAAACCTTGACATTTCTTCAACTTTGTCTATTACTTCATTGTTCTCTTCTTCATCAAATATTTGAACCTTTGATTTACATTTCTTCTGGTTCAATGTTTCTTCATCACTTGCATAAATGTCAATTGTACATGCATACCAAGTACCTTGCTCATCTGATGTAACATCCTTTGACACAAGGAATTACTTTGTGGATGGACTCCACAACCTATAACCCATTTGCTTATCATCATAACCAATGAATACATACTTTTTAGCTTTAGGTTCCAATTTATGTCTTAACTAAGATGAAACATATGCATAAGCCAAACATCCAAATACTTTGCAATGATCTAAGGTAGGTCTCTTACCCCACCATGCTTCATATGGTGTCACACCATGCAAAGCTTTACATGGTAGCCTATTAAACAAGTATGTGGCTGTATTTACAGTCTCAACCCACAAATAATTATGATAATTTTTCTCTTCCATCATTGACCTTGCAAACTCAACAAGAGTTCTATTCCTCCTTTCTGCTACACCATTTTGTTGAGGAGAGTACCTGCAAGTAACTTCATTTTTATACCTTCATTCCATAAGTAATCACTAAACTCATTAGAGAAATACTCTCCCCCTCCATCTGACCTTAGCCTCTTCAATTTTTTCCTTGTGACCCTTTCTGCATACACATGATAATGTTTAAATGTATTGAACACTTTTGATTTATCTTTGATCACATATATGGTGATCCTTGTGGTAGCATCATCAACATAAATCACATAATATCTTGAACCATCTGCTAAAATCCTTTGATGGTCCCCACACATCTGTATGTACCAACTCAAGCTTCTCTGAATACATGAAACCATGCTTACTATATGATTGCTTGTGAGCCTTACCTAATTGACATGCTTCACATCTGTATGTCATGCATTGACCTATAACATTAGGTAATCCAAGCACTAAACCATTTTTAATCATATCTTTAATACCTCTTTCATTGAAACGTCCAAGACTTTTATGCCAAAGATCTAACTCAGAGATCTTATATCCTCCATAGGTGAACAAGGCATGACCAACATTGCCTTGAATCTTTAATGTGAATAGCCTTCCTTCTTTCTTTCCTGAAACAATTTGTTTATACCCATTGCTAGGGTCTTGCACAAAAACTCCATCATTAGTGAACCTTACTTCATAACCTTTCTCTACAATTTGGCCTACACTTATTAAATTGTTTGGAATTGTAGGAACATACAAAACCTTACTAAGAAGAGTGCTTCCATCCTTGGCCTTTATTGATCCAATCGACTTCACATTGTGCTTTGTGTTATCACCTGTTTGAACTACATGATTACTTACCTTATTCTCCAAATCAGTCATCAAAGATATGTTGCCACTCACGTGATTGCTACACCCTGAGTCTATGTAGAAGACTCTTTGATCTTCACTTTGTATTTCACAAGTTGCATTCATAATTAAGGTTCAATCCTCCTTCTGATCTGAAGCATAGTTGTAGTAGGTATTATTGTAAGATTGACTTTGAAAGCCTCTACTTGCATTTATTCCAAAGAAACCTCTACTACCTCTACCTCTGAAATTACCTCTCTGATTTCTATTACCTCTTCCTCTTGAATTAAAATTTTGATTATAACCTCCACCATTTTGATTATTATGCCAACATTCATGAGCTAAATGATTAGGTTTACCTCAAATCCAGCAAGCTTTAACACCATCTTTATTGATTCTACCTCTTCCTCTTCCTTTGCCACCTCCTATTTCTCTTAAGAAGTTAGCTTGACTAGTAGTGCCTTCATCTTCATTTAATTGTTGCTTGCCTTTGTTAATCTTCTTCTTGTCTTTTGAATACATTTCTTGAACTCCATGTTTATCATCACCTTTGACATCCTGCTCAAAGGTTAGCATATGTCCTAGCAACTGATTCAAATAAGGAGTGAAATGATCTAATGACAATTTAGTGGATAGAATGAATGTCATCCGCTTACATCTCCTCTCAAACCTATTAGAACTTGTCTTACTAATTTGTCTTCTTCAATATCTTCATCAACTGATCCAAATGCATCTGCAATATCCTTCATCCTTGCTACATAATCAGAAATAGATTGAGAAGCCTTCTTCTTGAATGTGGTGAATTCTACCCATAAAGATGCCTTCCTTGACTTTGTAGTATTTTGGAAATGCTCCTCCAAAGCATTCCATATGTCACTTACACTTTCAATTCCTCTAATGTGAGGTAGAAAGTAATCATTGACTCCCATGTAGATAATGCTCCTTGCTTGAGCATCCTTCTTCATCGATGTCTTCAAATATGATAGCTCTTCCCTAGTTGGAACACTAGGATCTCTAAATTATGGTTTCTCTTCTTCACTTGTG
Organism: Ceratopteris richardii; assembly: GCA_020310875.1. Classification (NCBI taxonomy): domain Eukaryota; kingdom Viridiplantae; phylum Streptophyta; class Polypodiopsida; order Polypodiales; family Pteridaceae; genus Ceratopteris; species Ceratopteris richardii. Next base: position 4,969,940 of record CM035443.1, read on the forward strand.
ATGTAAAATCTGTGAAGTTTTCTATGACTTTGTATAAGGTGTCTCCTAAAGCTTGTGCACCTTCTCCAAGTTAAATCTCTCCAAAAGATTCAGTAGATCGTGAGATTTACTTCAAACAATGTACCTATGTTTGAAACTGTTCTTATGTGTAGTCGACTTTGACACCTGCAACTTCTAATGCATGGGTTTGCCAAACTAGACACCATTTATTAAAATGCTTGTAGTTACAAGTAGCTTACCTTTCAACTTAAAGAATGAGTGCTTATTTTCTCAAAACTTTACACTATGGAGGGAGATCTGATCAAAACATTGACCATCAGGATTGCACTTGTTTCTATCTTCACTTGCACATTTACACATGTAAATGTTCCTACTTACAATTCTCTCAGCTTGATTATAATTAAGCTCTAAAAACTTGTACAGAGGTCAATCAACTATAGAATTAGACTTGCACAAAATTATTCATCAAGAAGATAAACACAGGAGCACTGAGTAAAAGATCAAGGTGCAACTCTCTTCTATTCAAATAAATCTTACATCTAAATGATACTTCATGTTCTTCTCACTTTCTAAATTCTCTAATGACTTCTAAACTTGTCTTTCATCATCCCTTATACTCATAGTACACTATATCAAGTATATATAGATATTTACATCTTGACTCATCAAAGATACAAAGCCTTTATGAACCAATTACAAGATTAGTATACATGTATATACAAGTCTTCATCTTCTGATCATACATTGAACTTCAAGCCTCATATGTTGATCTTTGCTTCATTCTTTGACTTCAAATCTTTGTCCTAATCACCAATTGTTGATTGTCTTGCACCAACAATTTTCTTGTTTTTGATCTGTAGAATATATCAAAATCTAGTCTGGTATCTTTCGTGTGTTGGTTCGGTGTCCAATGTCAATACCAAACTCGGTGGCAGTCCGATACCAGCCAAAACAACCAAAGAAGTTATTGTGGATATTAACAAGCTTATTGAACCTATTTTGAAGGCAATAGGTCATAGTTCAAGGTGGAGTACTCGTATTGAACACCATAGTGAAGTAGAATTTCCAAAGTTCTAGAGTGACAGAAAGGCTTTTCTATCCGAAGAGTGAAACCCAACCCAAAAATTAAACCTCCGAATTCTAGAGAACCTGTTTCCTTTGAACCTTAGAGAAATTATAGAAAGACACTCTACAACCTGCAACCTACAACCTGCATCCAACTTTTTGCAAATATAACCTTTGTGAACAATTAAATGTGCACTACGTCTGCACCTTGACACCCGAACTTTGAATGCTTTGACTTTGCCCATGTTGACTTTGACCTTGAACATGTTGACTTTGTCCATTTGGACTTGACCCTTTGACTTTGATTGTGGTTAACTTTGATCAATATGACTTTTATGGGCTCAGCAACAATATTAAATAACCCAAAAGATCTAGAATACAAGGCAATTGTGTTCTATTCTACATTGGTCAATGAAGTAGCAAGATGGCTCATCAAATTTGATCTAAATCATTTTTGATGGTATGAGGATTTTAAGAATGCATTTTTGCAATGCTTCCAGTTAAAAAATAACACTATTGAGATATTTGATTTTTTGCAAACCAATAGGCAAAAGGTGAACCAAAGTGTGCAGGACTATGCCATCCTTTTTTGCACACATCTATGGTAGTTACCCCAAGCAAATGCAAATTTACCCAATGATGTCATCACACACTAGTTCATCAATGACCTCAATCCACAATTGCGACAGGTCATGATTATTCATTGTATCAGTGGCATGACCTTAGATGCTATCACTGCAATTACATTATAGTTAGACCATTAAGTAGGTGGTTTTACCGAGGACCTCAAATGATTGAAATCTAGCAAAATAGAAGTGATGATCCATTGAAACAGTATTCTGCACTAAATGCAAAAATTCATTCATGTGGCAGCTTATTATGCACTAAATCAAATTCACTATGCCATTTGCTACACAGGAAGTCATTCCACAAAGTCATGCCCATACAATGCCAAAACCCGAAACCAATTTTCCATCAATGCAGTACTTCAAGAACAAGGTGAACCAGCTGTAAGCTACGTACCTCACCTGTGAAACACATCATACCTCAATTATACCAATTATCGAGCACCACAAATAGGGAATTGCAATCAATCTCGATGGAATCAGGGCCAAGCTAGCAGTAGTATCACAATACCTCCACCATTCACTTTTGTGGAGAAGTTAGACACATTATTCAACATTGCAAGGATGCTCGAGAGTATAACAAATGTTAAAAGGATAGGAAAAACCCTATGGTTAATATGGTTTATATTACAACAATGAACACCTAAACAATAGCCATCCTGGTACAATCCAACAAAACACACCATCCAACTGCAAAAGTATTCGAACCAAGAATTAAGGAGCAACAACGTACATTTGCAAAAGCATCAAAGTGGGCTCAGGAAGAACGTCCAATTTTTCTAGACCCTATACCAATTACCAAGCAACAGGTTGAGTAGCCAATGGAGCCTATACCAGAACATGTAACATTGCAGCCAATAGCCTCACCGGACACCACACAAAAATTTACCAACCCCAGTATGGTGTGGGATATTTTGGCGAAGGCACCAATCACTATCCCATTAGGATAGTTATTGAAATTGGTCCTTGGTATTCATCAACAATTTCAGCAACAAGACAACCCAAGTCCAATCTGAGCACCAACTACGACCACTATCCTTCCAAAATCTGATTCTATGGTAGACCATGCAGTGCAATTAATTACAATATGGTTTAAAAATCATAAAATATGCAAGGAATCATTGATGGTGGTTCCGGTGTCCACATTTCCACTATGGAAATATGTAAAAAGTTAGGTTGGAACCACATAGAACTAATTAATTTCTCCATATGAATAACTGACCAATCCAGGGTCCACCTAGTGGGTTTAGTGTGCGATATTCCTATTACACTGTAGGGAGCATTGTTAAATATGACCTTTGTAGTTATGGATCTTCTTGAATCCAGTTTGGATTATAACGTTTTGTGTGGTCAACCTTGGCTCAAGTAGGACAAAGTCCTCCAAGACTAGTCATCCCATGATCTCATTTTTAAATGCAATCATCATAAATATGTTGTCCCATTGGATGACATTAAACCATGCAAAATTCATGCACGTCCCTATGTAGCTGAGCCTGTCCACATGGTGGATGGCTTGCCTGATGATGAAGAAGAAGCTTTTCTAGCTGCTAAACATGACCTACTTTCCCTAGGGGCTGTAGATTTACAACAAGTGCTTGATCAATGGTCTCAAACAACCTATAAAATACAACTTACCCTGGTATTGCATTAAGACACTATCTATAGAAATATCAGAAGCATCCACAAAAACATGAAATGGGAGCTCCCAATTAGGTGCTTGTAGGATCAGAGCCTACGTAAGAAGCATTTTTAAGTGCTCAAAACTAATCTGACACCCTACAGTCCATTAGAACTAGTAGGGACCCATGGTGTTCAATTGGATGACGGGTATGGTTAGATGGGCCAGCCATTGAAGATGACAGTCGTGCTAGCAAATTTTTCCTAAAAATCACATCACCTCTTTAGGAGTTTTTGGTGGTGGAGCATTCAAGATAACATGTACTTTGTCAGGTCAACCTATATACCTTTTTTGGAAATGATATGTCGTAGGAGTTTGCTGCAAAGATAGATTTATGGGGATTCAAACAAAGATGGTACTCTCGAAATTTGAGAAAACAACAACAGAGGTGTTCTAAGTAAGATTACTATCATTAGGTAGGGAAAAATCATCAAGGTAGACTCTCATAAAACTGGTCAGATACAGAGAAAAGATTTCTTACATGCATCGTTGGAAAGTAGTGGGTGCATTTTTCAAATCAAACCACATCACCATGCATGCATAAACCCCCCAATTAGCGATAAATGCAGTCTTGGGTATGTTAGCCTCGGTCATCCTATCTTAATTGTAGCCAATGTATCCATCTAGGAATGAATACATTTCTCATTTTGCTACATCATCTAACATGTTGTCTAAGAATGGTAACGAAAAGTCAAGAATAGTTGTTGGATTCAATTTCCTATATTCTACACATATACAAAGATGTTTATTCTTTTTGGGTAAAATAATAATTGGTGAAATCCATTCAACATGTTCTACTGGGACAATGAATCCAACACAAAGTAATCTATCTATCTCTCCCTTTACTTTTTGAGCATAATTGGGATTCATCCTATAAGGATCACTTGTTTTTGTCAGATTGAAGTTTCAGAGCCATCTCGATCTCTGTTTCAAGCCCGCAAGGTGGGGCTCATAGAAAAACCAGGTCAGTTTCAAAACCTGTAACTTGCTTCGTGTTTGGAAGCACTCATGTATTCCAGATCCAGAATTTCAAGTGATTCCGTGTACTCTTAGAATCATTCTTCTCTGTGTTAGAAATCAAGTGTTCTAATCTCTCTAGTAGTCCTTGAAAGTGTAGCTCTAATTTCACTAGGTTGCTCCAATTGACATATTGAGATACCTCAAACATGGTATGGGCCAATTCTACCATTTTCATGCAAAGCTTAGTTTTCTCAGTTTTTAGGCCTGATCTGGGATGGTTCTTACTTAATTCTCCCACTTGGGGTCCTTCTTTTAGTCTTGTTTGGTATGCTTTGAACATCATATCTATATTCTTAGGTATAGGTTTGGCTAGAAAATATCTTGATCTTGTCGTCTAGTTTACCTAATTTGACTCTTGGGAGGTTAATTCTAAGATTTTGGATCTCATATCCTTTAAGATTCCTTCTAAATCATTTATTTTCTTACTCCATTTTCTCTTAAGTTTTTCACATGAATCTGCCAAGATCTGGTTTTCCTTTTGTTTGACTCCCCAACTTCACTACTCTCAACTATCTTATCAAGGTTTGATTATTGATTTTGTAGTAATGCTTGGGCTCTAGTCACTGCTTGGATATGTACACAGGTTGGTGTGGATCCATTTGAAGTGGGCACAATGCCTATCACATTAATGGGGGTTACCTTAGAGGTATTGGCTAGATTTTTAGGGTAGCCATGCATGACATGTTCTTTACCACAGTGGGAACCAAAACCTTGAAAGTTATAATATTGTGGTTGTCTTGCTGATGGAGGATGTGTACATTCCCTTATATAATGATCTCCTTCGCACCTAAAGCATGGTCCTTTAGGGCCTTGTGGTCTTGTCTCTCTCAACTGGGGTCGTGGGTTGGGATTGGCATACATGATGTTAGTATAGTCGGGCTTCCAACTTGGTTCTATTGGTGGAATCTCATATTGGCATGCTTCCAATTGTTCAGGTGACTCAGTATAGTATGCAAGGGGGTTATTTACATGGGTGGAATCAAAACTATTGGAGTTAGGATCATTTTCCCTAATCAATGGGGATAAGGGTACTAATGCTCTAGTGAGATTCTCTTCTAGAGCAACATATTTGACAGAGATTACATTGGCTAGGGATGGTGGTTGCTGACCTAGGACTAGTTGAGGTCTGGGTTGAGCCTGGTATGGTACTTGGTAGTTCTGTTAGGGCATATAATAACGAGATTGAGTGTCGTATTGGCTAGGGTATCTACTGGGTTGTTGATATGCCTATGGGTAGTTATGTCTAACCACTTACTTGTTGTACGGAAATCTTGTGCATTGTGTGTAGCTCAGTGATGAGTAGCACCTCCTTTAATGTCAATCGGGGAAGACGTGAGGATGGTATGAAGACCTCGAGCAAGTGAAGGCACAAGTGCGTGAGTGAGAAGCACACTAACATGCACACACATACACACACACGCGCACACACGGCAAGACAAAGAGTGAGAAGCAATGGAGTTCTTAGATTACTTTCAAAAAGCTCATACAAGTTCAATTCAATTAGAAGCTAACCTCAAAAAATGAGCCTTCTAGCTCTTTTTATAGTTTTTGACTAGGTTTTGGCCGTGTCCAGACCTAGTGTCCGGCCTAGTTAAAAATTAGGTTCTCTACCCTATTCGGAGGTTCAAATGAAGTCTAAAAAATGTGAAAACTGATACGTAGATACTTCTAAAGCTCCTCAAGCTCAAGGACTCCTTGGCTTGCACAAAATGGAGCTACAAAAATAAGAAAGTATTTACAATGATTGTTAGTGATGAAAATCACTATTTTTGTAGGGACTCTACTATCATGTTGACATACATTTCCTGGAGCTCCCTACTTGCTCCTTCTCCTTGCATGTCCACCTCTTTGATATGCATTAGTATCCTAAAAAAATATTGGCCTACTTGCCAGATCGTTGTTGACTGCTCTGTCTGCTTGTGCTTTCTCTTCTCTCTAACTCTCTTCATAAGCTTCCTTGCCTTGTGAGTCCTTCAGTTCCAACACCCCCCCTCTCTCGCGTTTGGCGTCCCTGATAGACCCTTGTTGGGTGGGTTGTTGGATGTAGTACTCAACAACGTCTTGTGCTAAGTGATGTTCTGCAATCCGCAACCCTTTGGCCAAGTCCGTGAGTAGAGCATCCCAATCTACCGGCCCGGGAACCTCTGGATGTGGTATACGTAAATTTTCTGAATGGAGAGCTTGTTCCACTGCAAACAACTGCAATAAATGTGATGGTCTGGGAATGAATATCTCTAAATGATATTCCCAGAATCCCGTGACAAACATTTCTTCAAACGTTTGTTTGAAGCAGGCTGGTAGATACTTGATACGCGCGTGCCATGCATATACAACATTAATAGATGGCGTTGCGCTCATGTCGTAGAGAAGGTCCTGATTACCTTCATTAAATCCAAGAGCTGACAGATGAGGTTCCTTGACATTCTTGAAAGTCCTGAAGGTGACCAACATGAGTTCAAAAATTTTAAGGCACATTTGGGCCATGACATCTGGTACATTTTTAAACCTGACCCCCCAATGCCGAATCGTCGAAATCATATATCCTATGGTAGGTTGGCCTTTAGGTGGTGCTAAATAGACATAATTGAGCCATTTCTTGCTTTTGGTTGTCAACACGGTTTTTGTGTATTTCGGCCACGACCTTCTTCGAAATACGGGGCAGTAGCATGGGTTGTATTTGATGTACAAAGGCATGTTATTCCATGTTCTTACCATCTCTGGGTAGGTTTCCAGTAGACGAATCCTCCACGTAGGTTGATGTATATTGCCATGCTTGGCACTTGCTGGGATGTCGTCTAGTGCAAATTGTGTAGCCGAGGTTGGTTCTTTTGAGGTTTGGTGCTTGATTTCAGCATTTTAGTCTGCCATTAAGACACAGAAAGGAACATACAAATCGTCGAATATGCCAATCCACCTATGATGGGAGAGGTTTCGAAAGTACTCCGATTTTATAACTACCTCTTCTAAGCGTGACATTGACACTATCTGAACTGCTACTCTGTCATCATGGGTGGGGGCCACTTTCTCTAACCTCTGCATCCATTCAGGAGCCTCTATCTCTATGGTATCCATGCCTTCTTCTGTTTGCTTGCCTCTTGGTGCAGGCATGGGAACGTATGGATCTTCGAATGTTTCCTCTATTTCAATCGGCACTAAATCTTCAGGCTCGGGATCTACAAGGGGAGAGGGTTGACGCTCGTATTGCATGACTTTATTGCGTAGCTCTTCGAGTTCTGCTCTGAGTTTTGCAACTTCTTCCGACGTGTCAGCTGCGGTTGTGACTTTGCTTGGTGACTCCTGCTGAGTCGCCAGTTGCTTGAGTAGGTCATCTCTTTCTCGTTCTAATGCTGCATGGGCCTCCAGGAGGTCGGCATGGGTTTCTAACACAATTTGCATATTCTCTGAGGGAATGGCCTTGAATTTCTCTGGGTCGATTTCCTGCGGGGAACCCTCCATTGCGGCTTCCAAGTTTTCTTCATTCTGTTTCTACAGCCGTTTATTCTCTTCAAGTGCTCTAGACATGTGTTTTCGTAGGAGGGCTAGGTTGCGTCTAAGCTTGAGATTCTCCGTTATCTGGGAGTGTAGCAAATCATCCATATGTTGCCTTTCTTCTGCATCCGTCTGAGGTGGATGGGCTACTAATTGCTCATGTTGTTCCTGTAAGGTGACATACTGTTGTTGCAGTAGCCGATTTTCCCTTTCTAGATCAATGAATCGTACTTGAAGCTCTTCATGGCTTCGGAAGAGTCTCGTATGTTGGTTATCCAGATGCTGGTAGTGCTGTTGTAGTTGTGACATACACTGATACATATTATTAAATACATTATTAATAGGAGTGGATGCGGGAAGGGTGTTGAATGCAGAAGGGAAGGGAAAGGGGAAGGGGAATGGAAGTGTGGATGCGGTGCTGGAAAATGGTGAAGTGGGAGGTGGGGGAATGGGAGAGGGTGGGTGTATGGGGGGAGGGAGAGGTGTGGATGTGGGTGATATGTCCATAAAATCAACAGTGGATGCAGTAGTGGGAGTGATTGTGAATATTGGAATTGTGGGTGCGATGATAGTGGTGAAAGTGTACAGTGGTGTGTGCAATTGTGAATACGAACTGCCCGGAAGTGTGATTGGGGGGGTGAGATTTTCTATGACTGTAGTTAGAATTACTGTTTCAATGGCCGTATAGGCAAGAGAGGTGGAGATAGGGTGTGTGGGTGGTGTGGGTTGAGTGACTGTCTGAGCTTCGGTATGAGTAGTGGACTCGGAGGCGGTGACAGTAGTGGTGACACTGGTAGTGGGAGGTGAATGTGGTGGAGTTGGAGGCAGAGGTGGCAAAGGGGGTGACGGAGGTGCACTTGATATATGGGTTTCCTCAGTATCATGGTGTGTGCGGTCCGTGGTTGTGGATGTGCCTTGTGGTTCTGATACTAATACATTCATCTGCTTTCCTGATCGAGGGGGGCGTCTGCCGTATCGTCGCTCCGTTCTTCGTGATTGTGCAAGGGCAGTATGAACCGTCTCAGGTACTCCTAAAGCCTCAGATATCATGTCAAGAGTGGCGCGGTATTGCTCGTCTACACCTTCCTCCTCAAGGATTTGATTCATGAGGGCTTTGCCTGCTGCTAGGGACAATCTATGTTGCTCTTGAACTCTGTTCATGGTATCATAGAGCTTTTTCAATGCCTTTGTATAAGCTGGAGCACCTTCTAGTACCTGCAGAGCTTCCTGATCATATTCCTGCTCTTCTTCCTCGGATTGTCCATCATGTTCCTCCTCTTGTTCTTCTTCTTCTTTGCCCTCTACTTCGACGACCTCTGGTTGTCTGGGATGAGGTTGGTCTGTAGCAGTTTGTTGTCCACTAGTTTGCTCTGCCTCGACTTCCGCGTTAATAACCTCGATGATTCTGGCTACCTCCTTATCAGTTAGGTCTTCTAAAGTGAATCCGTGAGGGAACTCTAGGTCGGTTGGTACAGGTGGAAACACTAGATTTGGTCCCTCAGTGCTGTGTCTTGGTAATCTGATAGTAAAGGGTTGTACCCGCCTCGGGAGTCATGGAGTTGTCTCAGGTGTCAGCGTCGCTCCGCGGGGTTGTGCACAGGGCATCTGAACTGCGCCCCTCATTTTCTTAGATGGTGGTCCTGCGGTTGATAGTCTACGTTTGAATTCCTATACCCTAGTCCAAATTAATGCCCTCTGCATTGGCACATCATAAGCCAAACATCTATACACGATCCGAGTGAGAGCACAGCATCCATACAGTACAAACTTTTATTCTTTATACCACCTTTGATGAGCCAAGTGGATTTGGTCGATAATCCAGTGGGGCATATTGATTGTTAAATCGAAGGCGTCGGCCAAGTATAGACTAAACCATATCTTCTTAGGTGGAATTGTGAACCTCTCTTGAGTGGGAAATGCAAAGTGCTGCATGACCATTCGCAAGTGAATGGCAATTGTAGGTGTCATTGCCACCATTTCCTTTAATTTTGTCAGATTCCTATTCTTCATATTGTCGGGGACCATAGTCTCTTTTTCCGTAGGAATGTGCATATCTTTCATGTCTAGAGCTTCCCTTACCAAATTGATAGTCAACCTGAAGCGCTTCAGCTCATTGCCCCTTGTGAGAGATGGGAGGACAAAGGAGCTGTATCCCTTTTTGTCTTTGCTTGGAGTGAGGGTGCTAATCAAATAAGAGCACCTTAGAAAATCTGGCTTTGGCAACTGGAATTTGAAGTAATCGTAGAGTCCCGCCTTCTTCCATATAGGTTTCAATCCTTCATTATTCTGCAGTTTCTCAAATTCCCTGGTGAAAAAGTGATATCTGCCCCAGCGCCCATTGAATTCTATCTCGGCCTCCCACATGTAAGTGCCTTCACCCAGGGGTCCTGCCACATCACTGAACCAATGTGAGTTTTTGCTGACCGGCATTGTGTGTCCCTGTGGAGGATTCTGAACCGGTATGGCGTGTAAGGCCCTCAATGCCACTGGGCATTCCTTTAATTCCTCCTCAACAGGAAGACTTTCAATGTCCACGACTTGTGGGTTGGTGCCTGCCTGGGAGCTAGTTCTTGCCGTATCTGCCATGTTACTTTTTGCCTCCTGATTCTGTGAGAATATAGAAACATGTGTTAACATTGTAAAGGACAAGATAGAACCGTTTCTATCCCCATCGCAACATTAACATGAGGTTCGGGAGAAATTAGTAGGTTATTAAGTGCTTGGTGCTTGTGTGTGTAGTTAGAAATTTGGTAGACCTAGGGGTTAAGTGGAGTGATGTAGTGAGAGAGTGATGTAGTTAGTAGGTGGGCATGGATTTACCACTGGGGTCCGGGGGTTGATTACAAGTTGTAGGTTGCCAAATGCAATGGATAGGTTTTGATCTTGACTTTGTGGAGACTCTGGAGAGTGTGATAGGGGTATCTACTTGAAAATGAGGCTTTTTAGGGATCCATTTACAAGTGATTCTACTTGTGCTCATGGAAGAATATGTTTTTGTGCATGATATGTAAGAATGGGCATCGGATGTTCGAGTGAGTGAAACGTGTTGTACCGGGTGTGGCCTCTGTGCAGCTATTTGAGCCCGCAAGCAAGCCTTAGGCACCCAGATTTGTCATGATTGTGGGTGGGCCTTCATCGACTTCTTGGGTACCCAAATAGACTTTACTTTCGCAGAAGAATTGATGAAAGACTTCTTATTAGTATCGTGTTGTTGATTACTAAGAAGAGGTTTCGGCCGTGGGGTTGGCATGGTCGCAATAGGGTGTTCGCCTTTCCGCACCCACACTTGTTTCGATGGCTGAGACATTCTGCTTCGCACGTGTTTCTGGCCTCCAGTATAGGTTGTGCGCTGCTCCTCTTGTATTCGATCTACCTTTGGTTGCTCCATCCCTCTGGTCTTTGGGAAAGGAGGCAGTGCCGTCTCACCCTTGACTCCGTTGTTGAGACCATCCTCGCTCTACATCATACAGTTTTGGACAAGAATAGCATTGTCAACTTCATGTGCACCCCTTGAAGGACCAAGAGTTTGTGCCTTACTTAGTTCCTTGAGTGCCTCATTTTCCAATTCAACCGTAATTCGACTATGATTTACCCATACTTGAAGAAGCCCAGTTCTTAGGTTGAGGTTGACTGCATGATCATAGATCCAATTCTGACCCAAGACAAGAGGCTTAGTGAGGTCCTCATGTTGACACACTAGTACCTTAACTGTCATTGCTTCATCTTGAATATAGAGGGGAAGTTCCACCTCGCCCATGCAAGGGGTTTCCACACCTCCCAATCCTATGAGATATGCTTCTATAGGATTGACAGTTAAGTTCAACTTTTGACAGTAGGAAAATTTAACAGCACTAGTGGCTGCACCTGAGTCAATCAAGGCTCTTACAGTCCTTGCACCCTTTCCTTGTCCTATCGCTAAGGTTATAAAAGGACGTCGATCAATTATCTTATGAGAGCTGATATCTGAAACTTCACACATAGCCACATGATATCCTTGATCTGCATATGCGTCTGGCCTAGGTTGCTCTCTGCCTTGTCTTCTTAATTTCATTCTCTGTATGCGCTCTAAAGCTTCTGCTTGAGCTTCTTCTCGAATTCGCTTTTCTTCTTCTTTGCGTTTCTTAGCAGTATTGAGTCGACTTAGCATTTCCTCTGTGAGAGGTTCCTGATATAACTTGACCCTGCATCCGCTTATGTAGTTCGGGAGAACATCGCCTTCTAATGTGGCTAGTTGCACAGCTCCACTTGTTGAGATTCTATTAATGATCATGGGTCCGTAGCCTCTTTTCTCTAGTTTCCTCGCATGTTGTTTCAAAGTGTATACTAGTACTAGGTCGCCTGCCTTCAAACCTTTATCCTTAACGTGGGCATCAAAGTATGCCTTATGTCGTTTCTTAGCTGCATATATCCCTGCAGCCGCCCTCAGTCTTGTTTCTCCTAATCGTTCAAGGTCAAACAGTCTAGAGGAGAGTTCATGACCCATCCATTCATGCTCTTGTGCTACTTTCAGTGTAGGTATTAAGAAGTCCAACGGTAGCACTGCATTTTGGCCAAATACCATCTGAAAGGGTCTTGGAGTACCGTTTTATAGGTGACTCGGTATGCCCAAACAGCGTGGTGTAGCTATTTGTCCCAATCAGAGCGTTTATTGTTCACTAATTTCGTCAGTACATTGCATAGGATCTTATTGGTGCTCTCAGCCTGGCCATTTGCTTGAGGGTGATAGGGGGCAGGCTTCTTATGTACTACCAAGAATTCTTGGAGCAGATTTTCAATAACTTCATTCAAGAAGTGAGTGCCTCTATCACTAACTAGCTCTATAGGTAGCCCATATCTAGTGAACACATTCTCAAATAAAAACTTAGCTGTTGTTTGAGCATCGTTCTTCGTTGTGGCTTTTAGCTCTACCCACTTGGTTAGATAATCCGTGGCCACAATGATATATTCAGCATGAGAACCCTTAGCTGGGGGATTAATAGGACCTACAAAGTCTATTCCCCACTTAGAGAATGCACGTCCACCCATCATAGGTTTCAGTGGCATCTCATCTTTGCGTATAGGATACTGAGTTCTCTGACAAACATCACACCGTTTCACATAGGTATGTTGCAATAGAACGAGGATTACGACCACCACATGCTAGAGAGATGACTCTCCTCCCAACCAAATGCCTCTATATATAGCTCTCTCGAGGGGACTGCCTTCTTGGGCAGGTGGATACTAACCAGCCAAGTGTCAGCCATGTAACTGCATGTGCGCCAAGTGTCCAATGGATGCTTCTAGAAGGTTCTAGAGCTCTTTGGGCAAAATACTCTTCCCATGTATCCCATGGGGATTGAACCCAAGACCTCGTCCTTCACATCCTTGAGACTTAACCACTAAGCTAAGTGGTTCACTTGTTCACAAGAGCACAAGACCTCCTAGTAAGTCTAAACTCGAGATCTTTGGTCATACACACGGATGACCAAACGGTGTCCGATTTCAGATCTGTCTGAACCGGCCAGACCCTTGGATCATAGACTTACTTTATTACATTCTTCCCCCCTTGGAAAATATTTTCGTCCTCGAAAATAGAGCTATATACATACTGTAGGCAACCCCCGAGCCTCATGTTCTAAAACTGGAAGAACATGGTCATGTTCTAGAACTGGAAGAACATGTCTCATCTCTGTGGTGGCATCCCTGCCCAAATGATTCAAAACACTATCCAGGTTTGCACTTTGATAAACGGGACAAAGTACAAACTAGTGAAGAATAATAAGGGTGGATCTAATGACATCCCTGGCTAATTCACAGTTTCTGGATGTGCGATCTAGGCACAAACATGTGAATTAGGTGGATTCAAATTACTAGTCCATTTCTAGGCATAACTGGTGCATGGGCTTAGTAATGAAGGTGGGATTCTTTATCCCTCGCAAGACTTTGAGAATTCTTGATTCACTTGAATTTGTTTTGGAGAACTTGAAGTTTGGTTGTCCCATACATCTAACTTTAGATGTCTGTATGATGGTTTACTTTTATCTAACAGTTACTTGATTTTTTCACTCGACTAGAGGACTACTTTGTCCTTATGAGTTTAAAAATCCTTTGTAAACTGTAGGAGAAAGTTTACCATTTCGGTGGAATCAACCATACTAACTTCACCAATTCAAATTCAAAATGAAAATTGTCCAACTTAGGACTTTTTTCAAAGACTTTTAACTGAAAGTTCTTGGGAATTGTCAATCTGATGAGCAATTCCTAACTTCCCTATTCTAGAGTATACTGGACTCCAGGAAATCATCTATGCTATAACTTGAAGCAAACTCAAATGAATAAGTCTACTTAGACTTATCATCTTTTGAAGATTGAAAAGGTTCTTGTACATAACATCTATCTAGGATGTTCAAGTTAGTTATCTAATTCTAACCGGCTATCCCTGGTCTTTTGCAAAAGGAATCAGATACCATATCTGAGTCAATTCCAAAAGATTTGGAAAGCGGAAAGAGATAACTAAGACTTTGTACAACCAATTTAAACTTCGCACATACATAAACTTGCTATGAGTCAAAGACTAGATGACTCAGGACTTTAACTTTTCAATGATCAATTTCAACAAGGTATTGAAGCATTGTCTTTATCTTTCAGAGAAATAAGCTGGATTCTCAGAAAGATACAAAGAAAATCAAAAACATCATCCAACCACAAGATACTAGTGTGGTAACCAACATCAGTGTGTCGACCCACTGAGGTTCTATCGATGAGTTTAGTTTTCAAATAATGCTTCCCTTGAGACTAAGTTCATGTCACATTCAGTCTTTTTGACTCCGTGAATGCAATTCTTCTGCATTTCTTTGAGTCAAAAGAGTGAATTTTTTCGAAGTTACACTAGGAACTGGATGCTTGACTTAGTCAATCAAATCTTTAGTTGAAAAGATCAACTCAAAGTAAAAGTCCAACTTCTTTCAGAAATTTATCAAATATTTCTGATCAATAACACTTAAGCTTGAAGTGTCTTAAGAAGATCTTGGAAGTTACTTACTTCATATCTTCAGTTTCCTTAATCTTGAAGTTACCTAGAAGTATCGTAAGATACTACTTTCATCCGTTATGAATTAAACTTTTCTTGAAGTCTTAATTCCCTTGAGGATGAAACCTAACTTCAAAATCCAAACTAGGACTAAAAGATAATCATCATCCCACGGTCCGATGTCCCATTCCATCTTTCCTACATCAATCTGAGTATAAAATCTGGTGTCCCATACCACCCTATTTTATATTCACATTAATGTGTGGGTGATTCTTGATGGAGAGTGTTAATCTCCAAAAGAATAACCTATTCTTGTGATTAGAGCACCTCTATACCAAGAATAAGTCAAAAAACTTTCCACTCTTTAGAGGATCAACTTCTAATTATCAAAAGATGAACAAATCTGTGAAGAAGGTGATACACAGAAAAGTCTGCTGCACTATTTCCTTATATTGACTTATCAAACGTGTAAAGTTTTTGATGAAACTTTGTACGAATCCTCTCCTAGAGATTGCGCAGCTATTCCAAGTTGAATTACTCCAAAAGATTAAGTATAACTTGAGAAATTGATTTCACAAGTTACCTATGTCAGAAACTATCATCCAAAACAGTCGACTTTACACCTGTAACTTTTAAGACTTGGTTCTCCTTGAATAGAACCCGTTTTACAAAATGCTTTTAGACATAAGTAGCTTATCTTCTAACTTAAAGATTAAGCCCTCACTCATGCAAAACTTTAAACTGTGCTAGGAGAAATGACCAAAACATTGACTTCGAAATCTGCGCCTGTTTTAGGAACTAGTGAACATGCTTCACATATGAATGTTCCTACACTTAATTCACTCAGCCTGATTACAATTGGAAGCTAAAACTTTGCACAGAGGTCAAGCAACTCTCAACTTAGACTTGTACAAAAGCATTCCACAATTGATCTACTGTAGAAGGAGAACACGCAGAAACATCGGGCGCAAAATTTTTCATTTACTCAGAGAAAATACAACTGAGTGATGAGAGCTAACTCAAATTCACTTTCCTCTATCTTATGACTTCTATCTCCCTCAATCTTGACATATGACTATTGTCACATATGCTCTCATACATGCCCCGACTTTTCTCAAGGTATTTATAGATAATTTGTACATAATTCTTACTGAACAAAAGATCTAAGTCATCTATGACTATGCTAATGTACATATGTGTACACTTCTCTTGTCATCTGATTGTAATCTTCTTCCACACTTTAGGAATTAATTCTTCCTTCATCATTTGATCTTCCAAGCCTTCAATTGGTGATTGGTCTGCACCAACAGCTCCCCCTCAATCATCAATTGAGGTCTTCTCTGTCTTCTTGATACTTGCCATGTCTTTGAACTTTTGTAACTTAGGTCCATCCAGACTCTTTGTCATCATATCTGCCACTTGTTCTTTTGTTGGAGTATACATCACTTCAATCTCTTTATCTAGTACCTTTTCCCTCAAGAAATGATACTGTATCTCTATATGCTTAGTCCTGGCATGAAAAACAGGGTTAGCTGCCAAATACAAAGAACTCATATTGTCTCCAAAAATTATTGGAGTACTATGATCAAACTCAAAACTCTTCATCAAGGTCTTCAACCATATCACTTCTTTTGCAGCTTCTACCATTCCCTTATACTCAGCTTCTGTGGATGATAAAGCAACTGTGTGTTGCTTCTTTGAACACCAAGACACTAACTTGTCTCCAACATAACATAGATATCCATGAGTAGACCTTCTATCATCTGAGTCACCTGCCCAATCTGCATCACTAAACACTTTGATTCTTGTGTCAGAAGTGAAACCATAATACAAACCTTCACTTAGGGTTCCTTTGATATATCTGAGTACCCTTTGGGCTGCAATCCAATGAGTCTTCTTTGGACAATGCATGAATTGTGACAACACACCTACTGCATATGATAGATCTGGCCTTGTCAAGGTAGCATAGATTAGACTACCTACCAAACTCTGATATTTCTTCATGTCATTGAACTCTTCACCTCCATACCTGCTTAATTTATGATTTACCTCCAATGGTGTAGTTGAGGTCCTGCTATCTTCCATGTTAAACTTGACTAGAAGATTCTTCAAGTATCTCTCTTGTGAAACATATACTCCATGTTGAGTATACACAATCTGCATTCCTAAAAAATAAGATAAGTTTCCCAAGTCACTTATCTTAAACTCCTTCTCTATTTGCTCCTTGAGTTCATTGATTCCTTGAGCATCTGTTCCTGTAACAATAATATCATCAACATAAATGCACATGTAAATGTATCCATTTTCACTTGCCTTCACTAGCAAGCTACTATCTGCCTTTGATGCTTGAAAACCACATTCATTCAAGAACTTGACCAATCTGTAATTCCAAGCTCTTGGGGCTTGCTTCAACCCATATAAAGCTCTCTTGAGCTTACACACATAATCTGATCCAATTGACTCCATGAAGCCTTCTGGTTGCTCCATATATACTTCATCTGCAATGTAACCATTAAGAAATGCATTCTTCACATCCAATTGTGATAATTTCCATCCCTTGCAAGTAGCAATAGCAATCAATGTCCTAATTGTAGACATCTTAGCAACAGGACTAAAGGTTTCATCATAATCTACCCCATAAGTTTGGGCATAGCCTTTAACCACAAGTCTAGCCTTATATCTAGACACCTTACCATCTGCAAACCTCTTTGTTTTATATACCCACTTGCATCCAATGACTTTCTGATTCTTTGGTCTTGGTACTAATTCCCAAGTTTCATTTTCAAGTAGAGCATCATACTCTTCTTGCATTGCCTTCTCCCAATTCTGTTTACCTTTGGCTTCTTCATAAGTAGTTGGATCTTCTTCTGTTTTCACAATGTAGGCATAATCTTTTGTTGTTAGGAAAGATGTATCATAACTATACCTTATAGGCTCTTTCCTTTCTCTTGTAGATCTTCTGATTTCTGCACTTCTTGAAGTTTCAGCCTCATTTGATTCTGGATCAAATCTTGGCCCTTCTTCTACATGATCCTGCACTCTACATCTAGAGTCAACTTCATCAACAATTTCTTCACATACTTTTACCTTTGCCTTTCCTTTCCTTTGAATTTCTTCAACACCTGTATACTCATTTGGTGATCCTGTATACCACATGTTTTGCTCATCAAATGTTACATCTTTAGTAACAAGAAATTGCTTTGTGGATGGACTCCACAACCTATAACCCATCTGTCTATCATCATATCCAATAAAAACATACTTCTCTGCTTTTGGTTCTAGCTTATGTCTTAATTGTGAAGGAACATAAGCATATGCAATACATCCAAATACTTTACAATGATCAAGACTAGGCTTCTTACCCCACCATGCTTCATAAGGGGTTCCTCCATCCAAAGCTTTGCAAGGCAACCTATTCACAAGGTATGTTGCAGTGTTAATGGCCTCTGCCCATAAATAATTTGGACAATTCTTTTCCTTCATCATGGCTCTTGCAAACTCTACAAGAGTCCTATTCCTCCTTTCTGCTACTCCATTCTGTTGAGGGGAGTACCTGCAAGTTACTTCTCTTTTGATACCTGCATTCCACAAATAATCATCAAACTCTTTTGAGAAATACTCTCCCCCTCCATCTGATCTTAACCTCTTTAGCTTTTGTCCTGTGATCCTTTCTGCATAAGCATGAAAGTGTTTGAATGTCTTGAAGACTTCTGATTTGTCCTTGATTACATACAAAGTAATCCACCTGGTTGCATCATCAACAAACAACACATAATATCTGGATCCATTTATGCTATAGTCCCTTGAGGGACCCCATACATCTGTATGAACCAATTCAAGCATGTTTGAATACTTGTACCCTGATTTGTTATAAGAACTTTTATGTGCTTTACCTAATTGACAAGCTTCACACTTGTACACCATATGTTGCCCTTCAATGTTTGGCAATCCAAGTACCACCTGATTCTTTGACATCTCCTTTATAGCTCTCTCATTGAAATGACCTAGCCTTTTATGCCATAAGTCTAATTCAGATACCTTTTGACCTCCATAGGTAAACAATGCATGTCCCACATTACCTTGGACTTTGAGAGTAAACAATCTTCCTTCCTTTTTACCTGCAATTATGTTTCTATATCCCTGATTTGGATCTTGTACATAAACACCATCATTTGTGAATCTTACCTCATATCCTTTCTCCACAATTTGCCCTACACTTATCAAATTTTTAGGAATAGTAGGAACATAAAGTACCTTGCTCAGAAGTGTACTTCCACTCTTTGTCTTAACTGATCCAATGCTCTCCACTTTATGTTTGGTATTGTCACCTGTTTGAACTGTATGTCCATTCACCCTTGCTTCCATATCAGTCATCAAGGATAGATTCCCACTCAGATGGTTGCTGCACCCTGAGTCAATATAGAACACTCTTTGATCTTCTCCCATTGATTCATGAGTTGCATTCAGGATAAGAGTCATGTCATCCTTCTGATCTGATGCATAATTGTAATAATTATTGTTGTAGGACTGAGATTGGAAGTTTCTTCCACCTCCTCTACCATATGATGTCCTACCACCTCTTCCTCTGAAATTGCCTCTTTGGTTTCTGCCTCCTCTACCTCTTTGACTATAATTCTGATTGTTGTATCCTCCACTTTGATTATTATACCAACAATCATTTGCCAAATGATTTGTTCTGCCACAAATCCAACAAGCTTTAGCATTATCTTTGTTCTTACCTCCTCTTCCTTTACCTCTGAAATTTGTCTTCCCTTTTGTGAAGTTGGCTTGATTTGAATTCCCTTCATCATCATTTGATTGCTTTCCCTTGCCATTCTTTTTCTTGTCTTTGGAGTACATAGCTTGACTTGTACTTCTATCATTGTCTCCTTTAAGATCCTGCTCAAAGGTTAGCATATGTCCTAGCAATTGATTAAGGTCAGGAGTAAAGTGATCAAGTGACAATTCTATGGACAAGATAAAAGGCTTCCACTTCTCATCACCTCTTAGACCTGTAAGTATTTGTCTTACCAACTTTTCTTCTTCAATATCTTCATCCACTGCTCCCAAGCTATCTGCAATATCTTTCATTCTTGCCACATAATCTGAAATTGATTGTGAGCTCTTCTTCTTGAAAGTTGTGAACTCAGCCCATAGTGAGGACTTCCTTGACTTAGTTGTATTTTGGAAATGCTCTTCCAAGGCATTCCAAACATCTGTAGCACTTTCTAAACCTCTGATGTGAGGTAGAAGGTAATCATTTACAGCCATGTAGATGATACTCCTTGCTTGAGCATCCTTTCTCATCCAAGTCTTCAACATTGCAAGTTCTTCCCTAGTAGGAATACTTGGATCTGCAAATTCTGGTTTTTCTTCATCTCCTGTAATAAATGATATAAGATCTTTGCTCATGAGGTGTGCTTCCATCCTCATGGACCAAGCTGGATAGTTCTCCCTATCTAGCTTATCAATCTGCAAGCTTTCTCCCATCTTGTATCCACCTGTATATTGAAATCTTCAAGCTTTACAAACAATGTATGTACCTTTACTTCGAGTTGAACTCCTTTTGCCTTTCTTGATGTCAAATAGTCTTCTCCTCGAGCTTTGACTCCAAGCTTTCACTTCTTAATCCTTCAAGTGTTGAATCTCTTGAATCTGCAGCAGTCGGGATCCTTCTTTCTTCAAATTGATGTCTCCTGCTCTGATACCACTGATGGAGAGTGTTAATCTCCAAAAGAATAACCTATTCTTGTGATTAGAGCACCTCTATACCAAGAATAAGTCAAAAAACTTTCCACTCTTTAGAGGATCAACTTCTAATTATCAAAAGATGAACAAATCTGTGAAGAAGGTGATACACAGAAAAGTCTGCTGCACTATTTCCTTATATTGACTTATCAAACGTGTAAAGTTTTTGATGAAACTTTGTACGAATCCTCTCCTAGAGATTACGCAGCTATTCCAAGTTGAATTACTCCAAAAGATTAAGTATAACTTGAGAAATTGATTTCACAAGTTACCTATGTCAGAAACTATCATCCAAAACAGTCGACTTTACACCTGTAACTTTTAAGACTTGGTTCTCCTTGAATAGAACCCGTTTTACAAAATGCTTTTAGACATAAGTAGCTTATCTTCTAACTTAAAGATTAAGCCCTCACTCATGCAAAACTTTAAACTGTGCTAGGAGAAATGACCAAAACATTGACTTCGAAATCTGCGCCTGTTTTAGGAACTAGTGAACATGCTTCACATATGAATGTTCCTACACTTAATTCACTCAGCCTGATTACAATTGGAAGCTAAAACTTTGCACAGAGGTCAAGCAACTCTCAACTTAGACTTGTACAAAAGCATTCCACAATTGATCTACTGTAGAAGGAGAACACGCAGAAACATCGGGCGCAAAATTTTTCATTTACTCAGAGAAAATACAACTGAGTGATGAGAGCTAACTCAAATTCACTTTCCTCTATCTTATGACTTCTATCTCCCTCAATCTTGACATATGACTATTGTCACATATGCTCTCATACATGCCCCGACTTTTCTCAAGGTATTTATAGATAATTTGTACATAATTCTTACTGAACAAAAGATCTAAGTCATCTATGACTATGCTAATGTACATATGTGTACACTTCTCTTGTCATCTGATTGTAATCTTCTTCCACACTTTAGGAATTAATTCTTCCTTCATCATTTGATCTTCCAAGCCTTCAATTGGTGATTGGTCTGCACCAACAGATTCTTATCCTAAAGTCTAAACATCTCTTGATAGAGTACCTTATTTCTTCAATTCTTTTACAAGAATTGGAAGTTTCAGGCATTACCTCTAACTAGATTTTCCTAGGTTTTGATTCCTTTGCATGATCACCTCAGAATCATGTGCTTTGCCTTGGAAACTTGAAAACCTCTTTGACAGAATATCAATCAGAAATTCCAAGTTCTTGAATTTTCTCGAATTCAAGTTCAATTGGTTTACCCTTGACCAATTTTGTAGCGACAAGAGCTTTTGACTTCTTGTCTTTAGATTCCTTTCTTTACTGTTGCTTTAGGTACCTTCCCCGGGGACTTTATTTAGGAATCTCTTTACTGCTTAAGTCTTAAGCATCCGCTCATGCTTTCTGGATTTGTACCAAAATCCCTTTAAGGATAGGTAAACACTTATGGTTTACCTTCCACAGACTTAATTACCATTTTCACGGTTGCAGACTACATTCTTGGAATTTCTTTACTCTGTTCAGACTTGGAACAACTTACTCTTTTTCACAGTTTTCCATCGAATAAATGGAACTTGAGTGAATAATTCCCAAAAGGAATTTTATTGCCAATACTTGGGCAATCTACAAAGTAGTTCTAATCGCACATTACTTGGACAATCATGGCCAAGATTGATCAAGTCTGGTTGATCTTGCGATAAAAAGACTTAGTCTTTATCTTTAAGATCTCTTAAACTATCTTAAGCTTCTTTTCTTACCTGCAGGATTTTAGAGATCTTTCCCTTTACACAAGTCCAAGCATACACTTATGCCTCTCAGATTCCAAAGCTAAGAATCTTTGATATACCGTTAGGTTATATCACTTATTTGGACTTAAATACCAAAACTGGTGGTTAGGGATTTACTGGGAACTACTTACTCTATAACTTTTCTTGAAAGATGCTAGTCTCACGTCTGGGGAGATTTTTCTTTCAAGAACTTTTTGATTCCTATCAAGTAATACTAGGCTATAATTTGAAGCAAAATGATTCATCTTGGAATTTTTTGCTTTCCAGTCTAATGATTCATCTTGGAATCGTTTGTAAAAAGAATATTTGAAAGAACTTCTTTCAAATAATATCCAAAAAATTTACTGATTCAATTGTATTCATTTCTTGAGTATCAAACTAGAGACGAAATATCACATTTGCCAGTATGAAAGTTTAAGTTAAACTTCCATTTATGTGATATCGACTTCTATTCTCGAGTTTGATACAAGACTCATTATTATTGGTCAATCTTCAGATGTTACTAGAGTCCTTTAAACATATTTCACCAATCAAAATTATGTTTAAAGTCCAAGCATCTATTGATGATTGATCCAATAGTAATGTTACTGTGAACACAACTTTGAACTTTATAACTTGTTTAGGAGAAGTTCATGGATTCAAGATCCATTTCTTGGAACTTTCTACTCCTAAATAAAAAGTTCACACTTGCTTCAAGTCTTTAGGAACTTATATTATTTCCTAAAGATTGCTTAGCTAGTTGCATCATTTACCAGAGATGCAACTATGGAACCTAACATCCTTTTATTGACGTCAAGGATCAATTGATGTTGAGGTTTAACCTTTGATTTCCATCACCCCTTGGGATGAAATCAAATGAAAATTTATAAAAGATTGGTACCTTTATATCTTGGCAAAACATTTATATCCTAAAGAGGTTTTGCCTGCATCATTCCTTGGACCTATCATATAATATGAATTTATATGTATTTTGGGAAGAGTTCATGAATCAATTAAGATCCTCTACTTGGAACATCTTCCTTCCCAACGCTAAATTCATCTTGAACATAGTAGGAGAATGATCTCACATGAAATAGAAGGCTTGACTATTTCATATCTCTATTCCAAAAAGTTACTTACCGAGGTTTCATCATGAGATACAAATCTTGAAACCACAAGAAACTTCTTTAAAACTTTCGAAATCTTCTAAATAGAAGAGTGCTCATGGAACTTTGGAAATATAGTTGATGCTCTCATCCAACCTTGGGATGCTTGAGAAGTTATAAAATATATAACTAATCAACTAAAGCTTTATCCGCATGACTTTCTAAGTACATCCAGGACTTAAGAGTCATCATACATCACAAAAGAGTTTGCAAGTAATTAAATTTTCTTGGTTATCAAGAAAATTTATTACTTAACTTTCTCCTAGTGCTTACTTATACCTAGCAAGACATCTAACATACTTAATTCTCATTAAGTATTTATGTTTGATAGTAGAGTATCGACTTGGGAAGAAATTGACTAATTACTTGAGTTGCAAACTAGAACTAGTATGTCTTTGCAACTAACCAGTCCTTGGTCTTCCCTAATGTCAAACTGCGAGCTTTACAAAGTAAGCTAAATACTAAGAGAGTACATTTTCATATCTACTTGCAAACAGCATTCCATTCTTCCATGCAAATGCATGTATCTACATGCAAAAGCATATGTTCACATGCGTATGCATGCATGTTCTTTGCATGCTCAAAAAAGTAATACAATAATCATGCATGAGCTTGATGCACGCTTTTTTCTTGTACTAAGAATGTATATCATGCAATCCTGATGCATGTATATCCTTTCCTTTGTCCTAATGCACTATGATATAAAAACATACCCTTGAAGTGCAATAGAAAACTTACTCAATGGAAAGGAAATATGTATTTAAACTACCAAAATACATTCTTTGATGCACAAGGATCTTTTTGAAATCAAGTCTTTCCTTAATGCAAACTAATGCTTGGAATGAGAATTTGATTGTTTTCATTATCCTAATCTAGACTTAATCGATTGAAATCTTAGCTATTTCAATATGCATCTAGGATTAAGTGTAGAATAATGAAAACAAGATAAATCAAGCATTAAGATCAAGCAGAAACTGGAAAATACTTAGCTTTGATCAAAGCTTCGTCCATCCCTTGATCCTTTGAAAGAGTGATTCATCCTCTTGATCCTTGCGAGGAGCTATTCACCATTCTTGAAGCTTCCTCATCAAGAAATAGTCTTGGATGACTTGGTCCGTCGAGATCGACTAACTTAGGCCTCCGGATCTTCACTCCACAGCTTCAAATGCTTTGCTCAATCTTTGATTCTTCTTGGATGGATGAGAGGACTTGGCTCTTTGGATGAAGAAAAAAAACTTGGCTACTACTTCTGAGCAGATTACTGCATTAGAATACTGTCTTCCCAATAGATGACAAGGAAAACTCCTTGGCGCCTTGGTCACGTCGACTTCCTCTCAATCTGGCCGCCTGGGTTCGAATCTCGCGGGCGGAAGCAGAGAAGAGTGGCTTTTTATCTGTTCTTTCTTACGATCTGCTGCAGCGCTCGATTACAAGAGAAAGGATTCTCTGCAGGCATATGGAGCGTGAACCGCCGTCGGCAGTATGGATAGGCGGGCGTCCTTCAGTTGGGGGGGCAGGGGTTCGAAACCCGGTCCCTGCACCAGGGAACACACCTTTTAAAACTTCAAGTTCGGGTCTTATTCAGCGCTGCAACTGACCGTTTAGTTCTGCTGAAGAATCTTCGACGCGGACGGAGTTTGGAGATGTGGTTAGGAGAGCCTCCTCTCGTCGGGGACGTCCAGGGTTCAAATCCGTCGAGCGTACACAGAGAATACCCTTTTTGAATCTTCTTCGATGGAGTCTCCTTCAGCGAACAGTCGATCTAAATAGATCTCCTCGTTAATCAATACCACGAACGGCGCTTCTGTCTTGTGGTTAAGGCAGCGCCCTCTCAACAGAGGGGCGCGAGTTCGATTCCCACTTAGCACACAAAGATGATTTACTTTTTAATACTCTCTTGCTCTAAGCTAAAGCATGGGAACTATTGTGACACGCATATTGATGCGGGAAGGAGAGAATTCGCACGCCAAAATTCGAGCAAGAAGAGAAAAGCTATGGAGATGGCTCTGATACCAATGCAATAGAACGAGGATTACGACCACCACATGCTAGAGAGATGACTCTCCTCCCAACCAAATGCCTCTATATATAGCTCTCTCCAGGGGACTGCCTTCTTGGGCAGGTGGATACTAACCAGCCAAGTGTCAGCCATGTAACTGCATGTGCGCCAAGTGTCCAATGGATGCTTCTAGAAGGTTCTAGAGCTCTTTGGGCAAAATACTCTTCCCATGTATCCCATGGGGATTGAACCCAAGACCTCGTCCTTCACATCCTTGAGACTTAACCACTAAGCTAAGTGGTTCACTTGTTCACAAGAGCACAAGACCTCCTAGTAAGTCTAAACTCGAGATCTTTGGTCATACACACGGATGACCAAACGGTGTCCGATTTCAGATCTGTCTGAACCGGCCAGACCCTTGGATCATAGACTTACTTTATTACATATGTGCATCCATGTGAAGGGTCGGCCACCAGAAGCCCGCAAATAGTATTGCCTTGATCACCCGATCTGGTCCAAAGTATCCTCCTGCTACACCTTGGTGAGCAGTTTCCAAGCTCTTGAGATATTCACTTTCATGGACACATAGTCTCAGGTAACCATCTTTACCACACTTGTATAGATTATCACCACTGAGTGAGTAATCCTGGGCTTCTTGTTCTAAACTCCTTTTCCTAGCCAGAGTCATGTCTGGAGGGAATGTTTTCGTCCTCAGGGAGGATACTAGTGGTTCACTCCAATCTGGCACTATGGACACTTGATAAAGAGTGGCATGTTCCACAGGTGGTTTACTGCAGCAGATTGGGCATTCCTTGCACAACTTTTGGACATCAGCTTCCATAGTCGGCCAATGCACTCCGAGTTTCTTTAGTGTCTGTAAGGTTCGTTGCTTTGGGTAGTGTTGCTCTAATGCACCTACATGTGCTAATTGCAACCATTTAGCGTACTCATCCTCTTCCACACAACACGCCAAGATCCCTTGATCCGTGTGCTTGTACATACTTCCTGCCATGATGTGATACTTTTGGGCTTTTACTACCTCTCTATCCTGTGTGTTTATTATCGGATGGTTAGGCCCGTATGTCAATACTGGCACTAATGGCTTAGCCCACTGCGGCACCACTTCCAAATTAAACAAGTAAGCATCAGGAAGGTCATCTAACACTCCTTGTGGGGCTTCTCCAGATGTGAGTCTAGAGAGATGGTCTGCTCTCAAGTGAGTCCTACCTTTTCTTACTACTACCTCAAAGTCATATTCCATTAGTAAGAGAAACCATCTTACTAATCTGCCTGTATTACACGGCTTGTTTACCAGGTACAGTAGAGCCTGGTGGTCAATAAAAATTTTGAACTTATTTGCAAGCAAATAGTGTCTAAACTTTTTAACTGCATATACCATGCCTAGTCCTTCTCTCTCAGTAGTGGTATAATTTCATTCAGCTGCATTCAATTGTCTACTAGCATAGGCAATTGGAAGATCCATATTACCTTCACCGGTAGGTTGCGCGAGTACACACCCAATAGCATAATTGGATGCATCCACATGAACATGGAAAGGCTTATTCCAATCTGGTGTGGTTAAGATTGGTGCTGAACATAATCGCCGTTTGAGCTCATTGAAGGAATTCTCACATTCGTCAGTCCACTCAAAGTTAGTCAGAAGTCCATACAGAGGCTTTGCTATGATGGCATACATGTGTATAAACCGTCGGTAATAACCACAATGCCCCATGAAAGCTTGTACTTCCTTGACATTCTTTGGCCTAGATAAGTCGGCTATGGCTCTCACTTTCTCTTCATCAGTGGATATGCCATTCTTTGACACTATGTGTCCTAGAATCTTGCCTTGCCTGACCATAAAAACGCATTTTTCTGGGTTTAGGCAGACTTGATATTCTCTACATTTGTCAAAGATTTGTCTGAGTTCAGGAATATGGGTTTGTCTAATGTTGGAATGAGCACAAAGATCGTCAACATAGACCTCTAGAGTCTTCCTCAAGAACTCTTTAAATACATGACACATCAGTCTTTGGAAAGTTGCAGGAGCATTGGTAAGCCCAAATGGCATTACTCGAAAGGCAAATATACCCCATTCTGTGGCAAAAGCTGTCTTATGTTGATCTTCTGGAGCAATGGCTACCTGATTGTAGCCAGAAAATCCATCAAGGAAGCTGTTAACTTCCTTGCCTGCTACTCTTTCTAACAGATGCTCTGTGATAGGAAGCGGATAGTTATCCCGAATTGTGGCTGCATTAACCTTCTTCAAGTTAATGCATACACGCAACTTTCCATTTTTCTTGGGCACCACTACGATGGGGGATACCCACTCAGTGTGCTCGATTTCATAGATGAATCCAGCTTCAACCAGTCTATCTATCTCCTCTTTGATCTTGGCAACGTAATTATCATTATATGTATATGGCTTTTGCTTAGAGGGTTTGGCATCTGAGGTCATGGGGATGGTGTGTGAGCATATGTCAGGGTCCACACCTTTCAAGTCCTTGTAACTCCAAGCAAATACATCTCTGTATTCTCTTAGCAAGGCTATCAATTCTCGCTCTTCTTCTTCCATCAGGTCATGTCCTATGTATGTGCATCTCTCTAATCCTTCTTCTATGGCTACTACTATTTTCTTGGTAGTTTCTTTGTTATCATAGGCCTCCCCTGATTGCGCCTCTCGTTTAGGCATTCTGATCATGACTCTCTTGTCATCTATCTCATATTTCTTAAAATTTTCCGGGACCTCAAACAAGGATTCTTCCTCTTCTGGTGTGACTTCTCTCTTCTTTCTTTTCTTTCCTTCTTCCTTTGGGGTCACATGTGTGGCTAACCTTACATCATTTGTAGGCTCTCCATGCCTCTGGGGTTGAAATTCTACTTCATAGAAGTATTCTTCATCTGATGCAAAAGGTGGGTCCATAATGATTGACTCTAAATCGGAGTCACTTGCATCCTCAAATGCATCAGGGCTAGGTTCACACTCTTCTAACACTGCCTCTCCCTTGATTGGCTCTATGGAGAAGACTGAAATGTCATAGCCATCTTCATCACAGTGAGGTGTCCATTGTTCTTCATTGATGGCTACATCCATGGTTGCTAGGATTTCTGCCCAGCCGTGGGGTTCAAATTCTTCGTCAAGAAAGACTATAGGTGCATAGACTGGGTCTTGGATTGATCTATGCGTTTCTTTTGCACCTATATCTCTGGCCTTTTCTCTCTTCTCTTCTTCTACTGCTACTTTGCACATCCACAAGTGGGTGTCTTCCTGCATCCATGAGGATCCTGATCCTATGGAATGTACCAATTCTGTATCATCTTTGGCTCTATGGATGGGATTCCATTGGATAGGAGGGACATCTCTATGAGAGTAATCTTTGACATTCACTTTGGTCGTGACACCTAAGTGTTGCAAGTATAAAGAATTGGATCCCCAATCCTGTACCACTTGCAACTGTCGCATAAAGGGTCTTCCCAAGATCATTTCATAGGCATGATTTTTGCTAAAATCACATATAGCAAATGTATGCTCGAACTCGACACCACACGTAGTGAGAGTTATCCCCTCTAGCAGCCCTAAGGGTCTCTCTAGATGACCATCGGCCATTTGCAATTTCATTCTCGTGGGCCTGAGTGCTGGCTTGCCCCAACGCTTCCATAGGGAAGTGGTAGCAATTGCAACACCTGTGCCTGAGTCTAGAATGGCCTTGGTGGTGTATCCTTGATGGGTGATAGGAAGATATGTGTTTCCCTCTTCGCCCTCACTCATGTCTCCTATCTTGTCCAATGGTATTTCTGGCACAGTTCTCTGGGATCCTACCTGGGAACGAGGTTTTGCTATCTCTGGTACTTGTTTGGCTACATGTTTCCATAGCTCTAGCCTTACTTTGAGTAGCTCCTCTAAGGTGAGGTTGCACTGTACTTTAGTGTTTTTCACTACCTCTGTGTTCATAGGTATGACTGAGTCCTCATTTCGTACCATGACCGTGGGTGCTCTCATACAAGTAGACTTAGCTTCCCATGGGCCTGTGAAGTGGGGTAATTCTTGTAGAGAGTTGGAC
Organism: Ceratopteris richardii; assembly: GCA_020310875.1. Taxonomy (NCBI): domain Eukaryota; kingdom Viridiplantae; phylum Streptophyta; class Polypodiopsida; order Polypodiales; family Pteridaceae; genus Ceratopteris; species Ceratopteris richardii. The sequence goes on from CM035443.1 coordinate 4,999,539, forward strand.
TCAAAGTCTAATCTTTCCTGGGATTGGGTGCTCTCTTGCTCCTCATAAATGGATGGGATGTCTTGTGGGAATTGGTCGTGTGCATCATTCACAAGTTCAATGGGAGAAGGGATCTCACTTTCTCTCGCCCATTTGTCTTCTTGAATCTCTCGTAGGAATTCTGGTGTGAACCGATTCATGGAGGATGATGTGTCTGGCTCCGTAGAGTTAGGCACATAGGCTTCCTGGGCAGGAAGACCTGCACTTTCACATGCCTTGTCCTTATGATGAGAGGCGGGTTCCTTTTCTGATTGTGCAATTAGCCTCTCTATTCTTTCTAACAGTCCTTCAAAGTGCAACTGCTTCTTAGCTGAACTAGATATGTTAAAGAGGCGGCTGGCTTCAAACATGGTTTGAGCCAACTCCACCATCTTAGCACAAATTTTGGTTCGTTCAAGCTCTAATTCTGCTCTAGGGTAGCACTTTCCATGATCAGTTATGTTTGGACCTTCTTAGATTCTAGCCTGATATGCTTTAAGCATCATGTTTAGGTCCTCGGGAGTGGGATCTGCTAGGACTGATCCTACTCTAGGGGGTGGTGGGATTAGGTGAGGTGGGTTGGAAGGTGGCGGGTTGGATGGAGTTGGGCATGGTGGAGGTGATGGAGGTGGGGCAGTGTGAGAGGGAGTTTGAGCTGTGAGTTCGGTTATCCTGGCTTTAGTTTCTCTTAGGCTTTCCTCAAGTTCACTCATTTTCTTTGCCCATTGTCTTTTCATTCTTTCACGACTATCTCTCCAAGCTCTAGTCCTTTTCTTGGTTATGCTCTCAGTTTCAATAGCCTCTAGGCTCTTTTCCTGGCCTACCCCTTGGTTTTGCTGCAATGCCTGAGCTCTAGTAATCACTTGCACTGGTGCAGTGGAAGTTACACTTCCTGTGGAGTCTACAACTAATCCTAGGACATTGATAGGAGTGATCTTCGACATATTATTAGGGTTCTTAGGGCAGTCTCGTAAGAGATGCTCCTTTCCACATTCTTGGCAAAAGCCCTGGATCGTCATTGATTGGGGTTGTGTAGGTGCAGGCATGGGGCAATCACGAATGACGTGATCTCCCTGACATCTGTAGCATGGTCCTCTAGGGAATGGGGGTCTTATTTGCCTAAGTTGAGGTCTAGGGTTGGGGTTTGCATACATGACATTGGTGTAATCTGACTCCCAACTAGGTTCATTTGGCTCTTCACTATAGTAGGACTCGCCATGTTCAAGAGACTGCATGTAGTAGGCCTGGGGGCTATCAACATGTGTAGAATCGAAACTATTGTCACTGGGGTCAGTTTTTGATAGCAGTGGGGTTACTGACACTATGGCCCTATTCAAGTTTTCTTTTGTAGCTGCATACTTTACATGGATCACATTGGATGGAGCTGGAGGTTGTTGGGCTAACACAGGCTGAGGCCTTTGCTGGGCCTGATATTGTGGTTGGTAGGTTTGTTTGGGCCTAGTATACTGCTGTGGTGGATATTGGTTCTGATATCTCCCCTGTTGGTATGGCTGAGGGTAGGTTTGCCTAATCGCTTGCTTATTGTATGGACAGTCTTGTGCTGTGTGATTTGTGTATCTCCGTTCTATGGTACAGTATTGGCTACTTGGATTTACTTGGGCTTGAGCCGTAATGGGACACATGTTTGCCATATGGTCACCACCGCAAGTATAGCACCTCTTTACTGGGGCAAACCTTGGGAATTGTTTGCTAGAGACACCTAGTTTTTGTGCCACTTTCTCAGCGAGTTCCTCAATTGATGTGGATTGCGTGGAAGAGAGGCTAGAGGCACTATCTGAATCTTTGTATATTTTGGAAAGCTCTAACTCCTCCCCTAGGTTATCATCGATGTCAATGCACATGCGTACACACTCTTCTATAGTCCTAGGGTCCTTCAGATACACATATGACCTCAATTTGGTACTTAGCAATCCATCCAAGAACAAAGCCACTTGCTTAGCTGGTGTGGGTAGCTCCAAAACAGGGCATCTTTCAAGATATTGCCTAAATCTTCTTCCTACAAGTCTCACAGTCTCTTGAGGGATTTGCTTGAAGCTGTGAATCAATGAGGAGGTATTATGTCTTATGCCACTCTTAGAGAATTCAATAATGAAAGCCTCTAGGAGTTGGTCTATACACCTGAATTGTCTCTCATTCAATGGTTGAAACCACGTAAGGGTTGTGTTCCTAAGGGTTAGACCAAAGGCATTGTACTACGTGAATAGATCCTCCACTTGTTCAGCTCTCAAGACTTGCCTGAACTCAGCCACATGATCATAGGGGTCTCCAGTACCATCGAAGTAGTTTTTTATGGACTTAACTAGCTGGGTCGGTCTCAGGGTCCTCGTGTGCTCTCTCGGTCTTAGTAGAGGGAATTCATCCGCATTCCTTTGGTTCCCTGGGGCTCTATGTTCCTCATGTGCCATTCTATTTGTTTCCATTCTCGTTCTTCCTCTTCCCAAGGAGTTGGCAAAGCTTACCTCAGGTCTGTCTCTCTTTATGTCTCTCTGAACTCCATGAGCCTGGGAGGTACCAGCTCCATGGTGACCATGGGACACATTCGATCTTGATTGGGGGAAAACGAATTCACCCTTCCAAGTGTAAGCATGCCTGTCATGTTTTGTAACCACAAAGATCCTCTCTGAAGCGTGATCTAGGTAGGTCACTCTGCCTGGGCTATCTGGATCTTTAAACTCATAGATCATAATTGTTCCTATATCAATTGGCCGATCAGATTTATACCTCCAAAAGGCTTCATCAGTCTCTCGGTTCAGAAGCAGATCTATGCTCTTGTTGTCCTGGGCAATCCACTCTGGAGTGAGAATTCTAGTAAGAACAGATTTGCCTCGAGGGGTTCTAGGTTCTACACCCATGTTTCCTTGCTCTAGGTCGCCTGAGTCCGCTTCTGGGATCACATTACCGAATTCGTCTGTCCTATCTGGGTGACTAGTGACCACATATATGGTTCCCTCTTTATCAAGGTATGCACCGTGTTCAAACTTGACAGCAGGGTGCTCTAGCCCAATGGATTGGTCTAGGTTTTTGATTTGGACCACGGATCTTCCTAGGCCGTCCTCATAGATGCTAGCACCTAATCGGTTGGTCCGAAGGTATTCCAACTGCGTCTTGTACGGGCCTTCTACCTTGTGCAAATATGGCACACCTGTACTTCCCGTAGGTCTCTCCATACCATGAGACATCTCTGATTCACTAGTTTGAGAGCTAGGGTAGTATGAGTGGTGGCTCAACTGCTGGGCCCAAGACCTAGCAGTGTGGTTGACACTAGCCTCTGAAGACCTAAGGCTTTGTCTATCTCTCCCTAGATGTCGCCCTGATCTTAGGTTCATAAGCCTAATTGAATAGCCCAAATTTGCCCAAGTACAACCTCGTTGCTGAGTTCTTTTGTATCAGTTACTTGATTCTTTTTTAATTGATTACCGTGTTTATGTTCTTGTCTGATATCACGTCGTCAGGTATACTTGAGTGTATTTCCGCACTTGAAGTTGATCATTCCACGTTAAGTTCTTTTCCTTTAAAGTTGTCGACCGTACAAAGATTATGTCGTTAGCTTGAACTTGAGTATTTAGATAGTCTTCAACTTGATAAATGCCTATCGCCGCCCTGGCCTACTCCTATCACTAGTCGTTCTTAGCCTAAGCTAGGAATTGACAGAGGGAGTTGAGAGTTTCCAACCTTTTGTTTCCTTCTTGGTTGCCCTTGAGTGCCCAGGAAGCGTGTTCCCAAGCCTGCACTTACTCTTGCTTAGAATGCCCTTCGATGCTCTCAATAGACCTGTAAGAGTTCCAAGGTTAGCTCAAGACTTAAACTCAAGACAGAACCAATCACTTTCATTCATGTAACACAAACACCAATTTGCACAGTGATTTTTTTGGAAAACAGTTCTAGAGATCCCTGAATTCTATTCCCCCTGGTATGATCAACTTCAAAATACCCTATCTAATAATCCTGATCTTGTACTCCCCACGAGCTTTCCAACAAGACAAGAATCACTGCAAACGGATTTCGTATGAGAAAGTTATGCCAATTCAGGGTTTTGGAGTTAAAACAGGGTTCAAACAGGCTGACAGATCACAGGATTTTTCTCAAAAACACATGTGTGGGGACCTCACAAATCACTAATGACTCTCTAATTATGCCCAAAATTCCCCAAGGACTTGGAAAAATTAACCCTAAAATTTTGGCTGAAAAACCTGTCAATCACGATCGACAAGTCTGTCAATCGCGATTGATAGAGGTGTCCGTCGGGGCCTGTCGGTCGCGATCGACACGTCAGTCGTGATTGACAGCGTCAATCGTGATCGACAGAGTCGGTCGTGAGTCCTGTCAATCGCGATCGATGGTGTCAATCACGATCGACACTTTTTCTGGGATTTCCACCGTAATTTCAGTCAATCAGGAATGTGTCCATCGCGATGGACACGTGGCAATGCGAAGTTTTCTGTCAATCGTCAAAATTCAGTTGGTCGCGATCGACGGTGTCAATCGCAACTGACAGAGGTGTCGATCGTGGCTGTCGATCGCGATCGAAAGTGTCAATCGCGATTGACAGGGTCCTACGTGGCAATCAGTCGGTCGTGGGGTCTGTCGGTCGTGGTTGACAGGGTCTGTTGGTCGCGATTGACAGGGTCTGTCGGTTGCGATTGACATATGTTTTCGATCGTGGCTGTCGATCGTGATCGATGGTGTTGGTCGTGATTGACAGAGAAACATGGAATTTTTCAATTTTGTGTAGTGATTTGGAATGTGCTCTCTGTGCTGGTCCTAGTGGTGCACTTAGTTTTACTAATTGGTCGAATTTTCTGTCGATCGCGATCGACAGAGGTCGGCGACACAGAGACAGTTTCTGAGTTTTTCCGTACCTGCGCGGCGTGCTGGAGGGGATGACACAGCTGGATCCTGCAAGAAAACTCAACAAACATGCAAAAACACTGCACACAATATTGCTCTCTCGCTCTCTCTCACAAGTGGAATGAGGGAAATGAGGTGGAGAAGGTGATATGATCAAAAAATGAAAATTTTCGCGATGATGGAGATGGAGATTGGATAAGGTGAGGATGATGATGGTGATGATGGTGGTGAGGTAAGAAAAAGAAAAATAAGAAGAGTAAAGAAATTACCTACAACGCCAACGTCTCAAATTTACATCTTACCATCACACGCTCGTCCTCAAAGCTCGATCCCGGCAACGACGCCAAAATTTGGTGTAGCTCAGTGATGAGTAGCACCTCCTTTAATGTCAATCCGGGAAGACGTGAGGATGGTATGAAGACCTCGACCAAGTGAAGGCACAAGTGCGTGAGTGAGAAGCACACTAACATGCACACACATACACACACATGCGCACACACAGCAAGACAAAGAGTGAGAAGCAATGGAGTTCTTAGATTACTTTCAAAAAGCTCATACAAGTTCAATTCAATTACAAGCTAACCTCAAAAAATGAGCCTTCTAGCTCTTTTTATAGTTTTTGACTAGGTTTTGGCCGTGTCCAGACCTAGTGTCCGGCCTAGTTAAAAATTAAGTTCTCTACCCTATTCGGAGGTTCAAATGAAGTCTAAAAAATGTGAAAACTGACAGGTAGATACTTCTAAAGCTCCTCAAGCTCAAGAACTCCTTGGCTTGCACAAAATGGAGCTACAAAAATAAGAAATGGTATTTACAATGATTGTTAGTGATGAAAATCACTATTTTTGTAGGGATTCTACTATCATGTTGACATACATTTCCTGGAGCTCCATACTTGCTCCTTCTCCTTGCATGTCCACCTCTTTGATATGCATTAGTATCCTGAAAAAATATTGGCCTAATTGCCAGATCGTCGTTGACTGCTCTGTCTGCTTGTGCTTTCTCTTCTCTCTGACTCTCTTCGTAAGCTTCCTTGCCTTGTGAAGCTCTAGGAGGGGACAACTCTAGGACAATGGCTTAGAAATCTCTCTTCACCTCGGGAAGGAAAAGACGCACTTCTCCTGTATCAATTCAAGGGCAGAAACTGCTGGGCTTCACACGCACTCGAACGCATCCACTCAACAACATGCACCCATATCACTACAACTAAAGATGGCAGACGTTCACCAAGTAAATTTGTGCATAATAGGCAATAGAAAAAGGGAATCCTTTCCATGGCAGATGATGTTTATCCAACACCTTCTCATACTTGGATCACTTGCTACATCAACACCATATCTCGATATATTGCTCTGTTATTGTTGGTTGTTGCATGCTCGGTGGATAGGCAGGTCACTCCTCTCATCAAGGAAGGTCTACGAAGTAAAACTTCGGGAACAATGTAGGCCATGGCACCAGCAGAGTTGGGTAAAAGCAATCAGAAGTCTAAGTTATTGATTCATGGGTTGTCTCGAGGATGGACTGTAATGACTCTGGATTTTCACTCAACCTGTGGAGAGACACTTAGTTGGCTAATCATGTCAGAAAAATGTTCTTCATCCATGCATGCTATGACGCAAAAATAGAGGCATTATCTGGAGTATTCTTCCCTTGTTTTGGATGGTTCACTATCCCCCTTTAAATTTTCTCAAGGATGTTCCAATACATTCAGAAAATAGATATGTTTCTTACTTGTATCTTTTGTATCTACTCCCAAAACCAGTATGGAAATCAACTGATAGGCTACTCTCATGAAGATGCATCTAAGGTGTTGCTGGAAGCCTGTGCCACCATGTGCAACCTCTTTTTTTTTTGGAAGTTCACCAAAGAGCAAAGGAATGCTTCTCGAAGATGGATGATCCTCAAATCTGTTCATTTGCTGCATATACATCAACAGCTGGGACATCCTACACGACGGCATACACTAGAATATTCGATAAAGGCTGACAAATACACAAGATTTGCAAGCCGCCTCATACTACCTTATCCAACTCGATCACTTCTCTCAAGATGGAGATATGGGTATCATGTTCCTTTCTCACATACAATGTCTTCATATGCTCAAACTCCAAGAAGCTTGATGTCTCCCACACAGAGATAATGACTGATGTCTCAAGGTGTTGAGCATTAGTTACACAAGCATAAGGGAGCCTGCACATGTGGACATCTCATTGAAGCAAAGGATCATGTCAACAGGTATAAGATCCAATGATACAAAGGAAACTCAAAGACCTGCTGTCCCTTCAGCATCTGCCCAGGTTACATCAGAAACACCTATGCTAAGCAGATTTGAAAGACCATCAAAGGTATAAAATTTTTAGGAAGAGCCAAAAGCTCTGACAACTGTTATCTACTACTAATGGGGCGGAGGACATTGTTCTACAAGTCGGAAATTTCAACCATTTTATTGTTAAGCCTAATTCTTGCTGCTGAATATGTAAGTAGGCAAGACATCTTGGAAATTGAACCAGGACAGGACGGTTGCAATGGTATCACGTTATAAAGCAGAGATATCATTGAGACAGAGACTCTGGCATGGAAGAATCTCTCTACATCATACCCTTTGTTTAAGCTTCCAAGAATGTTGATTCCAAAGCTAAATAAAAGTGACTCAGAGATAGATCAGAGAATTGGATAGCAGAAGAGAATAGAAATGATCCTCAACTGACTTTTTTGGGAAGTTTTCGAGGAATTAATTGTGGAAGAACTGTTGAATGCATCTGACATTCTCACCAAAGAGAAGAATTTTCCAGAGGAGGTTTCGGATCCATGAATAGGTTCGGGAAACAACAACAGTCAACAGAAGACTAGAATGAGGAAGCAATCTGGATTTACAACAGATTATTGGGAGACTCAGCATCAATGACAAAAGTTGTTGACCTCCAGTCCATTGTAGCTATTGGCAAGGATGACATCATTCAAGAAATTATATATATGCTGATGCAGCTACATGTCCAAAAGTGTGAGCATGGAACATGTGTAGGTAGAGTGGCATCTGCCTGCCTTGGAGAAGCCTTCATAGGAAGAGGAGGTGCTTATGTAGGACATGGTGAATCCAGAAAAGGATCTGAGATCCTACAACATGATTACATTAAAAATGTTTGGATTGGATGAGCAGCTGAAAGGTAAATGCTGTGCTTCTGGAGTTGAAAAGATACACAAATGTAGCAGGAAAACTAGCTTCACCAGAAACAACCTATGACATGGAAGAGTTGACAAGGGGATTAATGCCTATGGCCTGCTTCCCCCCATGTTGTGATATGCTTCTATAAATATGGGCTCCAGTTGTTCCTCTGTTCAGATTTGTGCTTAGAGAATGGATTGGGTGGAGTGTTGTGACTGACCCTACGAGGATGGTGTGCACTTCTGAGGGACTCCAAAGCTCTATCAATGAAACTTCTGAACGTCAGAGACTGAGGAGATACAAATCCTAATTGGGCCCTAGACACAGATTGATGTTGGCATCCCCATCATTGGACTTGGTACTGGAGTTGGGATCTCAGCAATGATCGCAAAAGCAAGAGGTGCTGAGCTAGCAAGTGAGGACAGTTGTCGAAAGAGCTACAGTTCTTGCACGTGCCTGTACATCAAACCCATTTATACAGATGGACAAATGTAGCTAGAAGCCTTAGGTTCTGCAGTAAAATTAGATGACGCTCAAGCAAAAGGAAGATCTATGTAATGGCACCATCTGATAAGTTTTGGTGGGCACGTGGAGATGATCAGAATATGTAGTGTCTTGAACCAAGTGGCAAAACAGATGACTGGGTTGTAGCTGCTACATTGACTAAAGAGATAAAAGGTTGTTGTGGCTGTCCATGGTGTGAAGACTTCTAACCATCAGCTAGGTTGTCATCCATTTCTTTGCCAACATCAGGCCAGATTTTCTGCTCTCTCCTCCTGTAGACTACAACATGAAAAAGATTGACAAGCACTTCTTGAGTGGGTATTTGGATCCATGTTGCTCCCAACCACTCTATTCAGGCTGAGGGGTTTGGTGACTTCAAATGCACTATACCTACTATATCTCCAGCCTACAAACTTTCATAACTCTCACATGTCCAGCTAGGAGGATTCTTGTCAGGTTGGTCAGAGCTTCAGAAAAGGACGGATTTGCTGTGATGCACTGGATTATGCTTTGGAAGGAATAAATGCAGCATCCTCCATATCAGATATATCAAATATTTACTCACGGGCTCTCACCACATTTTGCAGCAACTAGGTTTGATGAAGCCATGTGGGCAGCTGCTATGTTTCAAGTGCAGGGATAGAACTAGGCTGCAATTTGAAGCTGGCTATGAATGATGCGAGTGCCCCAATCAACAAAGCTGGAACTTCATCAAAAACTAATTTGGGTGCTTGAACCTCTTTTGCTACATCATAATAACTGATCTATCTAACAAAGGTCACATTCTGTGAGATGTGGTTGACCCCATTACTGTTGCGCAAAGAATGGAATGAGGTGGCTCCAGGGCCTCAGAGCCTATTAATTGGTCTTACAATCACTATGTTGCAGGTTGCTCTTCCAATGTCGCACATCTGCTGAATTCTAGCAAGGAGGTAACATTGCATCAAATGGATTGCTCGTTTTTTCCTTGATTAATGTTTGAAGTTCAACAGCTACTAGTGGCTGACGCAAGAGATTGGATTGTTTTTGGGACTACCCCAAGTAGGAATTGTGACTATTGCCCTTGCCCCCATTTGGAGAAGATGATCTACATTATATGTTGTTGTTTTGCTCAGATACTTGCTTCTCAGATTCTCAGAAATAAGTCCTCTACTCTGTTATGATGGTATCTGCTCATATGGTCGGGGATGAAGGAAGCTTGATGGATGTCGAAGCTAGTAGTGCCCTATCAATCTAATTTTTACTCAGGGTGTATTGTTAGATATTGGACTTGAACTTCTTCAATGTGTTAGTGCCCTATTTTAGGGATTTTGTCCACTTGCCCAGCCATCCTGTGGGAAGCTTGGTACAACTTTGATGTTAGGGCTGCTATCCTAAGATGTGCCCTTTCTTGCTCTGTCTTGTTTGCAATGGAGGTGTATGCACATGAAGTTTTAGGACTCGCAGTTTTCCGATCCACTAAAGACTTGCTCAGAGGGATTGCTGCATATTTTGCAATAGAGGCTGCTGTGTACATGGTTGGGCTGACTGCCCCCAAGGGGATTGTGTTGCTCAACATGGAAGACCTGAAAACTTGAAGAACTGTAGATTTGAAGAGTTGAAGACTTAAACTTGGACCAGTTCAGCAATGTCTTCCAAAGTATTTATCCAGAAATGAAGACACAGTTGGCAATTTTTAAGACTCTACAACATAATGAAGGCGACTTGGAAGTGTTGAAGATGCAGCTTGGATCAATGAACTATGTATGTTCCTCTCATCTTAGCTTTGTCAGGGACGACAAAGCCTAGGAGGGGGACTGTGTTGCGGAACCATAATTGCAAAAGGCATGAAGACCTTATCGAGTGCTCAATTTTTTCATCGTTGTACAAGTTCCTTCATAGAAACTCCCTCTTACCTATTTTTGTAAGAAAACCCATAAAAACTCTACCTTACCCTTCTTTTTTGTAAAAGGCTTCTTTTTTAGTTTCTCCCTTATTTTAGAAATAAGAGCTCTCTTTTCGATATGTACAAGAGCTCTCTCTCTCTCTCTAAGAAGATTCCCTTTTTGATTTTCCCAACTACCTACCTTTTTTAGAATGTATCTAGTTAATGAAGCTTGGCCACTTGTACTCAACGAATCCTTCTACTCTCTTATATGAGGAGAAGAAGCTCATTTTGTAAGGAGGTCCCTTGGCCATGGCCTTGGCCTCCATTTTGGTAATGGAAGAAGGTGTCATTTGTTACTCTCTTTCTTCCTTGTGGGCAAGGCGATGATCTATGTGTATGGACTTGCATTTGGAGTTGGCTTGTGTGTGAGCATTGCTCTCTCTTGCTCCTTTTTGACGTTGGCCTTGGTGCCATTGTTCATGAGCATGGGTGTGGATGCGTTGCTTGCACTTCTTGCAACTTCACTTGGAGAAGCTTCTCACTTCCATGTGAGGCGGTTAGGGTCTGTTGTTCCCCTTTTCTCAACATTGTGGTTAGTGTACCACCTTCCTATTGTGCAAAATTGGCTACTAAGGCTACCTTGAGGTTGTGACATTTTTGGGCAAGCATTTTCCATATGGTCACTTCCATAGGTATAACAACACTTGACTGAGGTTATCCTGGGTGTTTGTTTGCTTGAGACTCCTAGCTTTTGAGCTACCTTCTTTGCCAGGTCCTCTACGAAACTAGAGTGTTTAGAGGAAAAATCAGTAGAACTATCCATGTCCTTGTAGACATTGGATAGTTCCAACTCATCTCGGTTTGGAATGGTCACAAGCCATCTTTTGCTCATATGCATGCATTTGGTTGTCTGACATATGCATTAGTGCCTGAATAACAATGCAAAAAGTTGGATGATAAAGCAATGAAATGTACTTTCTTTTGTTACAATTCTGAAAGAAAAGGATATCGTCTATATCATCCACATATTAAATGCATTTTCCTTGGAAGTGGTGTTGTTTTTGTTGGAGGATAAACACTCCTATGTGCACAACAAAAGCAAATGAACCCTCATAGGATCCCGAAAATTTTCAGACATAGGTTCTGTATTTTCTGCGTTTCTCTGAGTATATGCAGAGACTGAAAATGAAATTTTGCAAGCATAAACTAGACTTTAAGAGATTTCAAATGAGAGTAAAATCACTCCATTTGGATACTGGATGATGCCTCAACCAGCTGCAACAAAACAGATAACTTGATCTCTTCACAGAGTATGAGCTAACTAGACAGACACTGTTCTGGACATTTCTCTGCACATGTGCAGGCACTGAACTTGAGACTTATACCAGACAAAGTAGAACTTATAAGCTTTCCAAGAAGACAAAAATCATTGCAAATTGATTCCGGATGAAGGAGAAACAACAATTACAAGACCGGGGGGTCTGCCAAAAACATCTAGATAGATAGAGTGTGTAAAAGTGAAATTTTTGCAAAATATGCAGAGAACAGCTAGTAGGGGGTGTGCTTAAGCAAGGGGGTAGCTTGGGCATGTATTTCCACGACTCTAAGTCATAATACAACTCATTAGAGGTTTTAAAGACCACATACTAACCTCTTTAACCAATCAAAAGCATATACATGTCAAAAGTGAGGTCCAATCACATCAAGAGGTGAGCTAAATCTTCTCTAATCAACTTCTTTCCATTATGGGCATAATTGGATGCCTCCAACTCGTGGAAATCAGCCTCCTTTGATTGTGGATGATGTGGAAGGTTCAATTTGGGGCATGTTCCCACACTCTTGAGCTTGAAAAACTTTCAACACTCCCCCTCAAGCTCAAGTCTTTTCCTTTCGTTGCTTCAGCCTATGTCTCTTATGTTGATAGCTTCCTTGAATCCTCCAAGCTTTGTACCTTCAAGAAACTTTGTCATCATGTCTGCAACCTGCATTTTAGTGTTCACATACCTTATATCTAGCTCTTTTGCGATCACCTTTTCTCTAACAAAGTGGTAATGAACCTCTATGTGCTTGCTCCTTGCATGAAACATGGGATTGTTAGCTAGATAGATGCTTGAAATGTTGTCTCCATAAAGAGGAAACTCCTCCACTTCTACTTCCAAGTCCTTAAGTAGCTTCTTAAGCCATAATAGCTCACATGTAGCCAATGCTAAACCTCTGTACTCAGCCTCTGTGGATGAAAGAGCAACAGTGGGTTGCTTCTTAGAGCTCCAAGAGATCACTTTTGTACCTATCCTGAAAACATAACCCGATGTACTCCTTCGATCATCCTTGCTACCTGCACAATCAGCATTACTATATCCTTTGACACTTAGATCAGCATCATATGAGTAAAATAGACCTTGGTTGATTGTGTGCTTGATGTAACGAAGCATCTTTCTAGCCGCCATAAGATGATCATGAGTAGGTGCATGCAAAAATTGAGAGAGAACACCTACTACATATGCAAGATCAGGTCTAGTGAATGTAGCATAAATTAATGAACCAATTATGCTTCTATATAGTGTAATATCTTGTATAGCCTCTCCTTGACCTGCAACCAACTTTGTATTGGGCTCCATGGGCTGAGAAAGTGGCTTACAACCACTCATACCAAACCTGTATAGCACATCCAACAAGTATTTTCTTTGAATCAAGAAGATGCCATTGTGTGCATAGATTACCTCTATTCCCAAGAAGTACTTTAGTGTTCCAAGATCAGATATCTTGAACTCCTTCCCTAGCTTTGATTTGATATCTTTAATACCTGCAATATCACTTCCTGTGATGATCAAATCGTCCACATAGATGCATATGTATACCGTCTTGTCTCCTTGCTTCTTCATGTAAAGTGATGGATCTGCAACAGTTTCTTTGTATCCACAACTTGATAAATAATCCACTAACCTCTGATTCCAGGCCCTTGGGGCTTGCTTTAGTCCTTCTAATGCTTTCCTTAGCTTGCAAACATGATTTGGGTACCTCACACTAGCAAATCCTTGAGGTTGGCTCATGTAGACTACTTCTTCAAGCTCTCCATTGAGGAAGGCATTTGTTGCTCTAGCACAATGGTGAGAACCACGTTAAGAAGCTCCACCTCCTTAATGTCAATCCGCGGAAGAGATAGGAGTGATATGAAGATCGTGAATGTGAGATGAAGTGAGAGTGAAGGTGAGAAGCATAGAGATGCACACACACATACACACACACTACGAAGAGACAAGCAAGACACAATGGAATGTGAGAAATCAACTCTATTACTCAAGAACACTCTTACAAGCTCAAAATAGCTCTAAGCTCTTCTCTACTCAAACAAGCTCACCTCAAAAATGAGCTCTCTAGCTCTTTTTATAGTTTCTAGACTAGTGTTGATCGGTTTCACATCTAGTGACCGGCATAGTTAAAAAATAGGTCCTAGATGCTATTTGAAAGGGTAAACGGTGTCTAAAAATAACCAAAATTGATACGCTCATTCTACCTAAGCTCCTCAAGCTCGAGGACTCCTCGGCTTGCACAAAATGGAGCTAGAAATTAAGAAAAGGGTTTTTCTATGTTACAAATGTTACAATAGTGATAAAAATCACTGTTGGAGGTTTTTGAAAAGTATTTTAAAACATAATTCTTTGAAAAAAAGATTCGACTGGCTCCCTGCTCCATCGTTACATGCTTCCGCGTCTTCTATGCCTCTAGCTGCTTCCAACACCCCCTCCCTCTCGCTTCTGCCGTCCTCGACAGAACCTTGTTGTGTGGTCTGTCGGATGTAGTTTTGTAGGAGGTCTTGAGCGCGGGTGTGCTCGGATATTCGAATGCCTCGGGCCAAGTCTGCCTCGAGCTTCTCCCAATCGATTTGTTGCGGTTCATCGGGTGGCGGGAGTCGATAATGTGTGGAGTATACCATCTGTTCACAGGCAAATAATTGCAACAAATGGGTGGGCCTGCTGATGAACACTTCTGAATGGTATTCCCAAAAACCAGTTGTGAACATCTCTTCGAACGTCTGCTTGTAGCACGCCGGTAAGTATTTGATTCTGCAATGCCAGGCATAACACACCCGTAGAGATGGCGTTGTACTCATGTCATATGCAAGATCCAAATTGCCATGCTCGAAGCCCGGGGTATTAACATGAGGTGCCTTGACACGCCGGAAGACTTTGAAAACCATTTGCATCATGTCAAATATTTTGACAGTCATGTGCACTGCGATATCATCCATACATTTCAAGCGAGGGAGCCAGTGACGAATCATAGCCATCATATATCCCACTGTTGGTAGTTCTATGGGTGGCTTGAAATATGGGTAATTCAACCAATCCTGGCACTGCTTGTTGTTCTGTACTTTAATAGCAAATGTTGTCCAGGAGCGGCGACATGGCACTGGTCCCCAACATGGGTTGTATTTCAAATGTAGTGGTGCCTTTGCCCAAGTGCTCATCATCTCAGGATATTCTTGTAAGAGGTCTTTACGCCAATTGGGTTGATGGATTTCTCCGCGCTGCGCATCCGGTGGCAAATCGTCAGGCTCAAACTGAGTAGCATGGGATGGTTTCTTGCCTGTTTCTTTCTCTATGGCCAACTAATATTCGGCCATTAACATAAAGTAAGGTTTATATTGTAGCTCATGCCCTGATATGTAGCGACGAGGGGCCAAATGAGCAAAGTAGGGAGACTGTAAAATTCGTTCCTCAATCATTGCCATTGCATGCAGCTGTGCCTCTACTCGTGCTGAGTGGGTGGTTCCAAGCTTTTCAATTGTCTTCATCCATGCGGGGGTTGGAAGTTCATAAGTCATCTGGCCTTCAGCCGTGACTCATCCGCCTGGGATGGGTTGTGGTTCGTAGGCTTCTTAAAATGTTTCCTCCACCGGGATGGTTACATTTTCTTCATCAGCGGGTAGCTCTGGTGGGGAATCTGGTCGGGGTGGTGCTTCATAGACTGCGATTCTTGATTCAAGAGTAGATACCTGGGCCCGTAATGCGTTGAGTTCCTCTAAAATGTCAGGAGAAGGGTCCACAGGAGCTGGTAATCCTTGTGGTACTGGTGCTCGTAGCTGCAGTAGTTTATGATCATTTTTGAGCTTTTGATAGGCCTTGTTCATGTGATCATATTCATCGAGAAGTCTAACATGATCCTCTAGCAGCAACTTCATTGATTATGAGGGAACCGCTTTGAACCTACTAGGGCTTAATGATTGATCTGGATGATCGAGAGAAGCTTCTAAATTTTCTCTGTTCTGCTCTTGTAGCCTCTGGTTCTCTTCCTTTGCTGCTGCTAGGTGCCTCCTGAGTAAGTCCATGTTCCGAGTCAGCGTCGCATTTCGAAATGTCTGGGCCCTTAGTATATTGTCAAGATCAGCAGTGGCCTCTTTGGCTTTCTCTTCACTTTCTACTTCCAGTTTGTGGTATGCCTCTCGTAATTCTTGGTACCGAGTGTTCAATGAGGCATTCTCAATCGACAAGGAATTAAGTTGCGACTATAATTGATTCGTCGTGTTCTGCAGCGTCTGGTAGTTGTTTCCTAGAGATGTGAACTCCTCTCGTACTTGAGTCATGCAAGCGAACATCTGTCAAAATGTGGTATCTACAGTGGGAGATAATATTATAGATGTTCCTAGTAAAGATGCAATGGATGTAGATGCAATGGGAATGGGGAAGGGGGGTGGGAGAGTGGATGCAGTGGTGATTGTGGAAAATTGTGATGTGCCTAAATATGGGTGTGCCATGAATGAAGTGAGTGGTGGTGTGGTGGGCGGTGAGATATCCATGTCATTGGATGTGTCAAGTGCGGTGACTGTGAATAATGGTGTGAGGGTTCTCTTGTACTCGGGGGAAAGGGGGAAACGGACAGGGGAAAAAGTTAATGGGGGTAGATATGGTAAAAGGTGTCGTGGAGGTGTGGGGAAGGATGGGAAAGATGGAGGGGGAAAGGGAGTAGATGGAAAGGTGGGTGTCTGAAGGGGGAAACCCGGTTGAAGGGGTGTGGGCATGGGGATGGAAATGGATGCAACAAAGGCTTCTGCTATGACGTTGTCAAAAGATGTGGATGGTCTAGGAGATAGTGGATGAATGGGAGAGACAGGAGGTGAAGGAGGAGTAGTTGGGGTGGCGGGTACTCCGATTACCGTGGTGGTCTGTACATTAGTGGGGTGGGGTGGGGAGTCGATTACAATAGTCTCTTCTGTCATTGAGCCTTCAGGGATGAGACGTGCTTCCCTGGCCTGTTCTGAGGATTGTGCTCCTGTTGGGACACGAATGTATTCGCCCGGTTTTGATAAGAGTCGTACGCGTTGTGGGTCATACTGCGGTAATGGATTCCTCTACAGATATCGTAAGGCCTCAGTACGTCT
The DNA here is from genome assembly GCA_020310875.1 of Ceratopteris richardii. Taxonomy (NCBI): domain Eukaryota; kingdom Viridiplantae; phylum Streptophyta; class Polypodiopsida; order Polypodiales; family Pteridaceae; genus Ceratopteris; species Ceratopteris richardii. Next base: position 5,016,336 of record CM035443.1, read on the forward strand.
GACTGATTGGACAAGCTCTCTGAAACCTCTGATGTATACTTCTTCAAACCCTCCCGAGACAAGCTCTTGTTCTATGAGAGTTTGGCTCTCTTCATCAGTTAGCTTCTTACGCACCCAAACCTTTTCCATAGTACAGTATAACTTTTTAATCGCCAGTGTATAAGCTGCAGCTTCAAATGTCTCATCCTCGTGTGTACTTGTATCACCGTGGGTGTTCGTTTGTTGTCCTTGTTCATCCGTTTGTACATGTTCTTGGGAGTCATGTGTGCCCTGGCTGGCTTCATCGTCGCCTTCATCTTCATCGGTTTTTGTTCTTTCTTCTTCGGAGCTCGACACTACTTGTCCATGTGGCTGATCTCGGGGTGTGGTTGGGTAACTTGGACGTTCATATTCTTGAGAAAACATCTGTCCTTCTGAGAACTGAAATTCACTAGACAACACATCGTGCATCTCGAAATCAAATGTCGTGTTTATTGGTTCTGCTTCCATATTGGGTATCGGAAAAGAAAAGGCTTCCGAACCAATAGTGGTGGGAGCTTCTGCTATCGTGGTGGTGGGTTCTGGGGTTGTGGTTGCTTGAGGAGAAACCGTGCTGGTAGTGCCCTCTGGTGTAACTGGTCTTGATAACCTTATGCGAATGGGTTGAACGGGGGCTTCTGTTGGAGAATGTTCAGGAGATGGTTGAGGTGATGGTGATTCTGGGACTTGAAGGCAGGGGATAATTCCTCTCATTCTTTTTCTTGCTCGTCCTCTGCTAGGCTTCCTAGCTTTCTTCGATGTCCCTTTGAAAGCCTTCAGCTCTTCGCTTGTCATTGCAAGTTCGATCGGTAAGTCATATGCTAGGCACATATACACAATGCGTGTGAGGGTGCAATGGTGTTGTGCCAAGTAAAGTTGATCAATGATCCAGCTTGCTAGGTCTACTGTTTGGGGTCCAATACATGCTAGATATAAACCAAACCAAATTCTTTTGTGGGGCACCGTAAATCTATCCTGAGCAGGGAAAGCAAAATGTTGCATGCATATCCTCAACGGTTTGGAGAGCTCAGGTGTGATAGCTGAAATGTCCTCCCATTTAGTAACGTCACCACGTTTCATAGGTTTTGGGATCAGTCGTTCGCGCTCTATAGGAGTGCGTTCCATGGATTTTGAGAGCTGCACGAATTAAATCTTTGGACAAATAAAACCTTCTGAATGGAGGGTCATTCACCAAGGATGGCAACATAAATGTGTCGGGTAGGTCCTTGTTCTCCGAAGCAGTCAAAGTGGCTACTAAATAAAAGCATCTGTAAAAGTCAGGTTTAGGCAAAGGGTCACTAAAATGTTCTGTAAAATCGGCTCTTGCCCAAACATGCGTTAGGTCTGCTGTATTCTGCAATCCTTCGAATTCTCTTGAAAAGAACTGGTACTTGGCCCATGTACGATAATCAAACGCCAAGTTGGCTTCAAATATAGAATCTGCGTCCGCTAACGGTCCTGCAAGTCCTTGGAACCAGTGGGAATTCCGATGAATTTTCTCAGTATACCCTCTAGGAGGGTCGTCAATCGACATCGGTCCTGGAAATCCTTGGAACTCCGGTGGTTGAGCCGTCGGATGGGGCTCCGCTAGTAAATCCCCAATATTGGCCATTGGTGCACTAGGGCCCACTTCTGATTGTCCTTCTGCCTGCATGATGTATGATGCAAGTGTGTGGCGGATCTGCTACAAAAGATTAACACATTAGCATGGAAATTAATTATGATCCCATTAAAGTGAGACCGCAATCCCTTTCCATAACCGATGTGTAACCCGTGTAGCCGAGTGTTGTGATGTGATTGATGCAATGATTCTTGCCGAACTAGTGCAGGTCTCTAGACACCTACATGTTTTCAGATGATACATACATTTCTTGATGAGGTGTTATTACAGATGATGTTGGGTTATAGTGTGTGGATTTATACAAGGTTCGGTCATGAATGAGTTATTACATGGTTGTAGATTAGTCAGGGTGGGAGTTATGTTAGACAATGGGTTTGGAGAAGACTTTTGGATACGTTTTGGTATCCACTTCCTAAGAGTTTGTGATCGGGTTATAGGTCTCTGCGGAGGGACAAAAGATGATATCGGATTTGGTGATATGGAGGGCTGAAATGCTTTCCGAAGGGTGTATTTTACATAGCTTGAGGGTTGAGCTATAATCCATGGTTTGGGTACCCAAATCTGCGTGGGTGTGGGTCTGTTCATAAGGTACTTCTTGGCGATCCAAATTTATCGAAGGTTTGTATTCGTAGAAGAAAGTCGAGGGGATGTTGGATACTGATTCTGTCTCTGTCTTGACTTCTTCTTATCAATGTCTGCGTTGTTGAAATCAGTCGGTGCTTTCTGTTCTTTCGGCACCCATATTTGTCTTGTGCCACTTACTTTGTGTTGCTGAGACTGCTTTACTCTTTGCGTCGTCTGATATTGCCGTCGGTGTGGGTTCCTTCGTCGTGGTTGACTCTATTGTGGTTGAGGTTGAGAGGTCGAATGGACGCTCTGCTTTGGAAAAGAAGGGAGGTCCAACACTTGTGAAACCTGCCCATTAGGAAGTAAGGCATTTTGTACCACAGATCTAGGCCAGTCCGTAGTAAGTGTGGAAGGATGGGCACCGCAGGGCATTTTGCCCATGTGTCCGCTGATGTAACCCACCTGACCGCTGATTGAGTCCATCTACCCAAGCGGTTGGGTAATTGCCCCTTCTAGTTTGCAGGAAGCCCCAGGAAAAATCTCCTGACGTCCTTCTAATTGACAACTGTCTATAGCCAAGCCCGAGTGGGTTGGTGTAGACGTAACGTGACTGATCTGACCAAAGATCTTTCGGTCCTCCGTCGCATGCATTTCATGGGGTCTAGGGTTACACACCTCAGGGGAACTGCCGTTAGGGAAGTCAAGCGGTATCACTCTCTTCCCATCTAAGGTTCCAATCTGTAAGGAGCCTTGTCTAAGATTTAGGTCCACTGAGTGATCGTATAGCCAATCTTGGCCAAGGATTAGGGGTTCTATCAGGTCGTCATCATGGCACACTAGTAGCTTCACTGTCATGGTCACATCCTTAATGAGGATAGTAAGGTCCACCTCACCCATGCAAGGGGTTTCCATGCCTCCTAGCCCTATGAGGTATGCCTCAATTGGCCACATTTCTATCCCTGAGTCCTTATAGTGGGACCATCTAATCACGCTAGTTGCAGCACCTGAATCAATTAAAGCCCTAAGCTCTTGGCAATGGTTGCCGTGCTTTAGCCTGACTGTAATGAATGGTCTCCTGTCCACTATGCTAGGATGAGTGGTTGACTTTACTTGACACATGGCCATGGGATATCTGGGTGATGTTTCCAGAGGGTTATAATGTTCTCTCCCTAGTCCTTGTCTTCTTAGCTTCATGCGCTTAATGCGTTCTATTGCTTCTGCCTGAGCTTTCGCTCGTATTCTATTTTCTTCCTCCTTACGCTTCTTTGCCAACGTGAGTCGTTTAAGCATATCCTCAGTAAGAGGTTCCTGGTATAACTTGACTCTACAGCCACTAATGTAATTAGGCATTATGTCTCCTTCTAAGGTGGCTAATTGTACTGCTCCACTTGTCGAGAGTCTGTTAATGATCATAGGTCCATAACCTCGCTTTTCTAACTTCCGTGCATGTTGCTTCAGCGTATATACTAGAACTAAATCTCCTTCTTTTAAGCCTTTTTCTTTCACATGCGCATCAAAATAGGCTTTCTGTCGTTTCTTTGACGCATATATTTCTGATGCTGCTTTCAGCCTGGTTTCTCCTAATCGTTCCAAGTCCATTATTCTCGCTGATAATTCATGGCCGGTCCACTGATGTTCTTGTGCAACCTTAAGGGTCGGTATCAAGAAGTCCAAAGGAAGCACAACATTCTGATCAAAAACCATCTGAAAGGGGGTTGCATTGAGTACGGTCTTGTAGGCCACTCGATATGCCCAAACAGCGTGGTGCAACTATTTGTCCCAATCTGAACGTTTGTTGTTCACGAGTTTCGTCAGTACGTTACAAAGGATCTTATTAGTGCTTTCAGCCTGACCATTGGCCTGAGGATGATATGGTGCGGATTTCTTTTGAATCACCATAAAATCCTGTAACAAATATTAAATGACTTGGTTTAGAAAGTGAGTTCCGCGATCGCTCACTAACTCTATAGGCAATCCATATCTTGTAAAGACATTCTCAAATAAGAATTTTGCAGTTGTGTGTGCATCATTCTTTTTTGTGGTTTTTGTCTCTACCCATTTGGTAAGATAATCCGTCGCGACAATGATGTATTCAGCATGTGTACCTTTTGCAGGGGGGTTAATGGGTCCTACAAAGTCTATACCCCACTTAGAAAATGCACGTCCTCCCATCATGGGTTTCAATGGCATTTCATCTCTGCGAGTAGGAAACTGAGTTCTTTGGCACACATCACATCTCTTAACATAGGTATGAGCATCCATCTGAAGAGTGGGCCACCATAATCCTGCAAAGAGGATGGCTTTGATTATTCTTTCAGGTCCAAAATGACCTCCTGCAACACCTTGGTGTGCAGTCTCTAGTATGCTCAGATAATCGCTTTCATGAACACATTGTCTTAGATATCCATCTCGTCCTCTTTTGTATAGATTATCGCCAATAAGTGAATAGTCTTGAGCTTCCTGCTCCAGACTGTGTTGTCGAGCTAAGGTCATTCCTTGAGGGAATGTCTTCGTCCTCAAGTATGTCACTAAAGGTTCACTCCAGTCTGGTGTGAGAGACACGTGATATAATGTAGCATGCTCTACTGGTGGTCTTTCACAACAAACATGGCATTCTTTACACAACTTGTAGACATCTGCCTCCATCGAAGGCCAATATACTCCTAGTCTATGCAGAGTCTGCAATGTACGATGTTTTGAATAAAGTTGCTTTAGTGCACCTACGTGTGCTAATTGCAACCAATTCGCATGTTCTGATTCATCTACACAACAAGCAAGAATCTTTTGATTATCCTGTTTATATATACTTCCTGCTATGATTTGATATTTTTGAGATTTGGTAATCTCTCCTTCCTTGATTCTTATCCTAGGATTCTTGGGTCCATATGTCAGAATAGGGACTATAGGCTTAGCCCATTCTGGTGCTATCTCAAGATTAAACAAATATGCATCTGGTAATTCATCCGCTATTCCTTGAGGAGCTTCTCCTGAGGTTAATCTCGAAAAGTGGTCAGCTCTGAGATGTGTCTTTCCTTTCCTGACTACGACTTCAAAGTCATACTCCATGAGTAATAGAAACCAACGTATCAATCGTCCTGTGTTACATGGTTTGTTGACTAAGTACAATAGGGCTTGATGATCTGTAAAGAACTTAAACTTGTTCGCCAACAAATAATGCCGGAATTTCTTTACTGCGTAGATCATTCCTAATCCCTCTCGTTCCGTAGTGGTGTAATTTCTTTCGGCTGCATTCAACTGTCTGCTCGCGTAGGCTATGGGGAGATCTATATTACCTTCATTCGTGGGTTGTGCTAACACACATCCTATGGCATAATTGGATGCATCCACATGTACATGGAATGGCTTACTCCAATCTGGGGTAGTCAATATGGGTGCTGAGCACAAACGTCGTTTAAGTTTATTGAATGAATTCTCACACTGATCTGTCCATTCAAAATTGGTTAAAAGAGAGTACAAAGGCTTGGCTATGATTGCATACATTTGTATGAATCTCCTATAATAACCACAATGACCCATAAATGCTTGTACCTCTTCGATGTTCATCGGCCTAGGTAGATCTGCAATTACCTTCACTTTTTCCTCATCCATAGAGATTCCATTTTTTGACACAATGTGTCCTAGAATTTTGCCTTGTCTGACCATGAAAACGCATTTTTCTGGGTTCAAACAAACCTGATATTCTCGACATTTGTCAAATATTTATCTTAACTCTGGGATATGCATCTGCCTGATATTAGAATGAGCACATATGTCATCGACATAAACTTCCAAACTCTTGCGTAAGAATTCCTTAAAAACATGACACATGAGTCGCTGGAAAGTGGCGGGTGCATTTGTGAAGCCAAATGGCATTACACGAAATGCAAATATGCCCCATTCGGTGGCAAATGCCGTCTTGTGTTGGTCCTCTGGAGCAATGGCTACTTGATTATAGCCTGAAAAGCCATCAAGGAAGCTGTAAACTTCCTTGCCCGCAACTCTTTCCAATAAGTGTTCCGTGATAGGAAGAGGATAACTGTCTCTAATCGTGGCGGCATTAACTTTTTTAAGGTTAATACAAACACGCAATTTTCCATTTTTCTTGGGCACTACAACAATGGGGGATACCCACTCGGTATGCTCAATTTCGTAAATGAATCCTGCTTCTATCAAACGATCTATCTCCTCTTTAATCTTCGCAGCGTAGTTATCATTGTACGTGTACGGTTTCTGTTTTGTCGGTTTTGCATCTGGAGTCATAGGGATTCTATGAGAACATATATCTGGATCTACTCCTTTCAAATCTTTGTAACTCCAGGCGAACACATCTCTATATTCGTGCAATAGGGCAACTAGCTCTTCTTCTTCTTCCTTCGTCAAATCATGCCCTATGTATGTACATTTTTCTTCTTCTCCTTCTATGGCTACTATTATTTTCTTGGTTTTCTCTCGATTATCATATACTTGTTCGTCATTCGCCTTTCTATTAGGCATTCGTACCATGATTCTTCTATCTTCGATTTCATATTTCTTGAAGTTCTCGGGTACTTCAAACAAAGATTCTTCTTTTTCTGACATGGTTTCTTTCTTCTTTCTTTTCTTGCCTTCACTCTTGTTAGTCACTTGAGTGGCTATTCTCACATCATTCATAACCTCTTCCTGTTTCTGAGGGTGAGTTTCTACTTCGTAAAAATATTCTTCCTCTGATGCAAAGGGTGGGTCCATGATAATTGATTCTAAATCAAAATCACTCGCATCTTCAAATGCATCAGTGTTAGGTTCACACTCTTCTAAAATTGAATCACACATGATTGGCTCTATCGTGAAGACTGAAATGTCATAGCCATCCTCGTCACAGTGGGGTGTCCATTGTTCTTCATTGATGGCTATGTCCATGGTTGCTAGGATTTCTGCCCAACCATGGGGTTCGAATTTTTCATCTGGAAATACTACAGGTGCATAAGCTGGATCTTGAAGGGTTCGTGGATGTTGTTCTGCACCTAAGGTCCTTACTTCTAACCTTTCTTCCTCTTGTTTGGCTACTTTACACATCCATAAATGAGTATCCTCGTGTAACCATGAGGGGTCTGACTCCAACGAGTGTACTGATTCTGTTTCTACTGGTGTCTTATGGATGGTATTCCATTGTATTGGGGGTACGTCTCTATGTGAATAGTCTTTAAGATTGACTTTGGTAGTTACTCCTAAATGTTGCAAGTACAAAGAATTAGTTCCCCAATCTTGTACAATTTGCAACTAACGCATGAATGGTCGTCCCAATATCATCTCATAAGCATGATTTTTTGCAAAGTCACAAATGGCAAAAGTATGCTCAAATTCTACACCACAAGTGGTGAGAGATATTCCTTCTAGTAAGCCTAATGGTTTTTCTATGTGTCCGTCAGCCATTTGTAACTTCATCCTGGTGGGTCTTAATGCTGGCTTACCCCAACGTTTCCATAAAGCGGTGGTAGCTATGGCTACTCCGGCTCCTGAATCTAAGATGGCTTTCGTGGTGTAGCCCTGATGGGTTATCGGAAGATAAGTGTTACCTTCCTCTCCTTCGCTTACATCTCCAATCTTTTCTACGGGTATCTCTGGTACCTTATTTTGTGATCCTATTTGTGAGGGAGTAGTAGCAAGCTCGGGGAATTGATTTGCTACATGTTTCCACAATTCTGGTTTTACCTTTAACAACTCCTCTAGCGTGAGATTACATTGAACTTTAGTATTCTTGATTACTTCTGTGTTTCTAGGTATCACTGATTCTTCATTCCTCACTATTATCGTGGGTGCTCTCATACTGATAGACTTAGCTTCCCAAGGTCCTGTAAACTGAGGTAATTCTTGTAAAGAATTAGATTCAAAACCTGTGTGTTCGCTCAGTTGCTCTTCCTCTACATCATCATAAATAGAGGGAATGTCTTGGGGAAATTGTTCCTGCAAGTCATCTATTTCTTGAATAGGAGGATGGGTTCCTTGTTCTTTTCTCCACTTTTCTTCTTGGATTTCTCTCAAAAATTCATGTGAATATCTATGTATGGAAGACAAATTGTCTTGACTTTCTGTATTGGGTACTTGAAACAGGGATGGTGCATTCCTTTCCTGTGTTTCTGGGACACTAAGATTCTTGTGTTGATCTTTTTTCTCTTTGCTCTCTATCAAGTATTCTACCCTGTCCATTAGTCCTTGAAAATGTAATTCCGGTTTTGCCATGTTATTCCAATTAAGATATCTAGAGGCTTCGAACAAAGCTTGTGCTAATTCTACCATCTTCATGCAAAGTTTAGTCCTCTCAATTTCTAGATCAGCTCGTGGGTAGTTCTTACCTGAGGTCCCTCTTTTAATCTAGCCTGATATGCACGAAATATCATGTCTAGATTTTCTGGTATGGGTTCCGCTAAAACTGATCCTGACTTCTGAGCTGGATTCTCTTGATTCAATTCTTGTGAAGTCAATTCTAGGATTTTGGCTCTCGACTCTTTTAAACTTCCTTCCAACTCAGTTATCTTTTTACTCCATTTTCTCTTAATTCTTTCTCTCGAATCTTTCCAAGATTTTGTCTTTTTACTGCTAGATTCTGCAACTTCACTACTTCGAGCTACTTTCTCTTGATTAAGTTGTTGGTTCTGTAAGAGCGCCTGGGCTCTTGTTATAGCTTGGATAGGCACGTATGTAGGGTTGGATCCATCTGCATTGTTTACAATACCTATCACTTTGATCGGTGTCACATTTGAAGCATTAACAGGGTTCTTAGGACAATCTTTGATTATGTGCTCTTTACCACAATCGGCGCAAAAGCCTTGTATGTTATAGTATTGTGATTGTCCTGATATCGGGGGATGTGGACAATCCTTTATGAAATGATCTCCTTGGCACCTAAAGCATGGTCTTCTAGGGCCCTGTGGTCTTTGTTGTCTCACGTGGGGCCGTGGATTTGGGTTTGTGTACATCACATTAGCATAGTCTGGCTCCCAACTAGGTTCCACTAGTGGACTATCATAATGATATGTCTCCACATGTTCTGGTGACTCCGTGTAGTATGCAGGTGGACTATCTACATGAGTAGAGTCAAAACTGTTTGAGTTCGGGTCACTCTCTGTGATCAAAGGTGAAGAAGGCACTAAGGCCCTACTTAGGTTCTCTTCTATAGCAGCGTATTTGACTGAGATGACATTCGCTGGTGGGGGTGGCTTCTGAGCTAAGATAGGTTGAGGTCTCTGTTGAGCCTGGTATGGGTAGTTCTGAGGAGGCCTATAGTAATAAAGCTAAGCATTGTATTGGCCTTGATACCTACCTGGCTGTGCGTATGCTTGCGGGTAGTTCTGTCTCACAGTCTGTTTGTTGTATGGGCAGTCTTGAGCCGTATGATTCGTGTATCTTCTCTCAATTGTATAGTATTGGCCACTAGGGTTGGCTTGTGTTTGTGTTGCATTGGGACACACATCTTCCACATGATTTCCACCACAAGTGTAACAACGGATGTTAGTTGTTAACTTGGGCACCTGTTTACTAGAAACTCCTAGTTTCTGGGCCACTTTTTCTGCTAGGTCTTCTATTGAGCTAGACAATTTTGTGGATGCTAGAGCTGAACAGTCTGAGTCCTTATAGACCTTTGAGAGTTCCAACTCGTCTCCTAAGTTGTCCTCAATGTCTATACATATTCTTACACATTGCTCTAGCATTCTGAGTTCTTTCAAGTAGACATAGGAGCGTAGTTTAGAGCTCAACAGGCCACCTAAAAACAATGACACTTGCTTGGCATGTGTTGGAAGCAGCCAGAGGCACAGACGACGCGGAAGCATGTAACGGCGGAGCAGGGAGCCAATCAAATCTTTTTTCAAAGAATTATTTTTTAAAAATACTTTTCAAAAACCTCCAACAATTATTTTTATCACTGTTGTAACATATGTAACATAGAAAAACCCTTTTCTTAATTTCTAGCTCCATTTTGTGCAAGCCGAGGAGTCCTCGAGCTTGAAGAGCTTAGGTAGAATGAGCGTATCAATTTTCGTTATTTTTAGACACCGTTTACCCTTTCAAATAGCACTTAGGACCTATTTTTTAACTATGCCGGTCACTAGATGTGAAACCGGTCAAAACTAGTCTAGAAACTATAAAAAGAGCTAGAGAGCTCATTTTTGAGGTTGGTTAGTGTGAGCTTAGAGTTATTTTGAGCTTGTAATAGTGTTCTTGAGCAATAGAGTGGATTTCTCACCTTCCATTGTGTCTTGCTTGTCTCTTCATTGTGTGTGTGTATGTGTGTGTGCATCTTTGTGCTTCTCACCTTCACTCTCACTTCATCTCACATTCACGATCTTCATATCACTCCTATCTCTTCCACGGATTGACAATTGAGGAGGTGAAGCTTCTTAACGTGGTTCTCACCATTGTGTTAGAGCAACACCAAATTTGGCGCCGTTGCCGGGGATCGAGTCTAGGATAAATGTGTGATGGTAAGAGTATAGCAAGAAGTGGTGTTGGAAGGTGAAAATTTCAGTTTTTGTTGTTGTTTTTACTTAGTTTTTAGTGTTTTTCACCTCCCCCACACTCCATCTTCATCACCGGATCTTCATCTTCATCTCCAAAAAAATCAGAAAATTCACCATATCCACCCATTCTCCTCATTTCCCCTCATTTGTGCATGTGCAAGAGAGAGAGAGAGCTTTTGTGCTTGCATGTGCTTTTGTTTTCTTGAGTTTTCTTGCAGGTACAGTGCTCCAGAGCATTAGGAAAGCTTGGAAAAGGTAAAAATTTCACTTTCTGTCAGAGATTTTCGACTGTGTCAGACCATCGCGATGGTCTGCCAAGGGCGGAATTTTTGGTAAGCGACCACACCACGGGATAGGCGACACATGCGCATACACGAATCCACACTCGCATTTGCAAAATTTGCATATTGGTGGACCATCGCGATTGGCTCAGACCATCGCGATTGTGTCACACCATCGCGATTGGCTCACGCCATCACGACGGCTCGGTCGGACCATTGCGACGGTCTCACGCCATCGCGACGGTTCACTTGAACCATCGCGACGGTTCGCTGACCATCGCGACGATCCCGTCGACCCCACACCATCGTGATTGGCTCACGCCATCGCGTCGACGCTACCACGTGGCAAGCTAGACCATCGCAACGGTTCGCACATCACGCCATCGCGACGATACCCTCCGACCATCACGACAACTCGAATTTTGGACCATCGCGATTGGCTCACGCCATCGCATCTGTGACCATCGCGACGATTCACTTTGGACCATCGTGATTGTTCACGTGACCGTTGACCGACGCCATCGCGATTGTCCGCCTGATTGAGCCATCGCGACGGTTCGACTTCACGCCATCGCAATCATTCACGTCTAAGCCATCCCGACGGTTCACACTTCACACCATCGCGACGGTCCCAGACCATCGCGATTGTTGCAGATCATCGCAATTGTGCACCGCCATCGCAAATTTTAGGGTTTGATTTTTTGGCCAATTTTGGGGCTATTTTTGGGAAATTTTTGGGTGATTAGACTCATAGGAGACCCCTTAGCTCATATTTGGAGAAAAACTTGTTTGTTAGTTTTTACCCCTGAGGGCCTGAACGGTCATAACTTTTTCATCCGAAGTCCGTTTTTTGAGCTTAATAGCTCGTTAGAAAGCTCTTTATGAGTACTACGTGACCTCAACTGTTTTTTTCTTAAAGAATACGTCTATTTTTAGATAAGCTATTTTGAGGTTGACCTAGTTTGGGACTAGAAAGCCAGGGGGCAAGCATTGAAAAGTTGGGCAAAAGGGAAGGGACTTAAAAGATGTATATACTCAAGTGCTTGATCATCCAACTGTGAATTGGTCTAATATTGGATTTTTCCAGGTCTAGCAAGGGCAATCAAAGGCAACCAAAGCAAGGCAGTGAAGGGCATAAAGATTGGCAAGCGCGGCTTCTTGGGCATCAGAGCAACCAGAAAAGTTGACTTCAACCCCCTCAATCAATTCTTAGCTTAGGATAAACAGTAGCATTGTGGATTAAAGACAATAGGAACACCTCAAGTTCAAGAGAATTAAATTTATCAAGTTCAAGACTAAAGTAAAGGTGTGTGACACGAAAACCTAAAGGAAAGAACATAAGTCTGACGGAACGAGAACTCAAAGTACCACAGAAAGTCGAATTCCTGACGCATACATTAAGACAAGAATCTAGAGAAATTTAAAAAGAATCAAGAAAGTAATAACAAAGAATCATTGACGATCTGAGCGTGTACTGAGTGTGCAAGGAAGAAAATTAATGAACCATAGATCGGGCAAACATATAGGTAAGTCAGACCGACGAAGCCTTAGATCATCAGAGGCAAGTGTAAGAACTACTGCACGATCGTGGGCTCAACAATTGAACACTAGTTATCCCTACGAGAGCTCAGATACTAGCGATTCAGAAATGGCATTTAGCACAGAAAGACCAGAAGGAGGGTCAAATGTAGCCTATTTAGAAAAACCAGAAGGACCCTATAGAACGCAACTAGAGTTTCTCCGAACCAACCGATTAGGTGCTCGCATCTATGGATGGTTTGCGAAGGCAAGTGGTGCAAATGCACAACCCCGATCAACCCATTGGATCGGAACACCCAGTGGTGAAATTCGAGAGAGACGCGTACATAGACAAGGAAGGAACAATGTACATCTTAAGTACGCAGCCAAACAATACCAACGCGTTTGGCGTGATTCAGATAGAGACGGAAACTAAATCTCAAGGAAAAGAACCATTAGAAGAGCCTAGAACACCTAGAGGGAAATCTGTACTGACACGAGTACTAATCTCAGAATGGATCCCTCAGGACAACAGAAGCATAGAGTTGTTTGTAAATAAAGAAATTGATGAAGCCTTTTGGAGATACAAGACAGAACTACTTAGTGAGGTAGGTATCATCACGATATACGAGTTCAAGGACCCCGATACACCTGGAAAGGTTGTATACCTGGATGAGACTTCAGAAAGAGTCTTTGTGGTGCCTGACCACGCTAAAAACACATACACATGGAGAGGTGAATTGGTATTCCCTCCATCTAGAACGAACATGAATACAAGTCAACAAGGGGCAGGAACATCATCAGCCCATGGAAATCAAAGAGAGAAAAATAAAGAAAGACCAGAAGTAAGCTTCACTCATCCCATAGGGAGAGATAGAACAACCACGGACACTAATAGAGCGGATAGACAAAGAGATCATGGAATACCAGGTGGTAGAGATGATTTTCCTCTACCTAGACCACATGAACACGCAAGAATATTGAGACCCACTCAGTTAGTGAAATCCATGAAAAATTACTTTGATGGGACAGGAGATCCCTATGACCATGTTGCAGAATTCAAGCAAGTACTAAGAGCAGAGCAAGTTGAAGACATGTTCACGCAATACAATGCATTTGGACTAACGTTAAAGAACATCGCTTTAACTTGGTTCCAACCATTGCAACAAAGGCAATTTAGAGACATCCATCACTTTTTAGAGTCATTCATCACTGAATTCTCTAAAAGTGGAATCAGACATGATACGTCTTCATTGATTCATAACTTTAAACAGACCCCTCAGGAGACAGTTAGACTGGCAGGACGTAGGTTTAGACAATATGTGGAACAATGTCCAATGCAAGAGCTACCCTCACAAGCCAAACAAGTGTCATTGTTTCTAGATGGCTTGTTGAGCTCTAAACTACGCTCCTATGTGTACCTAAAAGAACCCAGAACGCTAGAGCAGTGTGTAAGAATATGTATAGACATTGAGGACAACTTAGGAGATGAGTTGGAACTCTCAAAAGTCTACAAGGACTCGGATTGTTCATCTCTAGCCTCCACAAAATTGTCTAACTCAATAGAAGACCTCGCAGAAAAAGTGGCCTAGAAACTATGAGTTTCTAGTAAACCTAGGGTACTAACAAACAAGCACTGTTACACTTGTGGTGGAAATCATGTGGCAAATATGTGCCCCAATGCACCACCACCACTAGCCAACCCTAGTAGCCAATACTGTATAATTGAGAGAAGATACACGAATCATACGGCTCAGAACTGCCCATACAACAAACAGACCGTGAGACAGAACTACCCGCAAGCATACGCACAACTAGGTAGGTATCAAGGCCAATACAATGCTCAGCCTTATTACTATAGGCCTCCTCAGAACTACCCATACCAGGCTCAACAGAGACCTCAACCTGTCTTAGCTCAGCAGCCACCCCCACCAGCGAATGTCATCTCAGTCAAATACGCTGCTGTAGAAGAGAACCTAAGTAGGGCCTTAGTGCCTTCTTCACCTTTGATCACAGAGAGTGACCCAAACTCAAACAGTTTTGACTCTATGCATGTAGATAGTCCACCCGCATATTACACGGAGTCACCAGAACATGTGGAGACATATCATTACGATAGTCCACCAGTGGAACCTAGTTGGGAGCCAGACTATGCTAATGTGATGTACGAAAACCCAAACCCACGGCCCCAATTAAGGCAGCAAAGACCACAGGGCCCTAGAGGACCATGCTTTAGGTGCCAAGGAGATCATTTCATAAAGGATTGTCCACATCCCCCGATAGCTGGGCAATCACAGTACTATAACATACAAGGCTTTTGCGCCGATTGTGGTAAAGAGCACACAATCAAAGATTGTCCTAAGAACCCTGTTAATGCATCGAATGTGACACCGATCAACGTGATAGGCATTGTAAACAACACAGATGGATCCAACCCTACGTACGTGCCTATCCAAGCTATCACCAGAGCCCAGGCGCTCTTACAGAACCAACAGCTTAATCAAGAGAAAGCAGCTGGAAGTAGTGAAGTTGCAGAATCTAGCAGTAAAAAGACGAAATCTTGGAAAGATTCTAGAGAAAGAATAAAGACAAAATGGAGTAAAAAGATAACTGAGTTGGAAGGAAGTTTAAAAGAGTCGAGAGCCAAAATCCTAGAATTGACTTCACAGGAATTGAATCAAGAGAATCCAGCTCAGAAATCAGGATCAGTTTTAGCGGAACCCATACCCAAAAATCTAGACATGATGTTTCGTGCATATCAGGCTAGATTAAAAGACGGACCTCAAGTAGCTGAAATGAGTAAAAACTACCCTCGAGCTGATCTAGAAATTGAGAGAACTAAACTTTGCATGAAGATGGTAGAATTAGCACAAGCTTTGTTCGAAGCCTCTAGAATGCTATTGTCCCAGAGACACAGGAAAAGAATGTACCATCCCTGTCTCAAGTACCCAATACAGAAATTCAAGACAATTTGTCTTCCATACATAGGTACTCACATGAATTTTTGAGGGAAATCCAAGAAGAGAAGTGGAGAAAAGAACAAGGAACCCATCCTCCTATTCAAGAAATAGATGACTTACAGGAGCAATTTCCCCAAGACATTCCCTCTATTTACGATGGTGTAGAGGAAGAACAATTGAGTAGAAACACAGGATTTGAATCTAATTCTTTACAAGAATTACCTCAGTTCACAGGACCTTGGGAAGCTAAGTCTATTAGTATGAGAGCACCCACGATAATAGTGAGGAATGAAGAATCAATAATCCCTAGAAACACGGAAGTGATCAAGGACACTAAAGTACAGTGTAATCTCACTCTCGAGGAGTTGTTAAAGGTAAAACCAGAATTGTGGAAGCATGTAGCAAATCAATTCCCCGAGCTTGCTACTACTCCCTCACAAATAGGATCACAAAATAAGGTACCAGAAATACCCGTAGAAAAGATTGGAGATGTAAGCGAATGAGAGGAAGGTAACACTTATCTTTCGATAACCCATCAGGGCTACACCACGAAAGCCATCTTAGATTCAGGAGCCGGAGTAGCCATAGCTACCACCGCTTTATGGAAACGTTGGGGTAAGCCAGCATTAAGACCCACCAGGATGAAGCTACAAATGGTTGACGGACACATAGAAAAACCATTAGGCTTACTAGAAGGCATATCTCTCACCACTTGTGGTGTAGAATTTGAGCATACCTTTGCCATTTGTGACTTTGCAAAAAATCATGCTTATGAGATGATATTGGGACGACCATTCATGCGTCAGTTGCAAATTGTACAAGATTGGGGAACTAATTCTTTGTACTTGCAACATTTAAGAGTGACTACCAAAGTCAATCTTAAAGACTATTCACATCGAGATGTACTCCCAATACAATGGAATACCATCCATAAGACTCAGGTAGAGATGGAATCCGTGCACTCATTAGAATCAGATCCTTCTTGGTTGCATGAGGATACTCATTTATGGATGTGTAAGGTAGCCAAACAAGAGGAAGAACGATTAGCAGCAAGGACCTTAGGTGCAGAACAACATCCACGAACTCTTCAAGACCCAGCTTACGCACCTGTAGTATTTCCAGATGAAGAATTTGAACCCCATGGTTGGGTAGAAATCCTAGCAACCATGGATGTAGCCATCAATGAAGAACAATGGACACCCCACTATGACGAGGATGGCTATGACATTTCAGTTTTCACGATAGTGCCAATCATGTGCGATGCAATTTTAGAAGAATGTGAACCTAGCACTGATGCATTTGAGGATGCAAGCGATTTTGATTTAGAATCAATTATCATGGACCCACCCTTTGCATCAGAGGAAGAATATTTCTACGAAGTGGAGACTCACCCTCAGAGACACGAGGAAATTACGAATGAGGTGAGGTTAGCCACAGAAGTGACTCCTAAGAGTGAAGGCAAGACAAGAAAGAAGAAAGAAACCATGTCAGAAAAAGAAGAATCTTTGTTTGAAGTACCCGAGAACTTCAAGAAATATGAAATCGAAGATAGAAGAATCATGGTACGAATGCCTAATAGAAAGGCGAATGATGGACAAGTATATGATAACCGAGAGAAAACCAAGAAAATAATAGTAGCCATAGAAGGAGAAGAAGAAAAGTGTACATACATAGGGCATGATTTGACGAAGGAAGAAGAAGAAGAATTAGTTGCCCTATTGCGCGAATATAGAGATGTTTTTGCATGGAGTTACAACGATTTGAAAGGAGTAGATCCAGACATATGTTCTTATAGAATCCCTATGACTCCAGATGCAAAACCGACAAAACAGAAACCGTACACATACAATGATAACTACGCTGCTAAGATTAAAGAGGAGATAGATCGTTTGATAGAAGCAGGATTCATTTACGAAATTGAGCATACCGAATGGGTATCCCCCATTGTGGTAGTGCCCAAGAAAAATGGAAAATTGTGTGTGTGTATTAACCTTAAAAACGTTAATGCCGCCACGATTAGAGACAGTTATCCTCTTCCTATCACGGAACACTTATTGGAAAGAGTTGCGGGCAAGGAAGTTTTACAGCTTCCTTGATGGTTTTTCAGGCTATAATCAAGTAGCCATTGCTCTAGAGGACCAACACAAGACGGCTTTTGCCACCGAATGGGGTATATTTGCATTTCGTGTAATGCCATTCGGCTTAACAAATGCACCCGCCACTTTCCATCGACTCATGTGTCATGTTTTTAAGGAATTCTTATGCAAGAGTTTGGAAGTTTATGTCGATGACATATGTGCTCATTCTAATATCAGGCAGACGCATATCCCCGAGTTAAGACAAATATTTGACAAATGTCGAGAATATCAGGTTTGTTTGAACCCAGAAAAATGCGTTTTCATGGTCAGACAAGGCAAAATTCTAGGACACATTGTGTCAAAAAATGGAATCTCTACGGATGAAGAAAAGGTGAAAGTAATTGCATAATTACCTAGACCGACGAACATCAAAGAGGTACAAGCATTTATGGGTCATTGTGGTTATTATAGGAGATTCATACACATGTATGCAATCATAGCCAAGCCATTGTACTCTCTTTTAACCAATTTTGAATGGATAGATGAATGTGAAAATTCATTCAATGAACTTAAACGACGCTTGTGCTCAGCACCTATATTGACAACCCCGGATTGGAGTAAGCCATTCCATGTGCATGTGGATGCATCCAATTATGCCATAGGATGCGTGTTAGCACAACCCACGAATGAATGTAATATAGATCTCCCCATAGCTTACGCGAGCAGACAATTGAACGCAGCAGAAAGAAATTACACCACGACGGAACGAGAAGGATTAGGGATGATCTACGCAGTAAAGAAGTTTAGGCACTACTTGTTGGAAAACGAGTTCAAGTTCTTTACAGATCATCAAGCATTACTGTACTTAGTCAACAAACCATGTAACACAGGACGATTGATACGTTGGTTTCTATTACTCATGGAGTATGATTTTGAAGTAGTAGTCAGGAAAGGAAAGACACATCTTAGAGCTGACCACCTTTCGAGATTAACCACAGGAGAAGCTCCTCAAGGAGTAGTGGATGATCTACCAGACGCATACTTGTTTAACCTGGAGATAGCACCAGAATGGGCTAAACCAATAGTCCCTATTCTGACATACGGACCCAAGAATCCTAGGATAAAGATCAAGGAAGGAGAGATTACCAAGTCTCAGAGATACCAAATCATAGCAGGAAGCATATATAAACAGGATAATCAAAAGATTCTTGCTTGTTGTGTAGATGAATCAGAACATGCAAATTGGTTGCAATTAGCACACATAGGTGCATTAAAGCAACATCATTCGAAACATCGAACATTACAGACTCTGCATAGACTAGGAGTATATTGGCCTTCGATGGAAGCAGATGTCTACAAGTTGTGTAAAGAATGCAATGTTTGTTGTGAAAGACCACCAGTAGAGCATCCTACGTTATATCATGTGTCTCTCACACCAGACTGGAGTGAACCTTTAGTGGCATACTTGAGGACGAAGACTTTCCCTCAAGGAATGACCTTAGCTCGACAACGCAGTCTGGAGCAGGAAGCTCAAGACTATTCACTTATTGGCGATAATCTATACAAAAGAGGACGAGATGGATATCTAAGACAATGTGTTCATGAAAGCGATTATTTGATCATACTAGAGACTGCACACCAAGGTGTTGCAGGAGGTCATTTTGGACCTGAAAGGATAATCAAAGCCATCCTCTTTGCAGGATTATGGTGGCCCACTCTTCACATGGATGCTCATACCTATGTTAAGAGATGTGATGTGTGCCAAAGAACTCAGTTTCCTACTCGTAGAGATTAAATGCCATTGAAACCCATGATGGGAGGACATACATTTTCTAAGTGGGGTATAGACTTTGTAGGACCCATTAACCCCCCTGCAAAAGGTACACATGCTGAATACATCATTGTTGCGACGGATTATCTTACCAAATGGGTAGAGGCAAAAGCCACAAAAAAGAATGATGCACACACAACTGCAAAATTCTTATTTGAGAATGTCTTTACAAGATATGGATTGCCTATAGAGTTAGTGAGCGATCGCGGAACTCACTTTCTAAACCAAGTCATTGAATATTTGTTACAGGATTTTATGGTGATTCACAAGAAATCTGCACCATATCATCCTCAGGCCAATGGTCAGGCTGAAAGCACTAATAAGATCCTTTGTAACGTACTGACGAAACTCGTGAACAACAAACGTTCAGATTAGGACAAACAATTACACCATGCTGTTTGGGCATATCGAGTGGCCTACAAGACCGTACTCAATGCAACTCCCTTTCATATGGTTTTTGGTCAGAATGTTGTGCTTCCTTTGGACTTCTTGATACCGACCCTTAAGGTTGCACAAGAACATCAGTGGACCGGCCATGAATTATCAGCGAGAATAATGGACTTGGAATGAATAGGAGAAACCAGGCTGAAAGCAGCATCAGGAATATATGCGACAAAGAAACAACAGAAAGCCTATTTTGATGCGCATGTGAAAGATAAAGGCTTGAAAGAAGGAGATTTAGTTCTAGTATACACGCTAAAGCAACATGCACGGAAGTTAGAAAAGCGAGGTTATGGACCTATGATCATTAACAGACTCTCGACAAGTGGAGCAGTACAGTTAGCCACCTTAGAAGGAGACGTAATGCCTAATTATATTAGTGGTTGTAGAGTCAAGTTATACCAGGAACCTCTTACTGAGGATATGCTTAGACGACTCACGTTGGCAAAGAAGCGTAAGGAGGAAGAAAATAGAATACGAGCGGAAGCTCAGGCAGAAGCAATAGAACGCATTAAGCGCATGAAGCTAAGAAGACAAGGACTAGGGAGAGAACATTATAACCATCTCGAAACAACACCCAGATACCCCATGGCCATGTGTGAAGTAAAGTCACGAACTCATCCTAGCATAGTGGACAGGAGACCATTCATTACAGTCAGGCTAGAGCACGGCAACCCTTGCCAAGAGCTCAGGGCTTTAATTGACTCAGGTGCTGCGACTAGTGCAATTAGATGGTCCCACTATAGGGATTCAGGAATAGAAATGCGGCCAATTGAGGCATACCTCATAGGGCTAGGAGGCATGGAAACCCCTTGCATGGGTGAGGTGGACCTTCCTATCCTCATTAAGGATGTGACCATGATAGCGAAGCTACTAGTGTGCCATGATATCGACCTGATAGAACCCCTAATCCTGGGCCAAGATTGGCTATACGATCACTCAGTGAACCTAAATCTTAGACAAGGCTCCTTACAGATTGGAACCTTAGATCAGAGGCGAGTGATACCGCTTGACTTCCCTAATGGCATTCTGATTGAGGTTTGTAACCCTAGACCCTATGAAATGCATGTGACGGAAGACCGGAAGATCTTTGGTCAGATCAGTCACGTTACGTCTACACCAACCCCCTAGGGCTTGGCTATAGATAGTTGTCAATCAGAAGGACGTCAGGAGATTTTCCCTGGGGCTTCCTGCAAACTAGAAGGGGCAATTACCCAACCGCTAGGGTAGATGGACACAATCAGCGGTCAGGTGGGTTGCATCAGCGGACATATGGGCAAAACACCCTGCGGTGCCCATCCTTCCAAACTTGTTGCGGACTGGCCTAGATTAAAGATAAAGAACGAATCACTTCCTAATGGGCAGGTCACGCAAGTGTTGGATCTCCCTTCTTTTCCAAAGCAGAGCGTCCAATGGACCTCTCAAACCCAACCACAAAGGAGTCAACCACAACAGAGGAACCCAGACCGACGACACCACCAGACAAGGCAAAGAAAGCAGCAGTCTCAACATCACAGAACAAGTGGCACGAGACAAATATGGGTGCCAAAAGGACAGCAACCATAGGCTATTGGCAACACTGTAGGCAAGAACAGGACAAAGTTTCAAAAGAAGCAGAGTCAGTATCCAAAGTCCCCTCGATCTTCTTCTACAAGTACAAAAACTTGACAGATTTGGATCACCAAGAAGTGCCTTATCAATCGACCCACACCCACGCAGATTTGGGTACCCAAACAATGTATTATAGCCCAACCCTCAAGCCATGTAATATATACCCCTCAGAAATCTTTCCATCCTTCGATACCATCAAACCCGATACCACTTTTTGTCCCTCAGCAGAAACACACCACCCGCTTAAAAACCCTTAGGAAATGGATACCGAAACGTGTCCAGAAGACTTCCCCTAACCCATTGTCTGACACCACTACCACCTCAACTAATCTTCATCCTTGTAATAAATCACTTACATTTGAACCTTGTATAAATTCACACACCAAAACCCCACATCACGCATAATAAAAGCTCATCAAGAAATGTATGCATAATCTGAAGCATGTAGGCGTGTAGAGACCTGCATTAGTTTTGCAAATAATCATTCCATTAACCACCTCACACCACTTGGCTACACGGGTTACACATCTGTTATGGAAAGGGATTGCGGTCTCACCTTAATGGGATCATAATTAATTTCCATACTAATGTGCTAATCTTTTGTAGCAGATCTTTTCCATTAGCTCGTTAGTCATCATGCAAACCGAAGAAGGACCATCAGAAGCTGGCCCCAGTGCACCAATGGCCAATATTGGAGAATTACTTGCGGAATCTCATCCGACGATGCAACCACCAGAGTTTCAAGGTTTTCCAGGACCCATGTCAATCGACGATCCTCCTAGAGGATATACTGAGAAGATCCATCGTAATTCTCACTGGTTTCAAGGCCTAGCAGGACCATTAGCAGATGCTGATTTCATATTTGAGGCCAATTTAGCATTTGATTATCGCACATGGGCCAAGTACCAGTTCTTTTCAAGAGAATTCGAAGGACTACAGAATACACAAGATTTACCGCATGTTTGGGCACGAGCGGGATTTACAGAATATTTTAGCGACCCTCTGCCTAAACCCGATTTTTACAAATGCTTTTACCTAGTAACCACCTTGACAGCCTCAGAGAACAAGGATCTACCCGGAACATTCATGTTACCATCCTTGGTAAGTGATCCTCCATTCAGAAGGTTTTACTTGTCCAAAGATTTAATTCGCGCAGCTCTCAAAATACATGGAACGCACACTCCGATGGAGCAAGAACGGCTAGTTCCAGAGCCGATGAAACGTGGTGATGTAACTAAGTGGGAGGATATTTCAGCTATAGCCCCTGAGCTCTCCAAGCCATTGCGGATATGCATGCAGCATTTTGCTTTCCCAGCTCAGGATTGTTTTACCATGCCCCACAAAAGAATCTGGTTTGGATTATACTTAGCATGTACTGGACCTCAGACGGTTGATCTAGCTAGCTGGATAATTGATCAGCTCTATTTAGCACAACATAGGTGGGAGCGAAAGAAGGTCATCAATGGGTGTTGTGCGCTTACGAGAATTATATATATGTGTTTGGCATATGATTTATCCATAGAGTGCGCCATGACGAGTGACGAACAGAAAGCATTCAAAGGGACTAATAAGAAGGCTAGAAAGTCTAGCAAAGGACGAGCAGGAAAACGAATGAGAGGTACTATCCCGTGCTTACAAGTCCCAGAATCACCCTCACCACAACCATCTCCAGAGAAGTCACCGACAGCAGCCACTCCCACAGTACAACCTATTCGTATCAGATTATCAAGACCAGTTGTAACGGAGGGCACCACCAGTACTGTTGCACCTCAAGCAGCCACAACCCTAGAACCTATCACCACGGCAGCAGAAATTCCCACCACTATTGGTGCGGAAGCGTTTTCTTTCCCGATAGCCGATTTGGAAGCAGAGCCACTGAACACAATGTTCGATTTTGAAATGGCCGATGCATTCTCCAATGAGTTCCAGTTTTCAGAAGGACAAATGTTTTCTCAAGTATTTGAAAGGCCTAGCTACCCTACCACACCACGAGATCAACCACAAGGACCAATCGTGTCTAGCTCTGATGACGAAAGAACAGCAACTGATGAAGACGAAGGCGATGATGAAGCCAGCCAGGGAACTCAGGAATCCCAAGAGCATGAACAGACAGATGGCCAAGGACAACAAAAAGACACACATGGTGATACAAGTACACATGAAGATGAAACTTGTGAAGCAGCAGCTTACACACTGGCTATTAAGAAGCTGTATAGAACTATGGAAAAAGTTTGGGCACGCAAAAAGCTGACTGAGGAAGAGAGTCAAGCGATAATAGAACAAGAACTTGTCACAGGCGGATTCGAAGACGCATACATCAAAGGATTTAGAGAGCTGGTCAAATCAGTAGGCTCCAACGAAGCACTCAGATACTTGCAAAGAAAGCCACTCCCACAGTTTGATCCCCGCAGAGTACGACTACTTTCAAAGCCCGGCGAATACATTCGTGTCCCAACAAGAGCACAATCTTCAGAACAGGCCAGGGATTCACGTCTCGTCCCTGAAAGCTCGTTGGCAGCAGAGACCATCCTTGTAGATTCCCCACCCCGCGCTACAACTGTACATACCTCAGTAGTCACTGAAGTACCGACCACCCCAACCGCTCCTCCATCACCGCCCATCCATCCAGCCTCCCCTCTTCACCCTCCTTCCCCCCGACCAACATTTTCATTCGCTGGTGACATAGCAGAAATCGTCTTTACGACCACTCACACCACAATTCCCGCACCCACTAGACCTAGTCTACCCCCTCACACATCCACCTTTCTATCCAACCCATTCCTCCATCCATCTTTTCCATCCTTCCCCACACCTCCAAGACCCCTTTTCCCATTCCCACCACCATTAACCTTCTCCCCAGTCTCACCTCCCCGACCCACTATAACCCCTCTTTCCCCTTTCCACCCAGCTGCTCCAGCCAGTCCCCCTGTAAATTACTCCTCAACCTTTGTAAATCTCGTATTTACACCAGCACAAGCACCCACAGTCACACCCATATTCACAGTCACCGCACTGGATACGTCCAATGACATGGACATCTCACCACCCACTGCACCACCACTCACTGCACTCACGGCACAAACATTTTTAGGCACATCACAATTTTCCACAATCACCACAGCATCCACCTTGCCACCCCCATTCCCCGTTCCCTTTGCATCTACACCCACTGCATCTTCATTTAGCACCCCATTAATACTATCACCCACTGTAGATAATGCATTTCGACAGATGATCAGGTGTATGACGCAAGTAAGAGATGAGTTCACATCTCTTGGCAATAATTATCAGCAGCTGCAGAGGACAACCAATGACTTACAGTCGCAACTTAATTTATTGTCTATTGAGAATGCCTCACTGAACAGCCGATACCAAGAATTATGAGAGGCCTATCATAAATTAGAACTAGAAAGCGAAGAAAAGACCAAGGAAGCCACTGCTGACCTGGATAACTTATTAAGAGCCCAGACAGTCCGCAATGCAACACTAACACGAAACATGGGCTTACTCAGAAGACATCTAGCAGCAACAAAGGAAGAAAACCAGCGCTTACAAGATCAGAACCGAGAAAACTTAGAAGCAGCTCTTGACCACCCAGACAAAACTTTGAGTCCTAGTCGGTTCAAAGCCATTCCCTCAGACTCAATGAAGATGCTGCTAGAGGATCATGTAAGACTGCTAGATGAATATGATCGCATGAACAAGGAGTTACAGAAACTCAAAGATGATCATAAATTACTCTAGTTACGAGCACCGGCACAACAAGACACATCAGCACCTGTGGACCCCTCTCCTGACATCTTAGAGGAACTCAACGCATTACGGGCCCAGGTATCAAACCTTGAATCAAGGATCGCAGTATATGAAGCACCACCAAGGCCAGATTCCCCACCAGAGCTACCAGCTGAGGAAGAAACTATCACCATCCCGGTGGAGGAAACGTTTGAAGAGGCGTACGAGCCACAACCCATCCCAGGCGGACGCGTCACGGCCGAAGGCCAGATGACTTACGAACTCCCGACCCCCGCGTGGATGAAGAAAATTGAGGAACTTGGGACAATGCACTCAGCTAGAGTAGAGGCACAATTACATGCCATGGTGATGATAGAAGAAAGAATTTTACAGTCTCCATTCTTTGCTCATTTGGCCCCGCGACGATACATATCTGGGCATGAGCTACAGTATAAACCGTATTTTATGTTAATGGTTGAATACTAGTTAGCCATTGAGAAAGAAACAAGTAAGAAACCATCGCATGTGACTCAATTTGAGGAGGACGATCTACCACTCGATGCGCAGCAAGGAGAGATCTATCAACCAGAGTGGCGCAAAGATTTACTACAGAAGTATCCAGAAATGATGAGTACATGGGTAAAGGCACCTTTGCATTTGAAGTACAACCCATGTTGGGGACCAGTACCACGACGCCGCTCCTGGACAGCCTTTGCTATTAAGGTACAAAACAATAAGCAGTGCCACGATTGGTTGAATTACCCCTATTTTAAGCCACCCATCGAGTTACCAACTGTAGGCTACATGATGGCTACAATTCACCACTGGCTCCCTAGACTAAAGCATATGGACGATATAGCGGCGCACATGACTGTCAAAATCTTTGACATGATGCAAATGGTTTTTAAAGTCTTCCGACGTGTCAAGGCACCTCATGTAAACACCCCGAGCTTTGAGCATGGCAATTTCGATCCGGTATATGATATGAGTACAATGCCATTGCTACGGGTGTGTTATGCCTGGCATTGCAGAATAAAGTACCTACCGGCGTGCTACAAGCAGACTTTTGAAGAGATGTTCACAACCGGCTTCTGGGAATACCATTCAGCGGTATTCATAAGCAGGCCTACACATTTATTACACTTATTTGCCTGTGAACGAATGATCTATTCCACACACTATCATCTCCCGCCACCAGAAGAACAGCAACCAATAGACAGGGAGAAACTCGAGGCATATCTGGCCCGAGGCATTCGTATCTCTGAGCACACCCTCGCTCAAGACCTCCTACAGAACTATATCCGGCAGACCTCACAACAAGGTTCTGTCAGGGACGACAGAAGCGAGAGGGAGGGGGGTGTTGGAAGCAGCCAGAGGCACAGACGACGCGGAAGCATGTAACGGCGGAGCAGGGAGCCAGTTGAATCTTTTTTCAAAGAGTTATGTTTTAAAAATACTTTTCAAAAACCTCCAACATAGATTTTTATCACTATTGTAACATATGTAACATAGAAAAACCCTTTTCTTAATTTCTAGCTCCATTTTGTGCAAGCCGAGGAGTCCTCGAGCTTGAGGAGCTTAGGTAGAATGAGAGTATCAATTTTCGTTATTTTTAGACACCGTTTACCCTTTCAAATAGCACTTAGGACCTATTTTTTAACTATGCCGGTCACTAGATGTGAAACCGGTCAAAACTAGTCTAGAAACTATAAAAAGAGCTAGAGAGCTCATTTTTTAGGTTGGTTAGTGTGAGCTAAGAGTTATTTTGAGCTTCTAATAGTGTTCTTGAGAAATAGAGTGGATTTCTCACCTTCCATTGTGTCTTGCTTGTCTCTTAATTGTGTGTGTGTATGTGTGTGTGCATCTTTGTGCTTCTCACCTTCACTCTCACTTCATCTCACATTCACGATCTTCATATCACTCCTATCTCTTCCGCGGATTGACAATTAAGGAGGTGAAGCTTCTTAACGTGGTTCTCAACATTGTGCTAGAGCAACAGCCTGTGAGGGTAGCTCTTGCATTGGACATCTTTCAACATATTGTCTAAACCTACGTCCTGCCAGTCTGACTGTTTCCTGAGGGGTCTGTTTGAAACTATGAATTAACGAAGATGTGTCATGTCTGATCCCACTTTTAGAGAATTCAGTGATGAATGACTCTAAAAAGTGATGGATGTCTCTAAATTGCCTCTGTTGCAACGGTTGGAACCAAGTTAAAGCGGTATTTTTTAACGTTAGTCCAAATGCGTTGTATTGTGTGAACATGTCTTCGACGTGTTCTGCTCTTAGTACTTTCTTGAATTCTGCGACATGGTCATAGGGATCTCCTGTCCCATCAAAATAATTTTTCATGGATTTCACTAACTGAGTGGGTCTCAATATTCTTGCGTGTTCACGTGGTCTAGGTAGAGGAAAATCATCTCTACCACCTGGTATTCCATGATCTCTTTGTCTATCCGCTCTATTAGTGTCCGTGGTTGTTCTATCTCTCCCTATGGGATGAGTGAAGCTTACTTTGGGTCTTTCTTTATTTTTCTCTCTTTGATTTCCATGGGCTGAGGATGTTCCTGCCCCTTGTTGGCTTGAATTCATGTTCGTTCTAGATGGAGGGAATACCAATTCACCTCTCCATGTGTATGTGTTTGTAGCGTGGTCAGGCACCACAAAGACTCTTTCTGAAGTCTCATCCAGGTATACAACCTTTCCAGGTGTATCCGGGTCCTTGAACTCGTAGATTATAATGGATGGAACCTACCCTGCTAGGTTGTTCCGTTCTGTATCTCCAAAATGCTTCGTCTGTTTCTTTATTTACAAACAGCTCTATGCTTCTATTGTCCTGAGGAGTCCATTCTGGAACTAGTACTCGTGTCAGTACAGATTTCCCTCTAGGTGTTCTAGGCTCTTCTAATGGTTCTTTTTCTTGAGATTTTGCTTCTGTCTCTATCTGAATTACGCCAAACTCATTCGTATTGTTTGGCTGCATACTTAAGATGTACATCGTTCCTTCCTTGTCTATGTACGCGTCTCTCGAATTTCAGCATATGATGTGCCCATGGAACCCGCATTGACCTAGTCACAAATATCAAGAAAATTTAGAAGCAACCATAGAGAGCACACTAGGTGCGACCATAAGTCCATCAAAGTTTTACACTGTGTCCCTCAAGAACATCAAAATTATCCTAGAAGATTATGCTAACTTGCTCAAGGCCCATGATAAATTATTAGAAGAACTAGATTAATTGTAGCAGCAAAGAAAGTCGGATGCTTCAGTTGTACCATAGATCACCATATCAACCTCTTCAATCATTACTGACTCAGCAACACTACTGGAACTACAAAAACAAGTCACAGAACTACAAGCGAGGCTATTACAATACGAAAGACCACCATCCCCACTGAAGGCCCCCGCAAAAGAAGAAACAATCTCCATTCAAGTGGAACAAACGTTTGAAGATGACTACGATCCACAACCCATTCCTAGTGGATGTATAACCGAAGAAGGCCAAGATACATTTGAAGCTCCATGACCCCCATGGTTAAAACAAGTGGAAGACATTGGACATACTCACGAAGATCGCATAGTGGTGTAAAATCAAGTCATGCAAATCATAGAAGAAATGGTGCTACAATCCAACTATTTCCAACACATGGCACCTAGATGACTCATCACAACATCTGAACTTTAGCATGCCATATTTTGTAATTCTAGCTGATTATAATGCAGAAATTAAGAGATTCACGGGGAAGACACCAACATTCATGATGCAATTGTTGTGCACGTGGAACTATGCACCACTACATCTTCTTTATAACCCATGTTATGGCCAAATTCCAAGGCGCATGTCCTAGAAATCATTTGCCATTAAAGTACAGAATGATGCACAATGCAAGGAATGGTTCAACTATCCATACATAGTGTCATTGCAGGAACCACCTTCTATTGCTTACATGATGGCCACTATACACCACTGGATCATTCCTGAAGTCCGATTGATAAACTATAATTTGGGTACTGAAGACAAGCCAAAACAAGTCACAATTAGCACCAAACTTACCGATGAGGAGCAAAATAACATGCGTCAGCTTCTCATGGAATTCTAGGATGTATTTGCCTAGGATTACCAGGACATTAAGGGTATCGACCCTTGAATTTATCAGCACTGGATAGTTCTGCAACCAGATGCAAAACCGATCAAGTAGCCTAGTTATTGCATGAACCCGCACTATGCCTAGTTAGTTAAAGAAGAACTTGATCGTCTCTTGAGGGTTGGTTTTATTATCCCAATAGAACATGTTGAGTGCATATTAATTTTAAACTCAAAGCATGCAGAACAAGAACTACCCAAAGTGGTTGAAGAGGAAGTAGGATTAGAAGCCATCGAGATGGATTCCTTACTTCTTCAGGTAAAAGAAAATTGGCCATGAGACCTATGGTCCAAATTCCAAGAAGATAGATGGAAGAAGAGTGAAGGAGAGATCCATATATATATATATATATATATATATATATATATATATATATATATATATATATATATATATATATATATATATATATATATATATATATATATATATATATATATATATATATATATATATGTGTGTGTGTGTGTGTGTGTGTGTGTGTGTGTGTGTTGGCAGCAGTCAGGGAACCGAAGGAGCCACAAGACGAAGAGAGTCAGAGCGAAGGGACAGCACAAGCAGACATGGCAGTCAAAGAAGATCTGGCAAGTAGGCCATCTAAATTTTTCAGACATCAAGGAGTTGAGCACACAAGAAGAAAGAGCCAGTAGGGAGCTCAAAGAGGTGTATGACAAATCAACAGAGAAAATCACTACACAAATAGTGATTTTAATCACTAAACACCATTGTAAATACCATTTCATATTTTTGTAGCTCCATTTTGTGCAAGCCAAGGAGTCCTTGAGCTTGAGGAGCTTTAGAAGTATCTACCTGCCAATTTTCATATTTTTTAGATCTCGTTTGAGCCCTCAAATAAGCCTTGGAACCTAATTTTTAACTAGGCCGGACACTAGGTCTGGACAGGGCCAAAGCTAGTCAAAAACTATAAAAGGAGCTAGAGAGCTCATTTTTGAGGGGAGATTGTAATTGAAACGAACTTGTAAGAGTTTTTTGAAAGTAATCTAAGAACTCCATTGCTTCTCACTCTTTGTCTTGCCGTGTGTGCACGTGTGTGTATGTGTGTGCATGTTTGTGTGCTTCTCACTCACGCACTTGTGCCGCCACTTGCTCGAGGTCTTCATACCATCCTCACGTCTTCCCGGATTGACATTAAAGGAGGTGCTACTCATCACTGAGCTACACCAAATTTTGGCGTCGTTGCCGGGGATCGAGCCTTGAGGACGAGCGTGTGATGGTAAGACGTAGATTGGAGACGTTGGCGTTGTAGGTAATTTCTCCACTTTTCCTACTTTTCTCCTTCTTACCTTACCACCATCATCACCATCATCATCATCACCATCTTCCACCTCCATCTTCATCATCGCGAAAATTTCAGTTTTTTGATCATATCATCTTCTCCACCTCATTTCCCTCATTTCACTTGTGAGAGAGAGCGAGAGAGCGAAATTGTGTGTGCTGTTTTTGCATGTTTCTTGAGCTGTCTTGCAGGTACATGTCACATCATCGTCCCCAGCACTCTGCGCAGGTACGGAATTCGAAGTAACTGTCTGTGTGTCGCCGACCTCTGTCAATCGCGACCGACAGAAAAAATGCACAAATTGCCAAACAAAGTGCAAAACCATGATCTACAGGCCTAGAGCTTCCCAAAAATGTGTTTAGTTTTTTGAAATTCATCAGATTTCTGTCAATTGCGATCGCTCTGTCAATCGCGACCGAAAAACCACGACGGACAGACCTGTCAATCGCGATCGACAGCCCACGACGGCTCTGTCAATCGCGACCGACAGAGTCAACGACCGATTGACCACGACTGACGGACCATACGCGTGACATGTGTCAATCGCGATCGAGCCATCAATCGCGATCGACTCATCAATCGCGACTGACAGCCCACGACGGCTCTGTCAATCGCGACCGACACAGTCAACGATTGTTTGACCACGACGGACAGACCCTCGCGACCGACCTGTCAATCGCGATCGACGCATCAATCACGATCGACAGAGTCAACGACTGTTTGACCACGATTGACTAAATTTTCGGCCACGTGTCAATCGCGACTGACCAGTCAATCGCGACTGACAGCCACGATGGACCTGTCAATCGCGATCGACACGTCGATCGCGACTGACCTGTCAATCGCGACCGACAGACTTTGCGAACACGTTAGAAGGGCAAATTAGGTCAAATTTTTAAGGCAAAAATAATGGTCTAAATTTTGGCCAAGTGTGGGGCAAACACAAGGGTGTAGTATTGGATTACGAGGGCATGACCCAAGTAACTCAAGAATTCCTGTTTGCCTGTTAACCTAGTTTAATCCTGTTTTAGCCCCAAAACCCTGAACTGGCATAACTTTCTCATACAAAATCCGTTTGCCGTGATTTTTGTTTTGTTGGAAAGCTCGCGGGGAGTACAACAAAAACATCGACTGGTTACGGTTAAATTAAGCTCAGGAATATTAGATAGGGTATTTTGAAGTTGATCATACCTAGGGGGAACAAAGTTCAGGGATCTCTAGAGTTGTGTCCAAAAAAAAAATCATAGTGCAAATTGGTGAAGTGTTACATGAATGAAAGTGATTGGTTCTGTCTTCTGAATTTAAGTCCTGAGCTAATGGTGGGCCTTTTACAGGTCCTTTGAGAGCAGCGAAGGGTACGCAAGGCAAGAGTAAGTGCAGGCTTGGGAACACGCATCCTGGGCACATCAGGGCAACAACACAAGGAAAGGAACTCAAAGAGAGAGACAAAGCCTTAGGTCTTCAGAGGCTAGTGTCAATCATACTGCGAGGTCTTGGGCCCAACAGTTGAGTCACCACTCGCATTACCCTAGCTCTGATACCAGTGAATCAGAGATGTCTCAAGGCATGGACAGACCTACGGGAAGTTCAGGAGTGCCATACTTGCATAGGGTAGAAGGCCCTTACAAAACACAGTTGGAATACCTTAGGACCAACCGATTAGGTGCCAGCATCTATGAGGACGGCCTAGGAAGTTCTGTGGTACAGATTAAGAATCCTGATCAATCCATTGGACTAGAGCACCCAGCTGTCAAGTTCGAAAACGGAGCATACTTGGACAAAGAAGGAACCATATACGTAGTCACCAGTCACCCAGATAGGAAGGACGAATTTGGAAATGTGATCCCAGAAGCGGACTTAGGGGACCTAGAGCAAGGAAACATGGGTACAGAACCTAGAACTCCTCGAGGCAAATCGGTTCTCACTAGGATTATTACACCAGAGTGGATTCCCCAGGATAATAAGAGCATAGATTTGCTCCTCAATCGAGAAACTGACGAAGCCTTTTGGAGGTATAAATCTGATCAGCCAACTGATATAGGAACAATCATGATCTATGAGTTTAAGGATCTTGATAGCCCAGGCAGAGTGACCTACCTAGATCACGCCTCAGAGAGGATCTTTGTGGTTACAGAAAATGATAGGCATGCTTACACTTGGAAGGGTGAATTCGTTTTCCCCCAACCAAGATCGAATGTATCCTATGGTCACCCTGGAGCTGAAACATCCCAAGCTCATGGAACTCAAAGAGACGGACATAGAGAAAGGCCGGAAGTAAGCTTTGCCAACCCAGTGGGAAGAGAGAGAATGAGGACGGAAACAAATAGAGTAGAACCTGAGATACTTAGAGCTCACAGGAATCAAAGAAATACGGATGAGTTCCCTCTACCACGACCTAGAGAGCACACAAGAACCTTGAGACCGACTCAGCTAGTCAAGTCCATGAAGAACTACTTCGATGGCACTGGAGATCCATACGATCATGTGGCTGAGTTTAGGCAAGTCCTGAGAGCTGAACAAGTGGAGGATCTATTCACGCAATACAATGCCTTTGGTCTGACCCTTAGGAACACTGCCCTGACATGGTTTCAGCCACTAAATGAGAGGTAGTTCAGGAGCATAGACCAACTCCTAGAAGCTTTCATTATTGAATTCTCTAAGAGTGGCATAAGGCATAATACCTCCTCGCTGATTCACAGCTTCAAGCAAACCCTGCAAGAGACCGTGAGACTTGCGGGAAGTAGATTTAGGCAATATCTTGAAAGATGCCCTGTTTCGGAGCTACCCACACCAGCTAAGCAAGTGGCTTTATTCCTGGATGGATTGCTAAGTACTAAATTGAGATCTTATGTGTACTTGAAGGACCCTAGGACCATAGAAGAGTGTGTACGCATGTGTATTGACATTGAGGATAACCTAGGGGAGGAGTTAGAGCTTTCCAAGATATACAAAGATTCGGATAGTGCCTCTAACATCTCTTCCACGCAATCCACATCAATCGAGGAACTTGCGGAAAAAGTAGCTCAAAAATTAGGCGTCTCTAGTAAACAAATTCCTAGATTTGCCCCAGTGAAAAGATGTTATACTTGTGGTGGCGACCACATGGCGAATGTCTGCCCCATTATGGCTCAACCCCAAGTTAATCCTAGTAGCCAGTACTGCACCATAGAACGGAGATACACAAATCACACAGCACAAGATTGCCCATACAACAAACAGGCGGTTAGGCAACCCTACCCTCAGCCATACCCTCAGCAGGGAAGATACCAGAACCCGTACCCTCCACAACCATATGGCAGGCCACAACAACCTTATCAGCAACCATACCAAAACCAACAAAGGCCTCAGCCTATGTTAGCTCAACAACCCCCTGCCCCAGCTAATGCGATCCCAGTAAAATATGCAACAGCAGAAGAAAACCTGAATAGAGCTATAGTCCCGGTAACCCCACTGCTTTCCGAAAGTGACCCCAGTGACCATAGCTTTGATTCTACACATGTCGATAGCCCCCATGCTTATTACATGCAATCTCCTGAACATGGTGATTCTTACTATAGTGAAGAGCCAAACGAACCTAGTTGGGATTCAGATTACACAAACGTCATGTATACAAACCCCAATCCTAAGCCTCAACCTAGGCAGGTAAGACCCCCATTCCCTAGAGGACCATGCTACAGATGTCAGGGGGATCACCTCATTCGTGATTGTCCCTTACCTCCACCTACGCAACCCCAGTCAGTGACAATTCTGGGCTTTTGCCAAGAATGTGGAAAGGAGCATCTCTTACGAGATTGCCCTAAGAATCCTAATAATATGCCAAAAATCACTCCTATTAACGTTATCGGGTTGGTGGTAGACTCCACAGGAAGTGTGACGTCCACTGCACCAGTACAGGTCGTGACTAGAGCTCAGGCATTGCAGCAGAACCAAGGGGTAAACCAGGATAAGAACCCAGAGGCTAGTGAAACCGAGAGCATGACAAAGAAAAGGACTAGAGCGTGGAAAGATAGTCGAGAAAGAATGAAAAGACAATGGGCTAAAAAGATGAGTGAACTTGAGGAAAGCATAAGAGAAACCAAAGCAAGGATAACTGAACTCACATCTCAAACTCCCTCTCACACTACCCCACCACCACCATTCCCATCGCATCCGATCCGCCACCTTCCAACCCACCTCATATGATTCCACCACCCCCTAGAGTAGGATCAGTATTAGCTGATCCCACTCCTGAAGATATAGACATGATGCTTAAAGCATATCAGGCCAGAATCCAAGAAGGGCCAAATGTCACGGATCATGACAAGCGTTACCCTAGAGCTGACCTAGAGATAGAAAGAACCAAGCTTTGCGCGAAAATGGTCACATTGGCTCAGACTATGTTTGAAGCCAGTCGCCTTTTCAATTACTCGGGCTCAGCCAAGACGCAATTACACTTGGATGGACTTCTAGAGAAGTTAGAGGGCATAATTGCAAGATCTGCCAAGGAAGAAGAAAATCAAGAAAGAGATAACGCAAGCAAAAATATGACCCATCCCCCACCGAAAGCTTATGTGTCCAGTTCCACTGAACCAGACAACCCCCCCTCCCTAGAAAGAATAGAGAAGCTGATTGCACAATCAGAAAAGGAACCAGCCTCTCAACACAAGGGCAAGGCAAGTGGAAGAGTAAGCATTCCTGCTCAGGAAGCCTACGTGCCTAACTCTACGGAGCCAGACACCTCTTCTTCTATGAATCGGTTCACACTAGAATTCCTACGCGAGATTCAAGAAGACAAATGGGCTAAAGAAAGTGAAGTCCCTCCTCCTATTGAACTTGTGGACGAGGCACATGACCAATTCCCACAAGATATCCCATCCATTTATGAGGAACAAGAGAGTACCCAATCTCAAGAAAGATTAGACTTCGAGTCTAATTCTTTACAAGAACTACCCCATTTCACAGGCCCATGGGAAGCAAGGTCCACCTGTATGAGAGCACCTACAGTCATGGTTAGAAACGAAGATTCAGTCATACCTAGGAACACAGAGGTAGTGAAGAACACCAAAGTGCAGTGCAATCTCACTTTGGAAGAGCTGCTTAAGGTTAGACCAGAAGTGTGGAAACATGTAGCCAAACAAGTACCAGAGATAGCAAAACCTCGTTCCCAGGTAGGATCACATAGGACAGTGCCAGAGATACCCTTGGATAAGATAGGAGATATGTGTGAAGGTGAAGAAGGGAACACCTATCTTCCCATTACCTACCAGGAGTACACCACCAAGGCAATTTTGGACTCAAGTGCAGGAGTTGCAATTGCCACCACTTCCCTATGGAAGCGTTGGGGCAAGCCAGCACTCAGGCCAACGAGAATGAAATTGCAGATGGCCGATGGTCATATTGAGAGACCCTTAGGATTGCTAGAAGGAATAACTCTCACCACTTGTGGTGTCGAGTTTGAGCATACATTTGCTATATGTGACTTCAGCAAAAATCATGCCTATGAGATGATTTTGGGAAGACCATTTATGCGACAGTTGCAAGTGGTACAGGACTGGGGAACCAATTCTTTGTATTTGCAACACTTAGGTGTTACAACCAAAGTCAATCTTAAGGATTACTCTCATAGAGATGTACCTCCTATCCAATGGAATCCCATCCATAGAGCCAAAGATGATACGGAATCGGTGCATTCCATGGGGTCAGGATCCTCTTGGATGCATGAAGACACCCACTTATGGATGTGCAAAGTAGCAGTAGACAAAGAGAAGAGAGAAAAAGCCAGAGAGGTAGGTGCAAAAGAAACCCATAGATCAATCCAAGACCCAGCCTATGCACCTGTAGTTTTTCCAGACGAAGAATTTGAACCTCACGGCTGGGCAGAAATTCTAGCAACCATGGATGTAGCCATCAATGAGGAACAATGGACACCTCACTGTGATGAGGATGGCTATGACATTTCAGTCTTCTCCATAGAGCCAATCATGGGAGAGGCAGTTCTAGAAGAATGCGAACCAAGCCCTGATGCATTTGAGGATGCAAGTGACTCCAATCTAGAGTCAATCATCATGGACCCACCATTTGCATCAGATGAAGAATACTTCCATGAAGTAGAATTTCAACCCCAGAGGCATGGAGAGCTTACAAACGATGTAAGATTAGCCACACATGTGACCCCGAAGGAAGAAGGAAAGAAACGAAAGAAGAGAGAAGTCTCACCAGAAGAGGAAGAATCTTTGTTTGAGGTCCCAGAAAATTTTAAGAAGTACGAGATAGACGACAGGAGAGTCATGATAAGAATGCCTAAACGAGAGGCGCAATCAGGGGAGGCCTATGATAACAAAGAAACCACCAAGAAGATAGTAGTAGCCCTAGAAGAAGGAGAGGAGAGATGCACGTACATAGGCCATGACCTAACAGAGGAAGAAAAGCGAATTCGAGAGGAAGCTCAAGCAGAAGCCCTAGAGCGCATACGGAGAATGAAATTAAGAAGACAAGGGAGAGAGCACCCTAGGGAATATGCATATGTAGATCAAGGATATGACGTGGCTATGTGTGAAGTTTCAGGTGTTAGCTCACATAAGATAACCGATCGACGTCCTTTCATAACCTTAGATATAGGACAAGGAAAGAGTGCAAGGACTGTAAGAGCCTTGATTGACTCAGGTGCAGCCACTAGTGCTGTTAAATTGTCTTACTGTCAAGAGTTGCAATTAACTGTCAATCCTGTGGAAGCATATCTCATAGGATTGGGAGGTGTGGAAACCCCTTGCATAGGCGAGGTGGAACTTCCCATCTATATTCATGATGAAGCAATGACAGTTAAAGTACTAGTATGTCAAGATGAGGACCTCACGGAACCCCTTGTCTTGGGTCAAGACTAGATCTATGACCAAGCCGTCAACTTAAACCTAAGAAGCGGACTTCTTCAGGTATGGGTGAATCAGACTAGAATTACAATTGAGTTAAATAATGGAGCACTCAAGGAACTAGAAAAGACACGGACTCCTGGTCCCTCCAGGGGTACACATGAAGTTGACCATGCTGTTCTTGTCCAAGGCTATGTGATGCAGAAGAATGAAGATCTCAAAAAAGGAGTCAGAACCACAATGGAACTCCCTTCTTTTCCAAAGACCAGAAGGAGGCTGCAACTAAGGGCAGATCAATCACCGAAGACTCTCCAATCGAGAGACCAAAGGAACGTGCGAAGCAGAACAACTCAGCCGATGAGACAAATGTGGGTGCGAAAAGACGAGCTGCCGACCGTAACTAAGTCGCAACAACGGTTTCAACTTCCTATTAGTAATCAACGACTTGAGGCTAATAAGAGGACTCCTAAAACCTCTGTTGAGAAAGTGAAATCCATTTGGGTACCCAAGAAGTCGATGAAGGCTGACCCACAATCAAGACAAATTTGGGTGCCTAAGGCTTGCTTGGGGGCTCAAACATCTTACACGACATAGTTCACTTGCTCAAGCAGCCACCACCCACTCTTGTCTGATACACTCGAACACACTGCTGCCTAGAAGCACGCACAGACTCACTCGTAAATGGGTCCCGATGACACAACAACTCCCAGTAGAATTACTCATGCAACCCTCCCGAATCTCCACAAAACCAAGACCAAAAGCCATTCATGGTGTTTGGCAACCTAAGACTTGTAATAAACCCCCCGACCCCAATCTGTGAATTCATCTCCACTTACTAACTGCATTAGTCAGACAGCTCATCTTTCTAGCTCCTAGGACTAACCAGGCATTAACTACACACACTGTCATCGTGCACTTACTAACCACTGACTCATCATCTACCTCATGTTAGTGTTGTAACGGGGACAACAACAGGTGTATTCTGTCCATTACAATGTTAACACCTAGTTCTATATTCTCACAGAACCAACAAGCAAGCAGGGCCATGGCAGAAGCCGGAGGTGCCAGTTCTCAAGCCGGATCCGGTGCACAGATTGTGGACATAGAAACACTCCTACTCGAAGCACATCTCACCGAAAGACCGCAAGAACTTCAAGCTGTGCATGTCCTCCCAATTCAGGATCCTCCTCAAGGACACACCTCTCAGGTGGGCAAACACGCTCATTGGTTCAGTGATGTTGCTGGACCATTGGGTGATGGAACCTATTTCTGGGAAGCTGAATTGGAGTTTAATGGTAAATGGGGACGCTACCATTTTTTCACGCGCGAGTTTGAGAGCTATCAAAATGCCGAAGTCATGCGTTCAGTATGGACCAAAGCCGGCTTGGACAGTTATTTCAGGGCCCACTTACCAAAGCCGGATTTCTTGCGTTGTTCATATCTTATCAGTACCATCACTCCGAGCAGGGCCAAGGGAGGCGACAGCACATTTGTGTTACCCTCACTGTTTCCGGGCCATGAACTTAAAAGATTCGAGCTGACTCTCAATCTGGTACGAGAAGCATTGGGGATGTATGGTATGCACATCCCCACTGAAAAGGAAACAATGGTTCCGAGCAGAATGAAACATAAAGATCTCAATAAGCTGAAGGATATGGTAGCAATGACACCGACCATCGCTCTGCACCTACGGACTGTCATGCAGCATTTTGCCTTCCCCGCCCAGGAAAGATTCACCATGCCCCCAAAGAAAATATGGTTTAGCTTGTATCTGGCAGAGACAGAAAGCCTCTCCATCAACGTACCACATTGGATCATAGATCAGATTCACCTAGCCCATCAAAGGTGGAACAAGAAGCAGAAAAATGTGCTTCATGGATGTTGTGCTCTAACCAAGATAATCTACCGATGTCTTGCCTATGACGTGCCTATTCAGCGGGCACTCATATGGCCCCGGGCCCAGGAATTCCAGAGAAGGCTATCAGCGGCAGGTCCCCCATCAAAGAAGATGAGAGGGGGAGTCCAATTACCCTGCGCTCAACCAAGGGGAGCCACCACGACACCAGAAATTACCCCTCCCCAGACACGACGCATTAGGCCATTCACCATCCGGCTACCAAGACCAAGTACAGAGGGACCCAATCTGGTATTTCCACCCGTCCCATCAGATTTGGAATTTCCACAGGGCTTTACTCTCAATGATCTCACTGATGAAGAAGTGGCCAGACTAATCTACGACTCTAATCTCGAGACAGAAACAGAGCGAGCTCAGGAACCACAACCCCATCCAACAACATCAGCCCCCACCCAACCACAAGTTGTGGAAGTCGATGTCGAGGAACAAGAGACCGAACAAGAGGAAGAAGCCTACGAGGAACAAGAGTATGACGAACTTTCAGAGTTAGCAAGTGCCCTTGCGTATTCGGCACAAATAAAAAGACTATATCGAACCATGCAACTAGTTCAAGAACAGCATAAAATGTCACTTAAAGCAGGCAAAAAACTCATGAACCAATTGCTAGCGGAGGAAGGCGTGGACGATATGTTCATTGAGTCCATAAACCTACATGCCGATGCAGTAGGATTGGATGAGGCCATTCATGAGGCTATGGCCTACATTCACCGATTTGAAAAAAGAGTTCCCGCTCGTCCCATGAGGTCCGGGAAACAAATTCATATCAATGTATCAGCACCAGGAGAGACAACGCAAGCAGACGAACATCAGGAAGCACCACTGTCACCACCCTCCCCACCTCTCACTACACAACTCACTCCACCACATGACACTAGCACCACCACGTCCACTACCACCACAATCGTCATGGGAATTCCACTCTCTCCGGGAATCCAATTCGGGGGAGTCACCATGCCCACTTTCACCACTCTCTTCACTAACGTCACATCCACCCCACCCACGATCCCCATATACACGGTCACTCAAACAGTTGACACTATGGAAACATCTCCTGCCACTGCACCGCTCCCTCCCCCCATGCCACCTCCATCTCCCATACCCCCTCCACCCACATCTCCACTTGCATCCACATCATTCACAACTCCCTTTCCCGCTCCCATTCCCCCTGCATCTTCACCCCTCCCTGCATCATTTAATGTAAATAGTATATTTCTAGCGTTAAATCAATGTGTATATCAGCTTCAGAATGAGTACAGAGCTCTGGACGGCCGGTATCAACAACTGACAACACATCACCAGAACTTACAAAGGCAATTTAAAATTCTGGAAGAGGAAAATGCAGATGTGAATCAACGTTATACAACGCTTGAGCAGGCTCACCAAACACTATTGGAGGCACCCCAACCATCGACAGAATCAGGCATCAAACAACTAGAAGCCTTGCTCGAAGTATACCAGACCGATAACCTACGAGTCAGACGTAACTTGGCGCTACTCAGGAAACATATGGCCACGGCACTGGAAGAGAACAAGAGACTGCAAAAACAAAATGAAGAGAATCTGGAAGCGGCAATGGAAGGCTCTCCCCACGAGATAGATCCAGAGCAGTTCAAAGCAGTTCCCACGGAGACGATGAAAACCATTTTGGAAAGCTATGCAGATCTCCTGGAAGCCCATGATGACTTGGAAAGAGAACGTGACACACTACAGAGCAGACTTAAGGAACAGGAAGAACAACCGAAGAGTGTCCCATCAACCTCTACCTCAGACGAAGTAAAGGCCTTAACTGAGTAGGTAGCAGAATTACAAAAGAGGTTACTGACATACGAGAGGCAGCCCTCTCCAGTGGTAGAACCAGAGCCAGAAGAGTTGGTCCCTATTGAGGTAGATGATTCGTACGAAGAACCGTATGTTCCTATGCCAATGCCAGGCGGGCAACGAACCTCAAAGGGAATAGACACCTTGGAAGTGGAAGCACCCGAGTGGCTTCAGACACTGGAAAGGACAGCGAACACCCACGAAGAACGGGTGGCCATTCAGATCCAATCACTAGCGAACCTAGAAGAAACTGTCATAAAGTCAGAATATTTCAGAAGCATGTCTCATCACAGATGGATTGGCACCAATAATGACCAATATGTGCCATACTGCATACTTTTGGCCGATTACAACGCCGAGATTCAACGACGATGCGGCAAGCCTCCCACATTTGCTACACAATTTGGTCCAGATGATATACCGGAAAGTGCCAAGCGTGGGTCCATCCATCAACCCACCTGGAGAATCAGGCTTTTGGAAACATATCCTGAAATGGTCCGAACCTGGAATAATATGCCGTTGTTTATTAAATATAATCCTTGTTACATTCCAGTTCTTCGACGACGCACCTGGCCTGAATTCACTATTGCCGTCAGAGACATCAAAGCCTGCGCAAAATGGTTAAATTACGTTTATCTAGCACCTTCACGAGGACCCCCCACGGTGAACTACATGATTTCTACAATCCGTCACTGGAGTATTCGGCTACGCAATAATCCCGATGTGATGGCCCAGATGTGTATGAAAATATTCGAATTAATGCTGATCACTTTCAGGACGTTTAAGAACATTAAGGACCCCCACTTCTCAGGAGCAGGCTTTGTGACAGGAAACCAGGATCTAGTGTACGATATGAGTACCACCCCATCAATTGAAGTAATATATGCTTGGCATGCCAGAATCAAGTACCTCCCAGCCTGCTTTAAACAGACATTTGAGGAGATGTTCATCACAGGATTCTGGGATATCACTCCGAAATCTTTATACCCAGACCATCACATCTCCTCCAATTATTTGCTGTGGAGAGAACTATTTACTCAGAACAATTGAGGGTGCCTCATCCAGATGTTCCCGGACCGGTGAATTGGGATGATTTGCTCACAGATCTAGCACGCGGCTTACGACTCGAAGAACACCACCTAGCCTCCGATGTCGTCCAATATTATGTTCAAAAACCCTCTAGACAAGGGTCTGTCAGGGGCGACAGACGCGAGAGTGGGGGGGGTGTTGGCAACAGTCAGGGAACCGAAGGAGCCACAAGACGAAGAGAGTCAGAGCGAAGGGACAGCACAAGCAGACATGGCAGTCAAAGAAGATCTAGCAAGTAGGCCATCTAAATTTTTCAGACATCAAGGAGTTGAGCACACAAGAAGAAAGAGCCAGTAGGGAGCTCAAAGAGGTGTATGACAAATCAACAGAGAAAATCCCTACACAAATAGTGATTTTAATCACTAAACACCATTGTAAATACCATTTCATATTTTTGTAGCTCCATTTTGTGCAAGCCAAGGAGTCCTTGAGCTTGAGGAGCTTTAGAAGTATCTACCTGCCAATTTTCGTATTTTTTAGATCTCGTTTGAGCCCTCAAATAAGCCCTGGAACCTAATTTTTAACTAGGCCGGACACTAGGTCTGGACAGGGCCAAAGCTAGTCAAAAACTATAAAAGGAGCTAGAGAGCTCATTTTTGAGGGGAGATTGTAATTGAAACGAACTTGTAAGAGCTTTTTGAAAGTAATCTAAGAACTCCATTGCTTCTCACTCTTTGTCTTTCCGTGTGTGCGCGTGTATGTGTATGTGTGTGCATGTTTGTGTGCTTCTCACTCATGCACTTGTGCCGCCACTTGCTCGAGGTCTTCATACCATCCTCACGTCTTCCCGGATTGACATTAAAGGAGGTGCTACTCATCACTGAGCTACAGTGTGTGTGTGTGTATATATGTATGTATGTGTGTGTGTGTGTGTCTGTATGTGTGTGT
Organism: Ceratopteris richardii; assembly: GCA_020310875.1. NCBI lineage: Eukaryota > Viridiplantae > Streptophyta > Polypodiopsida > Polypodiales > Pteridaceae > Ceratopteris > Ceratopteris richardii. The sequence goes on from CM035443.1 coordinate 5,059,483, forward strand.
GTGTGTTTGTGTGTGTGTATGTGTGTGTTTGCACATCACTAATCTTCTTGATTATTGTACAAGCTCCACAAAATATAGAGGATAAATTGGTTTTTTGATCCACTTCTAATGACAAATGAAGTGGAACCTATAAAACCAGACAATTGCATTCTTGAAACATTCGTGGTGTATGATGTTGATCTACAAATGGTTTCATCCTCTTAGCAACTTGTTGAAGATTAAACAGGGCTATTTTCAAGTTAGTTTGCATATCTGTAAGGAAATGTAAAGCACTCAAAGATTCCCTAGGTAACCCAATGGTAGTTGGACTGTGGGGAATAAACCCATAAATCAGCTCAAAAGGTACCAGCTTAGAAGTCTTCTGCTTCCAGTTGTTATAAGCAACCTTAACTAATTCGATGAAACTATTCCAATTTGTTTGCTTCTTTGAAATATATGCCACAGAATATTATGGTCCATGAAATATTGTTCCAATAGTATTATTGCGATATTTCCAATTATTATAGGAATCCTGAAGGACTAATCCTATCTGCCTTATTCAATTGACATTTAAAACACTGAGTTATATAATGATTTACATATCTGACCATCTTTGTCCACTAAAAATGCATCTAATCAACAGTAAAGCTTTCTCAATACCAGCATGTCCCACACAAGGTACATCATGGTTCTTCTCAAAAATAACTTCTTTTCTAAACTTCCCTTCTTGGGAATCCGGCCCATAAATCTTTCCTTTTCTTTTGAGCAAGATATCTGAATTACAAGAACTCCAGTGAGGGAGATGGACTAGATACAAGAAATAACCTGACAAGATCTCGTACCATGATATTATAAGAGTAAACGACTAGATGTCCAAGAACTAGACTAATTAGGACTAGAACAAGGAACAAGATAAGAACTAGAATTATAACTTGGAAAGTACTTACTTGATGATCATGACTCCTTGAGCTCCCAAGAATCACCTTGGCAAGACTGAGGATGTATGTGGCCAAGCCCTCCTTATATAGGAGTTCAAGGGTAGTTATCAAGGTAGTTATGAAAGGCGATTACGAATTGATGATGTCATTGATGATATCAAAAATCCGAAACATGACCTTTAGATATCATAATCCACCAAGTAGACAATCGATCTTAGGATTTTAGCATGTTCCAGATGTGACTGAAGCATTAGTTTCTCCAAATTTTGAACCAATCATGGGATACAAAAATTCAATGAGGTTCAAGATGGTTTCCTTTGTCCATGACATCACCTCCCTCTCAAGCGACAAATTCCATGAGAAGCGGTCATATTCTCTAGTCTCGACTACATTGGATTTTTCTTATGAAATTATTGGATCTTAATTGGTTCTCTTTGAAGATTTTCTGCAAGTTCCTAAGTATGATCGCTAATGTCATACCCTTTTAATGAACAAGGTACTCCAATATTCCTTGGGATATTCTTGAATCTAGGACATGCTCGACTTTGAGTTCTTCATGATCATCAATCTCGATAGGTGGTGAAGGACTAGGTCTCTTCCCCCTCAATGGTGAAATCAAGGTTATGGACACATGGAAAAATGCATGTATTCTCATGGTACTTGGTAACTAGAGCTTGAAAGTGACTAGATTAATCTTGGCCAAGATGATGAATGGACCAAATCTCTGATGATCTAGCTTTGCACAAGGCCTTGAATTCTACAAGTTGTTTCTGAGTAACCGAACTTTATCCACAATGTGGTAGAATGGATTTTGAACATGATGATTATTTGCATAAAGCTTATATTGTTTGTGAGCTCTGTGGATTTGTTACTTGAGTTCTTAGTCAATATCCATGAGGTGTCCGGCATTATCTTTGGCAGCTAGGTTCTTGACATGATTTGAGAGTTGTATATCCATCCTTGGGTGTTATCCATAATTTGCAAAGAAGGGATTCTATTTGGTAGATGTATGAACAATGTTGTTATAGGAAAACTCTACCAAGGGTAAAAGCTCAAATCAATCATTTTGATGACAGTTGATGGTGCAACGAAGATATATTTCTAGGACTTGATTCACCTATTCTGTTTGTTCATCAATCTATGGATGATTGGCTATATACAATTTGACTTGAACACCAAGGAGCTTGCAAAGGCTATTCCAAAAGCAGGATCATTGATAATATCATTAGGCAATCCATGAAGCCTAAAGATGTATCTAAGAAAAATTCTAGAAGTGGATTTACCTGTGATTGCCTTAGTAGTTGGAATTAAGTGTGTCATCTTTGTAAATATATCCACTATAACAAGAATGGCATCATACTTATCTGACCTTGGTAGAGTTTATGTTTTAGTATCTTAGATATATTGCAACTGTCATAAGTTCGGATATATCCTTTGACTTCCTTCCATATTTAAGACCACTTCTCAAGGGAGCACTAGATTGTGCCCTCTAACTAGACTAGACAAGATTTTGGAATTATTTTTCTTTTTTACAAGATCACCCACATAGGGAAATAATACAAGAATATGCAACTGATACAAGAAGTCCCACAACCCAGAACTGATAGGTGTGCATAATTGGGCTAGAGATAATACAGGAAATCCCATAACCTAGGAGATATGAAGCAAGATATTTGGGTTACAAGAACTCCCTTCAAGGAGATGAACTAAATACAAGAAATAATGCAAAAGGATCTCACACTACGAGATTACAATAGGACAATGATGGATGTCCCGGATGCTAGACTAGACAAGATTAGAACTTGAATAAGAACTTGGAGAGTACTTACTTGGAGATCAAGAATCCTTGAGCTCCCAAGATTGGCATTGGCAAGATTGAGAATATATGTGTCCAACCCCTCCTTATATAGGTTTTCAACAGAAGTTTGACAATGGTGGTTGCAAATTGATGATATCATCAATGATGTCATTTACTTGAAATAAGACCTTCGAGTGTTAAATTCAGACAAATAGATAATCAATCCTAGGTTTTGGCAATGCAATGAAAGCATTAGTTTCTCCAAATTCTGAACCAATCATGAGATATAGAAAGTCACATGAAATCTAAGGTTCAAGATTGTTTCCTTTCTATTCATGACATCACCTCCCTCAAGCGACGAGTTCCACAAGGAGCGGTTATGTGAATCTGAAATCTTCTAGGACTTGAATCTTCATATCTCTTTGTCTTTGTAGAGTTCTTGATCTGTGGCATTGAAACATGATGATGATGTATATCCATGATTAAATTGAAATGGGTTCATAATATATCTAGATGCATAATCAAATGCTTGATTCTCATGATGTGATGTACTCATCTTTTGATTCTAATGATGATTCCTTTGATATGGGATGGTGATTGTGGAACTCCTAATTCCAACTTGTTTCTTCTTCTTAAGATATTTGAATACCATATGATCATGATTTCCACAATAAAAGCATAATCTATTATCTTTCTGATGTTTTCTTTCCCTTACTGTAATTCTCATGAACTTGATATTATCCAACTACATGGGCTTTGGTTGAGATTCTTCCAATATATATTATTGAGGGACTGAGGTAAATTTGTATTCTCGATCTTGCGTAGTAGTCTTCTTCTCTTGCTTTCTCTTTCCAAGATCCTGCATATTTCGTAAGTGTAGTGATGCCTCCTCGGCTTGATTAGCCCAGTTATCCAAACCTATCAGTCTCGGGTTTGTGTGACTTCTTGTATCACTTGCATATTCTTGTATTATTTCCCTACATGGGTCATCTTGTAATCAAAAGTATAATTTTGAAATCTTGTCTAGTCTAGTCAGAGGGCACAATCTAGTGCTCCCCTGACATTTTGGCAAGACTAAGAATATATGGCTAACCGCTCCTTATATAGGTTTCAAGAACGGTTTTTCAATGGTGATTACAAATTGATGATGTCATCAAATTGAAACAAGACCTCCAAGTGTTAGAATCAGGCATATAGACAGTTGATCTTAGGGTTTTGGCACGTTGCCAATGTGTTGCAACCATTAGTTTTGAACCAATCATGAGATATAGAAAGTCATATGAAATCTAAGGTTTAGGATTCTTGCCTTTGTGCCCATGATACCACCAAAAATCCCTTGATATGAGTTCTATTGTTTTAATCACTCCAAAATATCATGTTGTAAGGTTATCATGACATTGTTGAAGTACTTGGATCCTAGGCTTTCTTGGAGGGATGTATAGTAGGTTCTTATAGAATAATAACCTATCATTTTCCTTGAACTTGTTTACTTCATGAACTTTCCCTTGTTGAATTTTCTACTTGGCATTCCAAAATAATTCATCATGTGATACTCTCATGAATCAAATGGATCAAGTCTGAATCTTCTTGATGATTTGAAAAGATAGATGCTAACTGGAGATGTTCATGCTTGAGTAATACACTCTCTTATTGATCAAAAGCCTCTTCATCTTTCTTCAGTGCAAGGTAAGATCTTCTTGACAAGACATGTGACTGACATTGTCGACGTCTTGGATGAATATGATAACAAAATCGAACCTGGATAGAAAGTTACTCCATCAACATTGTCTTCTATTGAGGATGTGGGTGTTCATAAAGTACTCTAAATTCTTATGATTTGTGTACACAGTAACTTTATGAGTTTCTCCTTCTAGATGGCGATGCCAAGTATCAAACATATCCACTATCGCAAGAAGTTATTTATCATGGATTTCATAATTAATGCCTAGAGGAGAAATTTCCTTAAACGATATGCAACTGGATATAAGTGTTCATTATCCCATTTTAGGATAGGATTATCCCCATGGCAAAGTTTGATGCATCTGTCTCCAAAAAAAAGGCTTGGTAGAATCAAGGTGAATTAGAATTAGAGCAGTGGTGAATGATGATTGCAAGATCTGAAAGGAATCTCTTATGAATATCCTATAAAAATTGACAAATCCTAGAAAACATTGTACATCTTGAACACATGAAGGTGGTTGGCAATCAAGTTTTTCTCAATCTTCTTAGGGTTCATAAAGATTCCTTTCTCTGAGACAATAAACTTCTCCAATTTTGCATATAAACCTTTTTCTCTTAGTTTCTATAGGAATATTTTTACATGACATTCGTGATCCTCTAGATTTTAAGACAATATCAATATATCATCGAGGTATATTACCACAAAATCATCTAAATACTCTCAAAAGATATCATTCATTATATGCAGAAAGACAACTAGAGTATTTGTGAGACCGACTGGCATAACTACATATTCAAAATGTTCATACCTTGTTCGAAATGTTGTCTTCCATTCGTCTCCTTCTCTGATCCTAAAAAGATTGTACGCTCCTTGAAGGTCAATCTTCCTGAAGAACTTTGCTTTTTTAAGGCATTCCAAGAGCTCTAATATGATTGCTAGAGGGTATCTTTTCTTTATAGTGGCTTTATTCAATTCACGACAGTTCATACATTCGGAGATTCCCATCCTTCTTTACAAATAGGACAGGGGCTCTTGCAAAATATTTTGAGTGTCTGATAAACCTCTTGGCTAGATTCGCTTCAATATTCTTACGTAATTGTGTAAGTTCCTCTGAGGATAGTCTATAGATTATTCTGACGGGTGATTGTGCTCCCTCTTGAAGTCCTATGTTCTGGTAAGATATTTGCATTCTTCTTTTCAAAGACATCTTGAAAATCTTGGTACTTACTAGGTAATCTTATTGGATTGTCTTGCTTAGAATCTTGAGCTGGTATGAAGGTACGACATAGATCATATATGTCAGTTCTTTCCATAATACATGTGTGAAGGCTTTAGCTCCTACATATTTCGGGTTCTTCTAGATATCCTGACAAGTAATTTTATTCTCTCCCAATCGATGGTTGGATTATTTTTCTTTAACCAAGGCATTCCAATGATAACAAGATTTATCCAACTTGATATTACATTAAAACATGTGGCAATCGTGATCACCAAGGTGTACACTTAATGGTATGGTTTCTTTGGTAATATTCTCAAATGCTAGAGGTTGTCCATTCATTACTTCGGCTACTACTGGTTTGTTCTTCTGGAGTATTGGATCTTGTGTTTCATAATCAATCCTTCATCAATGAAACATGAGGAGGCTCTTGAATCGTCTAGGGTCATAAGGGAAAGGGTCTTCTTAGGCATGAAATTGACAAGGGCAAGACATGTTTCTATGGGTATTGCCAGAATTACAAGACCCTTCCTTATATCATGGTCCAGTTGTACGATCTCCTTTCCAATTGGACTTCCTCATTTCTCCGCTCTACAAGGGTTACTACGACTCTAGAATTTGTTCTCTTATTGGGGCAATTAACTACAATATGGCCAAGGTTTCCATAGTAGAGGCATAGCTTGTTATCTCTCCTTCTTTGTTTTTCCTGTGGAGTTAGATGTTGGAACCTGGTTTCATCTATCTGCATAGGTTCACACATAGGTTCTTCCTTAGGAAAGGGCTGGAAGGATTTCCATTGGCAAAATCTTCCTTCTACTTGTTTTTCTTGTTTCCTTTCAAAAGGTGGTTATCATATTGAATGGCTTGGGTGATGTATTCATTCAGTGTCTTAACCTCTAGCATCATGAGTAGAAGGCCCTCCACATCATCTCTTAAACCCCAACTAAATTGTCTCATGAAATAATCCTCATGTCAAGTGAGATCACATATCAAATGCCTAAATTCTGATGCATAGGTAGAGCTAGGTTACCTTGATGTAGCTTCTGTAGTTTTGTTTCTGCCACTCGACTGATGTCTGCATCTCCAAACGTGGCAGTGAGCTCTCAAAGAAACCCCTCTTAAGCATGAAGTAATGTCATGTCCTTCTCCAAGATTGGGATGAACTATGTTAATTCTTGACCTCAAAGCAGGGTTCCAATAAAATTGACCTTGGATGCATCATCAATGTATCTATTAGGGTACATACAGATGTATAGTTGGAATTGTTGAAGAAACTTACATAACTTCATGTAATCACCATCGAACTTTTCTGGCATGCAAATCTTGGGCTCCTTCATGAAGGATGAACTAGGACATTGATTCACTTGAATGCTTCCTTGATTTGCTTGAAGATTCCCAATTTGTTCTTGTAATTCTTGGATGAGTGCACATATATGCACGGGATGTCCCATCTCGACTTGTGTCTGTCGATGAGTTAGGTCCTCAACTTGTTGTTGGAGACTTTGAAGTGATGCCACAATCTGTTCATTGTGTTCTCCATTCTGTATGATCTTGGATAGAAGCTACTCTTGCAAAAATTTCAAGGGAGCACTAGATTATGCCATCTTACTACACTAGACAGATTTCGAAATTAGACTTCAGATTACAAGATCATCCATGTAGGAAAATGATACAATAGTCTGTAACTGATACATATGGTATCTGTGTGTGGGATTTGAACTCATGACCTACCAGCTAGGAGTATGATGGGCTAACCACTTGCCCCAAATGCCATGGTTGAGGATTATTTCCTAATCCTCCCTCTTAGGGTGTGGTTCAACCGTCTCCTGCTTGTCATTTCTTGAGTCTAACACTCTCTTCCCCTTCTAGGGATCATTGTCCTCAATGATCAATCCTTGATCTCCCTTTGAATTGATGTCCTCACCCTTGCACAGTCTCTTGAACCTTCTTGTTCTCAAGCTTGGTCTCTTGAACCCTTGCTCTCAACCTTGGTCTCTTGAACCTTGCCTTTCCGCTTCTTGGCCACTTGCCTACAGACTTGCCTTGTTCGCAACCTTGGTCTCTTGAGCCCCTTGTTCTCAACCTCGGTATCTTGAACCTGGTTCTCACCCATGCTAGGTATCTTGGATCCTCAATCTAGTGATTCCATTAGAACGCTTGTTCCTAGAGCTTTCCAATGGTATCTTACGTCTAAATCGGACCTACAGATTGGGAGATAGGCTCTAATCTATGTTGAACTCACCTTTGAAATCGACACGCGCGCCTTCCATCTGCCTTGCCCAAGTCTACTTCCTTTGCTCTGATACCAATTGTGGAATTTGAACTCATGACCTACTAGCTAGGAGTATGATGGGCTAACCACTTGCCCCAAAAGCCATGGTTGAGGATTACTTCCTAGTCCTCCCTCTTAGGGTGTGGTTCAACCATCCCCTGCTTGTCATTTCTTGAGTCTAACACTGTGAACTACATGGCTTAGCATATGGAACTTCCATCTGTGTTGAAGTACCAACTCGCAACACCTCTCGCTTTCTAATCACTTCAAAGATCATCCGAAGAGTATCCTCCCTGCTTGTAACTTTGGCATTGCGAGTTGTAACACCTTCAATGTTCAGCCACTCAAGCTCGGCCTCAACAATGGGAGATAATGTCTCATCCAAATTCATTCTCAATGCCGCATTGCTGGTCGGAACAACTAACTTTTTTGTTGTTCGAATGCTCTTTGCAAGCTCCTCGAGGCGGATGAAGGAGCTCTCCCACACGTGAAGTTTCTCCCAAAGTCAAATGTGATGCTCGAAAATTCTTACCCAAAAAACACTCAAGGAGATGATGATGTGTAGCTCACTATGAGAACTTTCCCCCTTTCTCACTCAAGCTTTGATACCAAATTAAAGATCCCAATTAGCTACTTGCTACTCCTCCCAACCTTTAATAGGCCTTGCCCTTGGCACATCTAGTCTTCTCTAAGGTCCAAACACCCCTCATATGGCCACCCTAAGGAGATGGAATAACCTCAAATACTCGTGCTAGAGCATTGGCTCCCCGAGCTCTGGTCCTTGACTCGACTAGGGCCCCTGACCAAAAGTAGATGGACCATGGAGGTCTAAATACATCTAACAACCTACAGATATGGAAGACCATGGGGGTCAATCTCATATCACATGTTTCTTCAAAAAGCTTATAAACACACCTAGACCCACCACTTAGGGAGGGTTAACTTTTCAACAAGAGTGGGTGGATAAAAACATGAGCCACTAGTTACACACCACCAACATTTTATCCAAAAGATGCATAGGTAATCACTAATATCTAAAAGATAAAAATTTACCTACACCAATTCTCCTCTTAAATCTATTCAATTTTTTACCAACTTTGGGAGTTGTTCATATCTAGCAAAAGCAAAACCATTATTCTTCATTTTTTCATCACTAAACAACGCAATTTATCAAATATTGTAATTTCCTATTTCTAGAAAATCAGTTTCAGATTCAATTCGTGTATTCATCTTTTATCTTAGGGTTCTCAATTTCATCATCATTTGTTTGCCTTTATGGTCAAATCTCGTGTCTTTTCTCTTTAAAGAATGATTTAAGACATGTTAAACAAGCATAATGAGTGCAAAAATTGAAGGCAATATGACCCTCCCATACCATAGAAGGGGCTCCCAAACTAGTTTCATCTCATTTCCTTGGAATGGGAAAACTCAAGAGTTTCAAAATAGTAGTTAACTCCTAAATTTCTTGATTCCCCTATAGAGAAGCATAAGAAAGCACGAAGGTCAAATCCATCTAGGTGCTGCAAAAACTTGTCATCAAGATCTTCCGAAGCACCTAACCTTTAATGGCATTCCCCAATGCTATCAAGCACTATGTCTCCCAAGAGGGCTTTTTGCCAAGTGATGCTCTTATTGAATTGTAAAATGTTCTTGAGATTCCTCCACATCAATAGCCAATCATCGCACCATGGCCCTTGTAGAATGGTGAATGAATATAATGACAACAAAGATTGTAAGGATAAGTCTGGTGCACTAGCATTTAATAGCTCCACTAAGTTGCAAAGATCAAGAGACCAATCAATAGAGGAGGAATTATTTTAGACGAGAACAATACTTTATTCCCAAATAGCATATAAGGGAGCGCAATAGAGTACAACAAAAGAAAAGAGATTACAAAGGTTAATCAATTAAGGAGGAATTATTTTAGAAGAGAACAGTACTTCATTCCCAAATAGCATACAAGGGAGTGCAATGGAGTTCAACAAGAGTCCACCTTTCCAGATGAGGCCTTGTTTAATTGCAGCAGATCCACTAGAAGGATCCTGATAACTCGTAAATCCAACACTAGAATTCGATCTCTAATCAAATCCCGATCTTCTTTATCCAACCTGAGATTCTGGTCGATGTCATCTGATGAAACCATTTATCATTATCCTATTCCTTAGATCATTCAAGAACTGAAATCCTTTCTTAGAATACTTCTAAACTCTGCTAACTTCATGTTTTCCAAATACAGATAGTATTTGCTGTCGAGCAGTCTTTGCATCTTGCCTTGGACCTACCACCCATTTCCACTCCTTACTCAGAATGACTCCAGGCTTTCTAGAGAGAAGATGAGTCTGGAGCTTCTCTGTTTCACCTATGGGGGAGAAGGTCATGATTAACCCATTTGGGGAAAGCCCAAGAGCCCCCATCAAAGTGCCACCTGATCATAAGGAATCAATGTTCATCAATTCCACCCATGCTTCTATTATCAGTTTGAAGCACGCTTAAGGTCATTCCTAATGTCAAATTTTCTCGTGTGTTCAATCAATGCAAAATCTCTCATTTTCGATCCCAATATCAAACTAAATACATTTATCAATGGATTCAACGCCAAGGTAATTTCCATGAATCCAATTTAACTTTCTACTAGAAACTTAACAACAATTATTCCTCTCATTAGGATTCAGATATTTTAATTGAGATGAAGCAAAACCAATATAATACCCGGGAGAGATCAAGACAATGATGTTCTTTCAATGCTGTTTTCTGTGCTCAAGACGGTACAAGCATATGCGATTTCATTCCCATAATCTTAAAAAGGTTCACTATTGTTCGACAATCTCAATTTATCTGTGGGTTCAATATCATCAATCGCCATGTACTTCAGTGGGTTCCAGCTATTTTCTTTGCACTTCTCCCATCCTTTCTGCCAAGCTTTCCCCCTGAACTCAATTGCCTATTACCCAAATGGGTATCATATGCAGAGAAAGAATCATTCATGCAATTTATTTTGTTTCCTACCCAAAAGCAAGAGTTTTCCCTTTTTTGTTAACTTCAGCCTAGAACCTTCGTTAGTCATTTACATTCTTTTAAAAACTTCTAACAGTTGGCTAATATATATATATATATATATATATATATATATATATATATATATATATATATATATATATATATATATATATATATATATATATATATATATATATATATATATATATATATATATATATATATATATATATATATATATATATATATATATCGAAGTAACCAAAATTAACTCCCACATGTAGCGGCTTTTATGTGCTTCATTTGGATTCTTTTAATAGCCATACGTATCTTGCTTGTGTTCAATAGCACATCCAATTCTTTATTGCAATTTCCTGTGCTATATTCTATGCATTTGTTTTATTCTACCCTTCCGTGCAGGCTCAGTTTAGTTCTCTCTCTGAACCAGTAGATCTTTCCCCCTCCTATATGAGTTTAAGAGTGCACTACAGAGCATGCATGCAAATAAAATAAACTAGAAGACTAGAGATAGCAGAATGTATTATATTGACATACTCTTGTCACAATGAACTCGAGTACATGCCTATCACTTTTATTCAGACAAGGAATGGTTTTAACTATTACACGGAGTCCACTCGCGTGTGACACATTGGACTTTACCAGCCCACCAGTACTTCACCCAAATATCTTTGTACAACTTATTACATTCAACACAAAGGCCTAGCCCATATTTATAGCAGTCCTTCAATATCATAGTAGGATCAAAAATAAAAAAGGGGAAAAAATGGCATCAGCTAACGTGTAGAACTTGGGAAACGCTACAACTTGAGTATGTCAAAACTGGATTCACATTATCCATTGAACTCAGAATTGGCCCAGCAGAACAACAAATATTTGAAACTGTCCTCAAAGACACTGCATTGCAGGGTCTCCTTTTTCAATATGTCAATGATGACTTCATACAGACGCTATCATTGTCCTATGATAAATTTCGCCATCCAGTTCTGCATCTCACTTCATGGCAGAGGAAAGAACCTTCTTCACCATGCTTGCCCATATGTGCCATAACAACACAGAAAATTATGTTGGGGTCATCATATGGATCTAGATATTTATGATCTGAGAAAACTTCAGCAGCCAACAACATTTATTGAAACATCACAAACAAAATTAAGCTTTAATAAAGAAAAAAATTAAGGCACTGGAATTTATGGCTAATAAAAGCTTTTAAAACGGCACAGGTTTTATTCAATTAAAGCAGGCATATTCAGCTTGTCTGCTTTATACAGTTAAGTGCAGGAAAATCAATCTACAAGTTTGAGATAACTTGTCGAGTTTACCATTTACATTCAGGAAGAGTATAATTTACTCTGTGTAAGGCTATATAGAATCTCTTTACAGGGGGGAAACCCAAACCCATCAAAGGGAATTGTTTACATAACCTGATGCTACTCTAACTGTATATGAAATCCATGTCCTATTATGGACCAGCCTCAAGTTCCTTGCAGTTTGAACCCTCCACAAAAGTAACTTTGAGTTGATTTCTCTGAGAAAAGGAAAGGCAGTTGTAAAGGGTCAAATGATGATCTGTAAGCTAATAAAATTTCTTACAAAATTCATAAACCATACTTTTATAGCCACCATGGGGGAAAAAAAAAGAAGTTGACTATTTTGATTAATGCAAACTCATTCATCAAAACATATAGATGCGAGAGAAAAACATCTTTCATCAAGATTATACCATGCTAAGCAGCAAAAATAATCATGATTTCTTCTTTTGAGCCAGAAGCCCTGCTAATGATGCACAATGTGTAGATTTGCTATTGCAATTCTTGCAGCAAGTTTGTAGGGCTTCAATCACAGCAAAACACCTGCGAATAAAAGATGAGCGTGAGGTTACTATAATTCATACAACTGAACATCAAATCTTAGCACTATATTTTACAATGGCACTAAGTTATTAACTATATGTCATTGCAAATTGCAGTGCTACCTACTTTGAACCCTTTTACGGAATTTCTGTACAAATTGCTACCCTTTTAATAAATTTCTTTTGCTACCATTTAGTAAATGAAAACCAAACAAAGGGTAGAGGCACCAGCTAGAACAATAGCAAACTTCAATGTATAGATTCATAATGTGCAACAAGAATTTATATGATATGTGAGATTCTTTTCACAATCTGTTGGAATTACTGTGGAATTGGAATATAAAGAGGAATAAACTAACTAAAACAATGAAATCAGAGTAAAGATCTTGTGATTCCTGATTTGATCAACTTACATGATACAAAAATAACAAAAAGGCAGAAAGCTGTAGAAACGTAAATCCAAGAGAGGAGCTTCAACCTTGCTAGTCTTTGACTTCCTGATAATAGAACCTAAAAGCTTTTATAATACGATAACTTCAATCTTTGAAATCTTCCTTTACTAAAATCCAGTATGGCCTAGCCTCACAATTCAGTACAATTGTTAGGCTCCTGCAAAATCATGACTTAAAATCCAGAATTGAGAAACATATCCTGAAAAGAACTATATACTTCCTAGTGAGCTATTTAATAGTAATTTTCCAACTCCACTTTTTTCTTTTAAGCAGTGGCACTGTATAGAGACATAAACAATGAGAAGTTAAGGGAATAAATATCGAATCTTATTGCAAGTAGCATGACAAACTTCGACGTTCATGTCAATGGTTGCTGAATCTTGCATCTGCAGGAAACAAACGGTAACCTCCCCATCATGGTAACCTTGGTCCTTGGCATCATAGTTCTATGGAGTTCCAGGAACAACAGATTCTCGCAAGGTAAATTCCAGATACAGCTCCAAACATATTAGATAACTACCACCTTTAGATTGCGTAATATATCAGCCAACATATTCAACTTCAACAGCTACATACATCTATTACTG